>CM042079.1:57013200-58213200 GCA_023509865.1 Trypoxylus dichotomus
TCTTGGGATCACAGTGGTGCATCTATAGCTCACCCGCAGTCACATACCGACAAAGAAAGTGCTCTTTGTTTACTTGGTACCTTTGCAAAAGATGCATAGAAATCAACACCCGATTTCTTTTTTGATTAATGGTTGAGATTCGGGCCACCCATCTTGCACCCTTCCTTTTCATATCTAATTATTTAGTTAGTTTGGTATGTTGTGCACCACATGATATAATAAGCTAATATCTTCAACAATGTACCCGATGTATACTCGTGCAGTACCGTGTACCTTTTTAATGTTTTTGTCTATTGTTACAGTTACGGGGGGCCCCATTGGCATGTTGGTTTTCACAGGATGTTCTTTCGCATTTAAAATCTCGACAATACCGTTTGACTATATCATAAGAAACTATAGACTCATAATAGTTGCCATTATGTCTTTATGAATTTGGAGGTATTTTATTACGGCTCCTTGTTCTACAGGATCCATTTTTACATACAATCACGTCACACAATTCAAACTTGATGTTATATAGATATGATCTACAAATGTCAGTTAACTAAAAGTCAAAAACATTAATTAAACAATCAATTAGAAATAGGTGATGGGGAGGGGAAGGGGCTAGTCCGACGTTTCGGCAGTGTGTCTACTGTCATCTTCATAGTAGCTCTGAGAAGTGTTGTTACTTGCCAGGTTCATCATCCGTTCGATGATTTTGTCTGACGTATTTGTCTTCCGGCGATAGCAGAAATAACTGAATTCAAGAATTGATTTATGTTATAAATATACCTGTTACCTTTTACTTAAGGTTAAAAAATTATCATGGTAATACCAGAGACTACTTGGATGTAATATTCTAATGCAGGACTCGCGCTTAACATTTCTTTTATTTGTAATATTACTCGTATGTGTCATACAGAAACGTTGGGAATATAAATTGCCTTATCACCGGAAGTGCAAAGTTGTAACGCATTACTGATTCTTTTGAAGGATTTTTAATATTATTATTTAAATTTTTATTTTTTTAACCTTGACCTTCGCTTTATTTTATTAATTTGAATTTTTATTTTATTTTATGGTTTGTGTTTTTTTTTGTAGTATTGTTTAGAATCTTTGCTTTATGGTACTATTTCGATTTTTTTCTTATCATGTAGAACTTGTATTTTATCTTATTATTTTGAATTATTATACTATTTTATACACTTGGAGAATTCACAGAGATAAAATAAATCTAAATCTTTAATAGAATTGTTTTCTTTATATTTGCCGTGAGGGGCCTTAGCTTTTTAGATAATTCCTGCTGTACCTTTTAGAATGGGGTACATGGTTTTCTTTTTAAGTAGGATATATGCATCCGACAAAAGATTCAATATTGCATTGCGTAAATACAACTGAATTCTTCAAATCACGGGGCTTGGATATTAGTTACAAACCCTTATTCCAGATTATTTTGAAAAAGTCGATGAATATTACACCACGCACATCCCAAAATACCGAGGTCATAACCTTTCCAGCCGATTGTTGTGGTCTCGGGCGCTTTGGATGAGGTTCACCAGTTGCTGTCCACTCAGATGACGATCGTTTTGATTCCGGAGTGAAGTGATGGATCCATGTTTCATCCATTGTCACATATCGACGCAAAAATTCCGGTTTGTTACGTTTAAACACGGCCAAACACTGCTCAGAATCATCAACACGTTATGATATTCTACTCATTAGTTTGTGAGTTATTGTGCTAAGAGTCACGCTACTTTTGTTATTTTCAAAACAATGGATCAAAAACAATTTCGTGTTTTAATTTTACACTGCTTCTTGATGGGAAAAAATACCGTTCAAGCGAAGCAATGACTTGAAAAGTGTTATGGGGACTCCGCTCCATCAGAAACAACAATAAAACGTTGGTTTGCTGACTTCAAACGTGGTTGTAGAGACACCGATGATGCAGAATACGGTGGACGTCCAAATGAGGCGGTAACACCAGAAAACATCAAAAAAATCCACAAAATCGTTTTGAATGATCGAAAAGTGAAGTTGCGTGAGTTAGCTGACATCGTTAAGATATCAAAAGAAAGTATTGGCTTTATATTCCATGAGCATTCGACTATGAGAAAGCTCTGTTCAAAGTGGGTGCCGCGTTTGCTCACTGTTGACCAAAAACAAGAACGTGTTGATGATTCTGAGCAGTGTTTGGCCATGTTTAAACGTAATAAACCGGAATTTTTGCGTCGATATGTGACAATGGATGAAACATGGATACATCACTTCACTCCGGAATCAAAACGATCGTCATCTGAGTGGACAGCAACTGGTGAACCTCGTCCAAAGCACCACAATCGGCTGGAAAGGTTATGGCCTCGGTATTTTGGGATGTGCGTGGTGTAATATTCATCGACTATCTTGAGAAAGGAAATACCATCAACAGTGAATATTATATAGCGTTATTGGAGCGTTTGAAGGCTGAAATTGCAAAGAAACGACCGCATATGGCAAAGAAAAAAATGTTGTTGCATCAAGACAACGCACCGTGTCACAAATCAATCAAAACAATGGCAAAACTACATGAATTGAACTTCGAATTGCTCCCACATCCACCGTATTCGCCAGATTTGGCTCCCAGCGACTACTGGCTGTTCGCAGACCTCAAAAAAATGCTCGCCGGTAAGAAATTTCGCACGAATGAAGAGGTTATCGCTGAAACTGAGGCCTATTTTGAGGCAAAAGATAAATCGTTCTACAAAAGTGGTATCGAAATGTTAGAGCGGCGCTGGAATGATTGCGTTGCTCTTGATGGAGATTACGCTGATGAATAAAACTAATTTTGAACATATAATTGTAAATGTTACAAGTTCCGGATTTGCTGTCCCTTTTTAAATTTTTATATACCGAGACTTAACAGTAGGAATAGTTTTGACTTTTTATCTTCCCGTGGCTAACACGCGCCACCATTCTCAGTCACCAATCATGTCAATATGTAACAGTGTTAATGTATATGCATCTAGATTTGATTTGTTTAATATTTCTATCAATGCTTTAAGGCCACTTTTGTTAGAGCAGTTTTCTGTTGCTTAAGAAATTTTTGCATTTTCATCTGTTATTGTCTTTCTTTTTTTTTGGTATTACATATTTACTCTTGTTTCGTAAGAGTTATCATGGTACTATTATCTTGTAATAAGCTGTATGCTGTTGGGTAATAAATTATTATTATTATTCTAAAAATACAACAACACGACAATAGAATGGTAAGATTTTACTTCCATGTAGCTTCCTAAATGCGAAGATTTCGATTATAACTAGTATTGTGTTTTATAAGCTGTCCGTCCAAAATATGAATTAAGAATATATTGTAGTAAATAGCAAGTTCTCTCCACAATCGGATATACAATTTCCAGTCCATCAATTTGAAGGTAATTGCGACTAATTAGGAAAATTATTGCAGAGCAGGTAAAACTTTTCTTAAATTTCATTGTCTGTATTAGCATTGCGGTATATTATTGATAATATTACAATGTATGGCACAAAAGAAAGCGTTCGATTGTCGGAAATATTCGCCTAAAACTACTAAAATAAACAAATGAACTTTTAGAATTCCGTAAAAGAAGTTTAATTTTGAAGATCTTTGAGGATACGCTTTGTACGGTTCAAGTTACTTTGATTGTTAATCTTGTAAAGAATGTAAAAAGATTTAATTACAAATATATAAAAGCTACGCACCTCCAAATTTGTGTATGTTATACCAATCACTTCCAAATTTGTATCCAATTTTTCTGCTTTAGACAATTTGTACTTCATTACCTTGTTAATAGAAAACTAATCTAGGAAACGCGCGTCAACTTGAAGAACGTGTCGAACAATTTACTACAACAATTGACAATGTCTTATCTACGGTTTGTAGATTGCGTACTCCAAATGGCACGATAAATATTTTTGCGATTTTCGATGCAAGTTACGTTCTTAAACTGTCTAGATTAATGTAATGACATGCAGTGCTTCAGTTTTAAAACGTCGATTATTTGCGCTACTTGTTTATTTAATAATAGCACTATCTACAATAAAAAAACAACAAGTGCAGATAAACAAATGGTATTTACTTTGGGTTTGAATGACGTATCTTTCGTTAAAAAATTCTTGATAAATGAATACTTGATGCGATGATATGTTTAAGTACACTTTGTTTAAATCTTGTTTTATCCTAATTGATTTCGACATTTTATCAATCAGTTTATACAATGTTTAGGAATTTGAATCAGCTAATCATTGTGTATGGGGCTGTCATTAAAAAATAAAAGAAATAAAAAGATTTATACGAAATTATTTCAACACAAACATGTTTAAAAGAGACGTTAACTTTATTGTGTACCAATCTGTAGATCCACAAATTCATACAAGGCAATAATTTGATGTAAAAGATGTCATCTTGTCGTTCATAATGAAATTGAAAAGATTTATTGACTTAATTGTTTATTTTCAAATTATTGCATTTACAATCTAATACTACTGCCTTTAAAATATACTCTTTTAAGAATCTTCCTGGGAATTCTAATGATTTCCTTATTGCTACTAACTGTTAAGCTGTTCAACACTTACGCGTAATGTATATGCAAACGTTGTTCGTAACGCCATGCAGATGAAACTCATTCTGTGGCAGTACTGACAAAGAAAGGATCCCAGGTGTCAAATTATCATCTGTATGAAACTTGGTGGATCTGTTCATGAGTCTAAAAGTATAAGACTTTTTGGCCCAATGCTTGATAAGTAAATAGTATGAAACCAATTGTTAAATAAATCAGTGGTTAATCTAAGTGAAGATGAGGCTTGAATAACTACGTTTACAGGTCGAAATAAGATCTATTGCACTTGAAGCCTAAACTCGTCACCAGGTTCTTTTACTACTACCAGTAGTGGAGACATAAGTTTACCAGATACAGATATTATAATATTATATACACTAGAGTGACAGAATAAAATAGACACCAGGTAAAGCGGTATAAATATGTAAACAGCTAAATTCTAAGAACGAATTAAGAACTTTCGCTTGTCATTAGTGTAGGGCTAGATGTATCGGAAGGAATTCGTCATAGTTTAGTATCGTTACAACGATGCATCGCTTATAAGGTTCGAGTGATATTAGCGACTTCACCCGGGATCGCATCGTTGGCCAGAGTGAACGCTTCGCAACGTGAAATAAGTAAATTTTTAAATATTCCGTTGTCCCCACAATTAACCGTGTGATTACACAATTTAAAAGCAAGGAAAAAACGACAGTGGAGCCGAGACCAGGTCTGAAAGAAGTAAAAGGGCGCTTGAGCGCGAAGTGTTAAGAGAACCTCGAAAAAGTACAGCTGAGCTTGCGGCAACTTCACAGAAGACTCAGCGCACCGTTCTGCGATACCTCCATAGTGTGGGGATGCATAAAAGGGTGGCAAAGAAAAAACCTCTCCTTACGGCGTTTCAAAAACGGCGCCGAATGGCTTGGGCAATCGAAAATCGAACGAAGCCCGAAGAGTTTTGGTGGTCTGTCGTTTTTTCAGACGAAAGCAGATACTACCAATTCAGTGATAGTGGTCGTAAGTGGGTATGGAGAAGTTCGTCACAGCAACTGGACGACAAATTTTTGCATCAGACGGTGAAATACGGCGGTGTGAACATCATGGTGTGGGGCGCGATATGGTATGGAGGAAGATCGCAATTGGTAATCTGCGAAATATAAATGGGGCAAAATATATCCAAATACTAACAGAAGGACTACTACCGATATTTGACGGCGCCATTTTATCTAAAGAAGACGCCACTTTTATGGAGGATGGAGCAACCTGCCACAAAGCAAGAACAACAACCACATGGAAAGAGGAACAGGGGATTCGGATTTTACCGTGGCCAGGCCAATCACCAGACATGAATCCGATAGAGAATGTTTGGCACATAATCCAGACAAATATGGCGAAACAACCCCGAAAACCCAGCAATGAGGAAGAACTCGTGGCAGCTGTTACAGAAGAGTGGTTAAATATTCCAGAAGACACCATTAATCATTTAATAGATTCTATGCCATGACGACTAGCAGCACTTCACGCAAGTAAAGGTGGATCGACAAAATATTAGTCTAATTTAACGAGAATAAAATCTTTTTTTTAATTAGTAGGTGTCTATTTTATTCTGGAACCCTAGTGTATTATAGGTAATACGATTTTTCCTTACTTTTGACTTCGTCGAGTAGGTATATAAATGTCCTACTATAAAACTACATTACATATTTATTTTTCTATACCTTAACAAAAATAAAACAATTCTGTGGTATATTATCAAAATATCTAGAATCGAACAAATACCGTCAATATCAGAATATGTACATATATCCCTAAAATTAGTATTAAAAGACAATAACATCTTATTGCTACTTGGTTTGTAAATAATTCGTTTTAAAGAAATGCGAGTTCTTGTTTTTGATATTTAAGCTTTCCCCTTAGGATCATTTGTAAACTTAATTAATGCTTAGTAATATTGTTATTTGTTTGTTTATTTTGTTTTATATCCTTTAAATAGATGACTGTTTATACGCTTCATTTATTGTTATATTGTAAGAGTACTGTGTTATGTTAGTTATTTAAGGTTATATCTTTCTATTTCCTATCTTGTAATTGGAATCTGTTTTGATGAATAAACTAACACATGGGCTGAAAAGTCCCGGGCCTAACACATAGATGACGCTAGTTTTATTGCAGTCACCTTTCTCTCAGTTAGTACTAACCTTTAAAAGACAGCTGTTAAAATTTCATGATATTCTATTCATTAGTTTGTGAGTTATTGTGCTAAGAGTCACGCTACTTTTGTTATTTTCAAAACAATGGATCAAAAACAATTTCGTGTTTTAATTTTACACTGCTTCTTGATGGGAAAAATACCGTTCAAGCGAAGCAATGGCTTGAAAAGTGTTATGGGGACTCCGCTCCATCAGAAACAACAATAAAACGTTGGTTTGCTGACTTCAAACGTGGTCGTAGAGACACCGATGATGCAGAACGCAGTGGACGTCCAAATGAGGCGGTAACACCAGAAAACATCAAAAAAATCTACAAAATCGTTTTGAATGATCGAAAAGTGAAGTTGCGTGAGTTAGCTGACATCGTAAAGATATCAAAAGAACGTATTGGCTTTATATTGCATGAGCATTTGACTATGGAAAAGCTCTGTTCAAAGTGGGTGCCGCGTTTGCTCACTGTTGATCAAAAACAAGAACGTGTTGATGATTTTGAGCAGTGTTTGGCCATGTTTAAACATAAGAAACAGAAATTTTTGCGTCGATATGTAACAATGGATGAAACATGGATCAATCACCTCACTCCGGAATCAAAACGATCGTCATCTGAGTGGACAGCAACTGGTGAACCTCCTCCAAAGCGCCCGAAAGCACAACAATCGGCTGGAAAGGTTATGGCCTCGGTATTTTGGGACGTGCGTGGTGTAATATTCATCGACTATCTTGAGAAAGTAAATACCATCAACAGTGAATATTATATAGCGTTATTGGAGCGTTTGAAGGCCGAAATTGCAAAAAAACGACCGCATATGGCAAAGAAAAAAATGTTGTTTCATCAAGACAACGCACCGTGTCACAAGTCAATCAAAACAATGGCAAAACTACATGAATTGAACTTCGAATTGCTCCCACATCCACCGTATTCGCCGGATTTGGCTCCCAGCGACTACTGGCTGTTCGCAGACCTCAAAAAAATGCTCGCCGGTAAGAAATTTCGCACGAATGAAGAGGTTATCGCTGAAACTGAGGCCTATTTTGAGGCAAAAGATAAATCGTTCTACAGAAGTGGTATTGAAATGTTAGAGCGGCGCTGGAATGATTGCGTTGCTCTTGATGGAGATTACGTTGATGAATAAAGCTAATTTTGAACCAAAAAAACCGTGTTTTCTTTGTTAGGCCCGGGACTTTTCAGCCCATGTGTTATCTTTTTTTATTGATGATTTTAATCTACCACAATTTACTATAAATCCACTGTCCTGCTTCAAGTGTTTCATTTTTAAGTGTTTATTGAATTTACTTAAGCTTATGCAATTAAATTCAAATCTTTAAACTGTGATAATCGCCTTCTTGACTTCACACCTTCAAACTTATTTTCTATCGTTTCGATTTCTTGCTATGGTTTACCGTTGGTCTCATTAAATCCGCATCATCCTGCGTTATTTATTCCTATTACACTTCCTTCATCTCTGTGCGGATGATCCACCTTTCCCTCTAATAATAATTATCGTTACGAGTTTTCTAGAGTTAATTTTTTAAAATTAAATTCTCATCGTATTAATACAGATTGGTTATCTTTTGAGTGCTACATGGATGTCAACTTAGCTCTTGATGGGTTTTATATACATTTATGTCAAACTTTAGATTCCTCTGTATGCAAAAAATTTACTACAGATTTGTGAACGCTGGCGCTGGCGGTGAAATACCATATTCACATTGATTAAAGTTAATGTAAGATTGTGTAACGTCGACCGATATAGATATATCTAAATATCTAAAAAAATACAAAGATACATATAGAATAAATTTTGCATTTTCTTTAAATACAGTTACTTTGCCTTATCGTTTCTTTGATTAGTCTAAATCTATATTTAAAACGTCCGCTTTATTAAAAGAAAAAGAAAAATTGAATCCTTGAAACTCCTACAACAAAATATTCGAAGGTGACAACCCAATAAATTTCCGAAAATTTATTACCCTTTAAGGCACCATTCATTTCCATTATTCATTAGAGTTAATTCCAATGAAAAAGCGACAATTTTCCTTTAAATCCCACCGCAGTGACGTAATGACCGAGAGGAGGGCGGGAGAAACCTGGAATGTGTGACTAATTATATACGTACACTACTGTCCATATTAGTTCGGAGACCTAAATAAATTAAAAAAGAAAGAAACATTCAAACTGGTCCACAGGTGGCCTACGGAGGTAGGGCTTACTTTTCGGACCCTCCTGTCAATTCATCCCGCAACAGCTCGATAGGGTTTAAATCGGGGTTTTGCTGTAGCCATGTCGTTGTTTGTAAAGTCCCTTTACCTTGTTCTTCATTTAAGAAATTTTTATATATCACTGCTGGGTATTTGGGGTCGTTGTCCTGCACAAATACAAAATTTTCGCCGATTAGACGTTTCCCCGATGGTATTGCATTTTCTTGCAGAGTTTATAAATAACCCTCTTTTCACAAAATACCTTCGATTCGCTTCAAGTCTTCTGTACCGGCGTAGGAGAAGCAACCCCAAATAAGCACATAACCTCTACCTTGCTTGGCAGTTGTACTACACAATCCTGCAACATTCTTTGACCTTTCGGTCTTCTTATAAAATCACGCCTTGATTGTCCGAGCACCTCAAACTTTGATTCATCAGTCCATAGCACCCTTTTCCAATCATCCACTGTCCAATTTCTATGCGTTTATGCCCACTGCGACCGTTTTTGCCTGTTTTACCGTCGAAGTAGGTTTCTTTTTTTTGTTGCAATGCGGCAGTGAAGATTTGCAGCTTTTAACCTTTTTTTCACTGCACGGTTGCGATTCATTTCGGGGGCAGTTTCTGGTGCTGTCAGTGTCCTATGTCGCTTGCTCAGCAATTTTATATGGTGATCGTCGGCGTGAGTTATTATTCTCTTACGACGTAAACGTGCCCGATCTCTTAAACTGTCCCTGCGTTCATGCCTCCGAATGATATCACTAACAGTCGATTTATTAACATGTGTTTTTTCGAAAATTTGACGTACTGAATAACTTTCTTAATGGAAAGTAGCAATTAGAGAGCGATTTTTTAAATTTGTCGGTTTTCCTCTCGGGATTTTAATAACTTTAATCAGGTTCACACAAAAAGATACGCTCTTAACACTAACGCACTCACAAGCAGGTTTATTTTAAAACTAAAGCATTTATCAATACACATCACACTTTAGGATGGCTTTCTTCTACCCCAAAAAGTATTGTAAATTTACTACCTACAATATAGCCCCAAAAATAATGCTATTTGTGGCGATAAGTACTATTCTGAAAATTACTATATTGGGTCATAAAATATAATCATTATTATATATTATATTATAATATAAACGTTATTTATATATAAAAGCAATTATATTATCCTTTAGTAGAGTTTATAACATTTCACTGGATATCCGAACTAATATGGATGGTAGTGTACATAAGTACGTATGTACATATATGAGCCGAGTGAAATTGGTTAAATTGTATCTAATTTATTCGAATTACTTTTTCGTTAGGTGTATTCGCAATTTATGCGCGTGAGGGCTTTCGTGCGAATAGCGGTTTTAAACGTTGGATTGCTTGTAATTACAAAGATGAAATTTCCCTGGAATCCTTTTGGTTTGGAGAAAATAAAATCCATTGTTGCCTCTTTTATTTTGAGTCGTGCTTTTTGGAATTTTGTAGGTACCTTTAATACGGTTTAACAAGTGAAGAACAATTAAATTTGTCGCTTTCCGTTAATGCTACTTTGATCAGTGGAAATATACAAGCGTAGCATAAATGTGTTCTAACGAGAATGGTACAGAATGTTTCGAGATGACGTATGTAATGTAAGCTTCTACGGTAGTGAAAATACAGCAGGTGGTTTCCAAGAAACGCTCTATAGACCCGAATTATCAAAAATATTTGATCATAAATAATAAGAATATAAGAAAGAAATGACGCAAGAGAGAAATTGGGTAGTAGATGGTTAAAAAACTAGTCGTCATATACAGCCTGCGGCAATAGTATACGCCACCCATAATCTCTTAAGGAGAATAAGAATTATATTGAAAAATTCGAGTAGGCAACACGTGTTGCAAACGTAAAGGTTGATTGTAGTAGTTTCTGGTACTATATTTGGAGAAATCCGCACATCCAAATGCGATAAAAGTATAGGCCACGTCATCAGTTTGAGTTTTGTCCTCAGTGAGTACAGTGTAAATATGGAAAATGTTTTCTCTACATGGCGTATTAAATGTTAGCGTATTAATCTGCTGTGTACATATCAAGATGCCATATGGACAACAATTAACTAACGCTGAAATGGGTTTAATTCGTACTTGGCGCGACAGAAATTGGTCAGCTGCAAAGATAGCAGCAAATTTGAGCAGAACCCTTCTAACACATGGGCTGAAAAGTCCCGGGCCTAACACATAGATGACGCGAGTTTTATTGCAGTCACCCTTCTCTCAGTTAGTACTAACCTTCAAAAGACAGCTACTAAAATTTCATGATATTCTATTCATTAGTTTGTGAGTTATTGTGCTAAGAGTCACGCTATTTTTGTTATTTTCAAAACAATGGATCAAAAACAATTTCGTGTTTTAATTTTACACTGCTTCTTGATGGGAGAAAATACCGTTCAAGCGAAGCAATGGCTTGAAAAGTGTTATGGGGATTCCGCTCCATCAAAAACAACAATAAAACTTTGGTTTGCTGACTTCAAACGTGGTCGTAGAGACACCGATGATGCAGAACGCAGTGGACGTCCGAATGAGGCGGTAACACCAGAAAACATCAAAAAAATCCACAAAATCGTTTTGAATGATCGAAAAGTGAAGTTGCGTGAGTTAGCAGACATCGTAAAGGTATCAAAAGAAGGTATTGGCTTTATATTGCATGAGCATTTCACTATGAGAAAGCTCCGTCCAAAGTGGGTGCCGCGTTTGCTCACTGTTGACCAAAAAGAAGAACGTGTTGATGATTCTGAGCAGTGTTTGGCCATGTTTAAACGTAACAAACCGGAATTTTCGCATCGATATGTGACTATGGATGAAACATGGATCCATCACTGCACTCCGGAATCAAAACGATCGTCATCTGAGTGGACAGCAACTGGTGAACCTCGTCCAAAGCGCCCGAAAGCACAACAATCGGCTGGAAAGGTTATGGCCTCGGTATTTTGGGATGTGCGTGGTGTAATATTCATCGACTATTTTGAGAAAGCAAATACCATCAACAGTGAATATTGTATAGAGTTATTGGAGCGTTTGAAGGCCGAAATTGCAAAGAAACGACAGCATATGGCAAAGAAAAAAAATTTTGTTTCATCATGACAACGCATCGTGTCACAAGTCAATCAAAACAATGGCAAAACTACATGAATTGAACTTCGAATTGCTCTCACATCCACCGTATTCGCCAGATTTGGCTCCCAGCGACTACTGGCTGTTCGCAGACCTCAAAAAATGCTCGCCGGTAAGAAATTTCGCACGAATGAAGAGGGTACCGCTGAAACTGAGGCCTATTTTGAGGCAAAAGATAAATCGTTCTACAAAAGTGGTATTGAAATGTTAGAGTGGCGCTGGAATGATTGCGTTGTTCTTGATGGAGATTACGTTGATAAATAAAGCTAATTTTGAACCAAAAAACCGTGTTTTCTTTGTTAGGCCCGGGACTTTTCGACCTATGTGTTATAGGCGAAAATTACGGAAAACGATAACATCACAATTTTAAGGTTTGCGTCAAACTCAGCAATCCTGCTAGGCAAATGATTATCATCTTCTTGATTCTTGTGGAATTGTCCATAAAGAAGTCGTACCGCAAGGCCAGAGACTGAATCAAACTTCTTATCGCGAGACCCTTGAACGTTTGCGGGGAAGAGTTGTGCGGGTGTAACCTGACATTGCCAGCTCCAAGCGTCACGGTAATACTCCCAGTTACGACTCATTTTCGGTTAGGTAGTCAGTGTATGCGCTACTGAAGGATAGTTCAAAAACATTCTCTATTATCAAGTCTCACTAGTAAAGGTATTCTGCTACGTCTCTGAACAAATGACACAGGAATTATTTTACGTCATTGCAAAGAACATTTTCAATATCATCTAGATAACTCCTACAAGTAACCGAAACAGGTCCTGGTGATATTGGGTAATAAAGGTTGCATGTTGAACAATTCGGGTAAGCATACACAGAATACCTTCAGTACGCCGTTCTGATCTCAGAGGAGCTTTTTACTTTTTCCACCTTCTATTATTTTTTTTTTCCACATTACGATCGTTTCGAATCCTCTTAAAAAACATCTAACGTAATTTAATCAAATACATTTTACTTTCGAAAAGAAAAAAAGGCAAAGCAAACAGAGTTTAATACCATAAAACCAGCCCCCCCCCACTCGTAAAAATATTTTAACTTCACAAAAAGAGGCAATAAATTCCCCGAAAACATGTACATTCAAGTCTGCACCTTAAGAAAAGAACTAATCTTATCCGAGATCCCATCTCTTGTATTTGCATAAAGCTAAGGACGGTCCAGTGGTGTGAGGTAAGGGGTATAGGGTTACTTTACAACTCTAAAAGATAATATCCGCCGGACATTTTCGATTAAAGCTCGTCTGTCGATGGAAGGACGTGTGTCTGTATGGGATCCTTTGAGAGAATGGATCCTTTTCTTAAATGCTAAGTTTTATTCGTATTACGGATAAAAGGGGTTATGATATTGAGATGTGTAAGTTGATATAAGATACCTTTGGGTCATGCTATTGGAAAAAAACTTTTAAAGTGGAAAATTAGTTAACTTCCAATATGATCATTGGATTTAGCAGCATTCGTTTCTATTTATTTATTTTTAAAATGGATGTCACAAAGAACTAAATTTTATTAACATTTTTTTTTGTTTCTAAGCCGGTAAAGAGAATTTGGAGAGTTATAAGGAGAGGTTTGAGTTTTGTTTCACCCCACTTTATCAAGAACTAGGGGTTTTGTGTAGAGAGAATGTATATAATATTAAGCAATAGATGAGACCTTTAATAAAGACGAAATGAACCTCCTAAATAAAGGATTAAAATATAGTATTCGCGGACCGAAATCGCCCGTTGAGGATTCAATTGCCTCAATAGAAACAAACATTAGAAACTTAGATGTAGCTACAAAAGACTTCGTTAGAAACGCGTGCAAAATTCAGATTTCTAGGAATTTAGAAAATGATAAAAAATGCGGCCAAGATAGGAGGAATTTAGGAATTATTAAAAGTCTGGGAAATAAAAATTGTTTTTATCTTAAAGCAGATAAAGGAAATAAAATAGTCATTCTGGACAAACCGGATTATTATAATCGCGTCAACACTATGTTAGCGTCAGGACCGTACAGAGAATTAAAGAAAACCCCCCTACCGTCAATGATTAGAATCACTAAAGATACTATTAAGGACTGTCCCAACTTAATCAATAATAACCTGAAATTCAAAATAACAAGTTCAAACTCTACCATTCCAAAAATGTATTGTCTTCCAAAAATTCACAAACCAGATAATTCTATGAGACCTATAGTATCGGGCATTGATTCTCCAACATACAAATTGTCCAAATGGCTAGTGAATGAATATAAGAACTTGCCCCATGAAGTAGATAACCTATGTGTAGAAAACTCCGTAGATTTTGTAAATAAAATTGAAAAGACTGAATTAAAGATGGGGAAATCTTTATATCATTCGACGTTTGTTCACTTTTCCCAAGTGTACCAATTCCAGAAACTCTGGTGTATTTGGTTGAATTTCTGAAATTAAATAACGTAGATGACGTGAAAACCGCGGAATATAAAAGGTTAACTAAATTATGCATGTCACAAAATTGTTTTCAAATAGGCGGAAAATGGTTCGAACAGGTGGAAGGCACGGCGATGGGTAATCCTTTATCTCCTTTTATTGCGAACCTTTTCATGAGCAAATTTGAAACGAACCTGAAAAAAGAAACCAAATATTTCCCGAGAATTTGGCTTAGGTACGTAGATGATATTTTCGCGGTGTTTGATACCAACAAAGGAAACACAAGATTTTCTAGCAGAACTGAACTCAAAATTTACCACGATCAAGTTTACTATTGAAGAAGAAGTTAACAATCGCCTTTCGTTTCTAGATACTCTAGTCATACGCAACAACAATAAATTAGAAATAGACATCTACAGAAAAGAAACTAATTCCAACAGATTCATCACGTTTGATTCGCACCATTGCGAACAACAAAAAATGTCCGCGATTAGTTTTCTGGTCAATAGACTCGTCAGATTTCCGCTAAACAAGAGCAGGTACGACAAAGAATTAAAGTATATCAAAGATGTAGCGAGGTACAATGGTTTCTCTTCTATGGATGTCGACCGTATTTTAAGGAAGGTCCAATACAAACAACACATCAGAAATTCCACGAGTTTGACATCAACAAACACCGGTAATAAGAAATTTATAACTCTTCCTTTTCACCCAACAGTAAAAGGGTTAAGTAAAATTTTCCGACAACTAAATATGAACGTGTCTTTTGTGTCAAAAAACAACTTAAAGAATCTCTTAGGGAATCCCAAAGATAAACCGGAGATGATAAAAAGGTCTGGAATATACCAAATCGCATGCAATGATTGTGAGAAAGTTTATATTGGACAAACAAAAAGGAGTATCGAAACGAGGTTCAAAGAACATATTAGACACTATCGTTTCGACAAAATCTAATGTTTACTTAATAAACGAATAAAGAAACCTTTTTTCCCGTTAGGAACGAAACAAATTATGATCGCATCTATCACTTACTTCACTTCAAAGCAAAAGAAAATCGCGAAAACAAACAAAAGCAGCGAAAAACCAGCGTACCGAAGACTTAACGTACATAACGCCTCATTATTCGTTCGTCGTACGGAATCAATTCCAAAGAAGGTCGATTAATTGGCGTGAAAAATTGGCGACTACCGTTAGTCGCGCCCACCCTAACCCCAAGTTCACGTAACGCTGCAAGACTACATTTACCGTCCCATCTCCCGAAAAACGCAAACAAGAAAGTCGCGTTAAAGCCAAATTATGGCAAGGCGAATCCTCAGCCTCTTTCTTTACTGAAAAGTTGTTCGAACGTGGCTCCTAGATCAATTGGAGAACGGTTCTGGGGTCTTTAATTTGGCGCGTAAGGTTTATAAATAAGCAGAAAGTACAGCTTATCCGCCATATAGATTCCAACGTTAATTAATTGCTTGCTTTATTTGCGTCGCACGCAAATTTCGGACGAGATAACGTCGTAATGAAAGTTTTCAACAGTTTGGGACGGTTTAGGTGCTTAAGTCGACGTTAATTAAATGAAAAAATTGGTGCGAAGCTTTCGTATAACTTCTCCTTAATACGAAGCGATTTAATTAGAATTAATTGTTATAAAATTGCTTGGTGAATATGATTGATAAGGATGATTGATAGCTGGCCGCCTCATTTATTGCATTACAGTAATTATACGATACAGGTTCAGATTTTGTAACTATATAGATTGTTCTACGTTGCTCTTGATGCCAAACCATGTTCTTGTTTTTGATTTGAATACGGGTTAACTATAAGATTGTACAAGAATGACTTCAGGGAAAATGGGGTCTGAAAAGGAAACAAATAGGTGAGATTATTAAGTTTTTTGTAATTTTCGGACACCAATACATATATATATACACTAAGGTGACAGAATAAAATAGACACCAGGTAAAGCGGTATAAATATGTAAACAGCTAAATTCTAAGAACGAATTAAGAACTTTCTCTTGTCATTAGGGTAGAGGTAGATGTATCGGAAAGAATTCGTCATGGTTTAGCATCGTTAAAACTATGCATCGCTTACAAGGTTCGAGTGATATTAGCGACTTCACCCAGGGCCGCATCGTTGGCCAGAGTGAACGCGGCGCTTCGCAACGTGAAATAAGGAAATTTTTAAATATTCCGTTGTCCCCACAGTTAATCGCGTGATTACACAATTTAAACGCAAGGAAAAAAAAAAGCAGTGGAGCTGAGACCAGGTCGTGCCGGATCTTCTGAAAGAAGCAAAAGGGTGCTTGTGCGAAGTGTTAAGAGAACCGCGAAAAAGTACAGCTGAGCTTGCGGCAACTTCACTGCACCTTACCCCTTCAGCGCACCGTTCAGCGATACCTCCACAGTGTGGGGATGTATAAAAGGGTGGCAAAGAAAAAGCCTCTCCTTGCGGCGTTTCAAAAACGGCGCCGAATGGCTTGGGCAATCAAAATACGAACGAAGCCCGAAGAGTTTTGGCCGTCTGTCATTTTTTCAGACGAAAGCAGATACTGCCAATTCAGTGATAGTGGTCGTACGTGGGTATGAAGACGTTCGTCACAGCAACTGGACGACAAATTTTTACATCAGACGGTGAAATACGGCGGTGTGAACATCATGGTGTGGGGCGCGATATAATATGGTGGAAGATCGCAATTAGTAATCCGTGACGGAAATATAAATGCGGCAAAATATATCCAAATATTAACAGAAGGACTACTACCGATATTCGACAACCACATGGAAAGAGCAACCGGGGATTCGGATTTTACCATGGCCAGGCTAATCACCAGACATGAATCCGATAGAGAATGTTTGGCATATAATCCAGACAAATATGGCGAAACGACCCTGAAAACCCAGCAATAAGGAAGAACTCGTGGCAGCTGTTACAGAAGAGTGGTTAAATATTCCAGAAGACACCATTAATCATTCAATAGATTCTATGCCACGACAACTCGCAGCACTTCACGCAAGTAAAGGTGGATTGACAAAATATTAGTCTAATCTAAAAATTTTAAAATATTTTGTATATATAACGAGAATAGAATCTTTTTTTTAATTAGTAGGTGTCTATTTTAGTCTATTACCTTAGTGAATATTATTAGGCACCCCCAATTTTTTCAATTATCTTTAAGATAAACAATGAACAAATAAAACAAATATTATAAAAGCAAATATTTATTGCTAAAAACTAGAAATTCAATATTTGGTTGGCCGCTTTTTATAACAGCTTCAATTCTTTTAGAGAAATTGGCCACTAACATATGGCAGGTTGAAGTTGGAATGTCCTGCCATACTCTTTCAAGTATTGCTTTTAATTCTTAGCGACTTAAACGGGCTGGTGAACACCAACACTGGACCATAGAAGAGTGGAACAACGTGCTATGGACGGATGAGTCCAAATTTGAGCTGTTCGGAACCCGAAGACGCATATTCGTAAGAAGATCTGTGGGTGAGCGTGCCAGAGAAGAGTGTATTGCTGCTACCGTGAAGCATGGTGGAGGTTCTATCATTATTTGGGGCTGTTTTGCTGGCACTAGTGTAGGGGACATCGAAATTTTGGAGAACCACACAATACCTTCCGGAATTCGACTTTTTTCTAGCAATTAGAAGAGGAAGGAACTCTCAAAATTATGGAATGGCCTCCCCAGAGCCCCGACTTGAATCCAATCGAGCTACTATGGGAAGAACTAGATCGGAAAGTACGGAAATCGGCTCCGACATCAGCTACTGACGTGTGGAACAAATTGCAATCTAGTTGGACCTCAATAACACAAGAAACTCTGGCAAAACTTATTGCGAGAATGCCTCGATTGTGTGCTGCAATTATTAAATCAAGAGGAGGTCACATAGATGACAGCAAAATTTAAATTGAACGTTTTAATTTTCATATTTATTTAATATATTTTTATTCATGTACGTGTATCTGTACATAAAAAATAAATATTATTAACACTTTTGCTGAGTTTTTATACATTTTTGCTGTCAGTGAGAGTGCCTAAACACTTTTGAGCGGTAGTGTATATACAGTCGCGGACACGGTAATATGAGCAATAACAAGAATGCTAAATTTTTATTAACTTTATTAAGAATATTTGAAAAACGGGGGTGATTATATGATCAACGGGAAGGGTATGTGGTGCATTTATATACTTAGCAGTTGGCTCCACTGATTATCGAAGGAATCTCGTGTGTATAGAAATAGTGTTTCTTTTGTCCAACATATGTATAAGGCTGTTCTGGAAGGCTAAGGTTTCTGAATCCAGTACTGGTTTCTAGTTCGGCTATCCCAGAGAATATAATGTTATACTCTAGCATACACAAAGATTGATTGTCTTGCGCTGTTAAAATATAACCTGCCGTAAAATGAGATCGGATCAAAGATTTAACTATAAAAAGAAACGGCTTCACTCTTCCCAACTTTATACGGTCCTGATATTACCAGTAAAGGGATCAACTATCTCTTGCTGGAAAAGATGACTCGGCAATTATTACATATAATTTCACCTAATTTTATTTCGCGCATTTTAGAACGGATAAGAACAAAGCTGTAAGATTAATATCCTCCTAGTTGAAACGATGTTGTTTTGCTTGCTCGAAATCCTTCGAAAATAGAATGTGGAAATAGATAGAAACAATATCAGGCGACTACAACTAGGAATCTGCTTGTATGTAAGCGAAAACCATCTTATTTGCATATATGCAGGGTTGTCGAGATGCTGTCACGAGTATAATAAATCGCTTGGAACGTCACGTGCAGATTTGAAAAGATGTATCTATAAAAGCATATACAATATGTTCTGTATAACGACGAAGTTTTACACAATAACTCGAAGAACGTGTTGAGGGAATATTGTCTCTTCTTCTAGAATAGAACAAGGCTGCTGTCGAAAAGAAATGATTGAATTGTTTTTATAATTTCCGAATATTTAACTGCATATTTATGGGTTTATTTAGATGGAGCTTAAAGAAAGTTCATTTTATTAGATTAATTGTTAATGTAATGGAACAGAATTTGCTGTATCTATGTGCCTTGAATGATTTGAGGAAGCTTTATGAAGTTATTAAATTATTGATTTATTATATGCTGACCGCTACTCAACTGGAATGCATACTCTATCCAATCCGCATTAAGCTTCTGCATCAATCACGTCTGTCATGATTCTTTCATTTAGAAGTTGTAGTGAAGACTTTTTTTTCATGTTAACTCCTTTACAAAGATACTTTAACAATCCCACATTCATATACTCTTTTTTAAAATTATAATTACATCGTAAATCGCTTCCAAATTTACATTAAACTTCTTTAGGTATGTTCATGATAGGCGCATATGCTTGTATTAACATTAAGTACCATTACCTCTACCATCTTCCCTTCATTCTATAAGACCTGCGACAAAATTACCTCTATAGAAAATGTGAGAGTAATAACGATTTTCCCTGAAGTCAATTGGTTACGCTCACGGAATAGAAATTTTCCACTTCATCGAAGCATCATTACTAGTTCGATAAACTGTAATTCTGTCGTTCTTTGTGGTTCCTCTTTCGGGGTATAGTCCTGTTAGAATATCGAAAATTATTGTTGTTTGTGCTTAATAGAGGACCTCCAGAGATGTTTTATTGAATTGTGTGTAGTAGAAAGCTTTAAATTTTTAATTGTGAATTTGATTTCATTTTTTTTAATTTGTTCTTTTGATTAAGCATGATTTGCAGATTAAAATTTTAAACAATGTATATTTATTAAAATAATAGACTACCATACAAATTTCTCTTATTATTTGCTCTTTAACACGTCTGTTATCAAATTACAAAAGAGGCTTGCACAGTTGCTAAACCATTGGTTTTGCCTATCTTTTTAGTTTCCTTTATCTTCAATCATAGACCTAGATTTCCAAATAATCCAGATCTTGTTAAAATCAGCGCTATTCCTGAAAACCTAATTCCATTTGAATGGTTAAATGTATAATTTACTAACGGTAAAAGTTGGGAATTACTTTCAATTACATTTCTGTAAGCAATTCAGTGGTTAATGCTACTATCGAGTCCTGATTGGAAAGTGCAAAAATAAACGAGAATTTGAGTATTCGAGAGTCAGTGCTGATGAGTCAGGAGCAGCTTAGTAGTAACCATATAGTTGGTAAAGTAGTAACAAAGTATACAAAGCGGGGCAAGTGAATATAAACGGTGAAAATATTTAAGTGATTTAGTTATTAAAATGTGTAGTAAATTATAGTGTTTTAATTCGGTTATTTAGCTTCTAAGATTTCAATGGTTTCCAAGAAAATTTCGACTCCCCGTAAGAAGGTTGTGGCAAATGGAATCAGAATCCTTATAGCTTTCGTATTTAGAGTTGGATATTCATTTTTGATTCGTGTACAATCAAACTCTCCTAAAGCGGAATAAGTAAATTTTGTTTTCAGGCTGTTGTCGTATTCGAGATTAATTAAAGTCTCCTCTACCTGCGAAGTGAATTGTGGTGGAGCTTGAACACGGAAAGGATCATGGATCCAAACAAATATCTCGATATTATCTTCCTCAAAGCATTTTGCAAACCAGTCAGTGAGCTTTGAGAAGTGTTCCTTGAAAAGGGGTAGCAAATGTTGTGAAAAAATGACCTTGTTACGGCCCACATATTTGTATAATTCAGGCAAACAATGTTGACCGTCATACTCATTGATTTCTCTCATTCATAACTGCAGCTTTTCCTAAACGGCAAACCGTTCTTCTAAAATTTCAAAATATGCATGTTATTGCATTTGAGAGACAGATTTAAGGAACTCAACTTGTCAAATATATCCCACACAAACGCTGGTTTCAGCAGAAGGAGGGTTTGGTAGAGTACGTGGAGTTTTCTCTTGTAGAAAAGTGCGAATTTCTTGACGTAGCTTGAATACATGGCATAAGAAGTTGTCACGTGGAAGCCATTGTCGACTGCAGTAATATCACAGATCCATGTGTTCAACTTCCATGTTCATACATGATTTTCTGAAAAATTTGCCTTTCAGTAGCGTAATTCTTATATAGTTTACTACGTCTACGACACGATCTAATACCAAATTCTATTGGGAACTCATCGATTTCGATGCAAGTGCTTTCGTATAAAGCATGCAAGCGCCTTCAATCCTCCACAGTGACTAGACATTGATCAGATCCTAATAGTAGACATACCGATACACTTTTTCGGTAATAAACTTGTCAAGTATTTCACACCAGTCATCAGCCTTTGCACTTTCAAAACTTTTGTAAATCTTCTGCGCCTTCAACTATAATATTATCATCCCGAAAGCATACATAACAAATAAGGAGGTGCGTTTTTGTTTCTGTCAGTAGCTTCATCAAGTTGCGGATCGAATTCCGTACCTTTCGTTTCTCATATTATTTAATAATTGAAATCCTGAGTTATATAATGGATTCTTCGACTAATAGTGTTATTGGACAATGGTACATTAACCATGTCAAGAGGAGGGTAAGCTCTTCTGCGATGGTGTGAGGTGTTTTGCACTTCGCGACCTTTAAAAGATGTCAGTGATGCTTACAGTGACTGGTCACGAGATGTCGCTTTAGGTTATTTGGGATTATACACTCGGGCGCTAGATCTTTTAAACAAACGACATACTACGGTACATCTTTTTTAATCCTATGTTGTACTTTGCGGTGTCGGACTACCATTCCCTTATTTTTATCTTCCTGCGTTTCCTGTTCTGAGCTAGTTGTTTCGCCCCTATCCATCCCATATTTCCTTTTTTCTAAAGGTCTATACATTTGCCCTTTTTAGGTGTTTCGGGGTCTACCTATTCTGTTTTGTCTTCAAAAATCATTTTTGTTATTCGATCAAACGCAGGAAAACAAAAATTAAACGAGAAACAAACACCATTAAACGTCTTTAAACTAGAAACAAAATGCTAAGTGAAGGAACTAACTTCGTCCTAGTACAAAATTTCTTTCAACAATTTCAACTACCATTGCAACTTTGATTGTCATGTTTTTTATTGCAAAATCACCAGTGTCGAATCTATTATTCCATTGACGAACGTAACTGTTCAACTTAGGTAAACCACTAGACTAGTTACTGCTACAACTTTCAAGTGTACGCAACACACTAGAAACAGATGCATATTGACGTGTAGCAAGTCTCCCGTAAAGTTCGCCGCAACCCGTAACATGTAATCATCGCTACCGAAGGACTTAATATACTGTTGTCGAAAGTTAATTAATTAGTATACATGCACAGCTACGGTCGCGAAGTTGAAACAATAAACTCGCCTAGAAAATAGAACCTTCGCCTGTCGGTACATGACCGAAACGGCTCTAACGGCGCATATAAAGGGACGACTATTAAACTACTCCTAAAGTCGAAGGGGTAAATAATAGGTTTAATTGTTGAGAGCGTTACCGAGAAGCTTACCGTTGTTCCGCGGTAGTAAACGGCGCGTTTATAAATATCTAAATCTGCTTGAGCTATTCGAATTCCTAATGGAAAATCCGCTAATAGCCTCGCTTTGTTTGTAAACGGGAATGTTGTAACGCGAAATCGAGGGAGGACGATAAGACAGCAGATTTTAACTACTGTTAGGTTACGGAACGAGGTGAAGCGCTTCAAGTAGTCAACCGAACGCTAAATGATCTTATGGAAGGGCTAAAGATTACCGACGTAATTCGATTTGGAGCTTGAAAGACGGTTTAACATTTTAATATTAATTTCTGACATTGGGACTTGGTAATATGAAATTGCTGTAAGTTTGTATCTGAAGAATAAGTAAGAAAAAAGGAATTTAAATTAAATTGTTCTTCGATAATTGCCGATCTCATTCCATATGATCTCACGCGAATTCAAGGGGTATACAAACGCACACAAGTTGAGTCCGTTAAAAACTAGCGCCGTTGCTTTATCGTTCAGTCATCATTCGTCTCGGCAAATAGGTGCAAGCTTCAGTGTCGTGTGGAGAACAACGTGGAGGGGTGAAGCGCGCGGCATGGAGAATCGAGTACCCGTATCGAAGCATGCTTCTTCAGTATTATTCGTATGGTCGTTGTGTGTGGTTATCAGTACACATATTTAGAAAATGTCGCATTTAGGTACGTTTCGGAAACGGCGTATTTCGAATGAACTAGGAAACGTAATAGCTAGTATACCGGATTTAGAATACGAAGGCGATAGAATTAAATGTGTAAAGTGCGATAATTATTTGATGTGTAAAGTGGAAGTGTGAACGCCACCTGCAAAGTATAAAGTACTGTTCTGCAATCCGTGGCAAACGATGCAGCGAAGAATTAATATTTGATCCAGATGTTTGTTTTATTCTATGTAATGCACCGTTCGATTTACTAGACCAACAAACATTTATATCCCTCTGGAGTAAGCATTCGGATTATACATCAGTAAGTCGGACATTGTTGAGAAACTTTACGCCATCTGTTCGTGACTCTGTTGAAAGAAGGTGTAATGGTACGTACAATGAAGGAGTTTGAACCGTCATCCTCTACCTTATTTGTTTCCAGAAGAGAAATTTTAAAAATGGTGTTGAGGACATTGACCAAGATTCATCCCAACATTTAATGTTTGTGAGTGACGGTGCCGCTAACATGCTTTCCTTAGGCCGATCTCTTAAAGAAGAGAGTGGCAATCTGTTACATGTAACACGTAAAATCCATGCTTTAAACCTTGTGGCGCAATTGCCTCCTAAATCTTATCCACGAGCAAATGCTTTGGTAGCTCATACGAAGGCGGTACTTCTAAAGTTCCCAAAACGTACAAAGAGATTTCACGAACCGTGTCCCAAAGTGCCTGAACCACTACAGCCGATTACTACGCGTTGGGGAACTTGGTTGAAGACTGCGTTTTACTACTGAGAACATTTTGATGATGTAAAGAAGGTACTTTTACAATTCGTTCCGAGACACGCCAAAGCTATCAAGGGAAACCAGAAAATGTTACAAGTTAGTCAGGTTAAAATATGTTTTAGAAAGTATTAGAACGACTATGTACTAGCGGGGGAAATTGGAAAATTACAAAATGATTCGATGTCGTTTGTGAATTCTCTTCGAATTGTGGATGATATTCACTACGAAAATTTGAAAGTGTTATTGACACGGATTCAGATTTTCTCATATTTAGGCAAATTTGTGAAGATTCGTCGAAAGATCCATTAACTTGTCACAAGGATTACTTTAAATTTGGAAATATAACATCATTCGATGTGGAACGGCTGTTTTCATCATCAAAAGATGTTTATTCCGCACGCCGGACTCATTTGACTGAAACAATTGTGGAAACACATCTAATGACTCTAATATTTAATAGATGCCGCCCAGTTTGTGATTTCGTGGAAGCTTCTTAAAACAGTAAAGGTTTCGGCAGGTTGTATAACATATTTTTTATCGTTATTTTACGTTCAAACATCGCCTATGCTCAAGCATGTTACGGCCCCTCCGCGTTGTTCTCCACTCTGCTCTGTAACTTGCCCCACATTACCGAGACCATAATTAACAATAACGGTAGTGGGGTTAACGTCTCCACTGTGCACGTAACACATAAGCTAAAAAGTCCCGGGCCTCACGCATAGATGACGCTAGTTTTATTGCAGTCACCTTTCTCTCAGTTAGTACTAACCTTCAAAAGACAGCTGTTGAAATTTCATGATATTCTATTCATTAGTTTGTGAGTTATTGCGCTAAGAGTCGCGCTACTTTTGTTATTTTCAAAACAATGGATCAAAAACAATTTCGTGCTTTAATTTTACACTGCTTCTTGATGGGAAAAAATACCGTTCAAGCGAAACAATGGCTTGAAAAGTGTTATGGGGACTCCGTTCCATCAGAAACAACAATAAAACGTTGGTTTGCTGACTTCAAACGTGATCGTAGAGACACCGATGATGCTGAACGCAGTGGACGTCCAAATGAGGCGGTAACACCAGAAAACATCAAAAAAATCCACAAAATCGTTTTGAATGATCGAAAAGTGAAGTTGCGTGAGTTAGCTGACATCGTAAAGATGTCAAAAGAACGTATTGGCTTTATATTGCATGAGCATTTGACTATGAGAAAGCTCTGTTCAAAGTGGGTGCCGCGTTTGCTCACTGTTGACCAAAAACAAGAACGTGTTGATGATTCTGAGCAGTATTTGGCCATGTTTAAACGTAACAAACCGAACAAACCGGAATTTTTGCGTCGATATGTGGCAATGAATGAAACATGGATCCATCACTCCAGAATCAAAACGATCGTCATCTGAGTGGACAGCAACTGGTGAACCTCCTCCAAAGCGCCCGAAAGCACAACAATCGGCTGGAAAGGTTATGGCCTCGGTATTTTGGGATGTGCTTGGTGTAATATTCATCGACTATCTTGAGAAAGGAAATACCATCAACAGTGAATATTATAAAGCGTTATTGGAGCGTTTGGAGGCCGAAATTGCAAAGAAACGACCGCATATGGCAAAGAAACAAATTTTGTTTCATCAAGACAACGCACCGTGTCACAAGTCAATCAAAACAATGGCAAAACTACATGAATTGAACTTCGAATTGCTCCCACATCCACCGTATTCGTCAGATTTGGCTCCCAGAGAGTACTGGCTGTTCGCAGACCTCAAAAAAATGCTCGCCTGTAAGAAATTTCGCACGAACGAAGAGGTTATCGCTGAAACTAAGGCCTATTTTGAGGCAAAAGATAAATCGTTCTACAAAAGAGGTATTGAAATGTTAGAGCGGCGCTGGAATGATTGCGTTGCTCTTGATGGAGATTACGTTGATGAATAAAGCTAATTTTGAACCAAAAAAACCGAGTTTTCTTTGTTAGGCCCAGGAATTTTCAGCCCATGTGTTAGTTGACGGGAATTTTTCTTTTTTTGTGTTATCACAAAGAGTTTTAAAATTTAATATCGCGAATGCTAACGCGGAGAAGGAATCTACAAAAAAGGTAGACATCAACATTTTAAGAGAAATCAACTACACTTTACCTTCAAGAACAGTAAAATTTCAAAAATAAAAACGTCGACATTTAATTGAAATAAAAAAATAATAACGAAAAAACTAAAATATCAGCCCTAAAGCTAATTTCTGCACGTTAAAAATTTAAATTCACCTCGCCTCTTCAGCGACTTCATAATTTTACTTTCCGCGTCGTTCTGATTTATGGCGAAAGACGGTGACAGTGAACCTCACCCGCATCACTCATCGGACAGCGCGCTTTAAATTAATATAAACCGCCTGGCTTTTATCTGCCCGCTCTGCGTAGACTACGACAGCCGTTTCCGCAGGGGCTTCCTCGACTGAAAACCTATATCGCAAGCACTGTATACTCGCATATACAAAATTCCATTAATACAGCTTACCTACGTTATAGACGGAATAAATTAAGATAGGTCAGGTAGCTGCTGGACCAGATTCGCCGGTGGCGATCGCAATCAGAATTTGTGATGAAATCCTAACCCATTGGATGTGATGCGAGAGGTGCTATATTATCGTGTTTAATTTCCTGTGTAAATTCTCGGTTTTCGTCTAATGTAACACATGGGCTGAAAAATCGTTCAAAACTTTAATGTCGTTTATAAAGGTACGCTTGTTAAAAGACTTTTGGCACTAATTGACATTGGAAACTCACTGAAAATGACAGTGTGGCAGCGAAAAATCATATTAACCCCGCTCTTAAAGCACGAAATTGTATAAAACGCTTTCTTTATTGCTCCATTATGCATAGAATTAGATGACGTAGAACCTGCGATACCAGCAATCCAACCCGACGAAAAATAATAATCGGAGGACAATCCGGAAAGAGCTTACGGGAAGCGGTCCGCCGGACAATTTAATAAAGCCGCGCAATTTTTATTCATTACCCTTTCCATCTTTCTCGTTACGTAGTCGTCGTTTTCCCCGGACGAAACCGTCGCACTGCTGCGTTAAATATACTACCGCTCAACGTCGATTACTGCGGCGACAACAAATAACCGAACGGAAACGTAAATTTTAAATTAAAGCGGAACGAATGGAGGTTGGAAGCCATAAACGAATTGTTAAAATTAATTTCACCGCGCTGATGCACTTTTTGCCTCCTTATTACACCCTTTTAACTGTCGAGGTAGATTTTAGGAAAATTGAATATCGTTAATAGGAGAATAATAATAATATCTTTATTGCCCAACAGAAAATAATTCCATTTTCAGGACAATGCGAGAATAATGTAACCTAACATATATACGTAATAATAATATACAGCGGAGTAATAAATTAAAATGAATCGAAAAAGATACAACTGAATCATAAACATAATAATAGCTCGGTGACACCAGAATGCAAGAACAAAATAGGACGACAATGTAAATCCATGTAGACACTTCAACAAAAAGGATCGTGAAGTAATTCATTGGCATTTCTAATCATACGCGTAATGGGTGCTTTAAGCAGAACATTAGTTTTGTATGACGGGACCTTAAAATTAGGGAAGGACCTGGTATCGTACTGAGGTACCACAAAATTAATCAGTTTAAGTAGAAATTGGCTGCTAAATTCCTTCCTTCGATTCGATAACGATACAAAGCCGTGTCTCGTCAGCAGACCAGCATAATCAACATCGCGCCCAGGGTAATGCCATCAATTCTGAAGGACAGGTACATCAAAAATCGTTTTTACACTCTTTCAAGTAGTACTTGCAGATGGAGATAGTGCGGATACCAAATTATGGAGGCATACTCCAACCCAGTACGGACAAGCGAATAGCGAATGCTTCTAGCGAGGGAGGATTATTGAATGATCTGCAGGATCGTATGAGAAATCCTAAGGATTTCATCGCAGAATTTCGTACGGATAATATGTGGTCTGCAAACGACAAATTTGCATCAAACAGCACGCCCAGGTCCATCACGGACGAGTGCCTAGGAACAATAGCCTGACTCACAGCATAATGAAAATTGTAGAGTCTATGACATCTAGAGTAGCTTACAACAGCACACTTATCCAGATTCAAATGAATTCCATTCTGTGTACACCATCTAACAATAGTATCCAGACTGTTCTGGAGAAACAGACAATCTGCCGGGGAGGTTATGGTATTGTAGATCTTAAGATCGTCCACGTAAGCCAGTACATTGCAGTCCAGCCCCTGTAGGAGATCATCCAAATAAATATTAAACAAAAGGGGACCCAAATTGTATCCCTGGCACACACCGGAGGAAGCAGAAAATGCTAAGGATGTATATCCATTGTAGTGAACATAGCATGAACGATCAGTTAAATACGAGCGGATCAATTGTGTTACACTTGGCGGAAAACCAAAACTACTCAGCTTAGATACCATAAGGGAATGATTGATAGTGTCAAATGTTTTACTAAAATCGGTGTATAACACATCTACTTGTTGACGTCGTTCCATGGATTCGGCAATATGCTGTGCTAACTCTGCAAGGTTGGTTGTAGTCGACCTTCCTGGAACGAAACCATGTTGTCGCGAAGATAAATAAGGCTTGACACTTACGTAAATTCTGTGAGACAGAAGATATTCAAAAATTTTTGCAAAATTGGTTAAAATATTTACTGGTCTATAATTTCGGAAGTCTGAACGATTTCTTAAACACGTCGTTATGTGACAATGGATGAAACATGGATCCATCACTTCACTCCGGAATCGAAACTATCGTCATCTGAGTGGACAGCAACTGGTGAACCTCGTCCAAAGCGCCCGAAAGCACAACAATCGGCTGGAAAGGTTATGGTCACGGTATTTTGGGATGTGCGTGGTGTAATATTCATCGACTATCTTGAGAAAGGAAATACAATCAACAGTGAATACTTATAGCGTTATTGGAGCGTTTGAAGGCCGAATTTGCAAAGAAACGACCGCATATGGCAAAGAAAAAAATTTTGTTTCATCAAGACAACGCACCGTGTCACAAGTCAATCAAAACAATGGCAAATCTACATGAATTGAACTTCGAATCGCTCCCACATCCACCGTATTCGCCAGATTGGCTCCCAGCGACTACTGGCCTACTACGCAGGCCTCAAAAACATGTTCGCCGGTAAGAAATTTCGCACGAATGAAGAGGTTATCGCTGAAACTGAGACCTATTTTGAGGCAAAAGATAAATCGTTCTACAAAAGTGGTACTGAAATGTTAGAGCGGCGCTGGAATGATTGCGTTGCTCTTGATGGAGATTACGTTGATGAATAAAGCTAATTTTGAACCAAAAAAACCGTGTTTTCTTTGTTAGGCCCGGAACTTTTCAGCCCATGTGTTATATATACAATAGATAATATTGATATAATAATATGAATATTTATTATTAGATAATATTTTTGTAAAAACTTTAGTTTGGTGTGTACCAATAATATTTGTTGTAATTGCAGTGCGCTTTGTATGGCTTAATTTGATTTGTTGTATTAAAAATAAAGTATTGATTTTCACCATTATATTATCAAACAATCTAATACATATGCACAGAGATTTTATATTACCTATATGTATCTGTAGACTGATCTATTATAATATATATACATAATAGACAATATTGATATAATAATATGAATATTTATTATTAGATAATATTTTTGTTAAAACTTTTGTTAAGGACTTAACATTGTTTTTTGTATTTTATAAATTTTTTACTACTATGTATTTTATCTTCGTTGCATTATTATTTTCATTTAGAATATTACTTTATTTTCATTTTTATATTTATTTATTTTCATTCTTATATTTATTTATTTTGCTCTCTTATATCCAATTTTATTTTAATATGTATGTACATTACGCATTGTATATGTATGCAAGTCAGCCATTCGCATTACGCTAGCTAAAACTGCCTAAATAGAAATCATTCACTGCAACGTCGTCGGATATGTAATGGGAGTTTTCTTGAAATTTAAGGTACACAAGCATATGCAGTCGTCTCCCGCGCGACAGTCGAGGTATTAGCGATCGTGCACTCTCGGTCACCTTTCGTGCCTCGTCGTAACGTGTACAGTAACGTCGTCGTAAGATTATTAGAGATTTCTAAGTTTTTCTAGTTTTGGCGGGAATCGTCGAGGACATTGTCTATACATTTATTTCTGGCGGGAGTCATTTGGTAACGTCGTCGGACCACATGTATAGATTTTTTAATAAGTATAAATTCTCGATTTTCTATCATCGTACGTCGAGGCTACTGTGTCCATTGTCGTCTATACATATTTTTAGTCTTCAGTTAAGGTTGTGTCGGAAATTATTTTGGTGAGATTGTCGGCGCGCATGTATAGACCTCCTCTACAAGTACGATCACTCCGCTTCTTGCTGACGGTCGTTGCGGCCGCAGCGCCCGTTGTCTTTTGTACGTTTGTTCGGTCCTTGTCCTATCGGGACTTAGAAATTTTTCATTTAGTTGCTCGTCGTAGCGGACGAGTGTCACGGACCAGTTTTCTTATGTAATGTCGGCATCATCGCTCCGTTTTACTTGTCGGTGCACAGTTCGCACATTTGCTGGTTACTGGATTTTTCCCTTCTTTGGGGCGCAGTAGTATAGAGCTAAAGATTGCACATAGCGTAATATTTCAAACGAGAACGCCTGGGTAGCTGTGACATTACTTTTGTATTGAGATCGGCTATTATCGCTACTGTCGCCCTCGACCAGGCGTTCAAGCTCTAAGAGATAGGGTGGGTTCCCCTATAAATGTGAATATAACAAACGTATTTGGTGAAGTACAAATACATGCCAATAATACAGGGCCAAGTCCCTTAGGCAAATTTAAAACAAGGAAAGTATATTAGGCTCCCGGAAAGGGACATATAAATAAGCATAGCACCGAGGTGGGCTTATAAATTTAAGAAATAAATAGGGTTGGCTCCTATAAAAGGTAGTGGTGCATGCAAACAGATAGAGGCATTAGTACATGCCTCTGACAAAGCTTCAGCGGAAGCATATAAGAGTTTAACCTTTTAAACAGAATTAAGACATAGCGTTGCAACGTACATGCTGAGGCATTACTTTATGTTGCTACCAATGAAAATACATATACAAATGCTAATGTACATTACATGTATAAGAGAGCTCGAATAACTGCAATTATTGCAAATATATATATCTTACGTACATCGTACATGTACATAGGCAAGACTGGAAACCGTGTACACATTTCATTTTTAAATATATTTTTTTGCGCATGCGCATTGAGTTTCACTGTACAACCTTTCCTCTAGTAAATAAGCGAACATACTCTACAAGTAAGTATTGGTCAAGTAATTTAGGAAATTACGAGCAGGCTACAGCGGCGTTGTTCTTCAAACCAGGAGAACGTAACAACTTTAGTTTGGTGTGTACCAATAATATTTATTGTAATTGCAGTGCACTTTGTATGGCTTAATTTAATTTGTTGTACTATTTTTTAATTTGGACAGCAATGTTTCAATACAGAGCACAACTTGTCTATAATATTAAAAGAAATGTTATTTTCTGGAGCAAAATCCGACAGCGTTATTTCAGCTCGTTTAATGTTATCTTGATTAAATAAATTGGAGATGTTCTTGGTATTTTTTTCCTTCTGTTGCTTCTTTATTACATGCTGTACAAATTGTTTAAAAATACAAACCAAATAATATAAGCTGGTTTCATTTTAGCTTGTCTATTAACCTTCAACGGGATGTATGTTCGAAAATTTTGTGATCTGTGTTGTATCTTGCAATTCTTTCATTTTATTTAGTTTTCATCAGAACTCTCTAAGCTTGAGCTTATTCTAGAGATTTTGCAAACTTCATGAGAAACCGTGGTCAATTTTCACCGTTACCAGCGATTAAGCAAACAATGATTTTAAACCAGATTTAAATTTAAAACTTGGGACTTGCTATTCCGCAAAAAAGACGCAATAAAATAAGTAGAAGCACTGTCCGTAAAATTATTTTCTAACAACACTTTCTAACTTTTAATAGCCAACTGACATCTTACATTAATTACGAGAATTAGAATTTGAAAGACTATAGAAAAAGGCGTTTTAACGATCTAATTAAACTATCAAAAAATACATTTGTCGTAAAAATTATGGTACATTTAGATTAAATTATTTTTATAGCGCAGACTTTGAAAATTATGAAAAAAAATAATTATAGTACGTCTCGCAACACTAGCTAGGGGCTGTTGAGTGTAGTCGTCCGTTTTATTATGTAGGGGTGCATCCAAAAATAAGAGAGCGTCAAGTGTACATGCAATTTCATTTTTTGACTTATTGCCAACTTTGAGAGCCTATTGCCCCAGTATGCGCCGTCAGAAAAGAACCTAGTAACAACGCAGTGTTATGTACTGCTATATGTTTCAATTTTTTCTGTACCTACTAAAAGGAATTTCAAAAAATTATAGCTAATCTGTTATGAATTCTTCTGGAAACTCTGTGACCGATTTTCCTTTCCCTTGTGCTTTCTTTTAACGGGTAACTTTTCCCATTTCATCAAAAGAAAAAAATTCATTAGCTCCATCTCTTTGATACCGTTTGATATTTAGATGCCTACCGCAGACCGCAATCCTAACGAGATTAAGATGAAAAGTTCGAAATATGCGTTTCTTTTAATAAAAATACACCCGTATTTATTCCGTTTAACGAGCTTTTATTGCCATTAACATTTCGCAAAAATGATTTTAAATACGCGGAAGGGAAATTTCAAGTTGGATTTCTCATCTCATCCGGTTGTTTACGTGACTCTTATCTCCTCGGTTGAAATGCCTCGCCGAAGAGAAGTAGCGTTGGGTTTCGTCTTTTTTTTTCTGCAATCCTATTTATTCCATGAAACTTTTGAGCGAGCTCGTAGTTGGATTAAAGTTTTATAATTTAACTAATTTATATTCTACGCGGTCTGGGTTAACTCGTTGCGATGACGTCGTCTATTTCTAGTTTAGATGTCCACCTGCGCTACAGTATACATTAATTTTTGTAATTTGAAATAATCAAATATGCTGCATTACTGCGTTATATAAAAGGAAATGGAAATGGGATTAATGTAGGCAAGAAGCTTAGCTTTGGTATCGTAAATGCACCTTGGGAATTTCCAGATGTTCTTTTGCAAACTTCTTGCAGTGACCTATTTAATATTAATATTATAATGCAACGGTAATTAGACATTGGTTTAGCCAACAAAATTTTCCCAAGCTCCATATCATACTGTTCTTAAAAAAGGCCTGGAGATTTTCTCATCTATCCTAATGAATATGCATATTCCAATTACAAGTTGGGCAAAGCTTAAACTTTGTAGAATTGGATTAGACACCACTGGCATACGACTGAAATTTCAAGATTTTAAGATTGAAGCCTTACTTTTGAAAAGATGGTGTTGTATTGTAGCTGGCTGAGCAGTAGTAGTGAATGGAAGGTTGCGTATAAGGAAAAAATAAGCTACAGTTCATCCAAAATGGATTGTTTTGAATTTTTTACATATATTCAAGTTATACATGTACAGTACCGATCATAACTCTTTACCCTCCCACAAATTATTATATAAACAAGTCAGTAACTAATTATAAAATAAAGTTTTATCCTGTATTTACGAGGGTGACCTGAAATGTTTCCAAATTTTTCAAAGGGTGCTTCAGTCTCTTCAAGCCGTCAAAAAAGTTTCGAGGTCTGCAAAATAACCATCTCTAGCGGCAAATCTATTTTCTCCTATTGATTTTTTCAGGTTTGGGAATAGGAAAAAGTTGCTGGAGGCTAGGTCCGGTAAATATGGAAGATGAGAGACTAATTCGTAGCGGAACGCATTATCGTGGTGAAAAAGCACCTTTCTCCGCTGCAAACGAGACCGTTTCTTCCTCAATACTGCATCGAATCGGGTCAATAAATCGCTGCAGTGAGTCGATTAACTCGGAAAAGTCCATTGCCTCGACTACGGTGGATCCAAGTCTCATCCACAGTTACGAAACGCATGAAGAAATCCCTTGGATTGCGATGGATCCTGGTTAGACACTCCTCCGAAACGGTCACCCCATTTCGTTTTTTGCTCCAGTGCTCCGGAAACATTTCAGGTCCCCTGCGTGTCTTGATGCATCTGCAAAAACTTTGTGATCAACGTCAGTACAAGGAACAGTACTGTAAATAGTATGCTATTAAACACCCCAATTAATAGGTGATATTCAAAATTAAGTAAAGTTATGAAACTCTCTAAAAATCCTTCTTATGAGAATCTGTTGCATTAAAGTCTTACTTTCAAGGCAGTAGCAGATTTCTGTAGGCAGTTCTTGTTTAATTTATATTCTTCATTGCAGTTATTTAATTCAATTTGACACTATAAATAGATACTGTATAGAGAAAATACTTTAACAGCATCCATCAGATCAAAAACAATCCATTTTGAAGGACCTGTAAACAAACCTGTTGGAATTTTGAAATAGCATTTATTCGTTTTAATTTTCCATTATATAGTACATATATACATATTATTTTGATTTAGGTAGCTTATTTTCATACTTCAATTGTTGAAGAAACAGTTAAAGCTTAAAAGTGATTATTTCTATCTCTATTTGGTATTACATATATATGTGTATATACAAAGTGTTCGAGTTTGCTTGCGTTGCTTCCATTATGGCGTCTCATCTATACAATTTGTAAATGGAACTATCCCTGTAATATCTATAGAAAGAAAGAAATATTTCCTTTATAATGGTAATGGGTATCAATATGTTCTTGCAAATATACAATATCCTTACGGTAACTACATAATATGTGGATCTCCTAAATTAGAATAATTTAAATTACAACTACTAATACTCATAGCTTAGAATTATGTACAGATTCATTTAGATTTTTGGTTTAATGTACAGGGTGAATTGGTAATTCATCAACATCGATTTATTTCGATTTAACGTTTATACTGTTTATAAAAGAGGTATTTCTGACTAGATTAGGTTATTCAGACGTATGTACACTACCGCTCAAAAGTGTTTAGGTACCCTTGCTTTCATTGATTATTCATATAGTAATATGTTTACCAAAAAAATATAATAAAATGAAATACGTATTTAAAATACAGTTCAGTAAGATAAACACCCATTACATCGAATAAGGTTTACTATCATTTACTTGCACTTGGTCGGATTACCATAAATTGTTTATTGCGGTGCAATTACAATAACAATCCCTCTGAATTTACTGGGTAAATTTAGTCATCTGTTAGATTGTAGGTAATGATGTTTAAATCACCTTCCTAGAAGATTATAGTGAAATCTGTAACCTATGGTCAGTTGCAGTGTGGTATTTACTCTATTCACGTCGTGGGCGAAATATCGTGTGACAATTTTTTAAAATGCCTCCGCGAAGAGAAATTAGTACGGAAACACTTGCGCTTGTAATAGCTTACCATAAAAGTGGCATAAGTAATCGACAAATTGCCAAAAAAATGAAAATACACCACGCTACGGTTGACTATAACGTAAAACAATATTGGGAAACTGGCATTTTTCGTAATAAAAGACGGAGTGGAAGGCCAAAAGCGACAACATCAGCAGATGATCGCAGAATAGTGGTTGCCAGCAAGTTAAATAGACGCAAAACAGCCCCGGAAATCACCGCAGAATTAAATGTTGGTCGCCAAAAACTAGTCAGTGTTTCTACAGTCCAACGTCGCTTACAGAAAGCCAGGCTCCATGGACGTATTGCGATGAAAAAGCCATTACTACGCAAACAAAACAAGCAAAAGCGACTTAAATGGGCTCGTGAACGCCAACACTGGATCATAGAAGAGTGGAACAGCGTGCTATGGACGGATGAGTGCAAATTTGAGCTGTTCGGAACCCGAAGACGCATATTCGTAAGAAGATCTATGGGTGAACGTGCCAGAGAAGAGTGTATTGCTGCTACCGTGAAGCATGGTGGAGGTTCTGTCATCATTTGGGGCTGTTTTGCTGGCACTAGTGTAGGGGACATTGTGAAAATTGACGGTATATTAAAAAAAGAAGGCTACCGCGAAATTTTGGAGAACCACGCAATACGTTCCGGAATTCGACTTTTGGGTCAAAATTTTATCTTCCAGCAAGATAATGACCCAAAACATTCCTCTAAATTATGTAAAGACTATTTACGCCATTTAGAAGAGGAAGAAACTCCTAAAATTATGGAGCCCCGACTTGAATCCAATCGAGCTACTATGGGAAGAACTTGATCGGAAAGTACGGAAATCGGCTCCGACATGAGCTACTGACTGCGTGGAACAAATTGCAATCGAGTTGGACCTCAATAACACAAGAAACTCTGGCAAAACTTATTGCGAGAATGCCTCGATTGTATGCTGCAATTATTAAATCAAGAGGAGGTCACATAGATGAAAGCAAAATTTAAATTAAACGTTTTAATTTTCACATTTATTTAATATATTCTTATTCATGTACGTGTATCTTCTGTACATAAAAAATAAATATTATTAAGATTTTTACTGAGTTTTTATACATTTTTGCTGTCAGTGAGAGTGCCTAAACACTTTTGAGCGGTAGTGTATGTATGTATGTGAATTACCAAGCTCCCTATTTAATCACTAAATTATCGTGTAATACACGAAAATTACGCGTATGTTTTTAAAATTAAATTATATACATACATCACAAGGTAGTAAGACAGTCTTTTATAAGTTGCAATCGTTTTTTTTTAATTCCTACAATACACACTTCCTTACAAGGTGATTTTATATTTTTAGACTTACATTTTACAACATACATCCATAGAGAGCGTATCTATTTCCCCATGAACTTTTTATTTTGGTTTCTAATCTTAATTATACGTTCTATAAAGAAATTTTCACATTTTGATTATTACAATAAGTGGTGTAGCTTATCTTTTTTGGGAGATTTAAGATTGAATGCCTTCTGCAAGAAGAGGATTTATAAGAATAAATTAATTATAAAATTAAGATATTCCAATAAATCGTATCGCCTACATCAGGATAATTATTATGTCTATAACACTGGGCAACAAATAATTGTTTTTTCTCCACTGACTATGATCTGACACTTAGTTTTTTACTAATATAGATGCACTAATGCGAAATACGAAACCCGTTTCTCCATATCACGTCACTAAATGCGGTAAATTGGCTTCCCAGAACATCCTTTGATGTTAGACAAAAGAAGATTGTACGTGAATCTTTAGTTTACAGAAAAAAAGTAATTTTTTCCACCTCTTCACATAAAATTGGGTCTCATGAAGGATGGGGTATTTGATGGACTTCTGCAATTAGGCAGATCCAAATTTGATCAACTCCGAGCGAAGCTGAGAGTTCACAATATTCACCATGGTGCCCAATTACAAGGATCTACTGAAATCTATGCTTCAAAAATTTAAAGCTAGGTTGTAACATGAGTGTAAAGCTTCATTTCCTTCATAGTTTTCCAAAAAATTTAGGTGCTGTAAGCAATGAATAAGGTGAAAGATTCTATCAAGATTTATATTTATATTTTGACATGATGACCGACTACTATTGGAGTATTCAAAGAGACTGCCAATACACAGCAGAAAATGCAGCAAATTTATTGCTATTGTTGTCTGTGTTTTTACAAGTACTCATTTAATTTTTTAATGATTATTAAAATAAATACTTGTTGCTTGTACTATACTCTTGACTAGTATTGTATCGGATTTAGCACGCCCAAATTAGTAAAAAAAAAAGAACAGGTCTCATATGGAAGTCAGCAAAAATTGCGTTAAACAGTGTTATTGGTAGGTCATGAATCTCTAGGCTATGAATTAAAGTTTATATATGTATATGTACATGCATGCTTCCAATTTGCTATCATTTCTGAAAAATATTCTATTTATAACAACGATTTCCAATCTGTAATTCACGAATCCCCCTGAAATTCTCAAATTGGTTTTTTATTATTCCATACAGAAATTAGATGACTCCGTCGTGGCAAAATTTTGACCCGCTTGCTTCAAATGAAATCTGAAATTATTCTGTATATTTGACATTCTTTGACTGCCAAATCTTGTATACGTACCGCCAACTGGGGTAACTAAGTACCTATAGGGGCCATTCGGTGTCATGGAATATCGTGGTAAATGTTATCCAGGTTTAATGTTAACTAACTTTGATGTCAGTTGGGAAGCTAATGTATCTTGTATGAGAAACGAAAGAAAATTCTGGGGATTCTATGGCACAAAGAGCAAGAAATTAAAAAGAAAATTGTGCTGCCGACTGAAATCAGCAACCATAAATTTCAGGTGGATTACTAATGCATTTATTTTCCATTCTTTAGTTAAATTTTTTACTAAATTCTGTACAGTGATGACGATGTACTTTCTTTAAAGTTAGTTTCCTCTTATCCTGAGTTTGGCTCAATGTTTAGGAGAGATTTTTTAAAGAGAAGGTGTTCCCACCAATTCACGATTTTGTTTGTCTCTGATTTTTTTAGGATTGTACAGGTAACCTTTTGCCATTTTGTTTTTCAAAATTTTAATAAAGTTTTACAAGTTTATAATGACTGGTTTCAAATACAAAAAACACAAGTAGATCCCCTTTTTATCTTTTTTCTTGTTTGTACTCACTTTTTAAACAGTTTCCAACATAATAAAGCTGTATATTTGAATTCTGTAGGGTAACTAGTAATCATAAAACGTTTCTAATATCTTTTGAAAGAGAACTCAGGTGTGGTACTTAGTCGGCCTGACATTGAGGGTGAGTTATTGCCACAAAAAATAATTCCTCCTTCCCTTCTGTTGTAACTAAAATGTCTTTAGGATTTAGAAATTCATAGCAAAGATATAAGTCTATATTGTATTGAAAATTCAGCCCAATTCAAGTGATATGGCATAAACACTTCTAAATATGGCACTTTGCCACCCAGGTTGACGGTAGCTGTTGGCTTTAATTTGTCGTTACAAGTCCCAAATGTGACCAGTTTCATTTTGCAAGATGGAATAGGAACCATACTAAAGAAATTTTGGTTCAATATCTGGATATTAATGAGTTTAACAAAAATATTGATTGTGATGGTATTGAACATTTCAAACGGCTTAAATTAACTTGCCAGGAGTATTTTCCTAACAGATCTACTATATCTGGACTAAACAGTTGATCACGTAGTCGTTTGCAAATATGAGTCGAAACACTTTTTTTTAACTTTACTAGAAAAAGAAAAGCTCATTAATCTGTACTCTGAGAGTTGTCTAAATGCTGCTTTAAACAGTATTTTTTAATTGTTTGTTAGCTTAGTGCAAGAAATATCCTATTTTATCAGAAAAAGCCACTTAAGTTTGCTACCTTTTCCTTCAGCATGTTTATGTGAGGAGGCATTTTTGATATACACTTACCTAAAAGGTAAATACAAAAATAGGTTAAATCCAGGACCTGAACCTAGCTCAAAGGTTTCAATTTAATTTGAACTGACATTAAAGTGAAGGATCATGCCAGTTTTATTAATGTTTGTCTGTAAATATTTAAAGTTCTCGTTCAATATAGAAAATAAATGACTATACAAGGTTGTGCCAATTTATTCCAGTTGTTAAAAGCAATTCAGGAGAAGAAAGGTTGGGAACCGTTGCTTTAAAAAAAAGTATAACTTGAATGGTACTACAAAATATTGTACCTATTGTGCAAATTTATTGGCATATTTATGAAAAAAATATTATTATTCGGTCAATATATAGACAATAAAGCTGTAGCATACAAAATCCAACTCTCCACAATGAAAGTTTCATTAATCAATTTTTGACCGAAGGAAAAGAAATCCTGACAACACCAAAATTTATGAATGTAGACCTTAATTTACCCTGTATCAAGTAGTGCGGACCTTGCATGCTAACATTCGTGTAACAATAGGTGTACTTACGTGTATAGATTCTTTTGCTTATTATATTTTTAGTTCTAGAAGTGTAATAGACTAATATCTAACGATATTAATGAAAAATATTAATTTATAGTATTTAATAGTTAATAATATGTTTTTGTTTTATTGTTGGGGTTTATGTAGCATTGATTATTTAATTATATTCTCTTTTTTGGTCCGTAAAATCTGAATTATACACATATGGTTTCCGTCATTTGTACATCTTAATCTCAAATATTTTTTATATAGACGTTTACTCTAAATACATGAATTTGCATAGTTAATTTTGATTTATTTATAAATTCTTTTACATTTGGAAAACTTCATGTAGGTGTGTAGATTTTGTTAATATCTTCGCACGCAAATATAAAGCAATCCTGTTGCGGAAAACCCATAAAAACGTCAATCTGTTCGACATCTTCAGTAATTTTAAGGCTTTTAAATTGAACGAATTTCAACGCCCTCTAGATCAGGAGTGCTGAAACGGTCGATCGCGAGAGTTTTTTGAGTCGATCTCCGAGAATATTAGCCGATATTGGTCGATTCACGATTTTTGTTTGATGACAATATTTAAAACACATCTAAAGGAATGCCTAGCAAATAATACCAAAGATAAAGACGCTGTTAAATACCATCAATACCATGAGGAAAGATGTACCTAGCGGCGTCTTTATCTTTGGTGTGATGACTACATGATTCACATTTAGGTTGATTCACATTTAAGCCAGAATAACCCCTTTACTACTTTTTTTAAATTAGGAACGAAAACATAATACAGGGTGGCGCAGGGGAACGAGAAATTTTGAACGTTACAGTTGTCAGCACTGTAGAGCCGGTAGCTATTCGTAACGTCGCACAATTGTTGTGAACGCATTGCCATTTAGTAATGATGGATCGTTTATCTGGTGCGGAACGTGCAGTAGCTGCGAGAGCGTTTTATAAAAATGGTGATAGTGGGACTGCCGCGCAGAGAATATCTCGACAGCATTACCAGCTTGGACGTCATGGACGTGTCCCATCTGCGCATGCGATTACAACGTGGGTGCGTAATTTTGAAGAAACAGGATCTGTCTTGAAAAAGAAAGCTCCAGGTGGCATTCGAACGGAACGTACCTCAGATAACATTGAGGGTGTCAGAGCTGCAATCGAGAGAAGTCCTCGCCGCTCCGTTCGACAGCATGCATCTACGCTAGGGATTAAGCGACGAAGCTTACAAAGAATACTGCACGAATTACATTTCCATCCCTATGAGTTGAAGATTGTGCAACAATTAAATGAACGAGACATAGCGTCAAGTTTGGAGTTTAGTAGGCAGATATTGGTTAAAATTAACGAGGACGCGAATTTCGCTGGTAACATATGGATATCAGACGAAGCCCATTTCCACCTAAACGGTTTCGTAAACAAACAGAATTTTCGTTATTGGCCCCAGGACAATCCTTGTGAGTTACACCAGCGACCACTACATAGCGACAAGGTCACAATATGGTGTGCTGTATCATGTCATGGTGTTATCGGCCCTTATTTGTTTGCACGTGAGGATGGTAGTGCAGCGACAGTAACATCCGCTCGATATGTTGAAATGCTTCAAACATTCTTTACACCGAGACTGTACGAGCTTAATCTTAACATGGAAACATGTGGTTTCAGCAGGACGGAGTCACGTCACACACTGCTCAACATTCGATGGCAGCAGTTCGTCAATTGTTTGGAAGACGGATTATACGACGCACGTAACGATGACATTGAATGGCCTGCAAGATCCCCTGATCTTAGTATGTGCGACTTCTTCCTGTGCGGGTATCTTAAAGGCAAGGTGTGCCGTACACGACCTGCAACAATCAATGAACTGAAGGAGAACATTCAACAAGAAATCACTGCCATTCCCGAAGATTTGCTACACCGCGCATTCCAGAGTTTTCATAACAGGCTGTTAGAGTGTGAACGCCGAATGGGAGGACATCTTTCCGATGTCATCTTAAAAAAGTAAAGAGACACTTTTGGACATTTTGATTGTAAAAACATAAATGGCATGCTGCATACATGCACTTTCGTTAATAAATTACTAGTTTTATGAATTTATTCGAGGAAATGACGTTATTTCAAAATTTCCCGTTCCTCTGCGCCACCCTGTACTTTGCCAATAACATTATCGAATCTGTGCAAAGTGTATTCACCCGTACATGAAATTTTCCAATATCAAGCATCTGCCTCCTTGTCCGTTTCTATTCCAAATAGAAATCCCTCTAAACTTTAAAACCCCGTGGTCGAAGTAGTGCTCGTATCCCAATCGGAAGTCGTAACCGAAGTTTGAGTGGTGAACGCGACAGCACTGATCTCCCTCTGAACTTTGTTGGCGGGATAATACACGCACGGCGCAGGACTGTTGGTTCGGTTCCTTTTCTCTCGCAGAGTTCCGTTCGATCTGATCGACGAGCTCACGCCGTTTCTGTTCAAGCTCGCGTTGTAGCGATGGAAGCGTAAACTGTTCCGGTTACCGTTCGACATCAGGCTGTCGTCGTGACCGGTTGCCTCCGGCGAGTCCCTACCCATACCGAGGAAGATGCCGCGCGAGCAGAATAGCAACAGGAAGAGTCGTTGGAATTTCTCGCCGAACGTCACGTAGATGATGAAATTGACGCTGGAATTGATGGTCACCAGCAGATTGCTGGTGGCGATCATACACTGGAGGATGTCGACGTCGATGATGATATTGAATAGTTCGATGATGTTGATGATGAGCGGTAGGAGGTTGCAGATGAAGAAGACAAGGACCACACAGAGGAGCATCGTTGCCAGACCTATTTCGCGGCGTTGTAGTCGCGAGAGACGTTGGATCTCTCGATTAGCTTGTCGTACCTGGAACAAATGGAAAAACGCTGTCTTAAAAAGTATCAGGTTGATGTAATAAGTTTGTATGCTACTATATAGGGTGTAAAAAGGGGAATAGTGTCATAAATTTTGATTTTCCTTTTAATTTCTAGCGTTAAAATTTCATGTGAATTCTTGATGGTTTCCGGTAAGATTCGAACTCACAACCCCTGGCTACTACACAGAGAAAAAAAGTTCATGACTAAAACAAGTATATTTATTTAACTCAAGAACCGCTTGTTTGAGTCACCTACAACCATCACGTTGAATTTGTTTGAATGGATCGAAATCGTTTGCTTTAATAAAACAAATTAAAAATGGTTAACTTTCCGCAAATATTGCTTAGTTCCCCGTGCGGTATTTCGTATAATCATGCATTTGACCATCTTCAATTTGTTTCATCGTGTCCGTTTCGTTTTTGATTTACTCAATTTTAATTCATTTAATTTACTTTATAGTATCCATCGAAAACTTAACAAGTAAAGAATAGTTAGAAACAAGATGTGAACATTAGAACGAAGTAATACAACGTTGGAGACAAACTTCAATTCTTAGGAAGCAAAGTCTTACAAAAATAGTTGTTCAATTTTATAAAAATTTATACGAACGAAAAAAATACATTTCATAATAATTTTGCATATTGTTAGATCGATATTAGCTACCAGCAGCTATACGAGGATTTTATACTGACTTGTATAGTAATTTCATATCTTCTACGGATAAAAGTTTCTTTTCTGTAAAGATCTTTATGAAGTAAATATGTCAGTCCATCTGTGTTTTGTTTTTCGTAGCACACAGCGTTGAATTTACGAACTGTTATGGTTAGAAATGCATTAAGTTATTGTTTGGGTTATTTCCATCGTTTGTGAAACTTTCGCAGTCTAACGTTTCGGCAGTGTGTCTACTGTCTTCTTCAGGATAGCTCTGATAAGTTAAACTAACATCCATATTAATACTAATATTAATATGAATATCAATACTAAACCGCCGTTGACTTAGTAATGATGAAATTACAATTTTCTTCCAATTTCCAACGTAATTAAATTTCCGAAAAAATAACGGTCTCGGAGGGGACTTGAACCCAACATTCCTACATCTCACAACAGGAACAGCATTCAAATTTGTACAAAAAGCAGCTAAAATACCGCCTCCAATTGAGTGACCCACAGCTTCAAAATCCCTATCCTTCCGGCAGACATCAAAACACAAATCGAAAACTTCAGAAGAATAACCATGTCTCAGTGAGAACTATTACGTCAGAATTGATACATGAAGATGTCGAGTAAACAGTATCAAGCTTTGAACGTAACCCGCGTACGTTCTGATAGTACAGCTGGAATGTCTTGTTGTAACTGTTGGGCTGATTTAGTTTCCCGAATAATTTCTTGCTTGCACCACCTTAGGGACACCGTGGATATATTTAATTGATAAGCCAGTCTCTCCAGCTAGCGTGCGATCAGTCAACTGCTGCTTAATACGCTTATAATAGCCTATTTGTGCTGGTGTTGTATCTCTACTTAGTGAGACAAGTCTGAATTTGTCAATAGTCTTTAGCTTCCCAATGAGACGGAGAACATCAGCTACAGCGTCGGTATGTGGCAAACGGATCCCAACCGGTCTTCTGCGTGCAGAGCTCGTAGGATCATACTTTCCCAAGCGAATCGGACTAATTGTATCGACTTTGATGTTCATTGGAGAAAACATTTCCTTTATAACACTGGTATCCTCAGAAATTTGCTCGGTCTTACTACCAGAATCCATTTCAGGCAAATTAAAGATAATAAGATTATTTTTTCTTTCTTCGCGCTAAGCAAGTTCACAAATGATGTTCTCAGTATCCAGTGTGTCCACGTCCGAAAATTTGTTAGGTTTCTTTGTAAATAGCTCAAGTTTTGATTTCAAGTTTTGAATTTCATCCTGTAATTTATTTACAACTAAGGAAACATCTTGCATCTTGGCCAACTGCGCCTTGAAATCAGTACAGCTGTCACAATAAAAAACAATTTACGATTTTTGGACTTCATGTATTGTGCCTCTGTTCTAGACAAGCCGCTGCAGACGTTGTGAATATAGTTGCGATACAAATCGCAAGAAATTGAATTATCTGATGTTAATGCGTCTTTACCGGAATGACAAGTGGTATTCATTGCACAATCGAGTATAGTAATATGTACTGAGGTAAACACAAAGGAAGCGGGATCACTACAAGCCCACAATATTCGCACCGAAGAAAAAAAGGAGTAAAAAAAAAGAAAGGTGCTCGGAAGGTGACTATTTTTGTCCTGGACCCGGTATAACGGTTAACATTAAAATGTAAACACTTCTTCTGCACATAAAAACAGGAACAAGAAAAAAAAACGTGTACGTGTGTAAATGTCTAAGTTACACAAAAAATTATAGACTCGAGAGGAAACTATTAAATTAAACAAAATGTATATTAACAATCACAAAAATGGTTAGACTGACCTGTAGTATGTAATTTTCGCTGTGTGTTGGTATAAATTCGAAGTTAAAGCGACTATTATAACAGAGAAAATCCGGTGATAACGTAGTCACACAAAAGTAGCACTGTAAAGTTTACGACGGCTTCGATATTTGTGCAAAACACATATGCGTAAACGGCAAGTGCGTAATAGTTAAACTAACGTCCATATTAACACTAATATTAATATGAATATCAATACTAAACCACCGTTGGCATTAGTAATAATAAAATTAATCAATGGTCTTGCGGCGCAAGGATTTAGCACGCTACACCGGAGATGTAGAGATGTTGCGTTCAAGTCCCCTCCGAGACCGATATTTTTTCGCAAATTTAATTACGTTGGAAATTCCAAGAAAATTGTAATTTTATCAAGCCCGACAAGGGCTATTGCTTACCAGATTGATCATTACTTCAATGACTTCTTTGATTATTTGTCTTGACTATCTTTTAACGAAATTCGTCTCGTGTGAGAATCGAACTTGATTTGATATTCCTCGAATTCTGTACTCTAACGCACTTGATTACTAAGCTACCCTGAAGGCGGCAATAGACGCACTGCCGAAACATTCGGCTATTCAACAAACAATGAAAATAGTCCAAACAACAACAACAACTCAGAGTCTGTTTAATACATATATTAACGAAATCATAAGAAGTACAAGTCTATGCGTATACAATAGCAATACTTCGTTCAAGTCTATGCGTATACAATAGCAATACTTCGTTCTAACCACCAATAATATTATATGTATATGTGTATGTATATGCTTGAATATGTTTATTATGGTTTCAGTAAATGTTTGCTATGCGCATGCATACGTATATTTATTTGTATTAGGAACCCACTAATACCTTTGTCTAGGAGCTGGAAGACCCAGTAGGATGACTGTGGCGATTAATAGTCGGTCCACGTCTGTCGTAAATGCGACTCAACTCTCGACTACCCAGGTCTTCCTTAAATATTAAGCTTTGCATCAACGTGCATGTAATATGAGTCCGAAGACTTTGGTTTGCCGCAATGGGCGTTAATGTTTCTTACTATCCCTACGCTTTGGTAGGATAGGCTTCGAGCAATGTGCGTAAGAGTCTGAAGACTTTGGTTTGCCTCAATGGGCGTATAATGTTTATTGCTGTACCTACGCTTTGGTAGGACACTTGCTCCTTTGCCACAGCCCCCTTATTATAGGGAGAAAACCTTAAACCACCAATCGTGCTAAGAGATGATTATATACGGGCTACTACCTACGACGGATAGCTAACCCGAGCATGCGCCGAGTCTGACGTGGTCGACAAATGAGTTGCGACAGATTGGCAGTCGTACTGTTATGATTTCCGCGATGTGAACGTTGCTATGGCAACTGTATACGTACTAGGCGCAGAGGTAAATTCTGCAGCAACAGCGCGCTAATACAATATATATATTATAAAGGTATTTGGGGCGATTTCTTTTACGCTAAGGTATTTTGGTAAGAATATACATATACAGATTGAGGTAAATTTATAAAATAATATATACAATATAAGAACATAGAAAACATTACAAAATATTGATTTAAAAGATACATAAATGTAAACATATGAATATAAAAATGAATAAAACATTTACGATGAATTAGAGTTCGTAACAAAGTATTCTGTCTAACTAGTTTGACCTTGATTCGATTACACGAATTCCTTAACTATTTCCTCCTGACTTTGAAGATCGCATTTTAAAAGCTTGTGTTTCAATATCGTATTTCGCTTATATCCTGTGTAATTGCTACCAGATAACAGTAGATAGAATATCCTTGTATACTAATCTTTGAAAGCTTTTAAGTAATGTATACGCGAAGGTCACAGATTGCATTCGTTTTTTTCTTGCAAAATAATTGATTTTAACCAGAACATCTCGAGTTAATTCGCAGACCACGTCACTAAATTTATTTCCTATTTAAACTCGAATATACTACGCAAAAAGGAGCATCTGGTTCCAATTTCTATATCTTCGCAAATACCCAATCGTATCGGCGCCATCGCAAAATTATTTTTTTCAAGTATTTCCCTCTATCGTTCTATGCGAATATTGCATTAGTAAACATGTATATTTGATGGTACGGCATCTAAATCATCTCATTTGTTTAAGTGCTGCCTGGAATAGTACTTAGCATGTACCGAATTAAACGACGACAACTACAAATGTGTCGTAGTCGTTACGTTCGCTCTAATTTCTTAAAGCCGTACGTTTCAGTGAGTTACGCGAACCTGTAGAATTGTTGTAACTGATGGATGTGTGACGTTTTAGTATATTGAAAGGGTAAGGTGGGAGTTGAAACGTAGAAAAGCATTAGGAGCTTGATGTTGCCGTTGCTGCTGTAGAAGGAGATAAAGTTGGAGATGTATTTGCTGGTGATATTAATATTTTATGGTTTATTTCGTGAGGTAAGTACGTAGTGTAAGTAGGGTATCAGTTGTTTATGGAAATATTCACCATCTCGTGTCTTTTTATTGAATATTTAATGTAAATGGTGTTTGCCCTGGTGTATTAGATTTTTATCGAAAAGTTGCAGAATGTTAAAAAATAATATTGTGTAGGATTAATTTTTTTCCCTTGCCTTGCCTTTAGCCACGTAAAAAAATCTAAAACACGGGGCCAATAGTGCCGATTTGAATCAAAACAATACGTAGAGGGCTGCGGAGAAAGATGGAAACCCACAAAGGAAACGAAGCTAAATTATAGAACTAAAAGCGAAGGAAAACTAAATACCAGTTTTTATTACGAATTAAAAATTGTATAATAATGTTATAAATGTCTACATTATATTGCGCCAGAATGAAAGAGGTATTACCTGGGAGATAAAAAAAGAATTTACATAAATCTTGAAAGAATTCACCTCGGTATCTGGCGAAATTAGGACATGCAAATAAAATATGGTTAAGATCACCTAAAGTCTCAAGTCTAAGCAGCAAGAGCTATCAAGAACACCAATCGTATTGAGATGTGCAGGGGAGCATACGTGATTGATTTTGAAAGGGATATCGTAGAACTAAAGTATCTGGTAACACTACACTTATGGATATGAGCAATGTGAGAGGGTAAATCAAGAGGAAGTAACGCATAATGCGTTTTAAATTTCTGAACAAACTCATACCAGTCGGTAGCCCAACGTTCCTTACTCTGGGGTCTAAAACAGCTAATAATATCCGAAACAGGAACTGGTGAAGGATGTACATCCGTAACCGGACTTTTAGAATCGATATCAACTATGTCGCTGTTAATTATGTTAGAATGGACTTTACACCATGTAAATTTAACTTGCACATTCATTTCTTGTAACCCATATAGCAAGATTTTGATTAGAATTTTGTATTGACTAGAATCACATATTATAACAACGCCATTCTAGGTAGAATTTTTTAAAGAAAATTGCAAAGCTGTCATTATAACCCAAAGTTCAGCAGTACTTGGAATGTAAAAGGCAGAACCAACTGAACTAATATTTTTGGAACCATATGAATAAAGTTGTAAGAATTGATTGCAATTTTCTGCTAAACTAGAATGAAGTGTAATACTGTTCGAACTCACATCGCTATTGTAATTGGGATATAAAATTATAGGTTTTATGAGTAGTAGGGTAATCTGGCACACCAGTAAAGGCCAGAAGATATATGAGTAAGGTTTTATCAAATGATGGAATAATACTTCTGAGATTACAAATACTGTAAATGATAATTCATAGTATTTGTTTTAATATAAAAATATACAATACCGTTAATAAGTTTGATTGCACCTAATATATTGTGTTACACTTACTAGTCTTCTTTTTCATTTACTATCTAATGTTGACAGTATATGTTCATAACAATAAGACTCTAAATTCAAGAATTTGGGAGGCGGGCAGTGAATCATGCACGATACTCGTTGCCGCGCTAGAGAAAGAACGTTGGGCAACTGTAGTTAAAAAACAGTGAAACATGGAGGAGGAAACATCATGGTATGGAGCATAAGAATGACAAAAGATGTGTATTTGGGAATCCTAGGAAACGGTACCTACTGGAGGTGAATTAATTGGGAAAAGGTTCATTTGCCAGGAAGATAACGATCCCAAACACACTTCAAAGGTGGTTAAAGCTTATTTTTGAGATAAATCTTATGAAGGAGACCTATCGTCAGTGATATTGATTGCAGCCCCATTGAGCTGTTGTGGGATTACTAGCATCGTGAGGACCGGAAAAAAATTCTGACTGACTAGGCAGCATTCTGGAATGTTCTAGAGGAAGTGTGGAGTGCTATAGATGAATCGTATTTGGAACGATTAGTTCTATGGATGCCCGCATAGGCAATTATTAAAGCAAAAGGGGGTTATTTTGAAGAAACATAATAATAATTTATTTGTCCAACAATAAAATCATTCAGAGGACTACATTCATGTGATTACGTTTACGACATACGGTTGAAAAACAAAGGAAAAGTTGGTCTCCTACACGTATAACACATGGGCTGAAAAGTCCCGGCCCTAACACATAGATGACGCTAGTTTTATTGCAGTCACCTTTCTCTCAGTTAGTACTAACCTTCAAAAGACAGCTGTTGAAATTTCATGATATTCTATTCATTAGTTTGTGAGTTATTGTACTAAGAGTCACGCTGCTTTTGTTATTTTCAAAACAATGGATCAAAAACAATTTCGTGTTTTAATTTTACGCTGCTTCTTGATGGGAAAGAATACGGTTCAAGCGAAGCAATGGCTTGAAAAGTGTTATGGGGACTTCGCTCTATCAGAGACAACAATAAAACGTTGGTTTGCTGACTTCAAACGTGGTCGTAGAGATACCAATGATGCAGATAGACGTCCAAATGAGGCGGTAACACCAGAAAACATAAAAAAATCCACAAAGCTCTGTTCAGAGTGGGTGCCGCGTTTGTTCACTGTTGACCAAAAACAAGAACGTGTTAATGATTCTGAGCAGTGTTTGGCCATGTTTAAACGTAACAAACCGGAATTTTTGCGTCGATATGTGACAATAGATGAAACAGAAACTCCAGAATCAAAACGATCGTTATCTGAGTGGACAGCAACTGGTGAACCTCGGGCCAAGCGCCCGAAAGCACAACAATCGGCTGCAAACGTTATGGTCTCGGTATTTTGGGATGTGCGTGGTGTAATATTCATCGACTATCTTGAAAAAGGAAATACCATCAACAGTGAATATTATATAGCGTTATTGGAGCGTTTGAAGGCCGAAATTGCAAAGAAACGACCGCATATGGCAAAGAAAAATTTTTGTTTCGTCAAGACAACGCACCGTGTCACAAGTCAATCAAAACAATGGCAAAACTACATGAATTGAACTTCGAATTGCTCCCACATCCACCGTATTCGCCAGATTTGGCTCCCAGCGACTACTGGCTGTTCGCAGACCTCAAAAAAATGCTCGCTGGTAAGAAATTTCGCACGAATGAAGAGGTTATCGCTGAAACTGAGGCCTATTTTGAGGCAAAAGATAAATCGTTCTACAAAAGTGGTATTGAAATGTTAGAGCGGCGCTGGAATGATTGCGTTGCTCTTGATGGAGATTACGTTGATGAATAAAGCTAATTTTGAACCAAAAAAACCGTGTTTTCTTTGTTAGGCCCGGGACTTTTCAGCCCATGTGTTATACATACTGTTATCACAAATTACTTAAAATAAAAAGAGAAATAAACTTATACATTTGCAAAATGGGTAAGTACATATGTACATATGTACATACATAAATATTTTCTTGCTACCTCAAGTATAAATTCGTATAAAATCATTCCAAAAAAGAAAAGTCCCTGAGCAAGTTATTATAGTTTCTGGTTATATGTGACAGAGGTGATTTAAATAATATATTAGTACTAAGATGTTGCGTCACAACATGTGCTTCAAATGGGTACGCGAAAATCTACGTATGCCAATAAATCAAGGCTGTCTACCTTGTTATCTAATAAATTCAGTAAGAAACTTGCGCTATATCGATTCCTTCTATCGAAGGAAGCATCGCAGTTATGTAAAGATAACAGAGCAGTATAATCTGCACCCCTGTCTGGATAAACTGCGGAAGTCTTGAGGCACAAATATTTTAAAAACCGTTTCTGAATTCGTTTAATTGCATGAAGCTGGTAGGTAATATGTAAACCAAACTATATGTGCATGTTCTAGACGACTTCTAACTAATGAATAGTATAATGTTTTTACAGTAGCAGTATTTTGGAAGTTGCGAAAACATCGCATTACAAATCCAAGTACTTTCCATAGGCATATTGCATTTACGTGTTCAGCAAATGACAAGTGGCTGTGACACACAATACCAAGATCCTTTACCGTAGATGTTCTGGTAATAACTCGATCCCAAATTATATAATCACAATGAATAAGCTTTTTGGATTTGGTACATGATACAACCTGACACTTTTTAATATTTAAAGTTATTTTATTTTGGTTACACCAATTATCAATCTTTAATAATTGACTGTGCAAAGATATACGGTCATTGGTCGAGTTAATTCGTCTGTATATCTTTAGATCATCTGCATATGCAAGGTAATTGCTGTCGGGGTGTAATAGTAAGTCGTTTAAATACACATTGAAAAGCAAAGGGCCCAAGCTAAGCCCTTAGGGAACACCAGATGGAATTGGAAATGTGCCTGAGGAATATCCATTATAGGAAACATGTGCTGTCGTAGTTTGCCAGATACGATCTTATTAATATCAAAAGTGATGAACAGAGGCCAACACATTCCAGCTTAGCTAATAACAGCTCATGATCTATGGAATTGAATGCCATTGAGAAGACTGTGTATACGTCAGCTTGTTCTTGTTGATCCATGGTTGATGAAAGATACTGTGTTATATATACTAAGTTTGTTACAGTAGATCGATCAGTAATGTACCCATGTTGATGTATAGATAAAAAAGGTTGTACATTTCTATAAACTCTGTTGTATAATATATTCCAAGTCTTTACCAAAATTACACAATACACTTATAGGCATATAATTTATTTAGTTTGCTTTAAATAATTTCTCGCAAGCATTATGTATCTCTGTAGTTTATGTTGTTATTTTATATAGTGTAATTAAACTTATTAACGGTAGTGTAAATTCTTAAAAAGTTTAAAATACTACATTTCTAGATAGCTAATGGATACCTTATAAAGCTCTACTCATTGTGTATAACATCTTTGTTTACTTTATTCTTTTATTCCCATAGATGTATACCGCACCAAACGAGAAGACCAAACTCTATACCGAAAGTTTTTGCCCTCAAACTCTAACTTACGTACGTGGTCAGCCCTTAACATGGTATAAGACGACAGCAGGTCAAATGGGAATATCGAACGAGATCTGTGCAGATTCTAACGGCTGGGTGAGAAGGTTATGTAAACTGGACAGACGAACAGGGAAAGCCGAATGGTCCACTGTGTGGAAGAGGTGTTTCTCTAGATATTTAACGCCCGGTCTTACTAGAAATTTATACGAAATATATCGCGATTCTTACGAAACCGGGCAAAATGTGAACGTTTCCGATTTGAGGAAGGTATGGAAGAAGAACGTAGACTTTAGATCGATTGATTTGGAAATTTTAGTGAGCACTTTTAATTATCTACCTAAAAATTTACCGTCTTCAGATGTTAGTTATTTGCTAAACATCGTAGTTGACGCTTTAAATAAGGATGTACTGGACACCAATCGATGCTACAATCAAATTTGTATGGGATTCGTCTCCATTTTCGAGAGATTATTGACTTCGTATAAAGAAGGGGACGGATCAGGTTTTGAAATAACCACGCCCAATTTATTTTTAACAATTTTTTATCCATTCGCGAGGAATACAGTGGGATTTGTTTTTCGTAAAAATTCCTATGAAAACCTCTTGAATGTAAGCGAAATCTTCCACGATAATTTCGATTTTCACCAGTCGAATATGCAAAATCTAGAGCTAGCAGCTTATTTTCCTTTAGATTTCTTAGAGAATTTGGCGCGGAATTACAATCTAACCACCGTACAGAGACAAGATTTTCGAATTGTAATGGTGTTCGCAAAAAATTCTCCAATATACATGGATTACTTCGAATCCAAATATAATCAAAATGGAATCGACCATTTCATCGCTTTTGCATTCCCTGGATTTTGCAAGAGAAACAATGGAACTGTTCTAAGAACCTTCTTCAATAAAACTGGTACGAATCAATGTATTTGGAAAGATTTTGGACAGGAATATTTTGATTCACTTGGCTACCAATGTCTCTTGTCTAGGATATCTTATTTTGCCGCTACAAGTTCTGGTTACTTTGAATCCGCTAAAAGGGATTATTGCATGCCACACGTGACCACAACACAAGACCATTCGAATGTATTGTATTGGAGACAAACTCCCAAGAACACTAGAATATATCAAAAAGAATTCTGCGCTGATAAAGATTTAAGGGTACCGTCCCTTAAATGTAATAACCAGGCCGTTTTAGAAAACGACTTTGGATTTGATCTTCGATGTGCTAATCATACCTTGTCTAATCTAACCCAATATTTATACGATTCCGTTGTTGCATGTAAAGGTAATTTGACGAAAACTTTAGCAGTATTCAATGAAACAAATTACGTTAATCACATCGATGTGAAATTGTATTTTTACGTTTTAATTTGCCTCATAGAGAACAACCACACAATTTTGGAAGACCCCAAATACACATCTAACGCTGTGAGTAAGGGGTTTGATCTAATCGAGAATTTGGTTGACCACCAAAGGCGAGATTATATCACGAATTTTTTTACTTATTTTCTATATGTACAGCTTACTAATCTTGGGGATAAAGTAATTTTTACCGATGAAAATTTTCTGTATTTCATCTTTAAACCTTTCAAAGCAAATATACTTGGATTAGCGATATATAACTCGAAAAAATCTGGAGAATATGATGTAAAATTTTTAACACCTGATAATTTTACCAGTGACCACTCTTTAAGCGAAGATGTCGAAGTTGTGGTGCATTTAAATGAGAAAACCTTCGATATTTTAAAGGGTAATTTGACAGATCTCGAAAAACAACTATTCAACGTAACTATCGCTGTCATATTTAGGAATAAATTTATTGAGAATCAAAGATATCTCTGCAAAAGCAGTATTGCAGCTGTTACTTTCGATGCCATTTCAGATATTGATGTGGAATTTTTTGTATACCACAAAATGAAAAGAAATTTAAATTTTTTAAATTGGAGCATAATCTCAGACGATAGAGGATTATCCGGAATTGTCTCAGCTGATTCTAAAATGTTAAAATTGGTATTCATTTCCCAACCACGTGACGATCTCTGCGACAATATTCCGAGAGTTACGACTTATGGTGTGTACAAGATAACAAAGTCGATCGAGGACTTTGGAAGAGAACTGGAGACTGTCGATGTAATATCCAAACTGTGGACTTTTCTCAATCCAATCTCTCAAGATATTTATCACAAATACTACAATGGTTTTAGGATTATCACATTTATAGGAAGCATACTGTCGATTTTAGGTGTCTCTTGCATAATTCTAACTTCGATGTGCTTCAAAGGATGGTACGTCAAACGCCCTTATACGTTACAATTAACCATAGCAATAGCTTGTCAAACCGTCTATTTTCTAAGAGATAGCAACCATTTGAGTCACGTAGAATATTTATTATTCTATTACTTCGTTCTGAGCCAATTCTCTTGGATGCTCTTCATTGGTTACGTTCAATATTTGAAATTTATTAGGATCTTTCAATTGGGAGATTCTGGTATTTGGAAACCGACCGTAATATGTTGGTTGGTGCCTTTTCTAATTACTATGATTCCTATTTGCGTGTATCGGAAATGTTTTCAATGTAAGCTATGCTCTAAAAACAGAGATATATTCATTTATTTCGTGATAGTCCCAATGCTTCTGGTGATAGCGACTAATATCGTTATATATATCTGGGTGATGGTGAGCATATCCAGAAGTAATTTTCAACAGTATGGGGCCAGTACAGTTTGTGCTAGGAAGAGAGCCGCTATATTATTACCATTTTTACTTGGTCTTTCTTGGATGTTTATGTTTACGTTAATTTTACCATGGCCTTCTATTATTTACGCAGGTTCCTTTCTATTTTACACGATAACACCTTTAAATGGCTTTGTTTTGTTTCTATTCGTAGTAATAGGTGACAAATCTACAAGAATAATATGGATTAACAAGTTGATATGTAAAAAAGGAGCCTTTCAAAGTCAGAGTAAACAAACTAGAACTTCTAATGATTAGTAGAGGATGACAAATTAATAACGTACACATTATTGGCCAAATTTCGAAAAAATTGTTATAATACTTATTCTATTGTGGATGTCTAATTTTTTTTAATGAGATTATAATCTATTTGTGTACATAATATATCTTTTATTAAAATAAATTGCCTGCCTATCTACTTACGGAAAATTATAAATCACAATACCAGTACAAAATCATGTTTTGAACTCAATTATGTCGCCCCCCATCTCCCCATCTCCACCTTATAGAGAAGCTGTGGATCAGAAAAGGGATCTTTTATCAGAAAAAGAACTGTGGATAGTAATGGTACGTGAGTGATGCAGAGGTTGATTGAGAGAATGTCTGCAAGATACATATACTGAGGAAATTAAATAACCAACTATTTTTAATAATTAGACGTGCAAAAGATTTAAACCCAGTGTGTTTTTGACAATTTCAAAGCGCATACTCTTGATTTTGGACTAAAATGAAAGAAACCTACTATTTTACAGAATGAAAGTGTATCTTTGCTATCACCTTAAATCCAACATAACTTTATTATTCGTTTTCAGATAATAGTGTATTAAAACTTTTACATCATAACTTAATATATATTTGAATTTTCTTTTAAATATACAGGGTGTTCCATTAGAAGAAATATAAATCTCAAATTTTCTCGGGCATACGTCACGAAATTGTTTTCTCGTATTAATCAGCGTTAAAAGGACTACTACTTTGCTAATTTAACCTATTTTTCTAGTTACAATAATAACAGAGGTAGCAATGGTGCGTATTTCATTTGATAATAATCAATATTTGTATTCATAGAACAATAAAAAATAATTTTATTTCAAAATTTGTTTGTTTTATCTGAGTCCGCTAAATATCACCAGCTAGATGTATTGAAAGAACGAAGTTAGTGTGCCCACCATAGATTAGCACCATTATTTCCCATGGCTTTGTTTTGTTAGCATTTGTAATTGCTAGGACACCAATGTTTCAACTAGATAACTCGAATGAATGGGATGGGAACGATTTTAATTGCAATAATTGACAGATTATTAGAGTTTCAACTATTTGCTCTGATGTTTGTAATTGCGTTTGGTTTGATTCATTTGGCTTTTCGCAGAATGACAACGTATAATGGGCATGTACGTATATATATATAACAATTATAAAATTATTTTTGCTTCAATTAAAGCGTTTCCATTATCAGTTTAATAAAAATTTCTTACTCATATTGTAAACGACGTTCATTTTTAATTTCATCTTTGAAATAGTATCTTTGGAAACAAAAGACGGGTTTATTGCCGACATCAAGCGAGAATCTAACAAATTAGATTTTATACTTTCCGTAGAAAAGATAACCCACGCAATTTCTGAAACGTACTTCAAAGATATCGGATATATGCAAATCTGTGAATAATTTAGGCAATGATTTCTTTATGAAGGTAATAGACGGTCCTGTAAGTGCTTTGTATAAAGCTTTTGTTTCGCGAGGCCTTTTATAAGAGAATGTATTAGTGATAAACGTCGATTGAATATTGTCTGGACCAGCAGCTACTAAATCATATTCCTCTGCATCAGGAGAGGATCTCAACCAAATCTATTCCCTTTTTTAGCTATATATTTGAGTTAGGTTTTAGGAATTTTGTAAGAGATTAACTTATTTTCATAAGACCATCTACATGGTTATAATTTGAATGTAAGTAAATACAAAGATAAGTAACAAAAATTTATTACTCAAATGACAACGTAAAGGCATAATTTTAAAATCACACTAGCATATTTCATACATACAGATGTATTACTCGTTTGCACACAGTTTTTTTCGAAACGTAACCTAACGTGAGGATAAACTCATACCCAATGTTCCTAAATGTTATCTTGTACTTGGATTTCATTATTTTGATTATAGAACATGCAGATTCGTATAAACGGGGCATCATAACTGAAAATAGAAAGGTAATTCCTTCTTAAACCTATGTTTACCAGCCGGGTCTAGTGGACCATGTTTAAGAGTTGTTCTTTTCTAACTTAATTCTCTGATAATAATTTAGTAGAATGAGGCAATCCCCTTATATTGTAGTAATTCAGTATTTAGAGACTGGTAACAAGTTCTCTCGTAGTGTAGACAAAATTTATATATTCGTTGGGTTGTGGCGTTCAATTTGCTATTTCAACTTTTCTTTCTTGGAATATACTAAAACCTTCACAGCAACAGCTAGAGAGGATAGTAGAAGAAATAAGATACACATTGAGTAAAATAGTAGGTACGCATCTGTTGATGATGATGGAAAAATAGACGTCACCGAAGCTTTTCCCAATGATGAAAGTAACAGTGCTTCACAGTGAGTCTGATAGTGAAGAATACAGAGGTGACAGTAATGAAAAACAGGGTGTTGAAAATGATCACCCAATCACAGAGGAAACACATGAGGAGTCTATACTGAGACCGCACTTTGGACCTAACGTTTTCTGTAACTGTGAATAGGAGTATGAAATACGATTTCTATACGCTAGCAAATTCGAGAAATAGGCATGCTATTCTGCTATCTCTGTCTAACGGTATTCTCTACCCTCCACATCGCAGTTGCATCTTTTAGTTATCAAATGAGTATTGTTTTATTATTTCCCTTTTCACTAATACAAATATAATGTTGGATTTAATATTAGTTTTACAAACTTTGTAAATTGTAATTACAATAGCTGGCTTAGCCAGTTGGTTGTTAATTTGTTGTTTATATCATTAATGGCGATATGGGGGTGAGCTTTAGCGATAAAACAAATATCACGCTCATTTTAATTCGGCTGAGCTATGACGAGTCGCCGAATGTTAACAAATCTGTACTGCGACGTCACGCTTATATACGCCTACAACTGGAGTCCTTCCCATTCCCAAGCGCCCAAAATGCAATCCATAGCTTGCACTATTTCACCCGGTATGGATCCAATCCATCGCATGTAAGATAAGGTAATATACTTACAAATTATAAATCCTATTAGTAACTACTATTTATAATAAAGATGAAGATCATTTTTAACGATGTTTTTCTGAACTTAATGTTGATTTTTCCGATGATGTAATCATTATATTCGATAACTCTCGAAACGATCTGTATACTCGTATCGAGGGGAGGTCCAGAAGTTCGTGGAATGGAGGGGATGGAGTGGGGATAGAAGCGCTCGCTAGGTGTCATTCTGATTGGCCATTCATCATTAGTATATAAGTTAAGTTGCAGTCCTATACCGTCAGTCGTTTACGAATAGTTGCCTGCTAAACAAGTCAATCCGGAAGAAAACTGAAACTATGGAGGAAATTGAACACCGCGCTGTGATAAAGTTCCTTACAAAGCAAGGAAAGAACGCTCAAACCATATTGAATGAAATGGAAACCGTTTGTGAGGAACAGTGTCTTAGTAAATCAATGATTTATAAGTGGCATGGTCTTCTTAAACATGGTCGGGAGTCGATTGAAGACGACCCCCGCTAAGGACGGCCAGTTGAGGGCACCACATCAGATATCGTCGAAAAAATGCCAAAATTTCTACTGCAAGATGCCCGTTTGAAGAAAAACAATTATCTGCGTTAGTTGGAGTATCAGATACCACAATTTTGCGTATCCTACATGACCACCTGGGTATGACAAAAGTCAGTGCAAGATGGGTACCGAGAATGCTCACGCCGCAGCAGAAACAGCAGCGCGTCTATGCGTCCAAACAATTTTTGGAGCTATGTAGAGACAAACCTGTCCAGATTTTGGAGCGGATTGTTACCGGAGATGAAACATGGGTTCATCACTTTGAGCCTGAGTCCGAACAGAAGTCCATGCAATGGCATAAAAAGGGGACACCACCGCCAAAGAAATTCAAAGTGTCAGAATTGGCTGGAAAGTTGATGGCTACTGTTTTTTTGGGATTGTGAGGGGATATTATTGATTGATTACAAAGAAAAAGGTAGGAGCATAACCGGAAAATATTACGCAGCGATATTAGAAAAATTAGAGGCCATCAAGGAAAAACGTCGAGGAAAATTGACCAAGGGTGTGTTGCTCTTGCAATCAATAGTCCATCCACCCTACAGTCCAGACCTGGCACCTAGTGATTTTTATTTGTTCCCCAATTTAAGAAAAGACTTACGTGGAAGAAAGTTTTCCGACGACAGTGAGGTAAAGGAGGCAATTTTGTCCCATTTTGAGGCGAAAGATAAAAAATATTTTTATGATGGTTTAGAAAAAATAATTCATAGATCTAATAAATGTATTGTGCTAAAAAATAGATTTAGTGTTTTGTTTTATTTAAAATCCTGTCATCCCACGAACCTCTGGACCTCCCCTCGTATATCCGACAGTAAATAGAACTTCCTCTGTCGAGAAAAGAATTAAATTAAACAGTTACAGAGCGAATTAGATCAGTCGATCTTAAATCCCTGCTTTGGAATAAGTCCATTATTCGAACGTAATGGGCTTTTACGTGGGTTCTCGCAACCCTTTCCGCAAACTAGTACCGCCAGACAGATTTACGCCGACCACATACGGTTAAATTCGATAAACATTCGTGCAGGACGCACACGGTCCTTACAAAGTTCGACTATCGCGTTCCGGGGGAGTACTTGAACGGCCAGATAGCCAACGGCGATGGTATGGAATTGCGTTACGGGGTTTTACGACCGATGAGCCGCTAAACAAGGATAGTAAAGGTTCGGATGTAATTGTAACGGCAACATTGTATATTTATTTCCAGTATTTATCGGACGTGTCGATTTCAAAAGTGGATGTATTGTGCTTGAAATTCAGACGGTCTCCTATGCACTACTATCTAGAGGGAAACGTATACAGGGTGATATTATTTGCTATGTGAAAACGGTACAACATACTAACTTCTTTATTAATTGGGGAAAGATATTTACTAACAAAATAAAAAAGGAGCACAAATTTAAACATTAACTAAAATTTTCTTAACCTTCTTCAATTTCAAATACCCCGCATTTCTATTTATCACTTTTTTAAATTTATCGTATATAGAATTACCTATTGTACCCTTAACCTTCTTACATAGCATATCAAATTCGTCTACTATTTCGACTGATTCCGAGAGCGACATCCCTTGCTTGCTTACATTTCTAGTTTACGAATGGAACTTGAAACAAAGCTATAATTTGACTTAATATACAAAAGGTTTTGTAGGAATTCTGTTGAAGTTACTATCTTTTTACAGTTTTCTAGAGCAATGCAGTCAGCAGTGATTTCAAGAATTACATTTATTATTCCTACAAAATTATCGGCGTGAAAATTGCGGCGTCTAACCATGTGCTCTATCTCGTAATAATTGGTTCAGGAGGCAACTTAACACCGGGAAGTCGCTCATAAAATTGGATTCGTAAAGGTGCCTTTAAAAATACTTTCTTGACATAGCTAATTAAATCATTAATCAAAGGAAATTGATTCCTAATGTCTTCGGCTACACGATTGAACCCATGAGCTAAAGAAGCGGTATGAATAATGTTAATTTTAAATTTTGCGCGGTTTTTATCATGTATGGTGCAGCGTCGGACAACATTAGTAACATTTTTTCTGAAAATTTTGAACCAAACCCAAGATGAGGGAAATTTCGACGAAATTTCAAAGAGATACAAGACATACCCTTATGTGCTTTGCGAAAAATCTAAATCGTCTGAAATATGTCAAAATGCGTATGCAACTGAAGATTTTGATGATTAGATTGCAGGAAAAGGATTGTGTAGTGCCAACTGTCAAACAAGGAAGAAATTCTGTGCTTGTTCGGGATTGATTTTCCTACGCCGGTACAAGAAACTAGAAGCGAAAATAGTGTCATTTAGAAATACTGCAATACCACTGGGGCAACCTTCAAATATTTTCCGTTTTTTTTTTTTTTTAATTAATTTGCGTGTCCGAGCTAATATGGACGGTAGTGTACGTACATTTCCCCCAAGAAATAAGGTTACAGACCACATTTCGTTCGATAAACTTCTAACTTAATCTTTTCCCAGGATATTTTAATATTACAGCAGATATTATCCAACCTATATGTTATGTGGCAATTCATCTATTTTAGTGGAGTTGATTACAATTCACAAGCGTTACGATCTCAACGCCACGAATTGCTTAGAATGCAGCGGATTCAGCGGGAACTCCATTTCGATACGGTATCCTTTGGCTTCGCTGACAGCGTTCGATCTAAAACGGCGCAATAAAGATGACAAATTAAACGGATTTATTGGCCGTTTCGGCGCTGTGCAAATATGAAAGGTCGTAGCTCTCTTATTGATTTCTCATATACATACTGGACGTTACAGGATATAATTTTTTATATACATAGTTTGCTGAAAATTTGTATACATATTGTAATAATATGTATTATTATCGTTTCAAAATTTTCAAATATTTCTATATTTGATTTTTCTCGATAGTGTTTGGTTCAAGCGTTGATTGTGTTGTTGTAATCGGGGCAAAGTATTCTTCTTCATTTTGTTCTGTGTCGTTCAGTACAACGTCTTTGTTCCGGTTTCCACGTCGATTTTCTCATACACAACCTAAAATAGACATTTTGTTATTTAATTGCATATCTGTGTTTTTGCATTTTAGGATTCTCCACAGATTTGCTTTAATATGTTGTAAAATATTTGGGATCATTCTATGTGCATTATGTATTCCATCGTCGAGTAACATTAATCTAGTGCTACTTATACACTGAAATACGTTAAGGTACATATTTAGGGAAAGTCCCGACATTGAACGTGTGTTTTTATGGTGTATTAAGTGCTGTTTATTGTATCGGGGCTTTTCGATATCCGTTACGTCGCGACGTCGTATAAAATTTTGTACGTTCAATGGAGTGGGTAGTTCATTCGAACCAGGGTTCTCTAAATCGCGACTCTGCTATGTACTAAAGTATAAAGGAGAGATAAGATAACACATGGGTTGAAAAGTCCCGGGCCTAACAACACGGTTTTTTTGGTTCAAAATTAGCTTTATTCATCAACGTAATCTCCATCAAGAACAACGCAATCATTCCAGCGCCGCTCTAACATTTCAATACCACTTTTGTAGAACGATTTATCTTTTGCCTCAAAATAGGCCTCAGTTTCAGCGATAACCTCTTCATTCATGCGAAATTTCTTACCGGCGAGCATTTTTTTGAGGTCTGCGAACAGCCAGTAGTCGCTGGGAGTCAAATCTGGCGAATACGGTTGATGTGGGAGCAATTCGAAGTTCAATTCATGTAGTTTTGCCATTGTTTTGATTGACTTGTGACACGATGCGTTGTCTTGATGAAACAAATTTTTTTTCTTTGCCATATGCGGTCGTTTCTTTGCAATTTCGGCCTTCAAACGCTCCAATAACGCTATATAATATTCACTCTTGATGGTATTTCCTTTCTCAAGATAGTCGATGAATATTACACCACGCACATCCAAAAATACCGAGGCCATAACCTTTCCAGCCGATTGTTGTGCTTTCGGGCGCTTTGGACGAGGTTCACCAGTTGCTGTCCACTCAGATGGCGATCGTTTTGATTCCGGAGTGAAGTGATGGATTCATGTTTCATCCATTGTCACATATCGACGCAAAAATTCCGGTTTGTTACGTTTAAATATGGCCAAACATTGCTCAGAATCATCACGTTCTTGTTTTTGGTCAACAGTAAGCAAACGCGGCACCCACTTTGAACAGAGCTTTCTCATAGTCAAATGCTCATGCAATATAAAGCCAATACGTTCTTTTGATATCTTTACGATGTCAGCTAACTCACGCAACTTCACTTTAAGATCATTCAAAACGATTTTGTGGATTTTTTTGATGTTTTCTGGTGTTCCACCTCATTTGGACGTCCACTGCGTTCTGCATCATCGGCGTCTTACGACCACGTTTGAAGTCAGCAAACCAACGTTTTATTGTTGTTTCTGATGGAGCGGAGTCCCCATAACACTTTTCAAGCCATTGCTTCGCTTGAACGGTATTTTTCCCATCAAGAAGCAGTATAAAATTAAAACACGAAATTGTTTTTGATCCATTGTTTTGAAAATAACGAAGTAGCGTTACTCTTAGCACAATAACTCACAAACTAATGAATAGAATCTCATGAAATTTTAACAGCTGTCTTTTGAAGGTTAGTACTAACTGAGAGAAAGGTGACTGCAATAAAACTAGCGTCATCTATATGTTAGGCCCGGGACTTTTCAGCCCATGTGTTACATTGCAATTTTCTGCGTTGAAAGAAATGCCACAATTCAATAAATAAAATTTTAGAATTTCCACAAGCGTTTTTATGCACCCGGTACGTAAATCCAAATTTTCGATTGTCGCCGCTTTATCGCTTCAGAACTAGAGACAAAGCTCTATCCCCGACTCGCCAGTAAATCAAAAAAGTACGATTTCAACGCCAAAAACTTCGCCGAAGGTATTGATCTAGTTTTCTGCGTTTGGAAAACGGCCAAAAAGGCGCTACACATTCCAACCATTCCGACGATAGCCGAGCTAACCGGGCTAGTGACTACGTACGTGGAGAAAGTAGACACTTTATCAGTGTTGAACTGACGTATTTGCCGTACCGTACGTATATTTTCAAAATAAATAAAAACGTTCTTTCTTCGTGAGTTGGCCTGAAAAGAGCACGGGAAAAAATACCAACAATTACGGGAAAGTAACCCGTTTTAACGGTGTAGCTATTACGGTGAGGAATCTCGTGTTGGATTTTATTATTTATACGGCATTTGTTTTGACGTATAGGGTATGTTTGAATCGTTGTATATTTTAGATGGAAACGTAGTATAGATGACTCTTCTCGTTTCTATAGAATTGTTTTTTTAAGGAGGTTAGGATAATATTTTGATATGTGCGAATTCTAAGAAAGATGAATTGTTAGATAAAATCCATCGAGAATTTGCTTAGTAAGAGGATGGTAAATTACTTGGGAAATTCATTTAGGAGTTATTAATGAATAGTTTGAGATGTGAGAGCTAGCTTAATTATTGTTTATTTATGGTATATTAATAATAATACACCCAAAATTAGGTACAGTGGTACAGCAGCACGTAAAACAATTGCATTCTTAACATCACGAAATGTTGGATTCCTAGACTATCCTGCGTGGTCAAAGGTTGCAGTCGCCACAAGGAGCAGCAGATGCCTTCAAAAACGCCATTTTGACTGTACTAACAAACACGTGGAATAATTGTTTCCAGTGTTGGTGGAGAGAGTGCATTAATTTTTATGGAGAATGCTTCGATAAAGAATAAACTCTTTAAAAGCTAATAACGATTGTAAGAACTGTGCGGTTGTATAATTCGCAGGTATAGCAGCGTTTCGAGAGCACGTGGAGTCCCATTGCCAACCGTGTTACCGACTGAATGTAAAAACTGTATCACACATGCAAATTAATTTCTACGCAGGCTCTATAATTTCTTAAAACGTATGACTTACAAACTATTGCGTGGTCTCTGGTATGCGTCTATTTCCAGAAAAGTATGAAACGGAAACGTACCGTATCTTTAATAGGGTCTTACGGTAATAAATCAATCAGACTCGAGTGTGCAATTGGGGGCTGGTTCACTGTTCAATAAGTTTCCGTTCTTTTTCATAAATATCGTTTCGTACGCGTCTAATTCGCTACACGAGTTTACGTTTTTAAGAAGTTTAAGATTTTTTAAATCAATTTTATATCCGAATTTTACCATTTGCTCTGGTACGCTTGATTGTTCTGGTTTATCGAAACGATAGTGTCTAATATGTTCTTTGACGGACCGCAATAGATGTAGTGTGCATTGATGACTTCGTAAACCGGGCGAAATGTACGTTTGTTAAAATACGTTTTTAGTCCAGTTTGATGTAAATGTAATTTATTTTCTTCACAATTATTACAGTTGTCTTACTTAAAGAAGCTTGCTAACTATACTATGGTAATTGATATTCAGGTACATCCATTTTTTTCACATATTTTGATACGTCAGTGTTATAGGTGTTAGAACATTCTTTGAAATGATAACATGATACACACCCTGTCCATTTTATTAGGGCCACTTTATAAATTTAAGCTTTTGCGCGTTTCCAACGCGATAATTTACAAATGCAAGTATAAAATTCATAAATAGGGTTTACACTATCTATCTAAATACGTTCTCTAAATATCTTTCTAAGAAATTGTGGAAGTGCCACTTAACCACCTCTTGCCTATTATTATTCCCTACATGAATCATTCTGTTCTGTATAGAAGATGAGTAGAAACAAGATTGAAACACATAGCAATTTGTAGAATATAATTTGGATCGGTTACTATTGTCGATAGAATACTAATCTGTTTATGTAACAACGTTTTTTCCGTGTTTACATGTTAGTGTTGCATCTTAAGTTATTGCTTGTATGCGTTTTATATTTTTTCGTTATAGGTAAAAAAAAATTCGTCATAGTTTAGTATCGTTACAACTATGCCTCGCTTACCAGGTTCGAGTGATATTAGCGACTTCACCCGGGGTCGCATCGTTGGCTAGAGTGAACGCGGCGCTTCGCAACGTGAAATAAGTAAATTTTTTAATATTCCGTTGTCCACAGTTAACCGTGTGATTACACAATTTAAACGCAAGGAAAAAACAACAATGGAGCCGAGACCAGGTCGTGCCGGATCTTCTGAAAGAAGTAAAATGGTGCTTGTGCGTGAAGTGTTAAGAGAACCGCGAAAAAGTACAGCTGAGCTTGCGGCAACTTCACAGAAAAGTCAGCACACCGTTCTGCGATACCTCCACAGTGTGGCGATGTATAAAAGGGTGGCCAAGAAAAAGCCTCTCCTTACGGCGTTTCAAAAACGGCGCCGAATTGCTTGGGCAATCGAAATACGAACGAAGCCCGAAGAGTTTTGGCGGTCTGTCATCTTTTCAGACGAAAGCAGATACTACCAATTCAGTGATAGTGGTCGTCCGTGGGTATGGAGACGTTCGTCACAGCAACTGGACGACGATTTTTTGCATCAGACGGTGAAATACGGCGGTGTGAACATCATGGTGTGGGACGCGATATGGTATGTTGGAAGATTGTAATTAGTAATCTGCGACGGAAATATAAATGCGGCAAAATATATCCAAACCGATATTCGACAACGCCATTTTATCTAAAGAAGACGCCACTTTTATGGAGGATGGAGCAGCCTGCCACAAAGCAAGAACAACAACCGCATGGAAAGAGGAACAGGGGATTCGGATTTTACCATGGCCAGACCAATCACTAGTCATGAATCCGATAGAGAATGTTTGGCATAATAATCCAGACAAATATTGCGAAACGACTCCGAAAATCTAGCAATAAGGAACAACTCGTGGCGGCTGTTACAGAAGAGTGGTTAAATATTCCAGAAGACACCATTAATCATTTAATAGATTCTATGCCACGACGACTCGCAGCACTTCACGCAAGTAAAGGTGGATCGACAAAATATTGGTCTAATTTAAAAATTTTAAAATATTTTGTATATATAACGAGGATAGAATCTTTTTTTTAATTAGTAGGTGTCTATTTTATTCTGTCACAATAGTGTAGTCGAGATAATTGAAGTATCCTGCAGCTAGCAACTGAAAAAGTTTAACCGCCAAAGAAATAGGAAATGTAATGTCTCAACAAGAAGTGCAAATATCCACGCGTACAGTATGTAGACGATTGTACGAAGCCGAATTACAGTTCTGAATAAACTTATGCGTGTACAATACGTTTTTCATTATATATTTTAACAAAATCGCTATTTTAGCAAGTGGCCCTAATAAATTGAAAAGGGACTATATTACAAATTAAAAATCCCTCACCTGTCGATATATACAGACGTTCAACACCAATAGGCTAACGCAAGGTATTAAATGCATAAAGACGAAGTAAAACCACGTAACGTAGATGGCCTTGTAGTTATCGCTATCCCTCAAGGGCGTCATTCTAACGCAATAAATGGTAACGTTCATCACTGGATGATAGTCGGTGCAAATCTCGCTCTCCCACAGTCTAGGCATATTGTAGATTATGGCGAATATCAACACGGATATGACGTATATCCTCGCCCTACCGTACGTACATAACGACCGAGCCTTCAGCGGCTTGCACACCGCCACGAACCTGTCGAAAGAAACCGTTACCGTTAAATAAGTCGACGCCGTATGGCAAACCGTGGTGAGGAAGTATAACGTCGATCCCATGTGAGGTTGAATCTTGTAGTAATAGGTGAACATGTAACCAGTGTAAGGATATATCCCGTATAGTCCGAATAGTAGTATACTGGTGATGATCAGTACCGTATCGACCCTCGCTAAGCCGATCAGCAAATAATTGATGCTTGATCTCATCTGCGGTCTTGATAGTATGATCATCGATATGATGTTACCGAGAAGTCCGAAGAAACCGAAGAGATTCAGTAGCACACTGTTCGTGAAGAAAGTATAGGCTATCGTTGTGTACGGTTCATCTAGCACGCAAGTATCGTTATCCATATTCTCAGCAGTCATGATGTCGTCGCTTTGTCGACTATTCGATGATTTAGGTAGGAACCCCGGCACTCGTTAACATAAGGCGTATTGCGTTATCACCCTCGACGGGAAACTTTGAAATCTTTGGTTTTGATTCGTCGTTAGGTAGCATTTTTCTTTGATTCCGAGGCTTCCGATCTGAAACCAAAACGAAAAAACACCTTTAGCAAATATAGATATCACAGCAAGACAATGCAGCTATCCATAATTACAGATAAGCAAAGGAGTCGTTTCACCAAAAGGAAAACAATTTATTAGAATAGCCTACTCGCTCGCCCGATCTGAATCCGATACAAAATCTTCGCGGGATATTGCTAAGAGTGGTGTTTACCAATAAACAATACGGTAGCGTCAAAGAACTAAAGTATGAAGTAATGAGGTATTAGAATGATGTTCCTATTTCAATATTGATCGAATTGATAAACAGTATGAAGACCCAGATGTTTGAAGTTATTTTGAATAGAGTATCCAACACTCCTGCTAAGTTCAGAAAGAATTATAATTTTTTTAGAAAAGGACCTACAGAAATTTGGACTTTGATGAACAATTGGAAGCGCAAGACTGGATATTTTAGGAAGAGAATGCAGCTATCTACAATTTCAATGGTTTTATTAAAAGGAAACTAATTTTTATTTATTAAAATGGTCTACTCTGTCGCCCGAAGTAAACCCAATCGAAAATTTTTGGGGAATATTGATACAGTGTGAAGATCCGCATATTTTAATAGAGAATCCAATATTCACTACCAAGTTTAGAAAGAGTTATGTATTTATAGTATTTACAATTTTGTGTTAATGGTCTAGAATAGAAATTTCGCTATTTTGAGTTACCATTATTGCAAATATTCTCTGTATAAAATGTATAATTGTCTTTAATGTTATTTTCTCTTGCATTTGTGTTTCGTCGTAGTTTAGCATTAACTTTTATATTAAGAAAACAAAATCTTCTGTTCAAGAATTCATACGACAGTATAGGAATTTCCCTGAATGTATGGTTTACACTAACAAGGAAAGGTTTTCGGGTATCAAATTCAGATTTCAATGAATCTTAGCAGGTTTGGAAATAAAATTTCTATGTTGGTGTTGAAACACCTTCGAAAATTCGCAGACTTTTAGTTTTCTTGATTTTATTCTTGAACGAAAATAGGACAAAAAATTAAATGCAAATGTTGTACTTTATCGAAAGGTCTTTCAGGACACGTGAATATGGTATACACAGGGTAATAGTATCTCAGACTTTTATGGCCGATTATCATAGTTGTAACGATTGTCGGATTCCACCGTATCCTTGGGGCAAAATACTTAGTGACACGGAGAAACCCGACAACCGTTACGATTATATACATATATATATATATATACAGGGTGATGCATTTAAGCGCCACCTTCTTATGTTAGAGCTGATTGCAGTAATATGGAAAAGTAATTAACACAAGCTGTTCATTTTTAACATACTTTATTGATTTTAAAGCGTTTTCAATTGTACAGGGTGTTCCAAAGGTGATATTAACATAAGAACTTATGTTTTATGATATGCATGTACTACATATACATACATCAGAAAATGGAAACAGTTCCTCTATATAATCCCACTTTATACAGTTTAGATAGTTCAATTTGCTTCGCATTAACGAAATTAAATTAGTTAAATTTTATTGAAATACATAACTGCCAATTGATATGGTATCAGATACAGTTGTTGTTAGTCTAACTGGATGTAAGTAAAATCCACAAAATTGGCTTTTTATAATAATATTACGGCAAACTGATGCAATTTTACTAATTAATGATTTTTTTTCTTAATAGAAAACATATGTATGCAATACATAGATGGTTTTGGTGTTAGTAGCATAAGGTATAACTTGTTCTACACCTTTGGAACGCCCTATATAATTAAAAGTACTTTAAGCTTAATAAATGATGCTAGAGATTAACAAGTTGTGTTAATTTCTTCTCCATATTACTATGATCAGCTCTAGCTAGGAGGGTGGCGCTTAAATGCAACACGCTGTATGTACAATATTCACGTGTCCTGAAAGACCTTTCAATAAGGGACGAGGGGAGGTCCAGAAGTTCGTGGAATGCAGGGGATAGAGTGGGGAGACGCTCGCTAGGTGTCATTCTGATTGGCGACTCATCATTAGTATATAAGTTAAGTTGCAGCCCTATAGCGCCAGCCTGTTAAACAAGTCAATCCGGAAGAAAACTGAAACTATGGAGAAAATTGAACACCGTGCTGTGATAAAACTCAAACCATATTGAATGAAATGGAAACCGTTTATGGGGAACAGTGCCCTAGTAAATCAATAATTTATAAGTGGCATGGTCTTTTTAAATATGGTCGGGAGTCGAATGAAAACGACCCCGCTCAGGACGGCCAGTTGAGGCCACTACATCAGACATCGTTGAAAAGGTGCAAAAATGTCTACTGCAAGATGCCCGTTTAAAGAAAAAACAATTATCTGCGTTAGTTGGAGTATCAGACACCACCATTTTGCGTATCCTACATGACCACCTGGGTATGACAAAAGTCAGTGCAAGATGGGTATCGAGAATGCCCACGCCACTGCAGAAACAGCGCGTTTGTGCGTCCAAACAATTTTTGGAGCTGTGTGGAGACAAACCTGCACAGATTTTGGGGCGGATTGTGACCGGAGATGAAACATGAGTTCGTCACTTTGATCATGAGTCCCAATAGGAGTCCATGCAATGGCATAAAAAAGGGACACCACCGCCAAAGAAATTCAAAGTGTCAGAATTGGCTGGAAAGTTGATGGCTACTGTTTTTTTGGGATTGTGAGGGGATATTATTGATTGATTACAGAGAAAAAGGTAGGAGCATAACCGAAGAATATTACGCAGCGATATTAGAAAAATTAAAGGAGGCCATCAAGGAAAAACGTCGAGGAAAATTGATCAAGGGTGTGTTGCTCTTGCAAGATAATGCGTCGGTTCACAAGATCAAAGTTGCAATGACTGCTCTGCACAAGCATGGCTTTCAATCAGTAGTCCATCCACCCTACAGTCCAGACCTGGCACCTAGTGATTTTTATTTGTTCCCCAATTTAAAAGAAGACTTACGTGGAAGAAAGTTTTCCGACGATAATGAGGTAAAGGAGGCAATTTTGGCCCATTTTGAGGCGAAAGATAAAAAATATTTTTATCATGGTTTAGAAAAATTAATTCATAGATCTAATAAATGTATTGTGCTTAAGGGTGATTGTATTGAGAAGGAAAAATAGATTTATTGTTTTGTTTTATTTAAAACCCTTTCATTCCACGAACTTCTGAACCTTCCCTCGTACAACATATGCATTTAAATTTTTGTTTTATCTATTCCCTTTCAAAAAAACTGAAAATCTGCGTATGTTCGAGTGAATTTCAACACAAACAAAAAGAATATGTTTTCAAGTCTCACCACACTCTACAAACTACCAAATTTAAGTTAGTACTGAATTTGTCACCCGGGAACCTTTCCATCTAAGTGCTAGTCAAACATAATAAACTAAGTCACAAGATGAGACCTTGTGCAGAATTACGAGATTATAATTTAACGTTCTGTAATTTACATAATAGTCAAAGCGATGATGTACATACGTATGTATACTGTAGAAATAAACAATATCCAGCAATTAACGAGAATAACAGCGTCTACTCTTTTTTATAGAGGTTTATATTTCGATTTTACGCAGGCTCTAGCGAATATAAAGCAAACAATCAACGAAGGCTTTTAAGAAATAATTAAAGACGAATCAACGTAGATTATGATGGGATTAATTGTAAGAGACTGTTTTAAATAGCTCAGCCCTTGTTCGATTAATATTCAGTACACAATAAACGGCCCATTAGGTTCGTGAAGTAATTAAAAGCGATTTTCGTGGCGATGCCGAGATTGGGAGGATACTTTTTCGATTAAAACGTATTTATTGCCATCCTGAGATTGTCCTATTAATGGCTAGCAATCTTTTTTCTAATGAGAAATGTTGTATGTTTAATAACTTTATTAAGTGTTCATGTTCTGTTTTAATTGTAAAAGTTATAAGATGTTTTTTTGTTATTCCGATATACAGATATGATTTTTGTGATGTATTCTTTTTATTCGCAATAGTAGAAGATAGAAATAGACAAACACCTCTTAACAACGTGGAAACATTTCTTGTTCGAACAGTGCGGCAGTATAAACCGGACCTAACACGAAAGAAGAATCGAGAAACAACCGACGAAACTTACATGGATCGAACACAGAACTCGTAACCCGCTGGACTGATCATGCAGAGCTGAACGAGACAATGGAACGCCTTCTTCTCTGTATTTAAGGTAAAAATACAAGCGGTTGCGCAGCCACAATTCCTTTTACGACTCCTTCCAGAAGAAGATGAGAAAGATTTCATCGAAACGTCGAGCTATTTCAGGTTCTTCTCAGAACCAGTTATCTACGTAGATCAACACCCGGAAGAATATATACAGGGTGGCGCAGGGGAACGGGAAATTTTGAAATAACGTCATTTCCACGAATAAATTCATAAAACTAGTAATTTATTAACCAAAGTGCATGTATGCAGCGTGCCATTTATGTTTTTACAATCAAAATGTCTAAAAGTGCCTCTCTACTTTTTAAAGATGACATCGGAAAGATGTCCTCCCATTCGGCGTTCACACTCTAACAGCCTGTTATGAAAACTCTGCAATGCGCGGTGTAGCAAATCTTGGGGAATGGCAGTGATTTTTCGTTGAATGTTCTCCTTCAGTTCATGGATTGTTGCAGGTCGTGTACGGTACACCTTGCCTTTAAGATATCCCCACAGGAAGATCTCGCACACACTAAGATCAGAGGATCTCGCAGGCCATTCAATGTCACCGTTACGTGAAATAATGCGTCTTCCAAACAATTGACGAACTGCTGCCATCGAATGTCGAACAGTGTGTGACGTGGCTCCGTCCTGCTGAAACCACATGTTTTCCATGTTAAGATTAAGCTTGTACAGTCTCGATGTAAAGAATGTTTGAAGCATTTCAACATATCGAGCGGATGTTACTGTCGCTGCACTACCATCCTCACGTGCAAAAAAATAAAGGCCGATCACACCATGATATGATACAGCACACCATATTGTGACCTTGCCGCTATGTAGTGGTCGCTGGTGTAATTCACAAGGATTGTCCTGGGCCCAATAACGAAAATTTTGTTTGTTTACGAAACCGTTCAGGTGGAAATGGGCTTCGTCTGATATCCATACGTTGATGATGTTAGACAACGGATAGAGGCAAGTCCTACAGGCTCTACAGTGCTGACAACTGTAACGTTCAAAATTTCCCATTCCCCTGCGCCATCCTGTATATATATATATATATGAATGATAATTTAATTTGCTTGGTATTACCAACGTTAAATTTTAATTTAATTAGTTTGTGAAATTAGAAAATTCACGGTTTCTGGTAGGATTCGAACCTGCAATTCCTCTTCGTTAGACTGTCGTGTAGCCACTGTGAATAAAATGCCATTGAAATCGCTAAATTTTAAACGGGTAATTATCAACGGCAAGTGTATTATCAATTAAATTATGTTTAATGTAGCTTCCGTTTGTTAGCTATGTAAATCGTGTCATATAAATTTAACAGTGTCTGTATATAGATGTTGTCTAGATAGAAGGTAGCGGGGGGAGGAGAGGTAGAGTAAAGTAGAGTAACCGGTGTTGTACAAGATGTTGTGACGTAAGTAGTAATAATAAATACGTTACATGTATATTTGATTGTGGGAACTTTTACTACCATCCTGACTACAAAGTAACACGTTGGTTTCTTTAAACGACAATTTAATTTTATCAGTATTACCAACGTTAAATTTTAATTTAATTAGTTTGTAAAATTAAAAATTTCATGCTTCTGATAGGATTTGAACCTATAACTAATGTTCACTAGACAAGCGCGTTTGATATATAGAAGCATATATATTTCATATGAATTCTTGTATATTGCAACATAATAATAAGAGTTTTCACTTCAAATACAATGAGATATAAAACTTAATTCCAAAAATATAAAGAGAAATAACTTGGAGGATTGTGTCGTTATATAACTTACAGGTAATCCCAGTAAACTCTACTCCACACAAAATAATAATTTATTTGGAACGCAGCGTTTCAAGAGCAAAACAATGAAGTTCCTGAAATGCTGCATTCCTAATAAATTATTAATTTGTGTGGAGTAGAGTTTACTGCGATACCTGTGAATTCTCAGGTTAAATAAATTGAGGGGCGGGTTGAAAAAAATGTTCTTTTTTAATTCACTAATGAGTCCAAATTTAGTATTAGTAGCAGACAACAAACTCTTTTCAAAAATCTATTTTCATTCACTTTGAACGTTTATTATACCTTCTTAAACCGAACCAACTAAAAAGTATGTGCCTATAATATAATTTTTGGATATACTACATCCCTGGAAAATTTTATCAAAGTCGGACGGGGCAGTTGTTTATATTTGCTTATCAGAACTGTATCCGAGTCGATCACGAGCTACTTCTATCGAAATTTGCACAGAGCGTTTCTTTACCCAGAGATCTTCTCCCTCTGGAGTCGCACAGAGAAGTAACTTTAGCCCCCTCCTTTTTCCGGTATTTGTTAACGATCTATGCAATCAGTTTTGGATTGTGATAAGTTGTTATTTGTCGATGACCTCAAGCTTTATGCTAGGATAAGTACTATTTCGGATTGCCATTTGAGGCAGCAACATCTAAGTAAACTAGAATCCTGGTGTGTCAATAATAGTCTTAGGATGAACGTTGAAAAATGTAATGTTGTAACTTACTCACGACTCATTATCGATATAACGGTGTTCTTTTGCATCGTTGTTCTTCCTTAAAGGACTTAGGTGTTTTGTTTGATACCAAATTAGGTTATAACAACCACATCAGCAGTGTCTCGTCCATTGCACTGATGCTCTTGAACTTATATTAGGAGTATAGAGGCAGTTTAGTTCTCTTGATCCAATAGTGACACTGATGCATCCTTAATCTGGCCGCCTCTGTGTGCATCATCTCTATCTCTACTCGAAAATATGCAGAGAAGCTGCACATTTTAAACAACGTGGGGTATATCCAATAGGGCTATGATCATAATATTCTGCTGAACAACTTTCTGATACGGTGCTTACAATCACGACGTCGTCAAGCTGATATATATTGCTACTTGAATGAGTTCGCTATGTTTTAATTAAATCACCAATATACAGAATGTGTACCAGTATCAATGAAATTAATGCAGATGCTGATATTCATTTTTCCCCTCTTGCAAAATTAATAATTCTTGACCATAATTTTAAATCTAGTTTACCTTAACTTTTGCTTTACGTTTCATTATTGTATTCTTAGCTTATATTCATTGCCTTGTAATTAGAGTCATCTTTGGGGCAATAGAGATATTATTATCATTACCCCCTAAAAATTTACTTAAATCTAACTGCAGCAAGGATGTAACATAATGTGTGTGAAGTAAATCCTCATATTTTAGTAAATTCATCGCAAAACACAAGGCTCGTCACAGCTTTAATCTCACATAAAGGATTCCATCTTTCACAAAGCAGAAAATCACGTGATCATCAACAACACGCATTAAATTATTCATTATCCTGAGCCTCTTCCGCGTCTCCCAGCCAGAACGGTAATGTTAGGTCGTCTACTGCAGATAGCGGAAGACCTATACGCCGGCGATGTCGGAGGAACAACAAACGGTCGCAGCAGACGCGGTGGAAACAAGGGACAAAGGGGCGAGTTTAATCCTTGTAACAGATGCGCTCCATAGACTCGCCTTTCTCGGCTGGATGTAATTCTCCGTTCCGTTGAAGAGTTAAACCGCTTATTAGTCTCACGGGACCGTTTGACTCAGTTTGGAAAACATCATCGAGACTTTGTACTGGGGCCAGTTACGTCCTGCTTTAAACGAAGAAAGGATATCTGTTCGGATAAGGGCGATTTACATGTATGGATATCGTTGTAGATCGTTGTAGTTCGAGGTATACTGGTATTAAGGTTAATAGTAGTATGCGGAAGCTTGTACGTTGCTGTGTCATAAAATTGATATGCTAGTCGTAAAGACATGTTGTTTACAGTTCAGTAACCTTACATTTTCTTGAAAATTTCGCGATAAAAATATGTTGAAATTACATAGTATATATATATATACGTATATATATGTTATCATCTCGCATTTATTCTTTTTTAGCGTCCCTATTATTTCTTCTGCCGCCATGTTTGTACCATTTTTTATTTTTCCCTATTCTGCTTGTATGGTTTGCGTGTTCATACTTTGTCTTTCTAATAGTCTATTTATATATTCTCTATACGTCCTTTTGCATTGCGGTTTTCTAATTTTTTAGTATCCCATTTGCTAGTGATTTTTTTTTATGTTTCTTTTTATTTCTTGTATCATCATTGAAATTACCAGGAAGTAGTCTTCTTCTTTATATTAGGACGTGGTCTATCTGTTAATATATTTTTTGGTCCGGCACCATCCAAGTAACTTTATGGCATACTGAACGTCTGGACATGGTACTACCTATTACCATGTCTGCTGTTCTTCTTGCTAGATTCACCAACCGTAAGCCGTTGTTATTCGTCTTCTCGTGTATTATTTGTTTACCCGCTAGATGCCTGAAATATTCCTCCAGCCCTATTTGCGCGTTGGAATCCCCTAAGATTACAATTGCATCCTCTTTCGCTATTTTGCGCTATTCATCGATAAGTAATCAAAAATTCAAAAATACATGACGGTATGTCCTTTTGTCTTTGTTAAGTACATTTATTGGTTCCAACTTAAGGACCTTTTAGAATAGATTCATTAAAAATATTATGCGAATATATTAAATTCATCATTAAGAATTCCTTGAGGAACATGATCGGTGGTTTTAAGATAATGAATGTTTTCATGTTTTTAACATACAGTCATGCACGAAAATCAGCGTTGATTATGCTTTCTATCTTATTTTCGGCCTGTGCCGTATCATGAAAACATGCCCACAATATGATGCTTCAGTCTCCAATTTTTACCGTCTTTTTGGTGTACGGAATTCAAATGCTTTCAATGATGGTATTCGTACGTGTTGTTGGTATGCACTAAAAGTAAATAAAACTATTTTAGTTTCATCTGTCTACAGTAAATTACGCCAATTTTTTTTCGTCCCGATATGCGCGGTCATAAATCAACGACAATCTACTTCGTATTTACCTTTTATTTAATAATGGTGTCTTTCTAGGCCGTATTTCTTTAATCACGTAACTTTGCTTAAATTAATCTTCGACTAATAGTAGAGGTGCTTATAGAAAGGTCTAACACATTTTCAATTGCAGTTCAACTTATGAACGGTGACTTCTTTGCACAAGTTATAAGGTGTCTGTCTTCTCTAGGGCCAGTTTTCTCCTTTTCTACCATGATTTCTTTTCACTTTTCTCCAGTTCTTAGCGTTTACAATCGTTTTCCCAGAAGAAGAGAGGGTTTCTTGTACAAACTTGTAGATTTTCCCTTTATTAAGAAGACCGAATATAATTGCTCTTTTTTCCATTGAATAATATTTTCACTATATACTAACTATATACAGTGAAATCTCCCTTGAACGGACACCAATGGGACCAACTCAAGATGTCCGTTCAGGAGCGGTGTCCGCATAATAGAAATATGTAGTTGATACAACAAAAATCGTGTTTTAACGAAAAATTAAAAGAAACTGGGACATTTAAATCGTATATGTATACAAATGTTTTTAAAATAATTGAGAAACTTTAAACTTAAGAAAAAAAGGTTTATTTCCTTTAGGTATATACATACAAAGTATAATATATGTATGTACATAGATACATAGATGTAGTGTGTAATACAAAACAATGAAATGAATAGTCACTTTAAGGACGCAAACATTCATATATTGTTGTTTGTCTTCTCTTTTTCTTTAAAATGGCGTCTTGAAATCGTACTTCTAATTTAGAAAGAAGCTCCAAAGACTGTATCTTCGTGATTTTCGACAAAACTTTTGAGCTGCTTGGTCAGGGTAATAGCTTTACCATAATTTGGGATAGCTTCTGTTGGCACTGGAACCTCATCGACATCAGAATCTTCCGAAAGTTTTTGAATTTCAACTGGATTTGCAATTTCTTGTCCTGAATCTGGATCTTCAACATACAAAGCTTCATCTACGTTCAAAAAATCATTAAGGTTTTCATTATCCGTCAATTTCAATAAATTCTTATTTTTGAGGATATCTGAAAGTACACTAAGAGGCAAATCATCCTCTAGATCAGATATCAGTCTCAGTTAATTGGTCTTCACTTTGCACATTTACATGATTAAATCTTGCTTTGCGGAAGCAATTTTGTCTGTCTCTTTGGTTACTCGGTCCCAAGCAGTTTTTTGCCAAATAAACTGCATCCAGTGGTGTAATTTTCTTTATTAACTCAAAAGCTGTACCAGCAGTTTCAATGTTTACTAGCAGATGTTTGAGTATTAGACTTCGGTAATAAGTTTTAAAATTCTTTATAATCCCCTGGTCAATTGATGTACAATTAGGGGGGTAAAAATGATATTTTTATATTATTCTCTAAAATTAACAAAACGTTTCTTTTTTCTTTGGCCATTTTCCAAATTAGGTCTTGCAACCACTCTGTCATAATTTGTTCTGTCATCCAAGCGTTCTTATTGTATTTCCAAGTTACAGGCAGGTTATTTATATTAATGTTTTTAAAAGCTCTGGGTTTAGCTGCCCTACCAATGACTAGGAGTTTTTCTTTTTCACCTGCCATATATGCACAATGCAAAATTGTAAACCTCTCTTTGGGATACTTACCCCCAACACATTTTTCCTTCTTTAATGTGAACGTTTTGTCGGGTAGAACCCTAAAATACAGGCCCGTCTCATCGGCATTATAGATATCTCTCGGTGAATATCCCTTAATTAAAGAAGGACATTTTTTTTTAAAACGATGAAAGATATTCAGCATTAACCGAAGCTCCTTCTCCCGAAATCGCTTTAAAACCTATATTGTGGCGGATTCTAAATTTATTGAGCCAACCAGAAGAAGCACTGTATGTAGAATGTCCCAAAGAAGCGGCTATTTCTCTTGCTGTACATCGTATTAGCGGACTCAAAAAAAAAATAAGTTCTTTGCGTTTTTGTCACGACAAACCTATTGGTAATCTCACTTCTTTTTAACTATTTTAGAATTTAATATGAAAAGAGAATCAACACATTAATACAAAAAAACCTTATCTAAAAAATCATATGCATACCTGTTAAAGGAATCTCCTTATGCCGAGCTGCTGTAAACCAGTCATAACACAATTTGTCAATTTTAGTACCATCACCCGTCAAAAAGCTTCTTTTTTCATTCAAATTGCTGTTCGACATCCATTTGTTTAGATGGATTTCTTTATGTTTAACTATATCCGCAGCATGTGTGTTTCCAATATTAAAACGCTTGGATAAGTTCCTTACACTTAATTTCTCTTTATTGTAAACTTCAACAATCTCAATTTTTTGTTTAAGCGTGAGAACTTTTCTATTTGGAGTCATTTCTACAATGATTGTGTCGCCCACCGTGTCTTTTCCGAATAGAAATCAGACTAATATTGAAAGCAGATTCAATTGAAAGCGTACACCCAAAGAATAAGAACGATAAATCCCCGACCAACTCGGGGAAGTCCCTAATTCACGCCAGGCAGAAATGCACGACATAGGCTGCGTTTGTACCGAAAGATTAAAGTCGGTATTTCTCCGGTATACTCGGGGAAGTTCCAGCGAAATTGGCGTGCGGCGCGATTGAGAAATGTAATAGCAATACTCTCGATATAAAAATAAGATAAGGCGTTTCTTTTTATTTTATTTTTTGTCCGGTTAAGAGAACATTTTCTCGTGTCCGCGTCCGTTCAAGAGAACGTCCGTCCAAGAAAGAGTTAATACAATGGAAATTATATGAGAGCCGGTCGGGATCATGAGAAACTGTCCGTTTAAGGGAGGTGTCCGTGTAAGAGGGGTGTCCGCGAAGGGGAATTTCACTGCACATATAGAAAATATTTGTTGGCAGCATAGCAAAAACTGCTACCTGCAATAGCAGATATGGATGAGCTGTAGGTATTAGAATAGTTGGAACTTATCTAGATGAAAGACATGGTACTTTAAATGGCACTTGAGACAGTAGCAATTCATAGCTCATTTTGTTACGAAAGATGTATACAAATTTAGCGCTATCTATTTTACCATATTTTGAATAAAAACATTGAGAAATACTCAGAAAATTTCTTGTTTGAATGAACGACCGAAACTTATTTGTCATGTTGAATATTTTCAATCTAGAAAGAACTCATTTTCAACATTCAAAATCAAAAACGAATCAGCAATTCAATCTTCAATAAGTTGAATATTCCCTTATCGATATCTAATAATAAGCATTGTGCAAATCTTCCCCGCCCTCGACACGATATTCGGGGCGTGAACGAGGATATATAACGACGTTAATGAGGCCGCCTCTGACGACTCTGTTTAGATTAATTCGGGCCGGTAATTATTTCCTACGTTTAACGATAGAAATTTAGATTAGGACGTGCTGATGCCGTTACCGACGGCGTCGGATAACTTCGCGAACCCACCGATCGATAATCGCTTAATTACACCCGAAAAGTCTTTACAATTATAAATACAATAGAAGAGCTCTTTATGCGGCGAAAAATACGAAGAAATAAAAAACAGGCGCCGTCCCGAAATAAATAAGTTCGCGGTTTATTTTCGCCGAAGAAGTTGGGCGTTCGAAATTGAGCAAGTTCGGTTTAGTAATTTACGGGTGAAGGCGATAAGCTTAGGTGTATTTACCTTCATCTTCTTTCAGGGTGTTGGTACGGAGGTACACAGGTACGGGATTAAATCGACTTTCTTCGATGTACTTCTTCTATTTTCGACTTTCTACCGACAAAAAAGAGACAGCTACTAGATCTACGGTATATATTATTTGCGAAGCACGTGCTTATATTACGGTAACGAGCTGTATATCTACAAAAAAAAGATGTTTCTAGAGCAATCGATTTTGTAAATAAACAGCATTTGGAGAGGTCATGTGTAAATGTAGTTTCTGTAAATACCTGCATCATTATAGCTTTACAACACAGATGGGTATAAAATATACACGCTAAAATGAAGGGAAGGAAAAGAAGAAATAATTATAATAATATAATATAAATTCAATTCATAATGCCAAGAATTTGAAGCATTTCGTGTACATAATCAAAAACACACCCCTATGGTCCAAGGATTTACTGATAAACTTCGACCTGACACCTCTGTTTGCTAATATAATAATACTAAATTAATTATTGCCGAATAAAATAAATATCCAATTCCACTCCGAATACGAGGCCGACTTGAAACGTTTCGGGAATTAGCAAGAGATGACTAACGAAAGTGGTTTCATTGGGCGACAAGGGCGACCTCTTCTATGGCAACTGTCAAATTTCAGACGTCTACTGCCAATAGTTGTTGTTTAAGAGTGTGTTTTGTGTAGCAAGTCGGGCGGTTTCACAAAAATGGATAAAATCGAATTTCGTGCAGTGACAAAACACTTTTGGATGGCTGAGAAAACGGCCACGGAAATTCGAAATATTTTGCTAGAGGTGTCGACCATCAGCTTCTCGGTGAGCGAGTTCAAACGTGGCTGCACAAGCACAAGTGACGAACCACGCAGTGGACGTCCAAAAACCGCTACCAACGATGAAATGGCCGACAAGATTCATGATGTCGTGTTAGCCGGTCGCCAATTGACGATGAAAGAGATAGCACAAACAACAGGCATCTGAGAAGAACGCGTTGCCCATATCCTACACGAAATTTTGGGTATGAAAAAGCTTTTGGGCGCGATGGGTACCGCGTTCGCTCATACCGGAGCGCAACACGAAATCGGACAGTTTCGGAGGAGTGTCTGGCCAGGATCCAACGCAATCCAAGGGATTTCTTCGTGCGTTTCGTAACCGTGGATGAGAGTTGGATCCACCACTACATACTGAAGACCACGGAACAGTCGAAGCAGTGGACTTTTCCTGGCGGATCGGTTCCGAAGAAAGCAAAGACCGTTTTATCGACCGGAAAGATGATGGCGCTCAATTTTTACTAGTTCCAAGGTGTGATCCTCATCGACTATCTGCAGAAGGGAAGTTCGATCACGGAGCAACACTACAGCGATTCACTGACTCGATTCGATGCAGTATTGAAGAAGAAACGTCCTCATTTGCAACGGAGAAAGGTGCTTTCGTATCGTCGTGTCCAAATTGTTGAGTTGCGCTACGAATTAGTCTCTCATGCTCCATATTCGCCGGACCTAGCCTCCAGCGACTTTTTCCTATTCCCAAACCTGAAAACCTGAAAAAATCAGTGGAAGGCAAGAGATTTGCCTCAAATGGGGAGGTCATCGGCGCTACAGATAGCTATTTTGCAGACCTCGAAACATCCTACTTTTCCAACTACTTGAAGAGATTGGAGCACCGAAAAATAAAAATAAAAAACCACACCAATACCGTGTTTTTCTTAACGATTCCGGAAACATTTCAGGTCGCCCTCGTATGATAAAGTAAATGTACACATGTAAAACGAGTTACCTAGCTCAACCTTACTCTTACAACTTTTAAGAAAGACTGAAGAAATATTCAGAAATTACAATTTTACGTCTATTTTCTAATTTACTCAGAATGGCCTACAATAAACCATTAAACCTTCATTACCAGGAACTTAGTTAAGTCCATCATCGACCCTGCTTCTTAGAAATACAATAATATTCGTGTAACACGTTCAAAACGAGAGTGGCGAATACATATGGCCACAGCTGTAAGTTAACGCAATGTTTCTTCTAGGTGCCTGCCAATAAAATATATCTTTTTACCTAGATCCCAGAAGTGGAATAATAAAATTAATTTGACTCACCAATTTAGAGATATCAAGCCCATTGTTAAGTAAGCTAAGTAAGAATTTCCACTCTGTTTGTTTTGTACGTAGTTCTAAGGAATCAATGTCAAACATCGTCCAATTTGTTTTGATGTCCTCTAGAATACAGAAGAATTTTGTGTAAAAAATAGGTTTGCAATGTGAGAGGCTGGACTGGCTAAGTAGATTCAGTCACATTCATTAGCACAGCATAATTTAAAGACGATTCAATACAACGGACATTTATGCTTTCATAACGCCCTCTTGTTCAACTTTCTTCCTTCAAATTTCATTAATTTATTATCCATCGACTTAAAAGTGTTTGCCTTCAAAGTATATATTTTATAATATGCTACTTCATTTTCGTAGTAGTAATAAATCAGATAAGTACTTCGTATTTTATCATCTTGAATGCGAGTCACTTCAAGTTTGTCAAACTTTCAACGAGTTTAAATTGGAACCAGGAAAGAATTAAGACATTAATTTCTATCGACATCGAAAATCTTCCACGTCGATTGAGAGATTACGGCTTATAAAGGGGTCGCTTCTGAACAAACTAATAAATAAGTTGGCACTAATTAGACATGATTTTAATCTCCATTTAGACGCAATTTTAAGAAATTTCTTGTAAAATTTTACAACGTTCTTACGTGGATGTATATTTATGAAGCTGTCGTAAATCATACTCTATTTTAAAATAAATTTTGCAGGAAAGTTGTTGCTATTATCATCGCTGCAAAGATACTACCGAACGTAATAAAGATTAAGTGATTTTATTTATGTGTTACGAGGGGAGGTCCAGATGTTCGTGGAATGAAAGGGTTTTAAATGAAATAAAAGAATAAATCTATTTTTCCTTAAGCACAATACATTTATTAGATCTATGAATTAATTTTTCTAAACCATCATAAACATATTTTCTATCTTTCGCCTCAAATGGGCCAAAATTGCCTCCTTTACCTCATTGTCGTCGGAATGCTTTCTTCCACGTAAGTCTTTTTTTAAATTGGGGAACAAATAAAAATCACTAGGTGCCAGGTCTGGACTGTAGGGTGGATGAACTATTGATTGAAAGCCATGCTTGTGCAGAGCAGCCATTGCAACTTTGCTCTTGTGAACCGGCGCATTGTCTTGCAAGATCAACACACCTTTCATCAATTTTCCTCGACGTTTTTCCTTGATGGTCTCCTTTAATTTTTTTAATATCGCTGCGTAATATTCTCCGGTTATGCTCCTCCTTCTTTGTAATCAATCAATAATATCCCCTCACAATCCCAAAAAACAGTCGCCATCAACTTTCCAGCCGATTCTGAAACTTTGAATTCCTTTGGCGGTGGTGTCCCCTTTTTATGCCATTGCATGGACTCCTGTTTGGACTCAGGCTCAAAGTGACGAATCCATGTTTCATCTCCGGTAACAATCTGCTTTAAAATCTGTGCAGGTTTGTCTCCATACAGCTCCAAAAATTGTTTGGACGCACAGACGCGCTGCTGTTTCTGCAGCGACGTGAGCATTCTCGGTACCCATCTTGCACTGACTTTTGTCATACCAAGGTAGGATACGCAAAATGGTGGTATCAGATACTCCAACTAATGTAGATAATTGTTTTTTCTTCAAACGGGCATCTTGCAGTAGAAATTTTTGCACTTTTTCGACGATGTCTGATGTGGTGGCCTCAACTGGCCGTCCTGAGCGAGGGTCGTCTTCAATGGACTCCCGACGACGTTTTAAAGGACAATGCCTCTTATAAATCATTGATTTACTAGGGCACTGTTCCCCATAAACGGTTTCCATTTCATTCAATATGATTTGAACGTTCTTTCCTTGCTTTATTAGGAACTTGAGCACGGTGTTCATTTTCCTCCATAGTTTCAGTTTTCTCCCAGATTGACTTGTTTAGCAGGCAATTATTCGTAAACGACTGACGCTATAGGACTGCAACTTAACTTATATACTAATGATATCCAGCCAATCAGAATGACATCCAGCGAGCCCCTATCCCTATCCCCACTCCATTCCACGAACTTCTGGACCTCCCCTCGTAAGTGTGTGCAATTGTCTACAGGATATTGTAGGCAGTGAAGAAGATAATACATTTCGGAATGGAGATTGCCAGATTACAGTACAATTTTCATCTGATGAAAAACACGATTACGGATTTCATTTGATCCGCAGAATTAAAAAAAGAAAAATATGCCTGACGGTAGAAGGAACAACGGATGCAACAATGAAGGTGAGGCATCCTTGCCTCTTGTTTTATGTAGTAGAATATTAAGAAGACAAAGGCGGAAAGGATAGTAGAAACTATACAAAATATCATTGAGAATCTCAATACATCGGCAACCCAACCAGTAATATTGATAACGGATGGGGTTCGGACGTTGTTAAAGCTGGAAAGTTAAAACAATCTTATCCTCTATTCCTTCACGTAACTTGATTGCGCAAGAGCGTGTTATCTTGTAACTGAATTTAATAGCCAGTTATTCAAAAGTAGATCAATTTATAGTTTCTAGCAGAAAAGTTTTTATTAAATCTCCAAACCCATTCGTGAGTACAAACAGGCTTCTCCGGGGGTTCCTCAGCCACCACAGTTATTATTGACGAGATGGGGATATGTGATCAAACCCTGCATTTTAAATATAAATCCGCAAGATGCCAAAGCAATTTCAGTAAGCCAGCGCTTTGTTACAGATACCGAAATCAATATTCAAATAGAACAAATTTCAATTATTCAATGTTTTTAGATATTATTTCCAAATCAGAGAACACAAAGCTATCATGAAGCGCTAAATATAGTAGATTACCTCGAAGGCTCGTTAGGAGATCTAACAGATAGTACAGAAGATTAAAAACAGATAAGTAGTGTGTAGCTATAAAATAAGAATCCGAATTTTCAAGCTATAGTGCGTATAGATAAGAGTTTAACTGAAAACCAAGCTTGCGAATATGATGTGAACGACCTTTTTAAATTCATGACCAGCATATCATTAGACATCCTCGCTGAAGGAGTATGACTCAGCGCTGGAAGGGATACTAATGACACAATACTGTAGCGAATTTTTGCGTCACACTACATCAACAACACAATCAAACTAACATAGAAAGTAATTACATTAATTATTTTTAATATTGATAGTAATTATATCGTACTCTAATGAGAAGGGACTCGTTTCTGGAGCTTTAGTAGATAAATATACGCCATCTACAGGATTAATTAAGTTGATTGCCATAGTGCATATATCGAAAAATACAACCAATATTTTCGTAAGAGAATATATGCACATTAATGCAGTAAAAATCAAAATAAGAAAAATGTTACTGCTCTAGTCATATATGCTATTATTATGAGACACGAATTTGATTTTCAAACTTTCAAAATATTGGAGAGAGAATTAAATTATAACAAACGAATTATTAAAAAAATCATCTCCATAAAATCTTACACAAGCTTGAATAACAGAAATGAAAGAACGTATAATTTTGACGTGTTTGTGGCTCTTATGTAATAATTATAGAAGTACAATCTAAGATTACTATTATTGCCTTGAAGAAGAGGTAATAACCCCGAAACCCATCCCAAGTAAAATAAAATGGAGAAATCAGAATAGATAATTTACCTGACTAAAAATTCCCGATACAATACGAAAGAAAAAAAGAGCACCACGTGGTGTATTACTGAAACAACATCTTTACATACAACTTGCAGTGGATTAGCGTTAATTTTCCTCGAATTAGTGAGATTCCAAAAAAATAGATTCAATTCTGTAAGTAGATCGACCTTTTTTCTTTTGATCGATGCCTTTATCGTTATGAATTTTAGAAAATAAAGATCTCAAAAAAAAGCCCCGTACCTATCGAGAAAGAATTCTTCTGGTACAATTTATAGGGCGCAATCGATTCCCTAAATCGAATTTCGCTAACTGAAACAATATTGGAATCGTCCTCGGAAGGACTCTTGTTGTTCATCTTCAATTTAAGAACCTTTCTTCCCTCATGAAATCGTCTTCATCCTTAATGTATATAGCTTATTGCCCTCTATTGTATACGTGTGTGTCTGAGGAAACGGTGTTGATGCTAGTAAACGTAGAGGGCGCTTGTGTATCGATCAAAGCTTTTATAATTGAGTACACGTCCAATACGATATTTTACTTTTATTGTTTCGAGATATTGATTAACGTAAAAATTAGATTGATTTCTCATATAATTTATTCGAAAAACAAGGTATTATTTATATTCCCTAATAAATTTTGTTATTCAAGAGTGTACGTTAATATCTCCGGACACCTCTCGAACAGTAATTAGAGTAGGCCATCTGTTCTAAAAGCTAGCGACAAGCACGTTAAACTTTGCGCGAGAGTTGTATACGAAGCGACTCGTATAAGTTTGTCTTTCAGGCGAAAAACATAATTTAATTGGAAAGTAGTACGTGCAAGTTCTTAAATGAACCCCTGCGCGCGCGAACTATCTTGGCGTCGTGTTGAAACGTCGGGTAGCAAGGAGAAGTTTGTTTCTCGTATTTTTGTTGGAATATTAGAAATATCTCTCTTACGATGATGGATAATAACGCAATATTAGGATACGTGTATATACTATCGCTCAAAAGTGTTTAGGCACCCCTGTTTTCATGGATTATTCATATAGTATTATGTTTACCAAAAAAAAAACATTATAACAAAATGAAATACGTATTTAAAATATTATATCGCATAAGGTTTACTATCATTTACCTGCACTTGGTCGGATTACCATAAACTGTTCATTACTGTGCAATTACAATAACAATCCCTCTGAATTTACTGGGTAAATTGTCATCTGTTAGATTGTAGGTAATAATGTTTAAATTACCTTCCTAGAAGATTATAGTGAAATCTGTAACCTGTGGTCAGTTGCAGTGTGGTATTTATTCTATTCACGTCGTGACCGAAATATCCTGTGACAATTTTTTAAAATGCCTCCGCGAAGAGAAATTAGTACGGAAACACATGCGCTTATAATAGCTTACCATAAAAGTGGCATAAGTAATCGACAAATTGCCAATAAAAATTAAAATATACCACGCTACGGTTGACTATAACGTAAAAAAATATCGGGAAACTGGCAGTTTTCTTAATATAAGACTGAGTGGAAGGCCAAAGCGACAACATCTGCAGATGATCGCAGAATAGTGGTTACCAGCAAGTTAAATAAACGCGCCAAAAACTAGTCAGTGTTTCTACAGTTAAACGTCGCCTACAGAAAACCGGACTCCATGGACGTATTGCTATGAAAAAGCCATTACTACGCAAACAAAACAAGCAAAAGCGACTTAAATGGATTCGTGAACACCAACACTGGACCATAGAAGAGTCGAACAACGTCCTATGGACGGATGAGTCCAAATTTGAGCTGTTCGGAACCCGAAGACGCATATTCGTAAGAAGATCTGTGGGTGAACGTGCCAGAGAAGAGTGTATTGCTGCTACCGTGAAGCGTGGTGGAGGTTCTATCATCATTTGGGGCTGTTTTGCTGGCACTAGTGTAGGGGACATTGTGAAAATTGACGCTATATTAAAAAAAGAAGGTTACCGCGAAATTTTGGAGAACCACGCAATACCTTCCGGAATTGGCAATACGTTTTTCGGTAAGCAGATGCTTAAATCTTCGCAAATTATATTTTGGAGTGCCTGCTCATTTTCTCGATGGTCAAAGATATTGTTTTAGTTTACAGAAATAGGCAATCTTACTTTTAGTGTAAAAGATATGCTGGCTATCGAGTCACCCGTAGGATAAGACCGATTCCTTGACGGCGAATTAACTTACACCTCATCGTTTTAGCTGAGTGGGCACGACGATTTAATTAACACACTATTAACATAAATTTAAAAGTTTCTACAAGCTACAGTGTAGGATAGGGCTTCTGTCGAAATTCACGGCATTAACCTTGATCTTATGAATATAAATACTTTCATAACTATCTAACTTTCTAAGATATTAAACTTGTGTAATTAACCTAAGACTATCTGTTGGCATATCGTGACTTGTTTGTAGGATATTCGACGATGCCAACCTTCCCTTGTTTGTCGTATCCGACGTGAGTTATATGTTTTTTAACAACGCACTTAAGTGTGGAAAATTAATCGTGTTTTTCGCCTAAGGCAACAGAGAAAAATATTTTTTTTATTTTATTAATTGTGCTAGTCTAATATCCAGTTGTGGTTGAAATAATACAGCAACTAATTCAAACAGAATTTCCCTCTGAAAAGTAAAGTTAATGATTAAGATATTGAAGAAGCAGATTGCGGATGTTGTCTTTATTTTAGACATTCTATAGATATTTTGACGTGTATGTACATTACCGTCCATAAGTATTTAGACTTAAGATAGTCTGCTTCACTTCAGGTTTTAGGTACGTTGCCTGTTACGATACCCATCTTTTATTCGGTCTGTCAACACTTCTTCTTCCGAAACGTCTATAAAATCTTGCTCAGGCTGACAACCTCGTGACTTGTATCCATTCTACATGTTCTTTCCACTTATTTTCGTTTTATAATAGCAATAGAACAAGACCCAGCGTCTTGAAAAAGAAAGCTCCAGGTGGCATTCGAACGGTACGTACCCCAGAGAACATTGAGGCTGTTAGAGCTGGAATCGAGAGAAGTCCTCGCCGCTCTGTTCGACAGCATGCATCTACGCTAGGGATTAAGCGACGAACCTTACAAAGAGTACTGCACGAATTACATTTCCATCCCTTTAAGTTGCGGATTATGCAACAATACATGAACGAGACCCAGCGTCACGTATGTAGTTTAGTAGGCAGATTGGCTAAAATTAACGAGGACGCGATTTTCGTTGGTAACATATGGATATCAGACGAAGCCCATTTCCACCTGAACAGTTTCGTAAACAAACAGAATTTTCGCTATTGGGACCAGGACAATCCTTGTGAGTTACACCAGCGACCACTACATAGCGACAAGGTCACAATATGGTGTGCTGTATCATGTCATGGCATTATCGGCCCTTATTTTTTTGCACGTGAGGATGGTAGTGCAGCGACAGTAACATCCGCTCGATATGTTGAAATGCCTCAAACATACTTTACACCGAGACTGTACGAGCTTAATCTTAACATGGAAACATGTGGTTTCAGCAGGACGGAGCCACGTCGTTATTCGGTCTGTCAACACTTCTTCCTCCGAAACATCTATAAAATCTCGCTCAGGCTGGCAACCTCGAGACTTGCATCCATTCTACATCTTCTTTCCACTTATTTTCGTTTTATAATAGCATCAATTAAATAATGTTGGCGATACACAGCAGCCTCGTCTAACTCCTTCCGCCTATATCTACCACAATTTTGGTGCCAGTGTATAAACCCTGTATAGCTCTTATTAAAGGACGTAGATACCTCTATTCATTTCTAATTCTTTCTTCTTTTTACCCAAGACTTCAGATGCTGCTTGTTTTATATATGCCATTTTTCTTTTGTTTCTATACATTCTAATCTTTTGTTCGATCTATCCTGGTAGAGCTCACTTATACTTTCTTCCTCATTTGAATTCGTTGTATTTTTTATTTTATTTTTCACTTTTTATATGTTTCTCTCATTGGTAGTACTAAGAAATGATCCCTTCTATGCTAACTAACAACTAAAGCACGCATATGTACGGAAAACTCTTTAGTTTTCACCACTACAATACTAAGTAACCAAGAAATATCAAAACTCTGTGTTCTCAGCAACAGTAAATTTCGGATTAACACAAACTAGAATGATATGGTATAAAAAGACTTCGGATATAGTGCCATAAAGTAATTAACTATATGGCATCAAAATTCCGAAGAAAAACTCATCAACGGTATCGGTATACATATAGCTCAGGTATATCTAAAATATAGTAGATAATTCATAATGAAGAATTAAGAAAATACTAAGGTGGCCAAATATTTATGGACGGTAGTGTAGTGTGTCTATTTCATTGAACACAGCTGTACGTACATGCACAGCTATGACGCAAACAGGAACTGAATCTGCAATTATATTCATTTCAACATCACCCTTTTACTATCACCCACCGTTTACAAAATGCTAATTATAATATTAATAAATTTCACCATGACAGTGTTTTCTCAATAAATTTGCTCTAGTGACAGTTTGATTAGTTTGCTGTTTAATTGTCGAATAACGCATTCCACGGAATTAAATTCAAAAACAATAATTTTTTTTTAATGCTATTACGCGGAAACCAGAAAATAAATATGTTTAATGGCATTTCCCAGAAGTTCAAAAATGTAGTAGTGATGGTTATATTTGTAACGATGTTTTGACGTCAATATATGTATGTTAATATTTAAAGTGGTCAAAGACGTTAGACGACAAACAATCTAATAGAAATAATAATGTAATCAACATCAAGTACGCATGAAGTTTTGATGGTTGATAATTTCGAAAATATAGAATACTTATGGAAATGATCAATTCGACTGTGTTAAATGATATCCGAAAGTATAGTCCATTCAAGGGATGAATTTGAGATGTTTATACAAGCATACATTTAAGTTTATTGCAATTTAATGAATCCAACTAAAAGAAAGGAAATAATTTTGTTTAGGTATGTCGTATATTTAATTATAAATAAATAGGCTTCTAGCAAATACTTTAATAGTTCTTTTTTATAATTATAAAACAAGTACGGGCAACCTTGGACATGTTGTGGGTCAAAGTTTAGTGTGCAAATACGTTCACGGGCCGCGTTTAGAAGTAGTGGATTTTAAAGTAGTGTTCATAATTTTTAGCGATAGATATCAGACATGAAATAATACAGAACTGTTATTATAATGCAATTTATTAAAATAAGAAAATAAAATGAAAAAAATAGGTACAACATTATAATTAAATTGTGAAATTTGGAATTATTACAAACTACGAAAGTTAAATAGTGACAACGGAAACAATGAGACACTTAGCTTGAATTTGGGAAACTAATCCATCGATGTTTGAATTAATTTCACTGAAAAGAATTTTCCAAATTATCGCCAGTCAGCCTTATACGATGTTTTGATCTATTAATTTTCATCATTGAAAAGAACTGTTGGCATTTATGAACTTTTGAAGATCTGATAGCTCTTTCCAACTTTGAGAAACTTTTAAAGCTTTCGTTACAAAGCATTGGTGTTATAATAATAATATTTAATGCTCAACAGATACAAATATCCAATTACAAGGCAAAGTAAAATAATGTACACATGCAAATATTATAAGTAACATAAAATTAAAGTATATCAAATTAAAAAACTTAGTTGCTAGTTGCTTTAATTTAAATTAAAAAAAAAAGTAGTTTACCAGTGTTTAGGAAAAAAGAGAGAAGGGAAAAAGTATTCAACTGTAACGCACCCGCGGTCTACATATCGTCAAAAGGGACGGTAAAGTGCAGGTATGTATATCGAACGCGGCAAACTCCACAGAGTTGAAGTTGCTACACAATCTATGTATTGGGGACCTGATGGCGATGTTTGTTCTACGTGCGAAACTGTAAAATGTATTTGTTCGCCTAGATCCTGAACGTGGTACAATGAAGTTGATTTTACTCAACAACTCAGGGACATCAAGACCATTATAAAGTAAAGGAAATAGGAATTTACACTCAGCCCGTTTTCGACGTGGTTCTAATGAATGAATATTAAATGCCTCTAGCAGAGCACTGTGGCTAAATCCTTGTATCGGGTAAGTATTAAATTTTTTAAAGTACAAGAACTTCAAACACCTTCTCTGAATCTGCTCTCGAAGATGTATCTGATAGATGTACATAGGTGACCAGACCAAGGACGCATACTCCAGTCGAGACCGAACAAAAGCGAAATAAAGAGGAAGAATGGCTGTTATAGAAGCAAATGGTCGTGCAACACGTATAATGAATCCTAACATACTCAACGCTAATGTACAAATACTGGATATATGCTCCATAAAGGTCAGTCTTGAGTCAAAGACGACGCCCAAGTCTCTCATAGAGGTCTCTCTAGGTAAAGAAGATAGAAGTGATAGGTATATATAATTGGAGTCGTCTTACGAGTGTAGGTGACAATTTTGCATTTGTTTACATTAACTGTTAGTTTGTTGTTGACACACCACGTGTGGAATATATCGAGTTGGCTTTGCAAATAATTGCAATCATGAGAATTATTAATTGTTGTATACAACTTCAAATCATCTGCGTATAACAACTTTGGACAGTGCAGTTGATAGCACAAATCACTTATATATATGAGGAACAGAAGTGGACCCAAGTTACTCCCCTGAGGAACTCCAGAGCTCGGCGTGAAGTAATCAGACTCAAATCCCATGTATGTCACAAATTGTTTTCTATCAAGAAGATACGATTGGAATGAAAACAAAAGAGAAGACGAAAATCCAATATTGTCCAATTTATTAATAAGCACGGTGTGGTCGATTCGATCAAAAGCTTTTGTTAGGTCAATATACACAACATCTGTCTCGCAGCATCAATACTATCAGATAGGTATTGTGTAATTGTAACAAGATTAGTTACCGTAGATAATTGAGCAACGAAACCGTCTTGGTCATTTGAAATCCAGGGTCTAACTTGAGCATAAATATACTTGTACAAACATTTCTGAAAAACTTTAGCAAAATTATTTAATAACGCTATGGGGACGATAGTTGGGAATAACACACTTCTCATCATTTTTAAAAACAGGCACCAATTTGGCAATCTTCCACACAGACGGGAAGGTGGATGTTTTGAGAGCAAGACTGAACAAGTAGCAAAGAGGAGAAGCAAATATATTTGCACAATCCCTAACAGAAAAGGCCGGAATGTCATCACTACCCGCCGTGCAATTATCCTTTAAGGATTTCATAGCATACACCACATCCATCTCTGTTACAGAACCTAGGTCAACCATAGTAGCGCACGGAGCAATTGGAGCAATTGGAGCAACATGCGTCGGAGCTAATGAAGGAAGGTACACCGATTGGAAAAACTCCCGCAAGGCGCTCACTATGGAAGCTGGATCGTTATACGTATTGCCGTAGTCGTCGTTCATAGTTTTAGTGTGTTATAAAGAACTTGGTGTAAATTTAAATCGAAATATTTCATTATTATTATAGCTACGTTTCCATATCTATCCCAGTCGCTTCCAAACTTATAGTGAGCATTACATCTACAGATATCAAGGCAAAACGTTTACGCGCATGCAAACTACTTGTCGTGGTTCGTTTGCGGGCCTCGTCCAATCATAGCGAGCAATTTGCCGTTATCAATCATCCTTACCTGAGCGAATCTTTCTACTCACAGCTCATGAACATGTCCGTAACGTAATAAATTTGAACCGCAGCGGAAATCGAATCTTTCAGCTCATGACGACGGCGAATTCGATTGATTGATTAGAATCATATGGCGTTTCACATATCGGCGGCTAATTAAAAGATACGCCTTTCGATCTTGTTTTGACGTTTATGATGGTGTACGCAGTAAAGGTGGGAGATGGATGTACACTAGTAGGCACGGCAGTTCGGGCAGATTATTCTGTTTGTTTCGAAGTACAATAAACATTAAAAGGATCGTATATAATATTTACGAGGGTTCGCTGAAAAATTCGGTAACTAACGATGAGATGGCGCTGTCTGAAAGAAATATTTGATGCTATTTCCTAGCCTGATGTTCCAATGGCATACGTGTTAAACTTTATCTCGATCTGTCAAGTAGTTTGTTCAAAGCAGAGCACTCTCCATGCTTTTTAAAAATGGACAATATTGAAACTCGTGCAGTGTTTAAATATCTGTGGAAAAAGTATTTTTCGCCCAAAGAAATTCATGCTGATATGGCGAGGATGCTCCTTCTTATAAGACTCTTTGCAAATGGGTGAATGAGTTTAAAAAAGGTCGTACGGGCATAAATGACGATGCCCGTTCTGGACCCCCAAAAGCACCCACTTTTGAAGAAATCGCCGATTACTTTGAAAGATAATGCTAAGGTTACGGGCATCTCTAGAGACCGGGTGATGTACATGTTGAATCTTAAATTAGACATGTCTAGGCAGTGTGCAAGATGGCTGCCGCGTTTGCTTACACCACCGCAAAAACTGAAACGCGTGGAATTTTCTACAGCCACTTTGGAGTGGTTTCGGCCAAATTCAACAGACTCTTTGCGCCAATTTGTGATTTGCGATGGAAAGTGGATCCACCACTACACATCCGAAAGTAACTAGCAAATTGTTTGTACCCATCCTGGTGTCTATTCGGGTTGGTTAGGAAATAATAAAGTGCCTCAATAATGCAAAGTAAAGGCAATATTAATAATCTTTTGCGCCGGAATTGTTTTGGCGAATACAAACGATATCATAGAAGATAAATTGTTTCATTAAACGCAACTACACACTTAACATGCAAATGTAATTTCAGCCATTCAATGTATTCATAGTTCCGAATGCTCCCTTTCCTAATATCGTCGAAACGACAGCACACAAGCTCTAAATCCTCTCCCAATACCAGAATTAGCCGCACAACTATCGAATCGATAATAGAAATATTACAGTCGAATCGCTTCGACAAGAAATATAGCAAAAAGTACGGTAAAAAAAATTTAACAGCAACGCTGGCTTCTATTTCTTTTTCAACGTTTCCATTATTAAGGTTTATGCCGCCGGTTACGATATACTTTCTGCGTTCCGTTATGTAGACCCTTCGACATGTTACCGGTATTGTGACGCCGATTGCCGGGTATTTCGCGGATTTTAGAGAATTATTTTCTAATTTATTTTGTTATTTGTATGCGTTTAAAATTGAACTATAGCAAGTCGTAAATTTTAAGAAGTGTACACGTAAATATAAAATGTGTATCTGTGAAAAACGCGAAAATTAAAATTGATTTAAGCTACCAATATGTTGGAGCTTTTGTATGATGAGAATCGATTTATGCAGAATGTCTGTGGAGAATTGAAAGAACAGCTTGCAAGTACTTTTATTCATGAAATAATTCTATAAGCACGTACACAATTTAAGTTGATAAATAACGAAACTGGAATATTATTTTTCAAAATCGTGCAATAATTATTGTATAATACAAACAATATCAGGTATAGATATTTTAAGTAATACACGCGTAGAAATTTGATCAGTTCCTGCAGAGATGGTATTTACCCCATAAAGTATGCATTACATGCAGCTCAATATTGTTATTTTTTTGCGAATAAATAATTTAATTCTTGTGTAAAAATGCCTTGCAGAAAACCACTTAGTGTTGAAACACGATCAGTAATACTAACGCTACATCTAATAAATAGAAATATGAAGTGTTTGGTCAAAATCGCAGAACATTTGTCAGGTGCCCAAAAGAACAGAAAATGCTTCCTGAGTGCATTACACCAATGGTAAAGAAAGATGAAGGTTCCATTCTTGTATGGGGTTGCTTTTCATTAAGTGGAACAGGGACCTCATGAGAATTGATGAAATAATGAGGAAGGAGAATTATCGCGAGATATTAGAATACAATCCCAATACAGGGCGGCGCAGTGGAACGGGAAATTTTGAACGTTACAGTTGTCAGCACTGTAGAGCCGGTAGTTGTTCGTAACGTCGCACAATTGTTGTGAACGCATTGCCATTTAGTAATCATGGATCGTTGGACTGGTGCGGAACGTGCAGTAGCTGTGAGAGCGTTTTATAAAAATGGTGATGGTGCGATTGCCGCGTAGAGAATATTTCGACAGCATTACCGGCTTGGACGTCATGGACGTGTCCTATCTGCGCATGCGATTACAACGTGGGAGCGTAATTTTGAAGAAACAGGATCTGTCTTGAAAAAGAAAGCTCCAGGTGGCGTTCGAACGGTACGTACCCCAGAGAACATTAAGGCTGTTAGAGCTGCAATCGAGAGAAGTCCTCGCCACTCCGTTCCACAGCATGCATCTACGCTAGGGATTAAGCGACGAACCTTACAAAGAATACAGCACGAATTACATTTTTATCCCTATAAATTGCGGATTGTGCAACAATTACATGAACGAGACCCAGCGTCACGTATGGAGTTTAGTAGGCAGATTGGCTAAAATTAACGAGGACGCGAGTTTAGTTGGTAACATATGGATATCAGACGAAGCCCATTTCCACCTGAACGGTTTCGTAAACAAACAGAATTTTCGTTATTGGGTCCAGAACAATCCTTGTGAGTTACACCAGCGACCACTACATAGCGACAAGGTCACAATATGGTGTGCTGTATCATGTCATGGCGTTATCGCCCTTATTTTTTTGCACGTGAGGATGGTAGTGCAGCGACAGTAACATCCGCTCGATATGTTGAAATGCTCCAGACATTCTTTACACCGAGACTGTACGAGCTTAATCTTAACATGGAAAACATATGGTTTCAGCAGGACGGAGCCACGTCACACACTGCTCGACATTCGACGGCAGCAGTTCGTCAAATGTTTGGAAGATACATTATTTCACGTAACGGTGACATTGAATGGCCTGCGAGATCCCCTGATCTTAGTGTGTGCGACTTCTTCCTGTGGGGGTATCTTAAAAGCAAGGTGTACCGTACACGACCTGTAACAATCTATGAACTGAAGGAGAACATTCAACAAGAAATCACTGCCATTCCCCAAGATTTGCTACACCGCGTATTCCAGAGTTTTCATAACAGGCTGTTAGAGTGTGAACGCCGAATGGGAGGACATCTTTCCGATGTCATCTTTAAAAAGTAAAGAGACACTTTTGGACATTTTCATTGTATAAACATAAATGGCATGCTGCATACATGCACTTTCGTTAATAAATTACTAGTTTTATGAATTTATTCGTGGAAATTACGTTATTTCAAAATTGCCCGTTCCCCTGCGCCACCCTGTACAATCTAGTGAAGAATAAAATATTCCCTCACTACTTGAACAAGTTCGCTATGATGTGCCATCACACAGTACTCGCCTGTCTCGGGTCTTCTACTGTCCCAATGTTAATACTAACGTCTTAATTAAGTCACCGATATATAGAATGTGTAGTACCGTTAATGAAGTTAACGCTGAGGTTGATATTCACTTTTCCCCTTTGATAAGATTAAACAATCCATAATTTTGTATTTAGTTTAAATTAACTTTTAGTTTATTTTTTTTTTATTGTATTTGATAGAGCTTCTGTGGGACGCACTGGACTAGGCCCAATGTCCAAAACTAACCTTTGGACGGTATTACAGGGGAAATGGACAATATTTCTCAAGATACACCGAGGAAATTCGTAGAAAGAGTGCCACAAATTGTGCGAGCTGTTATTAAACCAACGGATGGATTTTTCTATGAGATGAAACTATTACTTTGTTTTCTAATGTTTATTATTACTTTTTCTTTTGTGTATACATGTACAATAAGTCGTAGATGAATCAACATTTTTCTTATAATTCTTGAAAGTTTTGAAGCAAGCGTCAAATTTTGTATGAAATACGAAGTGTCCATACTATTATAAGTGATAGTGTACAAACCATTCACAGTATTTATAAAAGAAATAGCCGAAGCAATGGATAACTAGCAAAATAGAGTTAGGATTTTGAACGTTGGTTTACTATCACATGAGAGAAATGAAGATAATGATGAATTGAGCAAATCTAAAGCTATACAAAATATATTTAACGTATGCACCTATATGTTTTAAAAATTATACTTATCCGAATCAGAAATCAATATGTGTAGCTATATATACCTATATGTACGGATATACACTTTTCTACCCTCAAGATCCTTCACATTTCATATTTCATTCTTGGAATTTCCCATTGACAGTATATCTTACTCCATGTACACAACAATGTCCGTAAAAGAGCCATTTTCGCTATGTTGCGCGTCTAAATTCAATAAAGTTCCAAAAATGTATCTCCCATGAAAGCAACTTTCACTCTTATCTAAACACTTTCGAACAGAATCCTTCTTCGATGTATGTATGTACGAGAGTTGCCGACAATATTGGTGAAATCTGGTAAAAGGTATTCCAATTTGAGATTTCCTTTAAATTTACTTCAATTTATACTTTTTGTTGCGGAATTCTGTATGTTATTTGACACATGATAAGTACAAACACTGCGATTAATAAAAATGGAAAGGTATACGATTGAGTAACGCGTGTTTATTATTAAAAAATATTTTAAAATTGGAAGAAGTTATACAGAATTCGCATGGAAACTCCGTACTGGATATGGAAAAGGAAATTGTTCATCAAATCTGACTAATGGAAAGGTGCCACAAAATTTAAATAATCTTCTATGGTAAAGGATAAAAAAAAACAAAACACAACATCGTAGTGGTCATTTGAGTGGCTAAAAACGGAAATTTGTCATCATTCAAAGTCCTTCTTAATCAGAATTTTATACAAAGGAAATACACGAGAAATATTAGAAAAATCGTTATATTTACAAGAGGTGACTATGTAATGAGGTTTCTGGGTTGATGGTGTGGAATTGTGTTAAAAATTTTATTTAGAAAGTATTAGTTTTTATTGCTAAATTTCTACTCCAGCATTTTACAAAATAATATATGCGTTCTATTGTTTACTAAATTTTATGCGCCTTCTCTATCATAACTCCACAAATCTCGTACATCAAATTCAGGTATCGATTCATAAAAGAAGATTATCAAACTCAATTTCAGTAGACCATATCGAAAGCGTAACGTATAGAATGTACAGAGTGACACGTGCTTGTCAACTGTGTATCTGAGCTTTACGAGACTGTAGAGTATCAGACAGAGAAAGCGATTGAGTAACATATCGACGCTAGAGACTTAATGCTTGATAAATAGATGCGTCAGATATTAAAATTAATTGAGGAATGCTAATCAGCGAACGTCAGCAGTTACTTCAATAGTTCATTACATTATAATCTAAAGAGAGATAGAGAGAGAAAGGTATAATAAAAAGAAGTAGAGAATCTGGAAAAATTGCGTGTTTATGCTTTAAATAAATATCGGCTTTATTGGGATTAAAATGTTTTTTGCTTATTTCTGAATTTAAAATCTACGTACACTAAAGAAAAAATAAAAATGATGTAAAAATAAGATCCATTTCTTTTAGGTCAGAGTATTTTAAAATAGATAAATTAATCAATACTGAATTTTTGCCGGTTAATCGACTGTTTGTGTTATCGATTATTCGTGTGATCTGTATTACATTTATAACAAACTTTATTAAAAGTTTCTAAAAAAAAAAAATGAAACAGCGTATATATACAAGTATATATTTTGAGCAAATTCGGACTAAATTCCTTTAATTCATTTATCACCGTTCGTTTGTTTTTCCCTTTCGTTTTCTAATCTCCAACGCCAACCTTCTACATTAATTGTTTCCCTCACAAAGCTTCAATATTGGCAGTCGGTTGACGCAGATTTTCTTTAAGTTATTCGAGATTAGATCTAGAGCCCGTCGGAGAACACGTTTAAAAGTTATTTTCTATCATTTAGAAGAGAGTGATTGACATATCGGTAATTATTTATCGATTACAAATTGCCTTTAGAAATATTCAAATTCATATAATACAATTTCAAGGTACCCAGGTTTTTAGAGACTCCTAAAATATTCACAACAATTAGAAAGAAATAGTTTGGTCGATAGGAAAATTACAAAATTGTTTATAATATTTAATGGAGGAAAGTACAGTTTTAATCAAAGGGGCGTTAAATTATTTCAATCTTGAAAATTAAATTTATTCAAACTCAATATTGACCAAAAATGTTCAATTATTAGTAACTCTCTTCTAGTCCGGCCTCAGTTTGGTAAGTTGTTGACATGATGCTCAATTTATTCCTTTAGATCAGTTTTATGGCGGTTTGTAAACAGCTAATTTTGCCATCTACTATCACAGTTCCCAAGAGGTTCTATACCTAAAATCATCTTCCTGCAGTCTTCTCTTCTGGATAGCTTCTCTAATTTCCGTTTCCCAACTCCTAGGTCTTCCTTTCCTCCTATTATCAGCAGGTTTTCATTTCCACAATCTTTAGTGGTAGTCTATCTTGGTCTATTCTTCCCATGGTGCCATACCACAATACTTGTTGTGTGTATTTCTTTTATTCTTTCATTTCCTTCATGATCTAATAAAGTCCTCTTACAGCAGTGTCTCCAGTACGTCATCTTCCTTGACATTATTTTGTTTTCCATTCTTTTATTCAGCGCCCACACTTCACTTCCCATTGGTGTGAATTTTCTTTCTCCAGTCCCTTAGTACAGTCTTTCGATATACGAGGGGAGGTCCAGAAGTTCGTGGAATGAAAGGGTTTTAAATAAAAGAAAACAATAAATCTATTTTTCCTTTTCAATATCATCACCCTTAAGCACAATACATTTATTAGATCTATGAATTAATTTTTCTAAACCATCATAAAAATATTTTTTATCTTTCGCCTCAAAATGGGCCAAAATTGCCTCCTTTACCTCATTGTCGTCGGAATGCTTTCTTCCACGTAAGTCTTCTTTTAAATTGGGGAACAAATCAATAAAAATCACTAGGTGCCACGTCTGGACTGTAGGGTGGATGGACTATTGATTGAAAGCCATGCTCGTGCATAGCAGCCATTGCAACCTTGCTCTTGTGAATCGGCGCATTGTCTTGCAAGAGCAACACACCCTTGGTCAATTATCCTCGACGTTTTTCCTTGATGGCCTTCTTAAATTTTTCTAATATCGCTGCGTAATATTCTCCGGTTATGCTCCTATCTCTTTCTTTGTAATCAATCAATAATATCCCCTCACAATCCAAAAAGACAGTGGCCATCAACTTTCCAGCCGATTCTGACACTTTAAATTTCTTTGGCGGTGGTGTCCCCTTTTGATGCCATTGCACAGACTCCTGTTTGGACTCAGGCTCAAAATGATGAACCCATGTTTCATCTCCGGTAACAATCCGCTCCAAAATCTGTGCAGGTTTGTCTCCACACAGCTCCAAAAATTTTTTGGACACACAGACACGCTGCTGTTTCTGCAGCGGCGTGAGCATTCTCGGTACCCATGTTTCACTGACTTTGTCATACTCAGCTGGTCATGTAGGATACGCAAAATGGTGGCATCTGATACTCCAACTAATGCAGATAATTGTTTTTTCTTCAAACGGGCATCTTGCAGTAGAAGTTTTTGCATTTTTTCGACGATGTGTGATGTGGTGGCGTCAACTGGCCGTCCTGAGCGGGGGGTCGTCTTCAATCGACTCCCGACCATATTTAAAAAGACCATGCCACTTATAAATCGTTGATTTACTAGGGCACTGTTCCCCATAAATGGTTTCCATTTCATTCAATATGGTTTGAGCGTTCTTTCCTTGCTTTGTAAGGAACATTATCGCAGCACGGTGTTGAATTCTCTCCATAGTTTCAGTTTTCTTCTGGATTGACTTGTTTAGCAGGCAACTATTCGTAAACGACTGACGCTATAGGGCTGCAACTTAACTTATATACTAATGATGAGACGCCAATCAGAATGACACCTAGCGAGCGTCCCTATCCCCACTCCATCCCCTCCATTCCACGAACTTCTTGACCTCCCCTCGTAATTTAAGTAACGTTGGTGATATGCGATATTTCTGTCGTAGCGTTTTATTTCCAATTTCATCCAAATAGAGGTTTCCTGCATTTACTTTGCTTTTATTATTTTTGTATAGTTGTTTAACCGTTGCAACGATAATCCTCATGTAAGCAAATAGAATTTCTTTCTCAAACATAATGTGAGAAACTCACTTTTCCAAACATCATACTATTTTCCAACAACATTGCAAATCTTGCTTAAAGGCTCGTTCTGTAAGTTTTTCGTAGGTGTCGCTGTGTGTCGAAGTACTATGATTGAATATGATTTGATCCTAAACCTATCGTCACCAGTCATTTGATACCGTTCATACCTTCACTCTTCAAAATCTTGTTGTAATTGACTGCTATTAAATACAGTTTGGTTATGGCAAGAGTTTGATCACCTCGCCACAATAATTGTTTTATTTTCATGCTTGGATACCGTTTGTACGGTTAAAGCAAAATAAGCTTCCCTGTATCGCAAAACCTCTGAACACGTAAACCATTAAATTTTGATTATTGTGTATTCAATTGCTTCTGTTATTCTAGAAGATTTTCATTTGTGCATAGGAATCGAGTTGTGTCTAGCTGGTTTGAGAAAAATCTTGTTAATGTCTTTCCATGGCGGAAGAAGTTTGGAATTGCATTGAAACCGTTTTGGAAAAACTAGAAGAGCAAGAAATAAGACTTGGAAATATTATTATGACTAAATACTAAATCACATATTTTATAGCTGGTTGCTGGTACTTAATTCTTATTCGCCTACTTTTTCATTTATATATTTAAATGAAAATACACCTTAAGATTCAGTTTCAGTGGTACATCTGTAGCAAAAGTCTCAACAATAACTTAACCTAAAATGTTTGTTTACGACAAGCATAAAACGAGTGTAATTTTAATTGCACACAATAGTACATACACTAGGGCGACAGAATAAAATAGACACCTACTAATTAAAAAAAGATTCAATTCTCGTTATATATACAAAATATTTTAAATCAGACTAATATTTTGTCGATCCACATTTACTTGCGTGAAGTGCCGCGAGTCGTCGTGGCATAGAATCTATTAAATGATTAATGGTGTCTTCTGGAATATTTAACCACTCTTCTGTAACAGCCGCCACGAGTTCTTCGTTATTGCTGGGTTTTCGGGGTCGTTTCGCCATATTTGTCTGGATTACGTGCCAAACATTCTCTATCGGATTCATGTCTCGTGATTGGCCTGGCCATGGTAAAATCCGAATCCGCTGTTCCTCTTTCCATATGGTTGTTGTTCTTGCTTTGTAGCAGGGTTCTCCATCCTCCATAAAAGTGGCGTCTTCTTTAGATAAAATGGCGTTGTCGAATATCGGTAGTAGTCCTTCTGTCAATATTCGGAAATATTTTGCCGCATTTACATTTCCGTCGCAGATTACTAATTGCGATCTTCCACCATACCATATCGCGCCCCACACCATGATGTTCACACCGCCGTATTTCACCGTCTAATGCAAAAATATGTCGTCCAGTTGCTGTGACGAACGTCTCCATATCCACGTACGATCATTATCATTGAATTGGCAGTATCTGCTTTCGTCTGAAAAAATGACAGACCGCCAAAACTCTTCGGGCTTCGTTCGCATTTCGATTGCCCAAGCCATTCGGCGCCGTTTTTGTAACGCCGTAAGGAGAGGTTTTTTCTTTGCCACCCTTTTATACATCCCAACACTGTGGAGGTATCGCAGAACGGTGCGCTGATTTTGCTGTGAAGTTGCCGCAAGCTTAGCTGCACTTTTTCGCGGTTCTCTTAACACTTCTCGCACAAGCACTCTTTTACTTCTTTTAGAAGGTCCGGCACGACCTGGTCTCGGCTCCACTGTTGTTTTTTCCTTGAGTTTAAATTGTGTAATCACACGGTTAATTGTGGACAACGGAATATTTAAAAATTTACTTATTTCACGTTGAGAAGCGCCGCGTTCACTCTGGCCAACGATGCGACCCCGGGTGAAGTCGCTAATATCACTCGAACCTTGTAAGCGAGGCGTAGTTGTAACGATACTAAACTATGACGAATTCCTTCCGATGCATCTATCCCTACCCTAATGACAAGAGAAAGTTCTTAATTCGTTCTTAGAATTTAGCTGTTTACATATTTATACCGCTTTATCTGGTGTCTATTTTATTCTGTCACCCTAGTGTATATGCTTTTACTGTTTTTAAAAAATTACGTATTAAGCATAAATTTTGCTCCTATTCATTTTAAAAGTAAAATTGTATACGGACTGATTATAATAAGCAATGAAATTAATTAAAGTTATGTTAAATTTAAACCACTAATACATCCGAAATCTAACAAATTTAGAAATTTCAAATTTTCCCTTCAAACAGTTTCAATTTCCAGAACTCAACATTTCTTTTCTTGGGCATCTTATAGCGTATAGGCATCGGCCAAATGTTGACAGAGGACCAAGCCCTCCAATATACACGTACAACAATGAGTTTGTTTATGTTTTGGAATGTTTTACATCTGATAATGGCATGAGATCTATTTTGGTTAGGTGGCAAACATTTACACAACCGTTTTTTTCCGAAGGTACCCGGAGAAAGTTAGATTGTAGCTTCGCAAAGAAAGAAAGACTATGTGTTGATTCTAGACCTTCTATTGTTTTATTTCGATTGAAAATCTAATTGTATTCTAAATTTTAAACAAGATAGACTGCTTAACTCAGTTTTTTTTTTGAAAACAGAAAAAATAACAGGAATGCAATAAAGATACAAAAGGAGGCATGGAACTGCGTAAGGTTTTGAGGGTATTATGTATTCGTGAACATTATTAATATATCATATATTCTGAAATACTTATCTATCTATGACACATTATTAAACCGAATGACCTCTGCTACACATTTGCAGCAATTAATGTTCGCAAATAGCGTTTTATGGAACGAAGGGTTCTTGGGACCACGTTCATAATAAATTTTAAATATCTTGAAGTTTTAAAGCCTATCTTAAGTGTCAGGACACGTTTCATAACCACCTCTTAACAAGTTTTAAAGTAAAAGTCGATCTGAATCGTACCTTAATTCTAAATTTTTGTCACTTTAGGCGCTAAAGTCTTGACGTGGAATATATTACCATGAATAATTTGTGTTTATACAGAATTAATTCCATTATGAGTACAAATTCAAATTTCGTTGTAAATGTGTATACAAGAAGAAAGGAATATTTTGTAAAGTATACTGATAACTAATTTTTTGAAAGATTTAGATTAACAAATCCAACAGTTCTTTCATTACTAGGACAAGTTCAGAATTAGTCACCAGCTATAAGTCTTATGTATTACTTATATGCTTAAGAATATGTATGAGAACTTTCTGTCATCTACATGTAAGACAGTGAAAAGGGTTTCAAATTCCACTATCTCCGCAATGTATAAGTATGTACAACAGCAATAAGAAAATGCAGAGAGTCGCTGAAAAGCTTCATCAGTTATTTATAATTTTAGTTAGTACGAAGGTGATTCGAAAAGTAAAGAGTAGTCTAGTATCATGGTTATCCCACTTAACACATGGGCTGAAAAGCCCCGGGCTTAACACATTGCTGACGCTAGTTTTATTGCAGTCACCTTTCTCTCAGTTAGTACTAACCTTCAAAAGACAGCTGTTAAAATTTCATGATATTCTATTCATTAGTTTGTGAGTTATTGTGCTAAGAGTCACGCTACTTTTATTATTTTCAAAACAATGGATCAAAAACAATTTCGTGTTTTAATTTTACACTGCTTCTTGATGGGAAAAAATATCGTTCAAGCGAAGCAATGGCTTGAAAGGTGTTATGGGGACTCCGCTCCATCAGAAACAACAATAAAACGTTGGTTTGCTGACTTCAAACGTGGTTGTAGAGATACCGATGATGTAGAACGCATTGGACGTCCAAATGAGGCGGTAACACCAGAAAACATCAAAAAAATCCACAAAATCGTTTTGAATGATCGAAAAGTGAAGTTGCGTGAGTTAGCTGACATCGTAAAGATATCAAAAGAACGTATTGGCTTTATATTGCATGAGCATTTGACTATGAAAAAGCTCTGTTCAAAGTGGGTGCCGCGTTTGCTCACTGTTGACCAAAAACAACAACGTGTTGATGATTCTGAGCAGTGTTTGGCCATGTTTAAACGTAACAAACTGGAATTTTTGCGTCGATATGTGACAATGGATGAAACATGGATGTATCACTTCACTCTGGAATCAAAACGATCGTCATCTGAGTGGACAGCAACTGGTGAACCTCGTCCAAAGCGCCCGAAAGCACAACAATCGGCTGGAAAGGTTATGGCCTCGGTATTTTGGGATGTGCGTGGTGTAATATTCATCGACTATCTTGAGAAAGGAAACACTATCAACAGTGAATATTACATAGCGTTATTGGAGCGTTTGAAGGCCGAAATTGCAAAGAAACGACCGCATATGGCAAAGAAAAAAATGTTGTTTCAACAAGACAACGCACTGTGTCACAAGTCAATCAAAACAATAGCAAAACTACATGAATTGAACTTCGAATTGCTCCCACATCCGCCGTATTCGGCAGATTTGGCTCCCAGCGACTACTGGCGGTTCGCAGACCTCAAAAAAATGTTCGCCGGTAAGAAACTTCGCACGAATGAAGAGGTTATCGCTGAAACTGAGGCCTATTTTGAGGCAAAAGATAAATCGTTCTACAAAAGTGGTATTGAAATATTAGAGCGGCGCTGGAATGATTGCGTTGCTCTTGGTGGAGATTACGTTGATGAATAAAGCTAATTTTGAACCAAAAAAAACCTGTTTTCTTTGTTAAGCCCGGGACTTTTCAGCCCATGTGTTATGTATAGTTGCAACAACTATGTCTCAGATTCCCCACTACTTCAGCCTTCTGAATGTACGGCGTGTTTTGAAAAATATGGGGAAATGCAAGATAGCGTTTAATAATTTCTGACGTCTTATGTTGCAGTTGTTTAACAATGAGGTGAATGAAATTGGTAACTATGGAAAAGTAGCAGGCAAACTTAGGCTAGACAATTAAAATCTTAGATCACACTAAAACGTCGCTATCAACTTTATTGTATCAGCAGGTCTTTATGGCATCTATTACCAGATTGGCTTATTCTTTTCTAAGCTGTCCATCACTGCCCACACTGAACAAGGGAAAGTTTTGCTACAACTGCCGAAATAGCATGACCAAAAGCATTTTCTCGTAAATGACTGGCAAAGGCGTTTATTAGAAACATGTAGGTTTCAAGGTTTCGGCAGTCTAGTATGATGATTATCCCACTTGTTTTTTAATTGTTCAATTACTTTCGGAGAAAAAAACTAAGTCTCAGATTCCCCACTACTTCAGCTTTCTGAATATATGTTAAATGGATTTGGTATGTTCTCGAAAATATGGGAAAATGCAAGATAATCCTTAATAATTTCTCACTTCCCATGTGACAGTTTAACAATGTGAATGAAATTAGCAATTATGGAAATGTAGCAGGTAAACTTAAGCTTAACAATTAAAATTTTAAATCATATTAAAACGTGGGAGATTTAACTGAAGCCATTTAAAAACGAAGGAGTAACAATTCCTATATCAAGAAATTTGTTATCATTAAATCTTAGCGTTTTTTTAATTTAGAAACTGCCTTTTTCCATCCAATTCTAAGCTAAATTTCGAAAAATTAATACCTTAAGTTGGCACACAAAGTTAACGAATTAAAATTCTTCTAAACATTGTTTCCAAATTGTAGCTATCATCACAAGCTTAAAAACACAAAACTCGTATCCATGTCAAGGTACCTAACCTCATTCTTCAGTAGCGCTCTTAATGGATACCATTGCACGACCATCCGCTTTCTCCAATCTCCTTCCTTAGGGTCGATTATTGCCATCCCCATCAGGAGAAACAATGAAGCGACCTAGTTTTTGTATCGCAATAGTTACCGTATCTCCAGCTATTCGCTTTTGTTTATAGATGTTATTACGCCAGAGGAAATTATGGTTAATAAAACTTGCGTTGAGGATTTTGATTGCGAAGAGCCGGATTGGCGAAATTACATGGTCGTTTGCCGAGTAAATTAAACAGAGTAGTTGGGGTTGAAAAAAATTACTTTAACTTCCGTAATTTTAAGGAAATAGCGGTCTGTCTGCGGTGCGAAAATATTCCTAAAAAGGGCACTCCTTTTTGTAGTTGGATATTAAATTAAGTTACTAAATTCTTGTTAAGACATCAATACCTACGAGGGCGACCTGAAATGTTTCCGGAATCGGCTTTTTATTTTTATTTTTCTATGTAGTCTCACCGATGATCAATATACTTTTTCAAACAGTGCTCTAGTTACTTCAAGTCGCCGGAAAAGCAGGATGTTTCGAGGTCTGCAAAATAGCTATCTGTAGCGGCGATGACCTCCCCATTTGAGGCAAATCTGTTTCCTCCCAGTGACTTTAGGTTTGGGAATAGGAAAAAGTCGCAGGGGGCTAGGTCGGCTGAATATGGAGGATGAATATATGCAAAAGAAGCCGTTTCTCCTTCAATACTGTATCGAATCGGGTCAATAAATCGTTCTTTCGCTTCTGCAGATAACTGATGAGGATCATACCTTAGGATTCCTTAAAATTGGTCGCCATGACCTTCCGGCCGATGAAACAGTCTTTGCTTTCTTCGGAGCCGATACGTCCGGAAGAGTTCACTGTTTCGACTGTTCCTTGGTTTCCGGTATGTAGTGGTGGATCCAAGTCTCATCCATTCTTACGAAATGCATGAAGAAATCCCTTGGATTGCGTTGGATCCTGGCCAGACACTCCTCCGAAACGGATTTCGTTTTTGCTCCAGTGTGAGGAAACGCGGTACCCATCGCGCCGAAGGCTCTTTCATGCCCAAAATTTCGTGTAGGATATGGCGAACGCGTTCTTCACAGATGCCTGCTGTCTCTGCTACCTCTTTCAGCGTCAATCGGCTGACATGAGATCATGAATTTTGTCGACCATTTCATCGTTTGTAACGTTCGAACTCGCTCACCCAGAAGCTGATGGTCGAAAATGATGTAGTACATCCGCCATGAACCTCTTCGAATTTCCGTGGGCGTTTCAGCCATCTAGAAGTGTTTTATCACTGCACGAAATCCTATTTTATCCAATTTTGCGAAACCGTCTGACTTTCTAAGTAAAACACAATTTTAAACAGCAATTATTGGCAGTCGACGTCTGAAATTTTGACAGTTGACATAGAAAAGGTTGCGCCATCTCTTGCCGATCCTCTCATACAATAATAAGAATGTTAGCGTAAACTTTTCTGAAAAAAGAAACCTTTGCGAAAAAAACCCTAAGGATTTTCGGTTGTTAAAACTAGTAAAAGATTAGGAGTAACAAATATCATCGAAACAACACCTCCAATTACGGATTACGATATATTTTTGTCATAAAAAGTAATTATACCATTCCCCATTATATCCCATTTATATCCTATTCCAATACCGTACATTCCCCAAAAGAAAAAAAAAGTAATCGAGAGCATTAATTTCGAATATGTAGTAACCATCACGAATCCCCATTCGTAATGCTTCCCGGGATTCATCGATCAACTTACATCAAAACAATAAATCTCTCATAGCCGGTCATCGGGCGAAAGAATTTCTTAGTGTCGATTGCGCAGTCCGTTGTATAAGGTTAAACGTCCGATATCAAACGTTCTACAAAAGACGTAATATTTCGAGAACTAATTCTTTCCAATAAACTACCCGATATCGTATTATTCCACGTTCTACCCGGATGATCGCTTGCTTTTATCCCCATCGTAAAAATGCACGTCTTTAGAGTTAAAAGGGTGCTCCGTGCATGTTCGGCTTATCTACCCGATATAAATGCAGTTAGGGTGATTCTTTATTTTTCGGAGGGTCAGAGTGAAGCGAATGGCATCGATCTGTTGCAATGTGGAGGAAGGATTTTCCTGATTTTACGGCAAGGCGTGTGTTCAATATTAACTTAAACCATTTCTTTAAAAGATTGACCGCAGGTTCTTCGTGTTAATATTTCAACACCAACGACATTCTATTGGGAAAAAAATCGTTAGCCAAAATTTATTGGCGAAAGTTCAACTACAAAAAAAATATTTACTCAAAGCTAAAAAGTCTTAACTAATGTTAACATAAATGCAATGTAATGTATCTGACACACTAACGAGAAAGTATCAAATACGAAAAATGTTGAAAATCATTGATATTTTAAATGATTTAAATGATAATAATACGTATCATTACAATATACAGAGTGGCGCAGGAGAACGGGAAATTTTGAACGTTACAGTTGTCAGCACTGTAGAGCCGGCGGTTGTTCGTAACGTCGCACAATTGTTGTGAACGCATTGCCATTTAGTAATCATGGATCGTTGGACTGGTGCGGAACGTGCAGTAGCTGTGAGAGCGTTTTATAAAAATGGTGATAGTGCGATTGCCGCGCAGAGAATATTTCGACAGCATTACCAGCTTGGACGTCATGGACGTGTCCCATCTGCGCATGCGATTACAACGTGGGTGCGTAATTTTGAAAAAACAGGATCTGCCTTGAAAAAGAAAGCTCCAGGTAGCATTCGAACGGTACGTACCTCAGAGAACATTGAGGCTGTTAGAGCTGCAATCGAAGCTCCGTTCGACAGCATGCATCTACGCTAGAGATTAAGCGACGAAGCTTACAACGAATACTGCACGAATTACATTTCCATCCCTATAAGTTGCAGATTGTACAACAATTACATGAACGTGACCCAGCGTCACGTATGGAGTTTAGTGGGCAGATATTGGCTAAAATTAACTAGGACGCGAATTTCGTTGGTAACATATGGATATCAGACGAACCCCATTTCCACCTGAACGGTTTCGTAAACAAACAGAATTTTCGTTATTGGGCCCAGGACAATCCTTGTGGGTTACACCAGCGACCACTACATAGCGACAAGGTCACAATATGGTGTGCTGTATCATGTCATGGTGTTATCGGCCCTTATTTGTTTGCACGTGAGGATGGTAGTGCAGCGACAGTAACATCCGCTCGATATGTTGAAATGCTTCAAACATTCTGTACACCGTGATTGTACGAGCTTAATCTTAACATGGAAAACATGTGGTTTCAGCAGGACGGAACCATGTCACACACTGCTCGACATTCGATGGCAGCAGTTCGTCAATTGTTTGGAAGACGCATTGTTTCACGTAACGGTGACATTGAATGGCCTGCGAGATCCCCTGGATCTTAGTGTGTGTGACTTTTTCCTGTGGGGGTATCTTAAAGGCAACGTGTACCGTATACGTCCTGCAACAATCCATGAACTGAAGGAGAACATTCAACAAGAAATCACTGCCATTCCCCAAGATTTGCTACACCGCGCATTCCAGAGTTTTCATAACAGGCTGTTAGAGTGTGAACGCCGAATGGGAGGACATCTTTCTGATGTCATCTTTAAAAAGTAAAGAGACACTTTTGGACATTTTGATCGTAAAAACATAAATGGCATGCTGCATACATGCACTTTCGTTAATAAATTACTAGTTTTATAAATTTATTCGTGGAAATGACGTTATATATATATATATATATATATATATATATATATATATATGTGATCTGTGTTCCCTAAAGTATCATAATTTCTTGAATTTCCGTGTTCCAGACCGTCCCTGATTAGTTTTCCATCAAGCAAAAAATAAATCTCAATCCTAATTCGAATTCCCCGTATATATTTAATCAATTCAGCTTTCCCGTTTCGAGATCGTAGCTTAAAAACAGCTCATTCGAACCGTTACGAGCTCCATCATCTGTTTCGAGCAACTTCTACTGCGTAATCAACGCCTCTCAGATGCCGTCTCGTCCGACATTCATAAACAGAACGCAAACGTATTTATGAATTGGATTATGGCCGAGAATTCGGGGCAAAAGTCCCGATTACGACATATTTAATTCCGATTATCTCTTTCGTTATTCCCGCTTGTCATAATCACTCGAGAACGCGAAATATTACCTAGTAAAATCTCGCGAAGTCCATTACGTAATGAAGATCTGGTACTACGCGCGTGTAAACTTGTATGATTTATCGTCCGATGAAAACTCGTAAATGGCATCCGTCATAAACGAGAGAATCGGTTTAATAATACGTTCGCTGGTCGGCGAAAACACATGAAGTTGTTGTGCTGTGTTTAAAAATAAAATTAGACGTCGATGTTACAGATACACGAAGCGTGGTGATTTAATTCTTGAAATGCTGTATGTGTAATACTTTGTATAAATACTAGTAATGTATAAACCAGCATTCATGGTGATATTGATCAATTTTGACGTTTATACAATGATGAAGAATTATGTGCCTTGAATGATATACCCTTAATATACGATCAAAGACTACTACGATATCGACAGACACATGATCTTCCTCAAAAAAAAAAATGTGTTGCAAATATGATTTTATGTATCTAGAATCTATCTGCAGCAAGAATGTGATATTGATGGCTATCTTTGCACCTGAAGAAGGAAGAACTGACGAATCCAAAGCCTTTTATGAACAACTGCAGCCTATATTGTATAGACTAACCTTTAATCTAGCCCCTCACATGTATATGTTTCCTGATATGCGGACAGCAGCCAAAATTTCGCCAATTTTGAAAAAGGTTGATAGTTCCAATATTGACAACTACAGACCCATGGCTATAATTTCTTCTTTTGCGAAGGTTTTTCAAGTCTTAATTTATATTTTTATTATATTTTTTGACAAATAAATCTACTGTAACTAACTTGGCACAGATTTCTCAAAAACAGCTGAAACCGTGGATGGGGATGGTTAAGTGAATAGTTATTTATACTGATTTTTCCCATGCTTTTCACCTGATTCATCATCATGAGTCGTTGGAGAAACTGAGTTTCCTCGGAATCAGCAGGTATTTTTTAAGATTAAATCGATCACATCTTCTAAACAGACTTAATTACATTTATTTTAATGGATTTAAATCTCGAACTTTTTACTCCACCTCTGGAGTACCTCAAGGATCGAACCTTGACCCGTTCCTCTTTAATATATGTATATATCGACGACCTTTTGAAGTCCGTTAGCTGCCCTTTATTGGCCTATTCTGAGGATATTAAAATCTACCACGCCGTTAACTCCTTCGATGATGTTGACCTTTTGCAGCGTAATTTGGACATGATATATACCGGGTGTCTCCATAATAATTTAAAATTAAGTGTAGATTAAGTGTTTCCTCATGTCTTTTACAAAACGGGTGTGTAGAATCGATTTGTATTGTATTAACAATATTAGTATTGCGGGTCAATCTCCTATTCGAGATTTAGGTGTGATATATGATAAACAGTTTACCTTCTCTAACCATGTCTTAGATGTCGCGACAACCGCTTCTAAATTATTAGGATTTACTTTTCGCACTTGCAAGAATTTTACTAGCCTAGACGCTATGTCTTGTCTTTGCTTACGTGGTTTCCAAGCCCGAATATGCATTCGTGGCTTGGTATCTTTTCTACAACATCCAAATCAATCTTCTTGAGCGGATTCACTGCAAATTTTTAAAATATCGTGTGAGAACGATGGGCGGGCATCCTACGCGAGGTATACCCTACTACGAGCTAATTTCGAGGCATGACTTTGTAACGTTTGTTGAAAGAAGAAACCGTATTAGTGCTTTATTTATGCAAAATATTCTCACCGGAAGAATTGACTCTCCTGGTTTGTTGTCTGGAGTTGGTCTCATTGTGCCACGTCAGGAATCGAGGTCGCATCACCTGCTACGGATCCCTACAGCTAAGACGAAGGTGCTGTGGCGAGCGCCGTTGGTGCACTCGGCAAGAAACTTTAATAGTTACAAGTTGGATTTGGCTTAATTTGTCACCAACGGGACCAACAGCAGATGTCCATTCAGGAGGGGTCTCCGCATAAAAGAAATATGCAGTAGATACAACAAAAATCGTGTTTTAACGAAAGATGAATATATTAGAGAAACTGGGACATTTAAATCGTATATGTAAATAAATGTTTTTAAAATAAATAAGAAACTTTAAATTTAAGAAAAAAAACTTTATTTCCTTTAGATATATACATACAAAGTATAATATATGTATGTACATAGATACATAGATGTAGTATGTAATACAAAACAATGAAATGAATAGTCACTTTAAGGACGCAAAAATTGATATATTGTTGCTTGTCTTCTCTTTTTCTTTAAAATGGCGTCTTGAAATCGTATTTCTAACTTAGAAAGAAGCTCCAAAGACTCTGTATCTCCGTGATTTTCGACAAAACTTTTGAGCTGCTTGGTCAGGGTAATAGCTTTACCATAATTTGGGATAGCTTCTGTTGGCACTGGAACCTCATCGAGATCAGAATCTTCCGAAAGTTCTTGTATTTCAACTGGATTTGCAATTTCTTGTTCTAGTCTGGATCTTCAACATACAAATCTTCATCTACGTTCAAAAAATCGTTAAGGTTTTCATTATCCGTCAATTTCAATAAATTCTTATTTTTGAGGATATCTGGAAGTACACTAAGAAGCAAATCATCTTCTAGGTCAGATGTATCAGCCTTAGTTAACTGGTGTTCACTTCGCATATTTACATGATTAAATCCTGCTTTGCGGAAGCAATTTTGAACGGTCTCTTTGGTTACTTAGTCCCAAGCGGTTTTTGCCAAATCAACTACATCCAGTGGTGTAATTTTCTTTATTAACTCAAAAGCTGTACCAGCAGTTTCAATGTTTACTAGCAGATGTTTGAGTATTAGACTTCGGTAATAAGTTTTAAAATTCTTTATAATCCCCGGTCCAGTGGTTGACAAGCTGATGTACAATTAGGGGGTAAAAATAATATTTTTATATTATTTAAGCGAACGTCTTTCGGATGAGATCCCGCATTATCTAAAAATAACAAAATGTTTCTTTTTTCTTTAGCAAATTTACGATCTAGGTCTTGCAACCACTCTGTCATAATTTGTCCTGTCATCCAAGCTTTCTTATTGTATTTCCAAGTTACAGGCAGGTTATTTATATTAATGTTTTTAAAAGCTCTGGGTTTAGCTGTCCTACCAATGATTAGGAGTTTTCCTTTTTCACCCGCCATATTTGCACAATGCAAATTTGTAAACCTCTCTTTGGGATACTTACCCCATCACATTTTCCTCCTTTAATGTGGCATTATGGATGTCGATGAAACATCTTCAGCATTAACCGAAGCTCCTTCTCCCGAAATCGCTTGAATCGCCGAAAATTTACGCGACGCGATTGAGAAATGCAATAGCAATACTCTCGATATAAAAAGAAGATAAGGCGTTTCTTTTTATTTTATTTTTTGTCCGATTAAGAGAACATTTTCTCGTGTCCTCGTCCGTCCAAGAGAATGTCCGTCCAAGAAAGAGTTAATACAATGGAAATTATATGAGAGCCGATCGGGACCATGAGAAACTGCCCGTTTGGGGGAGGTGTCCGCGTAAGAGGGGTGTCCGCGAAGGTGAATTACGTTTTGTTCAGTATTGGGTTCATTTTTTGATGTTCATCTGTTGAGCATTTAATAAATGATTATTATTATTATATTACAATTACTCAATACCAGCTACTTACCACCTCTTTTGGCATTGCGTAGACCGCAGATACAATGTACGTAGCAGAAATGGTGAACTTCTTTTTAAGTTAAATCGAAATAAATTCGATATGACTCTAGCTAGTCATAGTATGATGTAGTTAGTTATAAGTTTATTGTAGTTTGATCTACCTCCATTTAGGCTGCGATGTATGTTATGATCGAAACAAAAGACAGAAGAAAAATTGAACAAATTCACACATATCAGTGGAAAAATCAGCAGAACGTTAAGACAAAACGATAGCAGTGCCAACCCTCTTACACGGTAGTGAAACATGCACAACAACGAAAAAACAAGAAAGCGGGATAAACACACAAGAGATGCAAGAACTGATAGAATAAGAAATGTAGAAAACGTCTTCGACGTAAATGAAGAAGAAGAAGATATCTACAATTCACAGGTATAGCAGTAAACTCCACTCACACAAATTAATGGGAGCCCACGTGCTCTCGAAACGCTGCGTTCCGCATAATTAATTAATTTGTGTGAGTGGAGTTTACTGCTATACCTGTGAATTGTACATCCACACAGTCCTTGCAATCGTCATAAGATATCTACAATCTATTCGTTTTTTACGTATTTCACTTTTAAACTATTCCATTTTGTCAAAATAGAAAAGTAAACTGATAGAGAAGCGGGATATCACGTACAGCTTGTACAGTACCTCGTTAAAGTCAACTAGACATTATCCTAATAGTTTTCGAAAAATTACTGCAACATAAAGAATTGAGATTTCGATCAAAATGGCATTCATACGCTTCTCTCTTCTACCTTCCCATACTAATGATAGTACATTGCGATTTAAAGTCAATAATTTGCTCAACAATCATCATGTGATCAGGTACGTGAAATGTATAATTCATTCATTTTGAGTAGCATAGGACAATATCCAAAGCTCATATGTATTTGCTTTAAATTTATGCGTAAATCAATATCTAATTTACGTATATGCGCACGTGCATTGATATGTAAATTATCATTGTTTACGGGCGCTATATTCTAACTAAGTCAGAATTACGTCCAGGTTCAACATAGCGGCAGCCAGTTATGTATCTGTGCATGTTCGTAAGTTCTGATAAAAGCCAAATATATGTGTGTACGTTAGCAAATCAGATAGAAATATACCGATGTGATTTGGACTATTTTATCATTCACTACTTCAAAAATATGAAACGTTGAACTTGCACACACGATGAAATTACAATTTAAAAATGCAGAAATTATTGCGGACTACGCCTCGGATAATTACAAAAGGATACAATTAAATACTGGTGCCTCTAGATACGCAGAATGAAATACGATACAAAAAATGTCGAATTTCCGTCTTAACAGATATAATTTCTCTTATAATATTACCGCTTCACGCCGCTTTTATATATACCGAAACATCTAAGTTTCTTTGAATATCCGCTAACCTTTAACATCGTGCACCCTCACCATTTTTTTCCCGTAATTTCCATTATTTCCTTTCGCAAATTTCCATTCTTCTTCAGCGCTTTTTCCCTTCTCACAAAGAGCTTATTTGCTGGGCGTACCACGTCACCGCCATCAAAATTTCGTCCCTTTCATTGTTGTCGAAGATGAAGACAATCGTTCCAGCGCCGCAACTCCGTGAACCTCGAACTATAATCTCGTGTATAATCTTCGAATACTAGCGATGAAGGGCCCGTCTTTTCGACGTCTTAGACTAAGATGAACGATGCGAGAGGGTAATATAAAAATTTATACTTCTATTGAGAAAAATATATATGGAAGGCCGGTTTTTTTTCCCCCGTTATACACTGTAGAACGTTGATTAAAGTTGCGGTGTGGATGTTATGATTTTTATAAAGAGAGAAAGAAAGGAATATCGGAATTAGTGGCTGTTAGATAATGGGTGTGTTAAATCTTAAACTAGTCAATCGTTAATTTTAAACACCAATAAGGTACAATAGCATGGTATTAAAGACCTTTCACTATAGTTAACAGTAGCTTAGTTATTTGTAAGTAAGTAGTAAGAAAAAAATGTTACGAAGATTGTAACTTTTGAATGTCCTTCAAACCTAGCGTGACATTATAATATTTGTTATTAAAAAACATAACTACAAAATATTCTCAAAAAAAATATCACTCAGTATATGTATGTATATAGTAGGCGCTCGATTATTTGAACGATATCAGCCAGGTACTGTTCACATCACACATTAGCGAGCTTCATTTTATTTATAAAGAAATTGCATAGAAGAAAATATGTATGTTTATTAAAAAATAAATTATGAACAATGAATAATACAGTACATATAATACTAAAAAATTAAAAATAAATTTTGCATTATTTGTTAAATAATGTCCTATTTATGTTGGTATTTTCTAATGCTATTGCCCGTAATTTACGGAACACTAAAATATCGGAATATATTAGTCCAACGCTTGATTAAAAATTCCTACAGCTTGCGCGTCACTCACCGTATTTCTTATTTAAATCGGAGGGTCGACGTCTTCACTCACCCCATCTTCCTCTTCATATGCATCATCCATCTCTTTATCGTCATTCCATAAACTGACATCGGTAAGTATGCATACAATATCAGAATTTATTGCTTTTAATAATTTGAGAACGTCCGATGATGCACTGTCAATAACTTCAGCATTAGATAGTAACTGTTTTCTAATGATGGTTAGCGGTACATTGTCTTCATAGTCATAATCAACACTGGAGTAAAGCAAATTTTTCCGACACTTTCTAATTGTTTGCTGGTTAAGAGCATTCCAAGCCATATCTAAATTTAAAATTGCTAAAGATGCTGTATCGTGAAAATGTAATTATGTAATACATACTATTAAGTATAAAATTAGGTATAAAATTGTGTTGGTTAGATTAGTAGTGTTTTTCAAAATTCTTTGCAAAAACTATTGTTGTAAGGCAATAGCAGAAATTCTTGACCATAGTTATCTAGTTTCTATTCTAAGGACTTGACAATTGAATTTAAACAATTAATTGATCCAAATTGTAGATCACGTAATTAAATAAATTCCTAAAATATTCACAGGAATAATTCATATAGCTTTGAAGAATCCCTATGTGACGTCAGAAACGTTGAAGATCTCGTCCTGAATCTACATAAAAACGTCCTTTCGCAACCGGTACGCTCCATAGAGCGCAACGACTCGAACTGCTACGACGTCCACGAAAAACGTTTCTCCGAACAGCGGAGCGCGTTCGAAAATTGCTTTCCTTTGCCAGAGCATACGGTAAATATTATTATTTCTATTGAGAAAGAAACGTAGAAACTTCGAATTGCCTGTGTATGAATCGATATGAAGGTTAACACGGAAAACTTCAAAGCTGGAAACGATCGTAGACGAATAAAGCTTGTATGCATTTATAGATACATACACTACCGCTCAAAAGTGTTTAGGCACCCCTGTTTTCATGGATTATTCATATAGTATTATGTTTACCAAAAAAACATTATAACAAATGAAATACGTATTTAAAATGTAGTTCAGTAAGATAAACACGCATTGTATCGCACAAGGTTTACTTATCATTTACCTGCACTTGGTCGGATTACCATAAACTGTTTATTGCGGTGCAATTACAATAACAATCCCTCTGAATTTACTGGGTAAATTTAGTCATCTGTTAGATTGTAGGTAATAATGTTTAAATTACCTTCCTAGAAGATTATAGTGAAATCTGTAACCTATGGTCAGTTGCAGTGTGGTATTTACTCCATTCACGTCATGAGCGAAATATCGTGTGAAAATTTTTTAAAATGCCTGCGCGAAGAGAAATTAGTACGGAAACACGTGCGCTTATAATAGCTTACCATAAAAGTGGCATAAGTAATCGACAAATTGTCAAAAAAATGAAAATACACCACGCTACGGTTGACTATAACATAAAAAAATATTGGGAAACTGCAGTTTTCGTAATAAAAGACGGAGTGGAAGGCCAAAAGCGACAACATCTGCAGATGATTGCAGAATAGTGGTTACTAGCAAGTTATATAGATACAAAACAGTCCCGGAAATCACCGCAGAATTAAATGTTGGTCGCCAAAAACTAGTCAGAGTTTCTACAGAAGCCGGGCTCCATGGACGTATTGCGATGAAAAAGCCATTAATACGCAAACAAAACAAGCAAAAGCGACTTAAATGGGCTCGTGAACACCAACACTGGACCATAGAAGAGTGAAACAACGTCCTATGGACGGATGAGTCCAAATTTGAGCTGTTCGGAACCCGAAGACGCATATTCGTAAGAAGATCTGTGGGTGAACGTGCCAGAGAAGAGTGTATTGCTGCTACCGTGAAGCATGGTGGAGGTTCTATCATCATTTGGGGCTGTTTTGCTGGCACTAGTGTAGGGGACATTGTGAAAACTGAGGGTATACTAAAAAAAGAAGGCTACCGCGAAATTTCGGAGAACCACACAATACCTTCCGGAATTCGACTTTTGGGTCAACATTTTATCTTCCAGCAAGATAATGACCTAAAACATTCCTCTAAATTATGTAAAGACTATTTACGCCATTTAGAAGAGGAAGGAACTCTCAAAATTATGGAATGGTCTCCCCAGAGCCCCGACTTGAATCCAATCGAGTTACTATGGGAAGAACTAGATCGGGAAGTACGGAAATCGGCTCCGACATCAGCTACTGACGTGTGGAGCAAATTGCAATCGAGTTGGACCTCAATAACGCAAGAAACTCTGGCAAAACTTATTGCGAAAATGCTTCGATTGTGCGCTGCAATTATTAAATCAAGAGGAGGTCACATAGATGAAAGCAAAATTCAAATTAAACGTTTTAATTTTCACATTTATTTAATATATTTTTATTCATGTACGTGTATTTGTACGTAAAAAATAAATATTATTAACATTTTTGCTGTCAGTGAGAGTGCCTACACTCTTTTGAGCGGTAGTGTATATACTTGATACAAGCGTAGTGTAAGATTATTTATTACGGACAATATGGTTCGAATCCTGCTACGACGAATATAAAACTGAGTTGAAGTGGCGTCTTTAGTGCGATACAATATTGAGCAATATTCTATACGATTCCTTGTTTTTTTACTTGTGTAATATCGTTCATACTTGACCAGTTTTGCTCAAAAAAAATGAGAAGTATATACGGTCTCTACAAAGAACAGCTATTCATTTATTATTATCTGTTCGATTCGAAGTTTTTATTTTCTTTTGTCTTCAACTCCAATACCTCTAAATCTTTTATATACGATGGCGACATGAAATGCTTCTGGACTCGACAACAGATGGCGCACGAAGATTGAAATGGATTCATTGATCGACAAGAACAACCTCTTTTAAGCCAACTGCCAACATTTCAGACGACTACTGTCAATACTTGTTGTTTAAGAGTGTTTTTTGTGTAGCAAGTTAGGCGATTTCGCAAAATTGGATAAAATCGAATTTCGTGCAGCGAAAAAACGCTTCTGGCCATGGAAATTCGAAATATTTTGCTACAGGTTCATGGCGGATGTACTTCATCATGTTCGACCATCAGCTTCCGGGTGAGCGAGTTCAAACGTGGCCGCATAAAGACAAGTGACAAACCACGCAGTGGACGCCCAAAAACCGCTACCAACGATTAAATGGTCGACAAGATTCATGATGTCGTATTGGCCGATCGTCGATTGAAGGTGAAAGAGATAGCAGAGACAACAGGCATCTCAGAAGAACGCGTTGACCATATCCTACATTAAATTTTGGGTATGAAAAAAGCTTTGGGCGCGATGGGTACTGCGTTTCGGAGAAGTGTCCAGGATCCAGCGCAACCCAAGGGATTTCTTCATGCGTTTCGTAACCGCGGATGAGACTTGGATCCACCACTACATACGGGAGACCAAAGAACAGTCGAAGCAGTGGACTTTTTCACGCAGAAAGCTCTCCGAGGAGACCACATCGAAAAATAAACATAGAAAACTACGCCAAGACCGTGTTTTTGTTGTCGATTCCGGAAATATTTCAGGTCGCCCTCGTATATGTGAAGCAATTGACGAGAAAAAAAATCGGTGGTACATATTTTTTTAACACTATTCACCACCAATCCTTGTCAGACAAATTAGATCCATGCGGTATAAGGACGTTGCAGGAAAACTGTGACTTCTTTATCCAATGGTAAAAATTATGTTGAAGTTGTACAGATAATAAACCTTGCTTGAGATATTTGCATTGCTCCTTCTTGATCAAAAACAAAGTCTAGAGCAGTTTACATCCTACAAACAAATATATGACACACATACAAGTTTCAATCGCTTAACGACACATGCGTAACTAATAATTTTAGTCCTCATCCTTCAAGGTCACTTCCTCAATAATTACACACCGCGCTATATTCACTCTAACCGGCGATATAGCAATTTTTCACTTTGGACCAGAGCCAACCGCATCTTGTCCATCTTTTAACAATTCGCCCGTCCGCTATTTCGAAGTTTACGAGTTATAAGCAGCGTCTTGAAAATCTACGCGAGCTTCGCAACAACATTCGTACAAGCACCAAGCTCACGAAGAAAAAAAAATAAGTAATAAAGGGAATCCCGAACATCGTATCAGCAACATGGAAAGGCAAAGAAAACAAGGCCATAAAACTGGGAACTTCAAGTCTTCTTCCGCTTTGATACACTGCGTCCTACTTAAAAATTATCCCATCATTAGGCAGGAGTATATAATTAAATGCCATTACCGAGGGGTTGGTGGATGTTTTGGGGATGCTGATAGGTTTCAAAGTATATAAACCTTCTGCAAGGTCAGCGGGCGTAATTTTTAAATTAAACAGTTATGTAGCTAGTAAACATGTTACTTGATTTGTTACGATATTTTTGAACAACAGAGACGAGTTTGCATGAAATCTGCACATGTTAGGAATTGGAAATACTTTGGAAGTACTTTGAAGCCTTCGAGATTACTCAAATTTCTTCTGGGCAAGATGATAACCTTTATAAAAGACAGCAGATTGCTCGAAGGAAAGTGACTGTTCAAATAGAGAAAGTACAAAGAACTTTAGGTACAAGCCTGGAGTCCAACCCTTAAGAGTACGAAGAATTGAATGAAAGAACCGCTCATTGCTTCTTAATCTTATAACCTGTACCATCCTATTTAACAAGAGTTTCAAAAACAAACTAAATACGAGGGTTGTCTTTTAAGTTTTGTACCAACTCTGGAAGCAGTTATTGCACTTGTTTGTTAGTGCAGTCAAAATTGCAGTGTTGAAAGCAACTGACGACTGGAATCTTTGACCATGCAATCGGTTTTTGATCATTGGAAAGGAAAAGAAATCGTTGGGGGTTAGATCCGGACTATATGGAAGATGCTCTAACAATTCGATGTTCTGTTGGGCTAAAAATCAATTGTCTCCCGCGCTGTGTAGGAACTTGCATTGTCTTGGTGGAAGATACGAGGGGAGGTCCAGAAGTTCGTGGAATGGAGGGGGTGGAGTGGGGATAGCGGCGCTCGCTAGGTGTCATTCTAATTGGCGACTCATCATTAGTATATAAGTTAAGTTGCAGCCTTATAGCGTCAGTTGTTTACGAATAGTTGCCTGCTAAACAAGTCAATCCGGAAGAAAACTGAAACTATGGAGGAAAATGAACACCGCGCTCAAGTTCCTTATAAAGCAAGGAAAGAACGCTCAAACCATATTGAATGAAATGGAAACCATTTATGGGGAACAGTACCCTAGCAAATCAATGATTTATAAGTGGCATGGTCTTTTTAAACATGATCGGGAGTCGATTGAAAACGACCCCCGCTCAGGACGGCCAGTTGAGGCCACCACATCAGACATCGTAGAAAAAGTGCAAAAATTTCTACTGCAAGATGCCCGTTTGAAGAAAAAAGCAATTATCTGCATTAGTTGGAGTATTAAATACCACCATTTTGCGTATCCTACATGACCACCTGGGTATGACAAATGCTCACGTCGCTGTAGAAACAGCAGCGCGTCTGTGCGTCCAAACAATTTTTGGAGCTGTGTGGAGACAAACCTGCACAGATTTTGGAGCGGATTGTTACCGGAGATGAAACATGGGTTCATCACTTTGAGGCTGTCCAAACAGGAGTCCATGCAATGGCATAAAAAGGGGACATCACCGCCAAAGAAATTCAAAGTGTCAGAATCGGCTGGAAAGTTGATGGCTACTGTTTTCTGGGATTGTGAGGGGATATTATTGGTTGATTACAAAGAAAATGGTAGGAGCATAACCGGAGAATATTACACAGAAAAATTAAAGGGGGCCATCAAGGAAAACGTCGAGGAAAATTGGCCAAGGGTATGTTGCTCTTGCAAGACAATGCGCCGGTTCACAAGAGCAAAGTTGCAATGGCTGCTCTGCACAAGCATGGCTTTCATTCAATAGTCCATCCACCCTAAAGTCCCGACTTGGCACCTAGTGATTTTTATTTGTTCCCCAATTTAAAAAAAAGACTTACGTGGAAGAAAGTTTTCCGACGACAGTGAGGCAAAGGAGGCAATTTTGACAATTTTGAGGCGAAAGATGAAAAATATTTTTATGATGGTTTAGAAAAATTAATTCATAGATCTAATAAATGCATTGTGCTTAAGGGTGATTATATTGAAAAGGAAAAATAGATTTATTGTTTTATTTTATTTAAAACCCTTTCATTCCACGAACTTCTGGACCTCCCCTCGTAATTTGTCGTTTGGGGTTGATTTTTCGAAGGTCAGCGATGACCTGCGGCAAACAAATGGTTTTATATCAAATTAGACAATTCGTTGTAGCTATAACACTACACATATTGCACTGTAACCTTGGATTTAGATTAGCTAAAGATAGAGGTTAATATTATGGTACCGACAGTTGATAGGTGTCGCCCTCTATGTCCTAGTATATACAGTTTAAATGACATACCTCATAAGTCGAGTTTTGTATACAATTCACTTGAAAACCCAGCGTAAATTCTACAATTTCTTTCTGAACATTTCGAAAAATGCACCTCATATACTGTAACAATGTACACGATTTTGATTACCCATTGAAATTGAAATGGACAATCAAAGTCAAATCATCCCTTTTGAAATGCATTCCCTTTTCTGCTTTAAAACGTCAATACTGCACTCCCCAAGTTTAGTTAATAGACCTTTTATGTCCATACGAACAAATTGTAGGAATGGTGAGAATAGCTGCATACTGCATGTGCCTGACACGCTCGGTTGTTGCTTGTACGTTAAAGGTAAGCTTTCAAAACGCATCAGCCAGCGTTGTGCCCTTTTTCCTCGTATTTTGCGTCGTCGCAAAGTAATTTTAAACGATCGTATATAGCCCGGTATGCGGCGATAGAGTACTGCATGATATAATTCTCGTTCACGTCTATTCAAAAAAATGTCAGAGCGTACGACGTACAAGGTACAGCGTTGAATATGAAGTATGGCGCAAACTTGCCCGCGGTGGTGACGCCTGGAAAGCCAAGCTAGCCGGAGCGAACATCGGCGGAATTCGTATCAAAAGCGTAGGAATTTAAAGCGTTGACATGTGGAGGTCGACAGGAAGAAGGTATATAGCTACGGCAAAAGTTATCGTTCAATTCAAGCTTCTCTATTGTGCTCGGAAAGAACTACGAGGTATGATTTGAATGTAAGGATGTATGCTTCCATTGGTGGACCTTTGTATTCTTAATGTGGTTGAAGATAGTGAAGGAAATTAGATTTTCTCGGGGGCAAGTCGAGTAAAAACGTGCTACGCTTATTGACTTTGAATGCTTCAGTTTCTTTCATATTGAATATCGCGAGTACATTGAATAGATTTTAACAATTTACCACTGTTGAATTTGTTTGAGGATAGTTAATACCTAATTTTAGAGAGTAAATAGACTATAAAGTAGTTACAGTACACGCATTATTCTTGATCTAGGGGGTAAGAAATACCAAGGGGAAGATATATCGTAATTCTTTCTTTTGGTCGAAGATTGGAGAAAGTTTCGGAGGTGGTAGAACGGTGAGATTTAGAGCATTTATGTAAAATGACACGCTGACTCGATTTTCCCTGTTAGCGCCCTATCTATTCCGAATCCGGCCCTAATAGCTACCAAAGTCTAAAAGCACCAAACTATTTAAAGAGCGATTATACTTATAAGACAGCTCTTTCCTAAGCTCATATACTAGAGGGTAGTGCCGCAAAGGGGGCCCGATCAGTCGGTGATATGTGTTGATCTAAAAATGGTAAAAATTTTCCTCGGGCAACAAAGTTGTTACACAAAATATACATGTTTTTTATGCCTGTGAGACAGTAGAGTTAAACCCCAGAACACAATGAACCGTTGGTTGACAGAAACAAAATCCTTTTTCCAGCACTGTATATCAAGCTGGGACTTACGAAGCAATTTGTTTTGTTAAGGCTTTACCTCGAAATGGACGGTGTTTTGAGTATTTCAAGGCTGGAATTTTTTATGGTCCTCAGATAAGGCAAGTTTTAAATAATTCGCATGATGCCTGGTGTTCTTTTGTTGAAGTTGTTAAAAATTTTCTTAGAAATCATCAAGCAGCAAATTACGTCGAATTACTGGATGCTGTACCCGCTTCTTTTCGCTGTGTCTGACTTTGCAGACAAGTGTTTCTTTCCTTTTGGCACTAGTTAACGCCAGGAATATTCACTTGTATCATAGGGTTAGATATGGCGCCGGAAGCAGCGAGAGAATTACATAGGTTGAGCATAAAACCGCTCGAAACCACGCTGATGACGCCGGGTAGGTAGAAACATGTCCGTGTGTTAACGTTTTATGTCTCTTCACATGTCTTTCTCGTGAGTTGATTTCACTAATACCATGAGAAAGGTGTATTTACAGCGTTTTCTTATCTTTGTGTTATTTTCTAAGCATTCTTTTAGATGTGATGATTGAAAGTTGTATATGGATATTTTTCTGTTATATAAATACCTCCTAATAATTTTTTATGTTTCAGTTAACAGTTATCAAATAGTAATATTTAAAAAGTACATAACAAAATATTATATCTAATTTTGGCGAATTTTTCCTAAATAGATAATAGGCAGAAAGAGTGAATTTCGAAAACTAGATCTGATAGAACAAATCCGAGGCATCAAAATGCGTGTTGGTCAATGTAATCGCAATAAAATTCTATTATATCCGACTTTTCGTAAAATCCGTTGCTATTTTCGAACTTTTGAACGGTAGTGTACATACGTATCTGATTGCTAAGTTTAACATCAACAACCTGCATCATATATCAAGTTTAGCTTGTGTATTGCAAATTAGTGAGATTCCCTAGTTACCGTCAACCAACATCACTGTTGGTAATTTGTGCATCCACATAGTTCACAAAACCAATTTACCAAAGCGTCGAACCACGACGACGTAAAACATTTAACCGACAGTTTATCAATTAGTCAATTACCACACAAGCAAAAATGATAAAGATTCTGTATTGCCCAGTGTCCCCCACGCCTCAGAGTGACGAAGAAATAACATCCAATTTAATGTATTTACGCGCTATGTGTAATAGCACTAACAAGTTTGTTTATTTTAATTTACTCTCAACACATTTTCACGAAAACCGCAAAATATTGTCGTGTTCTGTTTACTTATAGTATCGCTACGGGAAAAAAACACGTCACATATAGGCTTGCCGTTTTGTGTGTGTTTTTATCTAGGACGAATTTTAGATAGCTTTCTCGTTTTTATCCATTAAGTATCATACAATATATAGTACTATGATTAATGGTTGTTTTTCGAAAGCTCTATCCGGGGGAGCAATCTACAGTAAATGGATTTCAAGATTGCAGTTGAGGTGGTCCGGTTACACGGTATAACTTATTGTCGTATCAAGGAGAATAAAATACGGTTTTCTCTGCTTATTTATTTAATGAGAATTTTGATTAATGTCGCGCTTAATATTGCCAATATTGTCGGCGAAAATTAGGTAGTGGTTTTCGTGCGTTTACTCACGGTATATCTTGTGACAATTTCCTGTCTAGCACGTCACGAAGATAGATAACCTACAAGTTGTTAGCGTCTTGTTTAAGAGATGTTTTACAGTAGAGAAACATTTCAGGTCCTTAAGGTTTTATAGAATATATAAGGTGCGTTCGAGAATGAACCTTTAGAAATACAGATATGTTTTTTCTTTTGCTTACTGTTCAAGACGATAAAAAGTTATGGAATTAATAATAACACATGGGCTGAAAAGTCCCAGGCCTAACACATAGATGACGCTAGTTTTATTGCAGTCACCTTTCTCTCAGTTAGTACTAACCTTCAAAAGACAGCTGTTAAAATTTCATCATATTCTATTCATTAGTTTCTGAGTTATTGCGCTAAGAGTTTTATTGCAGTCAGTGAGTTTCTGTTATTTTCAAAACAATGGATCAAAAACAACTTCGTGTTTTAATTTTACACTGCTTCTTGATGGGAAAAAGTACCGTTCAAGCGAAGCAATGGCTTAAAAAGTGTTATGGGGACTCCGCTCCATCAGAAACAACAATAAAACGTTGGTTTGCTGACTTCAAACGTGGTCGTAGAGACACCGATGATGCAGAACGCAGTGGACGCCCAAATGAGGCGGTAACACCAGAAAACATCAAAAAAATCCACAAAATCGTTTTGAATGATGGAAAAGTGAAGTTGCGTGAGTTAGCTGACATCGTAAAGATATCAAAAGAACGTATTGGCTATATATTGCATGAGCATTTGACTATGAGAAAGCTCAGTTTAAAGTGAGTGCCGCGTTTGCTCACTGTTGACCAAAAACAAGAATGTGTTGATGATTCTGAGCAGTGTTTGGCCATGTTTAAACGTAACAAACAGAACAAACCGGAATTTTTGCGTCGATATGTGATAATGGATGAAACATGGATCCATCACTTCACTCCGGAATCAAAACGATCGTCATCTGAGTGGACAGCAACTGGTGAACCTCGTCCAAAGCGCCCGAAAGCACAACAATCGGCTGGAAAGGTTATGGCCTCGGTATTTTGGGATGTGCGTGGTGTAATATTCATCGACTATCTTGAGAAGGGAAATACCATCAACAGTGAATATTATATAGCGTTATTGGAGCGTTTGAAGGCCGAAATTGCAAAGAAACGACCGCATATGGCAAAGAAAAAAATTGGTTTCATCAAGACAACGCACCGTGTCACAAGTCAATCAAAACAATGGCAAAACTACATGAATTGAACTTCGAATTGCTCCCACATCCACCGTATTCGCCAGATTTGGCTGTTCGCAGACCTCAAAAAAATGCTCGCCGGTAAGAAATTTCGCACGAATGAAGAGGTTATCGCTGAAACTAAGGCCTATTTTGAGGCAAAAGGTAAATCGTTCTACAAAAGTGGTATTGAAATGTTAGAGCGGCGCTGGAATGATTGCGTTGCTCTTGATGGAGATTACGTTGATGAATAAAGCTAATTTTGAACCAAAAAAACAGTGTTTTCTTTGTTAGGCCCGGGACTTTTCAGCCCATGTGTTATTGTGCATATATTCCAATAGTTTCGTTATAATGGAACGTTCATCATTCATCTTTAGCATATAATCGAAAAATCAATACCTTTAGGTAATTACCGCAGGATAATAATGGATTCAGCAGGGTAAACTAAGTCGCTATTAATGGTGCATTACAAATCAATGAGCGGAAGAACTTGTTTCATAAAGTATCCGCTAATGAATGTGTGGGTTTGTTGTATAATCGAATTGTCAATATAACTGATATGCATATACTCAAAGAAAAAAAGGAAATTCGAAGCAATCAGTATTCAACTTATTTCTCTTTGTTTACATAAAAACGTTATGAGGAAAAAGCAAACAAATCTCATACGAAATAGAACACGCTTATCTGCTTTAGTGATATCACAATATTTAATATTTTATTACACAAAGACTATAATGATTATTCGAAACATATTGAAGATTGGATCATTACGGATTCTAATAAGGCAAGTACGCGAACTGTTAATCGAGTTTTGTGAAACTGTGAGGGTTGTAGGCGCCTAAATTTGGCCTTGAAATTCACTCGAAATTTAGTTTCTTCGCGTGTGCATATACAGGTTATTTGAATAAAAACGGAACAACGTACAATATCTTTGCTTGTACGAATTTCAGAACACGATTGTAATATCTATATTTGTTATGAAATAGTATATATATATATATATATATATATATATATATACACTACGTCATTGTTTTGTCGTATAAGTTATGACAATCTACTCATTTGACGATCTTTCTCTAATATTGTTGCAAGATATTGTGAATGAATAGATTGTCTTAACTTATACGACAAAACAATGACGTAGATAAAAACAAAAAATTAGACGAAGTGTATATATATATATATATATATATATATATACAGTGAAATCTCCCTTGAACGGACACCAACGGGACCAACTGAAGATGTCCGTTCAGGAGGGGTGTCCGCATAAAAGAAATATGTAGTTGATACAACAAAAATCGTGTTTTAACGAATAATGAAAGTATTAAAGAAACTGGGACATTTAAGTCGTATATGTATATAAATGTTTTTAAAATAAATAAGAAACCTTAAACTTAAGAAAAGTTTAGATATATACATACATTAAAAGTATAATATATGTATGTACATAGATACATAGATGTAGTGTGTAATACAAAACAATGAAATGAATAGTCACTTTAAGGACGCAATAATTCATATATTGCTGTTTGTCTTCTGTCTGAAATCGTATTTCTAACTTAGAAAGAAGCTCCAAAGACTCTGTATCTCCGTGATTTTCGACAAAACTTTTGAGCTGCTTGGTCAGAGTAATAGCTTTACCATAATGTTGGATAGCTTCTGTTGGCACTGGAAACATCGACATCAAAATCTAAGAAAGTTCTTGTATTTCAACTGGATTTGCAATTTCTTGTTCTGAATCTGGATCTTCAACATACAAATCTTCATCTACGTTCAAAAAATCATTAAGGTTTTCATTATCCGTCAATTTCAATAAATTCTTTTTTTTTGAGGATATCTGAAAGTACACTAAGAGGCAAATCATCTTCTAGGTCAGATGTATCAGCCTCAGTTAACTGGTCTTCACTTTGCATATTTACATGATTAAATCCTGCTTTGCGGAAGCAATTTTGAACTGTCTCTTTCGTTACTTGGTCCCAAGTGGTTTTTGCCAAATCAACTACATCCAGTGCTGTAATTTTCTATATTAACTCAAAAGCTGTACCAGCAGTTTCAATATTTACTAGCAGATGTTTGAGTATTAGACTTCGGTAATAAGTTTTAAAATCCTTTATAATCCCCTAGTCAAGCGGTTGACAAGCTGTTGTACAATTAGGGGGTAAATATAATATTTTTATATTATTTAAGCGAACGCCTGTCGGATGAGATCCCGCATTGTCTAAAAATTATAAAATGTTTCTTTTTTCTTTAGCCATTTTCCAATCTAGGTCTTGCAACCACTCTGTCATAATTTGTCCTGTCATCCAAGCTTTCTTATTGTATTTTTAAGTTACGGGCAGGTTATTTATATTAATGTTTTTAAAAGGTCTGGGTTTAGCTACCCTGCCAATGATTAGGAGTTTTCCTTTTTCACCCGCCATATTTGCACAATGCAAATTTGTAAACCTCTCTTTGGGATACTTACCCCATCACATTTTTCCTTCTTTAATGTGAGCGTTTTGTCGGGTAGAGCCCTAAAATACAGGCCTGTCTCATCGGCATTATGGATGTCTCTCGGTGAATATCCCTTAATCAAAGAAGGACATTTTCTCGTGTCCGCCTCCGTTTAAGAGAATGTCCGTCCAAGAAAGAGTTAATACAATGGAAATTATATGAGAGCTGGTCGGGACCATGAGAAGCTGTCCGTTTAAGGGAGGTGCCCGTGTAAGAGGGGTGTCCGCGAAGGGGAATTTCACTTTATTTAAAGGCAGTATTAATAATTATATGGAATATCCATAAAATGACTAGTTTTCAAATATATCTTTATTTTAACAAGATATCCAGTGTTTTCTTCAATTGATTTAGCTGCTGCGAATTTATTACTTCTTCAGGAGTTTCCCATAGGTCTAACTTTGGACTTTTAATATTCATTTTATTTGTAAATGATAGCAACCTATATTTCATCTCACGCATCATTGTTCGTTGATGATTTGAAATTGTTTAGTGAAGTGTCTAGTCTAGAGGACTGTAACTTGCTACAGGTCGAGCTTATGAATATATTTAGATGGTGCACATTGAATAATCTAACCCTTATTATTATTATTTAATTATTGGCCTTGGAGTTGCGCCATTAGCCACTTACGCAAATTAAACAACAAAAACCAAACAAAAACAGAAGGAAAACTAACAATACGAATGGACACAGGGCTAACGCAGTACACGCTTCACACCAGGGGTCTATCGGACGGCTAACACAAACGCACAGGTAGCCCAATGGAAAAGAAGGAAAATCCACAAAGGATAAGCCTAACGCTTAATATGAACAAGTGTAAAGTGATTTCCTTCACTCGTATGTCACTATGTTGAGACAGATGTTTTCGCTGTTACTAAATAATATTCCCGGGTGTCTAACCATATACGTTGTTGGTCCCGAAAGGGACGGTTTCGGCGAGATATATATATATATATATATATATATATATATATATATATATGTATATTATCACATGTATATAGTATCATATATATATATTTTTTTTTTAATGGGATTCTTTGAGGCCCCTGTTTTCTTCAAGAACATGGATTGACTCAACCGCGCGACGTGTCAACTATCTGGTGTCAAAAAAAATTATATTATTTTAGAAATTCTCTTGATCAAGTTCTCCTTACCAATACCGCATGCTCAATATGTTGGAACCTCACTTTCATAAGATGCGATCGCATCAGCTTTTATTTACAATAATTCTCGTTTAAGCATGCTATGTATTTTCAGACGTAAGCATGGTAATTATTTTCTTATGAATTATGGTATTGGTGGATACTACTATGCACTCCTTTAAACTTAACTAAGGACAGCCCAAATCAGCAAGATGAAATCATCCAATCGTTAAACGTTATACCGGCCACTCACAATAAACTGAAACATCAGCGCGACAAAATTTACCTAACACTTAATCATTCGCAGCGCGACACCAATGTCAACATTGGATGCAGATATCCGAGTAGTAATTCTATTATTACGGCGATTTCGTTGGAGTAATCCGATGAAACCGATATTTGGGATGACCGAGGGAGCGTCGGTTTGAAGAAGAGACCGTTAAATTGGAATATGCAATGTTGCAGTTGTTGTACGATGTGTCTGTTGTTTATCACTTATTGATCCTTAGATTACTAAATATGCTTACGTACAATACGCTCAGCATGTAACTACGATATAATAATTTGGTAAACGGTTCTTCTACGTCGATCAATTTTGGTATCTTATAGAAGATTATATTGGTTATATTTGCTACACGAGAGAAGCTCAATAAGTAAGTCACAAACCACTGCAGAGTGTAACTGGGTCGAGAAATTCTTTCAAGGGCGCTCAAAATTTTTGACAATAAGCGAAATGGCCACCCCGTTCAAATTGCGACAGATGCAACGTCGGCTGGAAGAGATGATTCAAGCTGACAAGTAGGTAAAAATAGACAGCATAGCAACTGTAATAGGGTGCTGACCGAGGAACACGGAAGAATTCGAATGTGCTTATCCTTGCAATACCTGTCTCGGTACGCAGAGGAAGAAAAGGACATGCCCAACAGGATTGCTAACGGTGGTAAGTCATGCGTGCACCACTACCAACCCAAAAAAAAGTGTGCTTCAAAGCAATGGAAATATTTCACCGGCAACAAAGAATTCGAAGGTTGTGTCCTCAGCTGGTAAGGTTATGCTAATCGTATTCTCGGATTCTCAAGGAGTACTCCTAGCCCATTTTCAGAATAGAAATTAGAACGTCACTGCTGAATCATACTGTAGAGCATTGTCGTTGCTTCTGGATACAATTCGACGAAAACGTCCAGACCTACTGACAAGAGGAATATTACCGCATCAGATAACACCAGGCCGCATTCGGCCCACTTGACACATGCGAAAATTGCAGAATTAGGATGAGAACTTCTTGAACGGCTTACAGCCACGACCCAGCCTCAAGCGGCTATCATCTGTATGGTCCGCCCAAAAAGCATCTTGGCAGCAAACATTTCCTTCATTCTATTTCTCTAATCTCTTTTTATAATAGCTTTCTGTGATCTAACACATGGGCTGAAAAGTCCCGGGCCTAACAAAGAAAACACGGTTTTTTTGGCTCAAAATTAGCTTTATTCATCAACGTAATCTCCATCAAGAGCAATGCAATCATTCCATCGCCGCTCTAACATTTTAATACCACTTTTGTAGAACGATTTATCTTTTGCCTCAAAATAGGCCTCAGTTTCAGCGATGACCTCTTCATTCGTGCGAAATTTCTTACCGGCGAGCATTTTTTTGAGGTCTGCGAACAGCCAGTAGTCGCTAGGAGCCACGAAATTGTTTTTGATCCATTGTTTTGAAAATAACAAAAGTAGCCTGACTCTTAGCACAGTAACTCACAAACTAATGAATAGAATATCATGAAATTTTAACAGCTGTCTTTTGAAGGTTAGTACTAACTGAGAGAAAGGTGATTGCAATAAAACTAGCGTCATCTATGTGTTAGGCCCGGGACTTTTCAGCCCATGTGTTACTTACTGACTTTGCCTCGTACGAACAGTTGATGTATTGGTGCAAAAGCAACTACAAAAAAGTATGTAGGTAATATAAAATACACAATTAAAAGAAGTGACGTGCCACCGAGAAACCAATTTATATTCGATTTACTGTACAGGCTTCTTATTTATCGTTTAACACTTCACATACTAGATTAAACAATCGTATTTATATTACTCATCTAATATATGTCTATTGGTACTTACCAGAAAGTATCCTATCACGTTGCACTGATAAAAATTCAACGGTCTAGTTTTATACACATCCAGCAAAGTTGTAGTTTCATAAAAAATCAAATCTTTTGTTTTACTATAGTTTGGTATAATTTTAGTATTTTAAAATAATTCATTTAATGTTTTCGTCTTAATGTTAACCGACTCAATGTGAAAGTACTTACACAATCTCTGAATAGGATTGGAGTTCAATAATTCTGGTGATCAAACCATATCTTAGATGATCCTCTCTTCTTTTCAACGTTGTAGCTCTGGAGTTCCAGAGAGCGCAAATAATAGAGACTCTAAGAAGCAGAAAAGGTGCAGAGATGCCAAACTAAATTTTGTTAAAAATTTCCTTAATTGTAACGCAAGATAGACAAAACTAATTCTTTCAGATGACGAATGATTTGGTTTGGATGGTTGTGGCAGATTTTCTTCTTTCTATAGTAAAAAATGCTTAGAAAGCTTCGAAAAATATTTAATATGAATATCTTGCAATCAAAATGTGTTCTCTTCTAAATTTAATCTTAATAAATCTTTCAAGATGGTCTATACCTTATGGCAAGTAATCCACACTTTTCCAAATTATCAAAATGTGACTGCTCACAAAAAAATTATTGAAAAAAACTAGATGTACGGCAAATAATCAAGATAGTTTTTGACCCCTTGAGAATTTAACTTTTTTCCTTGGCCTCAGCAACGTATATAGGGTGATTTAGAAAATGAACACCGAGCCACATTTCTCCGCAAGATCTAAGCGGTTTTCCCGAGTAAATTACACTTCCATGTTTCGGGCGAAACGAAAAGAAAAAAAAACTTCTGAAAATAACTTATTCGACGTCGTATGTATGTGTATAGGCGTCGAGATTACCGCTCGAAGTTCAACGTAGCTCCTAACAAATCCCAATTCGAAACTATAAGGTTTTATTCTTCAGCTGAAGAGCGGGCGAGCTGCGAGAAAGTTGTATGGTGCAAGAAGAGGAAGGAAGATCATTTTCTCGCGGCGTACAGACGAACAAGCTTATGTTTGATATACGTCGTGCGTGAGAAAGTTGACAGCGAAACCCCAGCGACATCTATCGGTAAGATCGGTTGCGATTTATAGTAGGAAAAGTAATTTACCTAATTTGGGAGCTTACCTAGAGTTTTGTGGATGGATGAATTCTTCGGTGTAGAGAGATGACTGCTGGAATAGGCGAAGGCAGGTTATTCATTTTCTTTCAAAGATACAATACAATTTATCTGACTTCCTACCAGCAATAAACGCAGATATTGATATGGTATGAATCTAGTTTAAACATTTTTGTTGAAATTTAAGTATTATTATTCTTTAGCTGGTATTGTGTAGAAATACGGTAAAAAAACTGACACCGTAGCGTTCAATCCGTCAAAGTAGTTGATCTTTCCTTTGGCGAAAAGACAAACGAAGATCTGATGCAAACTAAGGTCAGTGTGAGTTTGCAATCCTTAGGTTCACAAAGGTACCTTTGAAAATGCGAACCGTAGTTGTTCGCGAAACGTTAGGGACAAAAAAAAACCTAGTGACACGGCGGAACCCAACCCTTACGACTATGATAAACGGCCGTGAAAGTCTGAGATACTACTTAGGGTCACATTATGATTCATGCCAATTCCTTCATAACTGTGCGCTATTATAGGTTTTCTGTCAGAATCGGGTGAATTAAGTAACTTTTGCAACATCTGAACAACCCCATTGAACATAATAATCTCTCAGCTGCTGGCGGTATTGGTAGAATCATTCATGAGAAAGATATATGATGAGACAAAGAACGTTAACACACGGATACGTTTCTGCCTACTAATCAGCGTGGTTTCCAGCGATTTTCTACACGACACATTCCAATTCCTTCTCGGCTAGTATAGCCGTATCTAAACTAGCAGCTTCAGTGGCCATTCTAGGTGCAATATAGTCCTGCGGCATCTTCCCTTTTATCCATATTTTTTTTAATCAGTATGTGTAGGCTCTCTTGTAGTACTCCACCCCCCTGCGTTTAATAAATTCCATATTGATGTTATTTTAACCTGGGGCTTTACTGTTTCGACTTTTACTAATGATTTCCTGTACCTCCTCTCTCGTTGGAATGTCTTCTATATTATTTACTTCTATGTTATTTACTTCATTTGCTGCTTCCTCAATTTCCATGTTATTATCTAAATCATATAACCCATGGGCTGAAAAGTCCCGGGCCTAACACATAGATGATGCTAGTTTTATTGCAGTCACCTTTCTCTCAGTTAGTACTAACCTTCAAAAGACACCTGTTAAAATTTCATGATATTCTATTCATTAGTTTGTGAGTTATTGAGTCTAAAAGTCACGCTACTTTTGTTATTTTCAAAACAATGGATCAAAAACAATTTCGTGTTTTAATTTTACACTGCTTCTTGATGGGAAAAAATACCGTTCAAGCGAAGCAATGGCTTGAAAAGTGTTATGAGGACTCCGCTCCATCAGAAACAACAATAAAACATTGGTTTGCTGACTTCAAACGTGGTCGTAGAGACACCGATGATGCAGAACGCAGTGGACGTCCAAATGAGGCGGTAACACCAGAAAACATCAAAAAAATCCACAAAATCGTTTTGAATGATCGAAAAGTGAAGTTACATGAGTTAGCTGACATCGTAAAGATGTCAAAAGAACGTATTGGCTTTATATTGCATGAGCATTTGACTATGAAAAAGCTCTGTTCAAAGTGGGTGCCGCGCAAAAACAAGAACGTGTTGATGATTCTGAGCAGTGTTTGGCCATGTTTAAACGTAACAAACAGGAATTTTTGCGTCGATATGTGACAATGCGATCCTCATCTGAGTGGTCAGCAACTGGTGAACCTCGTCCAAAGCGCCCGAAAGCACAACAATCGGCTGGAAAGGTTATGGCCTCGGTATTTTGGGATGTACGTGGTGTAATATTCATCGACTATCTTGAGAAAGGAAATACCATCAACAGTGAATATTATATAGCGGTATTGGAGCGTTTGAAGGCCGAAATTGCAAAGAAACGACCGCATATGGCAAAGAAAAAAATTCTGTTTCATCAAGACAACGCACCGTGTCACAAGTCAATCAAAACAATGGCAAAACTACATGAATTGAACTTCGAATTGCTTCCACATCCACCGTATTCGCCAGATTTGGCTCCCAGCGACTAGTGGCTGTTCGCAGATCTCAAAAAAATGCCCGCCGGTAAGAAATTTCGCACGAAAGAAGAGGTTATCGCTGAAACTGAGGCCTATTTTGAGGCAAAAGATAAATCGTTCTACAAAAGTGGTATTGAAATGTTAGAGCGGCGCTGGAATGATTGCGTTACTCTTGATGGAGATTACGTTGATGAATAAAGCTAATTTTGAACCAAAAAAACCGTGTCTTCTTTGTTAGGCCCGGGACTTTTCAGCCCATGTGTTAATAGTTGTCTAAAGTGTAGTTTCCAGGCTTTCCTGAACTGTACATCATTTTTTACTAACTTTCCATCTTCATCTTTGATTCCTATTGTTTTACCTCTATAAGTTTTATTTTGTAAAATAATTTTGTGCTTCGATTGTAGCTGTCTCCTTCCATTTCCTCTATTTTATTTTTTAACCATTCCCTTTTAGCTAATCTTATTATATTTTTGGTTTCTCTTCTTACATTTGCGTATGCCTCCTTGTCTTCTTCTTTGTTAGTATTTATCCATTTTAATCCAGCTTCCGTTTTCTGTCTAGTTACCACTTGGCAGTCATCGTTAAACCGATGTTTGTTCTTCTGCCGCAATATTTATACTATATCTTATTTTTCCTTATTTTCCTCGTTGGTTTGCGTGTTCATATTTTGTCCTTCTAACAATCCATTTATACATTCTATATACTTTCTCTTTACATTTGAATTTTCTATTGATATCCCATTTTGTAGTGATTTTTTTTATGTTTCTTCTTATTCTTTGTATAATCGTTGAAACTAGCAGATAGTGGTCTGAATCAGTGCGGGGTTCTCCGTATGTTCTGACGTCTCTTATATTTGTTCTCCTTCTTTTTGATATTAAGATGTGGTCTATCTGTGTATGTGTTCTATGATCAGGCGCCATCCGAGTAATTTTATGCCCTGCTAGATGTGTGTACATGGTGCTACTAATTACCATGTAAGTTCTTCCTGCTAGACTCAACAACCAAACGCCCTTGTTATTCGTCTTTTCGTGTATTTGTGCGTTGGAATCTCCTAAGATTACAATTGTATCCTCTTTCGCTATTTCGTCATATTCTATTTCAAGTTTATTATAAAAGCTGTCCTCGTCTTCTTCTTTGGCGTTTTCTGTAGGCGCATATATACTCAAAATTGACACACTAAACAGTTCCATATCCAATCTTATATATACCGTACCTTCATTTATTGGTTTAAATTCTATTACCTTGTATTTAGATTTACCCATAACAATAAAAGCGACACCATATTGTCCCTATCTTTTATTTCCTGAATAGTGCATACTCAACACAATAATAACAAATAAAAGAACAAAAACCAACAAACACACACGGTAATGACCGGATGTGGACCCAAGTGATTGTGGGCTGTTCACCAAAGTGGGGCAAAAAAAACTAGTGGCTACTGTTCTTCTTTCTTGCTGCGATTGTGTCAATCGGAATACTTGAAACTGTAGCGCCATCTGGTCGCACTTTCCCAACAGAGTGAGTGTCATAAATTTATGGGCAATCTGCAAGCAGGAATAAATATAACCAATAACTGGCTGAGAATCCAATATATCCCATCAAGTTGCAGATCTCGGGTTGTCTCTGTAATGATGTTGCAAGTGGCAGGTATTACAGCGGGTACCGTCTCCCACCGCACGCATGACCGTTTACAGGCACGAACGGAGGTAAAGAAAAACACCCCTCGTACAATTTGACAGCCAAATGCTGTAACAAGTATTTCAGTTCGTATCACCAGTTAAAACCTAGTGCATACAATATGTACATATAGTCTTTTCTATTACCGAATCATTTCAGGTATTCTAGCGATATTATAGTTACGATGTGGCTTGAAAATAATTAGTAAACATTGGTATTGTTCAATTTCACGCAGTAAACACAATTATAACAACTATGAATAGCCAGATACTAGCTGGTGCCCGTTCCTATGTCACGTTTGTCATCAGATAATAATTGAACGTAATTAGTGTACTATTCACTATAAACTATGCGGACGCATGGGGACCGGCGCCAATTTCCCTTAGAGAAATTACGTCCATCCCCGCAAATACAAAAATTTGTCCGACCAGCGCGCCTCCTTTGCGTTAACCACGACAAAGCTGTCGTTCGAACACCCGCTTTCCGCATCGACGAATTCGACGATCCAAGGCTGTCGTGTTGATTGGATCGTATCGCGCCCATTATATGCATCTATTTCCTTTAATTAGAAACTATACCGAGCGTATTTTAATTTGCATCGGACAAGACAGGGGATCGCACGTCTGTCGGAACCGAACAACGGACTTCCGAACTAATTTGTATGCCGCGTATTATTCAGCTATTTTTAGGTAAATTGAAAAAGTTCCTTTCTGCATGCGAGACGAGAAGTTCGACTGCTTTAAATGCGGTATCGATTTCGGACGTGTGTATGTAAGCGCTGCTTTTTTTCTTCCTTAAACGGAAATACGAAACCAAATAAGCGGATTCAAATTAGATGCGATCTCTTGAGAAGCATCTGCTTCTAAACACGTTAGAAGTTTGTTTAGGATGAATTGGACGGTTTGCAATTTCTGCCAGGTGGTATTTATTAAAGCTACGTTTACATTACAGAGATTGTAACAAGAATCTAGCGAAACACAGGCAGTAATGCCTTTCGAATGGGATTAAGTGTCAAGAAAGGAGTTGGAAAAAGCTGTGGAATAACAAAAATAACACATGGGCTGAAAAGTCCCGGGCCTAATACATAGATGACGCTAGTTTTATTGCAGCCACCTTTCTCTCAGTTAGTACTAACCTTCAAAAGACAGCTGTTAAAATGTCATGATATTCTATTCATTAGTTTGTGAGTTATTGTGCCAAGAGTCACGCTACTTTTGTTATTTTCAAAACAATGGATCAAAAATAATTTCGTGTTTTAATTTTACACTGCTTCTTGGTGGGAAAAAATACCGTTCAAGCGAAGCAATGGCTTGAAAAGTGTTATGGGGACTCCGTTCCATCAGAAACAACAATAAAACGTTGGTTTGCTGACTCAAACGTGGTCGTAGAGACACCGATGATGCAGAACGCAGTGGACGTCCAAAGGAGGCGGTAACACCAGAAAACATCAAAAAAATCCACAAAATCGTTTTGAATGATCGAAAAGTGAAGTTGCGTGAGTTAGCTGACATCGTAAAGATATCAAAAGAACGTATTGGCTTTATATTGCATGAGCATTTGACTATGAGAAAGCTCTGTTCAAAGTGGGTGCCGCGTTTGCTCACTGTTGACCAAAAACAAGAACGTGTTGATGATTCAGAGCAGTGTTTGGCCATGTTTAAACGTAACGAACCCGAATTTTTGCGTCGATATGTGACAATGGATGAAACATGGATCCATCACTTCACTCCTGAATCAAAACGATCGTCATCTGAGTGGACAGCAACTGGTGAACCTCGTCCAAAGCGCCCGGAAGCACAACAATCGGCTGGAAAGGTTATGGCCTCGGCATTTTGGGATGTGCGTGGTGTAATATTCATCGACTATCTTGAGAAAGGAAATACCAACAGTGAATATTATATAGCGTTATTGGAGCGTTTGAAGCGAAATTGCAAAGAAACGACCGCATATGGCAAAGAAAAAGAAAATTGTTTCATCAAGACAACGCACCGTGTCACAAGTCAATCAAAACAATGGCAAAACTACATAAATTGAACTTCGAATTGCTCCCACATCCACCGTATTCACCAGATTTGGCTCCCAGCGACTACTGGCTGTTCGCAGACCTCAAAAAAATGCTCGCCGGTAAGAAATTTCGCACGAATGAAGAGGTTATCGCTGAAACTGAGGCCTATTTTGAGGCAAAAGATAAATCGTTCTACAAAAGTGGTATTGAAATGTTAGAGCGGCGCTAGAATGATTGCGTTGCTCTTGATGGAGATTACGTTGATGAATAAAGCTAATTTTGAACCAAAAAAACCGTTGTTATTCTCTATATTAACAGATGATGCTATTAAAAGAGCCAAATAAAAAGAAAAAAAGTATGAAAGTAGGAAACTGGAAAATGAACGCAGTTATCGTACAGGAACTAATGTTTGCGGATGATATGGCGAACTTTTAACGTGTTGTAAGGAGTATGGAAATCTTGGCATATCTCTTGATACCAAGTTAACATTTAATAAGCATATTATAAATATATATTAGCAGTCTATTAAAACACTGCCAAATGCGTCGAGGAAAATTCGCTCGGGCGAAAGGTGAATTGAGAAGCTGGACGTCCGAGCGAATTCCATTCAGATGGAGATGTTGAGAGAAAAGATTCCCGGTACTTCGAAACCCCCAGTCGATCTACGATCTACGATTAAAACACTAAGCCTTTTGTTTCGCAATACTAAACACGAGTAGTGATGCCCTTGTTGTTGTTGGATTGAGATTAGAATATGGTCTTATTGTGTGGAATCCGGAATATTATGAGTTTAGTTAGGATGGTACAGAGAAAAATTTTTGAAAACACTACGTTCTCTTCCAACATGGTCTTTAAAAGAATTTGCATTTATTTCTTCGGCGGATCATCGTGGTGCATGACAAATAATTTTTGCAGATGCCACAGTATCATGCAAAGTTTCCATATTGTATTTGTTCTCTAAAAAAATTATTAATATTAGTATTACTAAATGATACAATTTCCACAGCACGCCACTGTACAATCGGCTCCTAAACGAGTCGTTGAGACTACGTATAGTTCCATTTATTTTGGTGGGAACATTGTTCTAAACCAGAGAACAATTACACGATCGAACATGGCTATAACCTACGCATCTACATGCGTATAAATTAATTAAACTTGTTAAAATAATATTAGGAATTGTTTTCGCATGGTTGCCACGATTCGTCAGATAGTTTTCCAGCATCTCCAACGAATCGGAGCAGCAATTAAAAGTTTACGACTCGTGAATGGTATTATACAATGTTTCTTGTGTCTCAAATGACGGTATAAACGAACAGCGAGCAAATAAACGGGATTGGAGATGCCGCATTGTATAATTTAAGGGAGAACATATTCGGCAAACATCGTGTTTTTGCTTTTTACTGTAATATCTTGCCGTAGAGACCGTACTTGTTCATTCTCTGACACATTTTAGATGTTGTTTTCCTAAAGAAATAAGGGTTAAAAGAAACGTTTCACTTTTATTTTTTTACATGACATGTTAATAATAATAATAATAATAATATCTTTATTGCCCAACAGAAAATAACTCCATTTACACGACAATGCGAGAATAATGTAACCTAACATATATACGTAATAATAATATACAGGGCAGTAATAAATTAAAATTAATCGAAACAACTGAATCATAAACATAAAAATAGCTCGGTGACACCAGAATGCAAGAACAAAACAGGACGACAATGTAAATCCATGTAGCCACTTCAACAAAAAGGATCATCAAGTAATTCATTGGCATTTGTAATCATATACGTAATGGGTGCTTTAAGCAGAACATTAGTTTTGTATGACGGGACCTTAAAATTAGGGAAGGACCTGGTATCGTACTGAGGTACCACAAAATTAATTTTGGAGAGAAGGGATGGAGCGTCAATAACGTGATTAATCAGTTTCAGTAGAAATTGGCTGCTAAATTCCTTCCTTCGATCCGATAACGATACAAAGCCGCGTCTTCTCAGCAGACCTGCATAATCAACATCGCGTCCAGGGTAAGTGCCATCAATTTTGAAGGACAGGTATTTCAAAAATCGTTTTTGCACTCTTTCAATTAGTACTTGCAGATGGAGATAGTGAGGATACCAAATTCTGGAGGCATACTCTAACCCAGTACGGACAAGCGAATAGCATAATGCTTTTAGCGAGGCAGGATTATTGTATGATCTGCAGGATCGTATGAGAAATCCTAAGGATTTCATCGCAGAATTTCGTACGGATAATATGTGGTCTGCAAACGACAAATTTGCATCAAACAGCACGCCCACGTCCATCACAGACGAGTGCCTAGGAACAATAGCCTGACTCACAGCATAATGAAAATTGTAGAGTCTATGACATCTAGAGTAGCTTACAACAGCACACTTATCCAGATTCAAATGAATTCCATTCTGTGTACACCACCTAACAATGGTATCCAGACTGTTCTGGAGAAGCAGACAATCTACCGGGGAGGTTATGGTATTGTAGATCTTAAGATCGTCCACGTAAGCCAGTACATTGTAGTCCAGCCCCTGTAGGAGATCATCCAAATAAATATTAAACAAAAGGGGACCCAAATTGTATCTCTGGCACACACCGGAGGAAGCAGAAAATGCTAAGGATCCATTGTAGTGAACATAGCATGAAGGATCAGTTAAATACGAGCGGATCAATTGTGTTACACTTGATGAAAAATCAAAACTACTCAGCTTAGATACCATAAGGGAATGATTGATAGTCCCAATGCTTTACTAAAATCGGTGTATAATACATCTACTTGTTGACGTCGTTCCATGGATTCGGCAATATGCTATGCTAACTCAGCAAGGTTGGTTGCAGTAGACCTTCCTGGAATGAAACCATGTTGTCGCGAAGACAAGTAAGGCTTGACACTAACGTAAATTCTGAGACAGAAGATATTCAAAAATTTTTGCAAAGTTGGATAAAATATTTATTGGTCTATAATTTTGGAAGTCTGAACGATTACCTTTCTTAAACACGGGTGTAATTCTGCTAATCTTCCAAGCGTCAGGAAAGGTAGAAGAACTCACGGCCAAGTTAAATATTCTAGCTAGAGGCTCACATAGTACTACACAACAATCACGTGCAAAAAATGCGGGGAGGCCGTCATGACCAGCAGTAAAATTAAATTTTAACTTCTTAGATGCTTAGATATCATGTGCTGTGAAAGATCCAATCAAAGAACTAGCACTGATGAGATCCCTATCAAGAGGCTGGGGCCCCGGTAATGCTTGTGAACCAGACACAAACACTGTAGGGAATTCATCTGCGAAGGTCTGAACAATGTTGCTGGGATCATCAACAGTGGAGCCGTTCAAAGTGAGACATCCAGGTATTCTGCATTACGACGCGCGTTTATGTACTGCCAGATTAGCTTTGGATTTTGTACTATATCTTCTGCAGCCGCCGTCTGATATTTCACATATACAACTCTAATTTTGCCTTTAACTAATTTCCTCAAACGCTTAAATTCAATGTGGTAAATCTCCCGTCCATTCTTGTTCCACCTACGAAGGTAATAATTCTTTGTTTGAAGAAGCTTGATTATTTCGAAATTATACCAAGGCGGGTATCTTCGAGAAAGGTGTTTGGACAAAGGTACAGAATGACGGATGAAAATGTCTAAGCAATTATAAAAAGCTGATACTGATTCGTTAACGCAATTCTGCGATGTTACAAAATTAATAAATTAAACGGGTTCGTTAAAGTACTGTTAAATATATGAACATTGAGATTACGAGGGCGACCTGAAATGTTTCCGGAATCGACAAGAAAATTTTTTATTTTTATTTTTCCTCCTCTTTTGAAGAAAAGTCCACTGCGTCGACTGGTCTCTTGCAAGCAGTAGAGAACTTGATGGTATTTTCATTAGTCAAAAAGATCCTGCGTATAATTACTAATTAGTAATGAATTTCCGTGTTCGGGATCGTCCCTTGTAAGTAAAAAAGCTCTAAACTAAACAAAAAAATAATCCACTAACTTTTTCCCAAAAGCTTTCACCACAGAACACCGCTGTATTTGTTCCTTGTACTTCGCTTAGTACGACAGCAACATTGTAATACTTCTCAAGAGTCGTAAGTCGTAAAACGTCACCCACACTTCGCCACCGTGGCGCGTCTTTAAAACAGGACAGCGCTCGCGAACGGAAAATGCGAATTAGTCGCTTACAAGCTTATTGTTCGATCTGAAGCTGGTTTGACTGATGATTCGCGTCGGTTTCCGGTTGTCTCTTCGTCGCCGTGGATAGCGAGTAAGACGGGGAGACGGACGGCTTCGTATATGACGGCATGACGAGGTGAAATCCGACGAGATCTAATTAGAAACCTCGAGTCGGGACGAACGCGTAGTTGGTTCACGTGCCGCGAGTAAGAATTCGGTTCGTTATGCGAATTTGCAATCAAGAGGGCAATAGGTCGGAGCGGATTTTTAGTAGATCATAAAGCTCCATAATTCGATTTGCAAGAGCGTATGGGATGTGTCGAAATTTCTAGACTATGTCAAAGGAAAAGTTAGTGCGAAAGCTGCTTTAGAAATATAAATATCTTGGCGAAGCAGAAATGATGTTAGTCGTACAACCTGAAAATTCAGATTTCCGTGGAATTTTGCAAACTTTGGTGTAAGAATAGCACATATTTCTTTTCTTTTCTGAAAGAAGTTATTTCTGAAAATATGTGTTATGTATGTACCTGAAGAAAGTGGCAATGTTATTGATGGAGATGATAAAATTATAGTTGTAGAATACTGGAAAAGTAGTCAAATCAAATGTGAATATCAGGAAAGAATTCCAAAAGAGAGAAGCTGCTATATGAATTGTACCATATGGGAAGAAAGCTTTAACAAGTTGACTGAAGACCGCTCCGATCGCAGTGCAATTGTGTTTTAGCACTTTGACGCAGAAATTTTGTGGAAAAAGCATTGAAACAACAATCTATAAAACAGCAACGACCAAAAACAATAGTAGAAGAAATTAGCGACATTGAGTGCAAAAGCGAATACATATCTTCTAATCTTTCTGAGAAATAGACCTCATTGGACCTGTTCCCAAGCACCTAGAATGAAAAATCGTCTATATAAATGGTTTTGACAACAAAGAGATAATTATGTTCCAATTAGCGATGAGTTAATTAAAAAGAGAGCAAAATTTATTGAATGAAAACCCAAAAGAGACCGAAAATGTTGTAGCCACCGATAGCTATCTAAAAAGCATTAAAAGGAGGTATGGAATTCGACTGCTGTCGATATCTGGTGAAAAATTACCGGCACCACCGCAACTAGTGCAACCATTTAAGGAAAAGTTAATGAATAAAATCAAAGAGCTGCACTAGGGTGACAGAATAAAATAGACACCTACTAATTTAATATTTAATTTTAATATTTTAAAATTTTTAAATTAGTTAGATTGTCGATCCACCTCACTTGTATGAAGTGCTGCGAGTCCTTGTGGCATAGAATCTATAAAATGATTAATGGTGTCGTCTGGAATATTTAACCACTCTTCTGTAACAGCTGCCACGAGTTCTTCCTTATTGCTGGGTTTTCGGGGGAGTTTCGCCATATTTGTCTGGATTATGTGCCAAACATTCTCTACCGGATTCATGTCTGGTGATTGGCCTGGCCATGGTAAAATCCGAATCCCCTGTTCCTCTTTCCATGTGGTTGTTGTTCTTGCTTCGTGGCAGGGTGCTCCATCCTCCGTAAAAGTGGCGTCTTCTTTAGATAAAATGGCGTTGTCGAATATCGGTAGTAGTCCTTCTGTTAATATTTGGATATATTTTGCCGCATTTATATTTCCGTCGCAGATTACTAATTGCGATCTTCCGCCATACCATATCGCGCCCCACACCATGATGTTCACACCGCCGTATTTCACCGTCTGATGCAAAAATTTGTCGTCCAGTTGTATCACTGAATTGGTAGTATCTGCTTTCGTCTGAAAAAACGACAGACCGCCAAAACTCTTCGGGCTTCGTTCGCATTTCGATTGCCTAAGCCATTCGGCGCCGTTTTTGAAACGCCGTAAGGAGAGGTTTTTTCTTTGCCACCCTTCTATACATCCCCACGCTGTGGAGGTATCGCAGAACGGTGCGCTGACTTTTCTGTGAAGTTGCCGCAAGCTCAGCTGTACTTTTTCGCGGTTCTCTTAGCACTTCGCGCACAAGCACCCTTTTACATCTTTCAGAAGGTCCGGCACGACCTGGTCTCGGCTCCACTGTTGTTTTTTCACATTTTCATTTTTTTTCATTTTCACACACGTTCATTTAGAAATTTTAAGAGTCCCGTTGATTATAACTGTTCAAAATCGGCTTGGATGACCAAAGGCTTATTTCTTAAATGGTTCCAGAAACACTTTGTCCTTCAGGCATGGCAATAAAACCGTAATAATAAGTAATGTAATTTAATGATACTTATTCCATTTGTTTTTAATCTTTTTAGTACTTCTTCTACTAGTAATACCATCAATAAATAAACAATAAACCCTACATCTGCAGAGAAATCAACATTGAATGTCTAATATACGTAGGTAAGTACAATTTTTTCTCTTAGAATTCCCCTAATTACTACTTCCACATCTTACGATGGTATCGGTAGATTCTTAATTCCTCCGCCTATTATTTTACACGTCAAACACGTATTTTGTACGCGTGCTTAGTGTCGACGGCTACAATCAATCAGCTTCAGAAGCAGAAGCGTATTTGAATAATGAAAGTGTAAGATATCGTTACGGTTCATATCGGGGATGTAGTACTAAGCTTCAGCTCTCACGAGGATAATGATGATGATATTTATTATTGCCGGAGATTAATTTGATCGTTATCGAGGCGGATGGGGGGTTTTCTTGTGCAGGAAGTAATTTGTTGTATTGTTAAATGAAGTAATTAGATAACTATAAATGCATTTAACCTGGAACTTGCAATATCTTGAAAAAGAAATTTACTAAAAATATCCGTGGTATATTCCTTACCACGTATCTTTGCACCAAGATTTTTATGGTGTTGATTTAAAAAGTCGCTTAATATTTCATTAGTGGGCACGGAAAGAAATACAAACGAATCGTAATATCTTTCGTTGGGTATTATTTTCTGACGATTCAACTTTTACAAATCATGGAGCTCTTAATCGACATAACATGCATTATTGGAGTATAGAAAACCCATACTGGCTGCGTCAGCTTGAGCATCAGCGTCCTTGGTCTATCAGTGTTCGTTGCGGAGAAATTGGCGACAAACTCCACAGTTGCCACATCTTTAAAGGGAATTTAAACTGTGAAATGAACCAAGAAGTCCTGGATAATGGAATGCCAGGGTAACTCACGTAAGTTTCGAAGGGCGATAGAACGTATGGTTCCAACTTGATGGTCGTCCGGCGCATTATTCAGTAGTAGTACACGAATTACTTGAATTGGCCTGATCTGACTTCGTCAGATTTTTTTTATGGGAATACCTAAAAGACAAAGTGTACAAAGAAGTACTAATAACTTGTGAGGATATGATCGCACGAATCAGGAATGCATGTGTTCGTATTACTGAGTTATGTACAGTCATTTGAAACGCTGTGATGAAGGCTACCATTTCGAGCATTGGCACTCACGTTAATCAAGCACCCCGCAAAGCAAATTTTTATGTACGATGCATATTTTTCGAGATATTATAAATTCCAGGTTAAATTAATCACCGGGTATATACGTATAGTGACAGGTAATTTCTCATCTTCAATAAAATCTACAAGAGAAAACTATTTCTGGAATCTAGCAGCTTAAGTAATGCCAGTAACTACTTTAGCGAGCTAGTCTTATTTCTACAGGATTTAAAAGAAATGTTATACGAAGAATCTATCAGCTACAGAGTGGAGGATATGGTTGGTAAATTAACTTGGGTGTGTGCTGAAGTGTCTTGATGTCAAAGGCAAATATTTTAAATTGACAAGGAAGCAACTTTAATCCAGAACTGCTGTTTACGAATCTAATCTTATTATTTCATCTCGTCCTCAGAAGAAAAATTGACTCTGCTTCGGCAGATCTTCTAGACGGTTAAAGTTTCACTACCAGAATGTGCGAGGTCTGCGTACGAAGCTTGACACCATACACTCCATCAGTAGAATCTCTATGAATACGAGTACACTAGCTCTATCGTAAGTTAAAAACAACTCTTGAAAATCGGCCGGTAGATGTAGGTTTAAACGGATGTTGGCTATAGAAGGATTCCAGCGTATTTTATATACGTAGGTCATTTACAGTCGTATCTTTGACGCTTTTAAAATGTCTACGTAAGAAATTATTTAACTGTTATATCGTAGAAAGTTAATAAATAATAATAAATTGAACAAATTGGTTGTTGTGGCAATTTGGAGTTGTATAATTTTTAATCAGTAACAATATTCCGGTATCTCTATGCCATAATTTGTTTTTCTCTCTTTTTAATCCTCCGTCCTTTGTACCTTGCGGTGTCGGACAACCATTCTCTTCGGCTTCCGCATTTGTGAATTTTTGTTTTCCACGGTTTCATATTCTTTGGCTTCAATCCATCTCATACTTCCTTTTTCTAATGTTCTATACATTTGTGCTTTCCAGGTATTTCGGGGTCTACCCATTCTGTGTTTGCCGTTTGTTTTGGCTTGAAAAATCATGCTTGTTATTTGATCTTTCCATTCTGTGTAGATGTCGAAGCCATCACAGGTGTCGCTCCTCTATGATTATTTCTATTGGCTTGATGTTTAGACCACTAGTGATTGTCGTGTTTCTGATTTTGTTTCTCCTTGTTACTCCTTGTATTCCTCTTAGGAATCTCACTTCCATGGTTGTGACTTTTTATTTCTTCTTAGTATATCTTCAGGTTTTGTTGTAATGTCTTTTCTGAGCCGGCTATTAATAGCATATCATCTGCAAATCCAATTTCCTACTTTCATATGTTTTCCTTTTTGTTTGGCTTTTTAATAGCATCATCTACTAACGTAGAGAATAACAATTGACTTAATACGCATCCCTAACCAAAATTAGAATTGAACCATAACCAAATTATGCAATAAAGATGGCATAATTCGGTTCCATTTCTAATCCATTCACTGTAAGTTAAAAAATATCCATAAAATCTCTTAAGCATTCTGTATCTGAATCCTCTTTTGAGAATAATGACGGCAATAAACAACTACACCATTCCAAATCACTTAACCCACAGCAAATCTACCACATATTACATCCTCGCCTTCAACGCCATAATCTCTTGACCTTTAACGGCACCTCAACATCGAAACAATGAAATTACGCCTCCATCCATAGAACCGTCGCTTTTAATTCTGTAATTAAACTCAAATCCGAGATGATCGAACAGATTACAACTACTGACGTCTCCACCCTTCTCGAAGGAAATATAAATTTGAACTTATTTCGTCACGCGATCTCACGGGTGCTGTTTACTTAAAGTTCGGCAAGTCATAGGTTCCGGATCTATACCCTAGCGGATCGAAACTACCGGGGAAAGCCTAAGGGCGATTTAAAGGTAGCGACTCCGCCAAAATGCTATTGTAAATTGCTTGTCTGTATGGGTTTGCGGTGTGTTCAAGTTTCCGCGAACTAGTGAAAAATTGCGTAGGTTGCCGTGGGATATAGCGAATTCGTGTACAGTTGAAGTTTGTAACGGAATGGTGGTAATTTTGCGGATATGAATTTATACGTACACCAATAACAAAGCTTCGTATTGTTCTTGAAGAGGAAAATGATGGCCTTAATTATCGTCTTACAATAACTAATAGAGTATGGCACGAACAACCAGCTACAGTGGTTAAAAACCTAGATAGAAGATAACATCAAATACAATCGTCATCTAATATTGATATTTGTCAGTTTTAAAAGAGCTCTTGATGCAATAGAACTACTGGCCATCCCAAGAGCAATACAAGAATGCAAAATCGACCATCGACATTACCACAACTATAAAAACAACTATATATGATGGCGCCACAACAATCATAAATCTACATCAAGCAACCAACAAAATAAAGATAAAAAGGGGAGTTCGGTAAGAAGATTCCATGTCGCCAAAGTTGCTTAGTACTGTTCTGGAGAATGCGGTTAAAAGATTGGTATCGCAGGAGGAAGTAATACTTATCGATGGACAGAAACTCAATCATCTGCGTTTTGCGGACGATATCGTTATCGTGTCAGATAATCTAGGAGAAGCGAAAGACGTGGGCCAGGAACTTAACAATGGTGTCAGAGGAAATTGGACTAACGATAAATTTAAATTTAAATAAAGACAAAGGTGATAGCTAATATGGTTCCCAGTAACCAAATACAATTTGATACCAATCGCATAGAACTAGCTGACAAGTATGTACGAGAGCTACCCGAAATGTTTCCGGAACCACCAAGGAAAACACGGTATTGGTTTGGTTTTTTATTTTTATTTTGCGATGTCGTCTCGGCGAAGATCAATACACTGTTTGAAGCATGCTCCAGTCTCCTTAAGCCGTCGGAAAGTAGGATGTTTCGAGGTCTGCAAAGTAGCAAAATATTTCGAATTTCCGTGGCCGTTTTCCCAGCCATCCAGAAGTGTTTTATCACTTCACCAAATCCGATTTTATCAATTCTTGCCAAACCATCTGACTTGCTAGACAAAACACACTATTGACAGTAGACGTCTGAAATTTTGACACTTGCCATAAAAAGCCGATTCCGGAAAGATTTCAGGTCGCCCTCGTATATTTGATATATCGCCCACGACAATGAAATATTGACAAACATTCGTTTGCGGACAAAGAGTGCGATATCAAGTTTTTGAAACACTGCAAGGAATGACGATTGCAAGGACTGTGTGGATGTATAATTCCCATTGTTACCGACGGTAACACGGTTGACAATGGGAGCCCACGTGCTCTCGAAACGCTGCGTTCCGCATAATTAATTAATTTGTGTGAGTGGAGTTTACTGCTATACCTGTGAACTGCAAGGAATAGTAAATGCTTCCAAAATTCTTACAAATACAAAACAAGCAAAGCTAACACACACATTCAAATCATATTTTCCTGCAGCATATCTAAACTGTATTTCGCCCGATTCGCATTTCAAGTGGATTTCAAATTTCAATTAATACAAATTCTCATCGTCGTGCCTTCCATCGCACCACCCGCTGAAACTGTACTAAAAACCGACGACTACTACAACTCCGACTGAGTGGCACTCGTCACCAAGAGAAGCGTGACAAGCGAAATGGCGTCCAGAATCGGTTAATTAATTGCATTCCATGTTTTTGACGTGTCGCCCCATTTAGTCATCTAAACGCCATCCCAGTGCTACGGGACTAACTCTGCTTTCGTCATCTCATACATTGAATATACGTTCGTATGAATGTTGAAGGATGGTAGTGGTGGCGGTGGTAGCGGCGAAACACGTCGACTTTGTAGCACGCTTTAATGTTTGATGTAATCAGTCAAGCAACAAAGCGAGGTAAACGTTGAATTCTGAATGTTTAAATATTGACTGACAAGCTGTTACGTACGGTAGAGGCGAGATAACGCGGCGTATTTATTTGACGTGAAAAGTCTACCAATGCGTAACTTTGAGTGTTAATATTTACTTGATTAAGAACTTATTTTAATTCTTAAGGGTACTCTTCCATGAAATAAAGGAGATTATAGGAATCCTTTAATGCTTAATTGAAGATAGCAATTCGGTAACAAATGGATATTTAGGCTGCTTCAGGAATTCATAGGATAGTTTTGAAAAAGTATTTATGCAACGTGTACATTAATTATTCTTGCATAAAATCTATATTTAACAACTGGAGACTGGATTTGGGACGGAATAATGGTTAAGTACCGGATATTCTGCAAGCAAAGAACGCTCTATCCATACCCTTAACTGTAAATGAACAATGGGACAACTCACAAGCAATACGTAACAGAATTGAAAAGGCTAGGTCCACTTATAATAAAATGACACAATGGCAATGTTCACAAGCCATGAATTAACATTAAATACCGAGGTAAGACTCCTGCGGTGTTATGTGTTCTGTTTTGTTTTATGTGGTAGAAGCATTGACGCTAACTGAAGCTAGAACAAGGACATTGGAAGCATTTGAGATGTAGTTATATCGCAGGATACTAAAAATACCAAAGATCGAAGCTAAGAGTAGAGTCGGAAAAGAAAAGGAAGTGGTTAATACCGTGAAAATTCGCAAACTAAAATACTTTGGACATACAGCAGTGGCCATAGTTATAGCAACAGTAGTAGCAGTAGTTATGTTTACAGTTTAGAAGTAATAATATATATTGCAAGGATACCGGTAAAGCAAAGTAGTAGGAAGGATTATCCGTGCCTTTTTTACCGGTATGACAACCGGAAATTGCAATAAATTATCAGATTAATCCGTCAATTCTCTCTCGTATTAGATATAAAGAAACCGATTAAAAAATACAGGACGACTTAAGAAAACTTCAGATCGCACTGACAGATAAATCTGCAATTTAACAAAAGCTGATGCTTTTCTCTCTTCCCGAAGAATATTACAACAATTAAATAGCGAATGGAGAAATTGAAATTGGTACTAGAACAATCCGAAGGAGACTTGTCCACGCCGGTTTGTTTTCTAGACGTCCTGCGAAGAAACTGTTATTGTCAAAAAAAACAGATAAAGCAGACTACTGTTTGCAAAAGATCATCTGCACTGGACATATGACATGGGGAAGCGAGTAGTTTTCAGTTACGAGTCCAAATTCAATTTATTTAGAAGTGATGGTGTATGTTATGTGCGACGTCCACGCAATGAAAAATTGAAGAAGGAACGTTTGTCTTACTGTTAAACATGGAGGTGCCAGCGCTATGATGTGAGGATGTTTCTCCAGCTATCGTTTTATGTATAGGGATATTTTAAATGATAACTTACTTCCATATAATGAAGAAATTATGCCATTGAAACATCAATTTCAACACTATAACGATCCGAAGCACTCCCCCAAGTTGGTTAAAGAGTGGCTTGAGAAAGGAAGAATATATGGAAGATTGTTGACCGCCAAATTCGCGAAGTTAATAATTTGTTTTTAAGCTCTGCAAGAATGTTGGCTAACTATAGATAATGACGGAGTTACTAAACTTTTAGAATCTATACCTCGTAGATGTGCAGAGGTAATTAGTATTAAAAGGTATTTCACAAAATATTAGGTTTGTTTGTGACATTGTTAGCTAATGTAAATTGTTTTTTGTGTATGTTGCTATAATTTTGTTCGAAAGAAATAGTTGAACGTTTATCAGTTAATAGAACAAGCCTTGTCAAAGCTTTACTACGGTATCCATATTGCTTATGGCAACAAGTTCTAGAAAACATTGGTAATTATATTAAAGGACAATAGAATATTTTGTCTTTATAGGAAATTAATGTATTAGCCGTACAATGACCAAATTCATAGTGCTTACTCAAGCTAGTGCTCAAGGCGTACTTACGTAAGCAGATCTTATGCGCGATATCTGCTCAAACGCGCGTTTTATTTTATAAACCAAACTTCGGGCAATCTAAATTTCCCCAAATTCATTTGGTATTTGGTACATTTTCTTGTTAATTTAACGAAAAAATAAGTTTACGCGTAAAGAACTTTTACCTATGTCAAATACTTATTCAAGTGTGCCCTAATACATCGTTCCTAACACATGGGCTGAAAAGTCCCGGACCTAACAAATAGATGACGCTAGTTTTATTGAAGTCACCTTTCTCTCAGTTAGTACTAACCCTCAAAAGACACCTGTTAAAATTTCATTGTGAGTTATTGTGCTAAGAGTCACGCTACTTTTGTCATTTTCAAAACAATGGATCAAAAACAATTTCGTGTTTTAATTTTACACTGCTTCTTGATGGAAAAAAATACCGTTCAAGCGAAGCAATGGCTTGAAAAGTATTATGGGGACTCCGCTCCATCAGAAACAACAACAAAACGTTGGTTTGCTGACTTCAAACGTGGTCGTAGAGACACCGATGATGTAGAACGCAGTGGACGTCCAAATGAGGCGGTAACACTAGAAAACAGTAGAAAAAGAAAAGTAAAGTTGCGTGAGTTAGCTGACATCGTAAACATATCAAAAGAACGTATTGGCTTTATATTACGTGAGCGTTTGACTGTGAGAAAGCTCTGTTCAAAGTGGGTGCCGCGTTTGCTCACTGTTGACCAAAAACAAGAACGTGTTGATGATTCTGAGCAGTGTTTGGCCATGTTTAAACGTAACAAACCGGAATTCTTGCGTCGATATGTGACAATGGATGAAACATGGATCCATCACTTCACTCCGGAATCAAAACGATCGTCATCTGAGTGGACAGCAACTGGTGAACCTCGTCCAAAGCGCCCGAAAGCACAACAATTGGCTGGAAAGGTTATGGCCTCGGTATTTTGGGATGTGCGTGGTGTAATATTCATCGACTATCTTGAGAAAGGAAATACCATCAACAGTGAATATTATATAGCGTTATTGGAGCGTTTGACGGCCGAAATTGTAAAGAAACGACCGCATATAGCAAAGAAAAAAATTTTGTTCCATCAAGACAACGCACCGTGTCACAAGTCAATCAAAACAATGGCAAGACTACATGAATTGAACTTCGAATTGCTCCCACATCCACCGTATTCGCCAGATTTGGCTCCCAGCGACTACTGGCTGTTCGGAGACCTCAAAAAAATGCTCACCGGTAAGAAATTTCGCACGAATGAAGAGGTTACCGCTGAAACTGAGGCCTATTTTGAGGCAAAAGATAAATCGTTCTACAAAAGTGGTATTGAAATGTTAGAGCGGCGCTGGAATGATTGCGTTGCTCTTGATGGAGATTACGTTGATGAATAAAGCTAATTTTGAACTAAAAAAACCGTGTTTTCTTTGTTTGGCCCGGGACTTTTCAGCCCATGTGTTATTTTGGGCCACTTTGAGGTTTTCTTATAAAACGCAGTATTAGCATCAGTTTGAGAACCATTTAGAAATACGATAACAAATTTTCCATTAATTACTTAGTTCTCAAAAAGATTTTGTCTTCAATCTTCACGAGATCCGGTATACATTACAATTGAAAACGTTCAAGTGACACTCGAAAGAAAAATGCCAGCAATATTTGCGTATTAGCACAGACACGTAGGTATATATATATATATGTATATATACGTTTGAGACGAACTCACTTTGGCGCGTGAAATTTCCCTGGAGTCCTAAAAGAACTTAAATCTTTTTAGTCGCGCTTTTACATAAGCCGCATGGAGGTCCCTTATTACCGGTTCAGTTTTTCGGGAAATTTATATACATGCAGCTAAAAATATTACATCGTAAATCCTCTTAATGGACAAGCGTATTAGATAAATACTGTTTTCAAGATATTCTAAGAGAAAGACGAGTAAAAATTATATTCATTTAACAGATGTGTCCCAGAACGTTCTTCAGTATGTTAAATGTTTAGATATTCTGTTATTTCATTTTAAGTATACGAGGGTTGATATACGATTTGGTTGAAGACTTTATTGTTTTTCAAAATACAGCTGCGAGCAAATGTTATAGGCACCCTAATCAAACATGTGTTTCGCGCAGAAGGTAGCGCTTCTTAGAACAAGGGTAATGCGAACCTATACCTGGTCGTTATCCCAAGTAGATATTCCTAGAAAATATAAGTTACGAAGCTATATAAGACAGAAATTAAAATTTTTAGGTTGAGTAATATATTGTGCGTAGAGAAAGAAACGTCGTTTGTCGGTTTCAAAAGTTCATTTAGAGTGCGGACCTTCTTTTGTAAGTTTGTCTACACACAATATGCCAAAAGAGCCCTAAATATCTGAGGCTTTACGAGGCCAGATAATCTTATTGCACAAACAAGAATTGTCACAAATAAAAATTGCTAAGACAATAAAATGTTCGCGTTATGTAGTGAAAAAACATAATTAGCCGCTACCAAAGGACTGGAGAGTATCATAATCTACCCAAGAGCGATAGAAAACGTGTAACGACTGTGCGAGAAGAACGACTGTGCGAGAAGAACGACTGTGCGAGAAGAACGACTGATAGAGCGTACAGCGCTCCGGGATAGGCACAAATCCGCGATAGCGATTTCTGCAGAGCTCCGCGCTCAACCAGACGCACCAATCTCCGTGCATACGGTAAGAAGAAGGTTAACCGCGCCGAATTTACGTGCCCGGAATCCGCGACACAATCCTTTCCTGACCGAGTTACACCGCAAGCAACGCTTTACGTGGGTAAAGAAGTACCGACATTGGACTGTAGATGACTGGGCCAAAGTACTTTGGTCCGATGTATCTAATATAGACGTAAGTGCTTAAAAATATATCATAACCCTTGCAATATACATAATTGAACTCAGCGCCCCTACTTTTCTCACCAAAATAGAAATATTCAAAAAGTTAACGCCCTTCGTTTGTTCTGTGCAAGTGCACAGCGTTTCCGGAGCAAGTTATGTTCGGAGGAGGTCCGGCGAAGCATTTTCCTCAGAGTGTATTTCACCTACTGTTAAACGCGGCGGTGGAAGCATTATGATTTGGGGGTGTATGTCCGCAGAAGGGGTAGGACAAGTCCATGTGCGCGAGGGCCGCATGAATGGGGCACGCTCATTCGGGATGTTGGAAGAGGTTCTCGAACCATCAATTGTCAGATTTTATTTTATGGACTCAGAGAAGTATTACTTTCAGCAAGACAATATCCCTTGCCACAAGGCTCGACCTGTAATGAAATGGTTTACTGATAACCAAGTGAAGATTTTGGAGTGGCCCCCAGAATCGCCTGACCTCTCGCCTATTGAAAATCTGTGGCATATATTGAACGACAGGGCTCGTAAATACAACCATGTTTCTAAAGAAGCCCTAAAGCAAACAGTGTTTATGGAATGGGCGTCTATTTCCCTAGAAACATGTTACAAACTGGTAGCTACTATGCCTAAAAGAATTAAAGTTGCAATAAAGGCTAGAGGAGGCAGCATTAAATACTGATTTATTTAATAAAAAAACATTATAAACTTAATTATGTGTTATTTTTAGTGTTGAGATTCTCGTCTTATCGTAACGCTAAAAAAGTTACCCTGCCTATAACATTTGCTCGCAGCTGTATGTATTCAACATGCATTTGCATCCACTCATTATAATTTCTTTGGCAAGAAATGTAATAAAGGCACTTCTATTTGTTCTAATTTTGTCAAGGTTTTTTATTTTGGGCTTTTCTTTAGTTAACGTTTCTAACTTAGTGTTGTTAGAGGTAAATATTTATATCTGCGATTTTTTAGGTTTCTTTATTACGTAACTTATTCTAGTTATCTGCATTCACGGTATTAATATTTTAAAATTGTATTTTGTTAAAGAAAAAGTCCCCTCAACTACGACCATAGTGAAGATGTGGATACCACTTTTGTTACACACATCGTGTTATATCAATTATATTACGTTAAAGATTTTAAAAATCTTCACATAAAATAAGCAGTTTGATATACAAAATTAGTTACATAGAAACGAAGTAAAAAAAAATAATTCATGCAGAGTTATAATAAATAAAATTCTCAATACTCTCAGGTTCATAAATAATCTTAAATTCTCTTAGCTTTTCGGAGCTTGCTATAGAAATTTGTTCATTTATTTATAGCACACTCTTTAAATTTTTAACTACAGTACTTATGGTCTTGACAACAGTATACAATGGTAATATTATATTTTGAAGTATACAGCCAAATCCAATACAATAACGCTGCTAGATATAGGTTTCTCATATTTTATGTTATGTTGGGTATTGCTTTCTAAGCATTTTTTCGATGTTTTTTTTATACAGCTAAAGTTTATATGAATATAAATGTTAAACATACAAAAATATTAACAAATAGGTTATCTGCATTATCTAATATTTCGAAGCCACTTTTCACTTCACTGTGTCTGTAACTGTGGCAGATGTTGAAGGTTAACTTTCAATGAGATACTGCAGCGACTCCTTTAACAACCCGCTTTAAAAGGAAAAACCTAGTAGGTTGTTTGCGTTTCTTTCTCATAAGACTTAATAATAGCCTCCAGAATAATTTAAACATCACCTCTCAAAAATTTCTGTTTAGTATATTTTGTAAAATATATGTTTGATAAGCTAGTGATATAAAATTGATGTTATAGGCAAGGGACTTACCTTAAATTCACGAGCGCGACATGAACAGTGTTAAAATCAAAAAGAAATCGCAAGAACAAGTTAAAATATTAACTTTTTGATGGTACCTCGTATATCAAGATTAGATCTGGTAATGCAAAGGCATATTATTTGTTCAAATACTTTTAGAAGTTTGTGTTCAGAGTATTGGTAATAAATTACAATAAGAATAATAAATATTAAACTCGTATAATCATTAATAATAATAAACTTTATTGCCCAACAGATTAAGAAAATCCAATGACAGGACAAAATGTAAAACAAAATTAAGTACAGTATACAAAAAAAGTATATATGTATATATATATATATATATATATACAGATATGTATATATATAAGCTGAAATATATACAAACTAGTGTAATATAAAAGTAAATAAAAATAAAAATTATATTGGTAATACTTCTAATCACTAACTGCAAATAAAAAGAATAACGTGGAAAAAGTAAACTATAATGGAATGAACGAAATAAAAAAAAAATCCTCACGAAAGTAAAAAAAGGTCACTATATAAGACGTTGGCGTTTTTAGACACATGTGTTAGTGGTGCTTTTAATAGTATGTTGGTTCGTGCCGTGGGAATAAAAAAAGTGTCAATAGATCTATGACGGTGATGGGGTAAAGACGGGAAATCAATATGCTGATGTATAAATTTAATAAAAAAATCAGACAGCTAGTCTTACGTTTTTACATCATTTTAAACTGCAAAGAAGATATTTTGCTAGCAACATACGTTCTTAAACCACTGTGCCACGTGTAAAGTTAAACCGTTTTTCTGTCCCAAACAAGAGCAGCTCCTTCCCAATCTAAGGGTTAGTAAATCCTTTAAGGATATAAAAGACACATCCAATCAAGAAGTCCAATAATGATTATAGTCCATCAAACACTTTCATCGTTATTGTCTTTCAATTCTTCTAATTTTGTCAACGTTTTTATTTTGAGGCTTTCTTTTAAACGTTAGGCATATAGACATCTTAGCAACAACGTTCACTTGAATAACAATACAAAATTGACTTATGCAAATGTACTTCTTCAATTTAATCGTACACCCAATCTTCCTACATCAAAAGACCTTTAAAATTCTTCTTTGTCTTCAAAATTAGAAGCACTATTAACTTCATCTTGTAACCATTCACATCTAGCCGGGTTGGGAATATTATTAAATAAAACCAAGGGCTAGAACATCTTTTGATAATCACACACCTGGTATGAACAAGGAATCTAACAAAAATTCTAGTGCGGCACACACTTTTAAAGTTATAATCTTTCAATTCAAAGCACCTCTAGAACTAATTTTTTTTCCTACTCCAAACAAGAATTTTACAACAACAATTTTATTTTGTAACAATTCAAATCTCGTCTTGACGGTTGTTGTTACCTTTGAAAATGCGAACCGAAGTTGTTCGCGAAACGTAAGGGATAAAAGTCCTAGTGACACGGCGGAACCCGACAACTGTTACGACTATGATGAACGGTCGTGAAAGTCTGAGATACTATTTAATTCAAATCTAATTGGGTTGGCAATATTATCGAACAAGGCTAGAAGCTAGTACATTATTGCTAAGGTGTAACTTAGCAATAGTTGTCGCTCGAATAACAATACAAAATTGACTGATATAAATGTCTCTCCTCAATGTAATCGAAAATACATCATAATCTGCAGTTAAAGTCCGATCTTCCAACATCAAATCACCTCTAAAACTAAAACATCTTTTCTACCCCACACATGAATAGCTCCTTCACATTTTTGTCTTCAAAATGAATACACGTGAACTACTTTTATTTCCTTGCCGTTCTACAACATTAAAAGAAACTAACTGAAAATATGACTCACCTGAAAAACCAGCTCAGGAAGGATTTTCTGCATTTATCGGACGCCTATCCGCTGTCCTCGCTATCATCTTTAGCTGTAACAAAGAACGAAGGTATAACGTGAAAATTTGATGCCGTAAATGCTTTGTTCGAGATAGTGGTCACCGTACCGTAATAAATTAGACATACAGATACGTACACATATGTAAAATTTGAGCAAAAAGTGGATCCCGTTAATTGTCGAGTTAATTATGCTGGGAGAAATTTCGCTTATTACCAGGGGTATTTCCAGAAGTTACCATGAGGGTCCCTTAATTAATGTAGGAGATAATAGATATAAAAGGTATAAAATTTTTAATTACACGTGAGTGTGACTGTTTTGTTTTCAGTTATTATTCGATGGTTATTTCTTATTCGAAGCAAAAAATTGAAGATATTAATAATAATAATAACAATAAGGCGTTGAATAAGTCAATACAAATACATGTAAATGCAGTAAATATAATCAACAAAGACGCATTGTATAAACATCTAGACAAACTAACAATAATTTACAACATTTTCGAAAAAATATCGGTCTCGGAGGGGACTTGAACCCAACATCTCTACATCTCCGGTTAGCGTGCTAAACCCTTGCACCACAACACCAATGAGTTCAAGTCGCCTTAAATCCCCCTAGATGTCGCACTTTCCGTTTAATAATATAGTGTCCTTGAGATATTACAATATATCTGGCATCGTGACATCTAGGGGGATTTAAGACGACTTGAATTCAATGGTCTTGTGGTGCAAGGGTTTAGCGCGCTACACCGGATATGTAGAGATGTTGGAGACCGTAATTTTTTCGCAAATTTAATTACGTTGGAAACTGCAAGAAAATCGTAATTTTATCAATTTACAACATTGATTGATATTATTGTTAACATGTAAAATTAAAACATTAAAAAAAAAATCCGCAAACGAATTCAGCGTTTTTCTGGAGCCATGCACGCAGTTGTGCCTCAAACTTTTAAAAACCAATGTCTTACTTATTCCTGAAGGCAATTGGTGTCCTGTCTTAATACGGTAGGTGTTATGAGTATGCCTCATCTCTTGGATTTTAAAAAGTTCGTAGTTTTCATACACAAAAAACGCGTATTAAAGTATGTAAATCGCAGGCAAGGTAAGCAGGTCTTCGCACGATGTCCTAGGATGCAGTCCAAAAACATTTCGAGCGCAGGATTTCTGTAATCTAAAAGTTCTATCAGTGTTCACAGATGCACTCCAAGATATAATACCATAGCTAATTTTGCTATGAACATAGGCATAATAGGCATCAAGTCTAGCATGGATGTTTGTAGATCGAGCTACTAGACGAAGCGCATACCCAAAGGAGGCCAAGTCCGTCGGCAGGGATTCAGCATGCTTGTTCCAGTTTAACTGGCTATCAATGGTCAATACAATAATTCTGCTGTTCTTGCAGGTGGTGGATATCTTGTCTTTGAATGCAAATTTATGATGATTAATGATGAAATAACTAAAATTTATCAAGATTGTCTTATCGATGTTCAATGCCATATCGTCTACATTAAACCACTCCGGAAATGTACTTAGTGCAGAAACTACTTCGTTTTCTAGATTCTTGTCATTTCAGTCTCTAATAACAACAGAAGTGTCAGCAGCATATAAAGTGGTTTGACGTTGTGGTATCTGCGAAAGATCGCTTGTATACAGTAAAAATAACAGCGACCCTAATATAGAACCTTGGGGAACTCCTCGGATTATTGTTAACTAGTCAGGGTATATATGCTGCCCTGTGTTTACATCAATATTCTGCACTCTCTACTATCGATTGATTAAATAAGAATTTATTAAATGCAGACTGATTCCTTTTCTTCTCAATAGTTAATTTTCGAAGTAATTTATTCCAACGAAAACTGTCAAAAGCCTGAGTCAAGCCCATGAAAATTCCTACGGTAGTTTCATACAGGTTTATACTTGCCCTTACGCTTGTGCTTCTCCTTTTGACGTATCCATTCTGGATGAAGGAGATAAGATTGCATTCTTCAATGAAAGAGTAAATTCTGTCATGTAAGATTCGCTCAAATATTTTAGATATATTTCACAAAATTGATGTAGGGCTATCTTGGACTTCTCTTCCCCCTTGTATTTAAGCTTGATAATGGATTTCTTAAGTTCATCCGGGAAAATTCCCTTCTCAAAACAGAGATTTATCAAATAAACTGATGGATGCGTAAGATGATGTGAACATGCTTCTAAATAAATGATTAGCTTAGTCGGAATTTCATCATCTCCCACTGCCTTAGCATCCTTCAGATTCCATATCACATGGAATACTTCAGTTGAAGACGTGGGTCTTAACACAATGTTTTTGAGTTTATTTCTTGATTTAGTAATAAAGGCAGATTTTTTCAAATTTCTTGGAAGTATCTACAAGGTAACAAACGAACTACTTCCGGAATTGGACCGTGTCATGATGAGATATATAAAAAGAAATAAGAATAAAAGGAGAAAGAAAAATAAGAAGAAAAACAGATAAAAAGAAAAATTAAAAATGATAAAGGGTGGGGGGACGTGAAATAGAAAGACAGGTGAAAAGAATAAGAGAAAGAAATAGAAACAGAAGGGGCGGGGGGAGTATGAGAGAAAAAAGAAGAAAAAAGAGGAAAAAGAAAGAGACCAAAAGACAAAGGTGGGATCTCGATGTTTCGCCTCCGTCGTAGGAGGCTTCTTCAGGAGAAATAGGGGAAACCAAAGTGGCACGGTAACTTGACGTGTAAACCACGCTAGAGGCGAAATCACTTTGGCAGAAGTTACGGTGACTCGGCGTGTTGACCGCGCTAGAGGAGATCTACAAGGTGTATGTTTATATCTACGAAAATTTGGAGCATTCTCCTTGATTATGTCAGTATTGTCTCTTATCTTAATACCTTTACCAATAATTTCTTTAACTAATTTCCATGTTAATTTAATTTTGGAAGGTGGTTGTACACACGGTGTTTACTGCACACTTCATGTGCCGAATTTCATTTCGTAAATTTCTGCAAAATGATTTATATCCTTCTTGGCTAATTATACGCTGTAACATATCCTCATATAAAATTCTTTTTTGGACAATTTATTCTATGTTTAACACCAAATACAGCTAAACGAAACTTCCATAGCGGATTTAAATTAAGTGTACTACAATTCCTCAAAATTAAAGAGAATAAAAAGAAATCCAAACTTGTCAGATGAAGAAAAACTACTGGAAAAATTATATTGTTTAATTTTTAACAGAAACAATCGGTGAAAATTTATTAAAATTCATTGTCACACAATTTGTGTGTCAATTATTCGCCATATTCCCCGTTTAGAATATCTACTTATTCTGTACAATCGTTGTGTCTCTTCTTTCTATTACAAATTCAATATACTTTAACGCATTTCCACTATAAACGTTCATTTAACCCCTTTCCTCGCAGCTAAACTAACCCTCCTCCATTATTAGTACGTTTCGAGCAGTTTATTTCCTCAAAAGTTCGATCAAACTATAATTGAAGGTCGTAATATTTCTTCTTCTGGCAGGACACTTATTTGCCACAGGCTATAAGCTCTTCAACTCTAATAGAAGATTATTATCGTTATAAAATCGATCGCAAGCCCTCCAGTGTCTCGTAAAGAATTTGTTGATTAAATCCACTGAAGGCGAACTCGATGCTAGTTGCACTTGGAAAATTTACGATGTGAACAAAAAGTATTGACGACGATCGTGAAAAATGCACCAGGCACTTCTGACAGCGGCAAATTTATTACTCGTCCGCTGTAAAATAGAGGTTGATTGAAGATTGGAAGCGAGAAACCGCCTATTTTCCACGTTGAGTGTCCACAGTCCTTTCGTGCGAGCGTTTAGTACTTAGATCTAATTAAAGTTGGCCGTTACCTGTTTTAATGCTTGCTTCGTAAAACATTAACGGCAGCAACAAATATGATTGGGGTATATGGAACAATATACTCCAAGAAAATAAGAGAGAAATTGAGAAAAATATATATCCAAACACCTTTCTGTCTTAGTAACGTGTACAGTAATCATTCGCTTTGCAGAAGTTCTTGAATAAATTGTGGGTTTATTCCATCACCTGCGGTACGTATAAAGTTCTCCAGTACGTCGAAGTTACGTACAGCTGCGAGCAAATGTTATAGGCACGGTAACTTTTTTAGCGTTACGATAAGATGAGAATCTCAAAACTAAAAAAACACATAATTCAGTTTATAAGGTTCTTTTATTAAATAAATCAGTATTTAGTGCTGCCTCCTTTAGCCTTTATTGCAGCTTTAATATTTTTAGACATAGTAGCTACCAGTTTGTAACATGTTTCCGGGGAAATAGACGCCCATTCCATAAACACTGTTTGCTTTAAGGCTTCTTTAGAGGCATGGTTGTATTTAGGAACTCTGTCCTTCAATATATGCCATAGATTTTCAATAGGCGACAGGAGAGGTCAGGCGATTGTGGGGGCCACTCCAAAATCTTCTCTTGGTAAACACAGTAAACCATTTCATTACAGGTCCAGCCTTGTGGCAAGGGGTATTGTCTTGCTGAAAGTAATACTTCTCTGAGTCCATATCATAAAATCTGACAACTGATGGTTCGGGAACCTCTTCCAACATCCCGATGTAGCGTGCCCCATTCATGCGGCCCTCGCGCACATGGACTTCCCCTACACCTAGTGCAGACATACACCCCCAAATCATAATGCCTCCACTGCCGTGTTTAACAGTAGGTAAAATACACTCTGGGGAAAATGCTTCGCCGGACCTCCTCCGAACATAACTTGCTCCGGAAACGCTGTGCACTTGCATAGAATAAACGAAGGACGTTAACTTTTTGAATATTTCTATTTTGGTGAGAAAAGTAGGGGCGCTGACTTCAATTATGTATATTTCAAGGATTATGAAATATTTTTAAGCACTTACGTCTATATTAGATTCATCGGACCAAAGTACTTTGGCCCAGTCATCTACAGTCCAATGTCGGTATTTCTTTGCCCACGTAAAGCGTTGCTTGCGGTGTAACTCGGTCAGGAAAGGCTTGTGTCGCGGATTCCGGGCACGTAAATTCGCCGCGTTTAACCTTCTTCATACCGTATGCACGGAGATTGGTGCGTCTGGTTGAGCGCGGAGCTCTGCAGAAATCGCTATCGCGGATTTGTGCCTATCCCGGAGCGTGGTACGCTCTATCAGTCGTTCTTCTCGCACAGTCGTTACACGTTTTCTACCGCTCTTGGGTAGATTATGATACTCTCCAGTCCCTTGGTAGCGGCTAATTATGTTTTTTCACTACACAATGCGAACATTTTATTGTCTTAGCAATTTTTATTTGTAACAATCCTTGTTTGTGCAATAAAATTATCTGGACTCGTAAAGCCTCAGATATTTGGGGCTTTTTGGCATATTGTGTATACACAAACTTACAAAAGTAGGTCCGCACTCTAAATGAACTTTTGAAACCGACAAACGACGTTTCTTTCTTTACGCACAATATATTACTCAACCTAAAAATTTTAATTTCTGTTGTCATTTGCTCGCAGCTGTATTTATACGTTATTTTACGAGGAAAAGTCAACAAGTAGGTCAGTAAAAGCTATTGTAGAAATAACTAGAGAAATAGTTAGCCAAAAACAAGTTTAGATTAGCCCTTTTGTGCCAATTTCGACGAAATTTGAAAGTCATCTAAAATATGTCATGTGGCCGGCAGTATATTAAATATCGCTAGTGTAATAGTTAGCCTACGTTTTAGCGCTTTAATTTACAAACACTCCTCCGAATTAAAAAATAGGGTATAATATAGAGTTTAATGGCTAAGCTTAACGGTAACAATCTGTATACAAGCAGCGATATTAAATTTATACATACACCTTCACAAAGAAGAACTGAATAATAAACTAACTTTGACGCCATATGTTGCTGCTACCGCCGCCGCTGTTGCAGAATTAAACAGCAACGCCGCAACGAACCTTCGTTTTCAGCTACATAATACATGTGCAATGAAGCGGCGTTATGGTCCTTCCTTCGCCTGCGGAGAGACCGCATCTCCGGTCGGTTAAATTGCTCGCGATCTCGGACGTCGTTTGCATTGTTATATGCATGCATCGCGCCGTTTATCGGAGCGTTACATAAGAGGTAGCGTAACTACAGCGGTCGGTGGGCTTTCGGCGTCGGTTCCGGGTAATTCCGTTTATATTGTAATATTGTTTTGAAGTTCGCTATCGACAAGGAAAACCGTCGAAACATCGATTATCTGTCGCGTTTATATTTCGTGATAAATATTCGCCCGAAGCTGCTCTGTAGGTGATTAGATTACTTCGGAATCGCTACAACTTCGAACAGTCGATTTATTACAGCTTACGGATGTCATTTTATTTGACCAGGTTGCTGAGTTATCGATAAATATGTCGAGATGCTGGCTTTAAACGAGAATTTTGGCAAACATTTGAGATTTGAACTAGAAAAAGAAAGGAGACAATATTTAAATGCAGCTGATGCTTTCAATAAAAAGCATTGTTACGTTCTCCTGGTTTGAAGAACAGCGCCGCTGTAGCCCGCTCGTAAATTCCTGAATTACTTGACCAATACTTACTTGTAGAGTATGTTCGCTTATTTACTAGATGAAAGGTTGCACAGTGGAACTCAATGCGCATGCGCAAAAAATATATTTAAAAAATAAAATGTGTACACGGTTTCCACTCTTGCCTATGTACAGTTACGATGTACGTAAGATATATATATATTTGCAATAATTGCAGTTACTTGAGCTCTCTTATACATGTAATGTACATTAGCATGTGTATATGTATGTTTTCCTTTAGTAGCAATATAAAGCACCGCCTCAGCATGTACGTTGCAAAGCTATGTTTTAATTGTGTTTAAAATGTTAAATTCTTATATGCTTCCGCAGAAGGTTTGTTAGAGGCATGTACTAATGCCTCTATCTGTTTGCATGCACCACTACCTTTTTATAGGGGAGCCAACCCTATTTATTTCTTAAATTTATAAGCGCACCTCGGTGCTATGCTTATTTATATGTCCCTTTCCGGGAGCCTAATACATTTTCCTTGTTTTAAAATCGCCTAAGGGACTTGGCCCTGTCTCATTGGCTTGTATTTGTACTTGAACCAAATACGTTCGTTATTTACACATTTATCGGGGAACCCATCCTACCTCTTAGAGCTTGAACGCCTGGTCGAGGGCGACAGTAGCGATAATAGCCGATCTCAAAACAAAAGTAATGTGACAGCTACCCAGGCGTTCTCGTTTGAAATAATACGCAATGTGCAATCTTTAGCTATCTGCTACTGCGCCCCTAAGAAGGAAAAAAGCCAGTAGCCAGCAAATGTGCGAACTGCGCACCGACAAGTAAAACGGAGCGATGATGCCGACATTACATATAGAAAAATGGTCCGTGAAACTCGTCCGTTACGACGAGCAACTAAATAAGAAAATTTCTAAGTCCCGATACGAACGTACAAAAGACAAAGGGCGCTGCGGCCGCAACGACCGTCAACAAGAAGCGGAGTGATCGTACTTGTACAAGATGTCTATACATGCGATCCGACAACCTTACCAGAATGACTCCCGCCAGAAACGTAGCGGAAGACTAAATAAATGTATAGACGACAACGGACACAGTAGCCTCGACGTATGATAATAGAAAGTCGAGGATTTGTACTCAATAGAGAAATCTATACATGCGACCCGACAACCTTACCAGAATGACTCCCGCCAGAATCGTAACAGAAGACTAAATAAATGTGTAGATGCCAACGTCCTCGACGATTCCCGCCAAAACTAGAAAGTATTAGAAACTTCCAATATTCATCCGACGACGTTACTGTACACGTTACGACGAGGTACGAAAGGTGACCGACAGTGCATGATCGCTAATACCTCGACCGTCGCGCGGGACTCGACTACCTGTGTTTGTATATATTAAATATTAAGAAAACTCCCATTATTTGTTCGACGACGTTGCACTTGATGACTTTTAAGTTAGACACTTTTAACTAGAGTAATGTGAATGACCGGCTTGCATACATGTACATGCTTAATGTACATACATATTAAAATAAAATGGGATATATTCTATAGAGAGCAAAATAAATAAATGATAAAAATGAAAATAAAGTAATATTCTAAATGAAAATAAGGTATAATGCTAACCCAAGATAAAATCATATAAAATACATAAAGTAGTAAAAAAATGGATAAAACACAAAAACAATGTTAAGTCCTTAACAATTATCATTATGATTATAACTATGATTATGATTATTAAATACAAATAATATATAATTTCCTGTCAGCGAAAAATGTTAACATTGGAAATATGCATGCATTACATTCATTACAGCCTACACCTTGTTATACCACCATTAGCATTTCTCCAGAGTATGTTATTCATAATAATATAAAGAAAGAATGTTTAAACGGTTGCAAAGAAGATAAAATCATATAAAATACATAAAGTAGTAAAAAATGGATAAAACACAAAACAATGTTAAGTCCTTAACAAGCATAACAATTAAGTTATCTAGAATTATTTCTTGCATTCCAGAAGATGCGGTCTTCTAAAACGCGTCAAAACGGAAATAACTTTTTTTATGGATTTAGGCTCCCGAATAGGTGATTGACGTTGATTTATCTAGCGGAAGAGCAAGCAGCGACAAGTAATAAAACATCCGAACGCGTGGCTATTCGGGAACTGATAGCGGCTATACAACTCTCACGTCTGGCCGAGACGATTAGAATTCGTACACACCGTTTCAAAAGTACTGAGAATAAAGAAATTTTTAGCAATGTATGGATATATAATTTTTAAATTGGCGGTCTCTAGACAAATTACTTTTCACTTTATTACTACGAAACGTATAATCATAATTGTCATTCTATTGATACTGTTTTAAGACTATGTCTACCTGTCGTGTAGGGATTAGGTATCATACTTACAAGGAAAGGTTCCCGAGTGTCAAATTCAGATCTGAATAAAATTTGGTATTTAAGTAAAGTATGTTAATATCACCTTTGGAGCACCCTGTATAACTGAAAATGCTTTAAAATCAATAAAGGATGTTAAAGATTAACAACTTGCGTTAATCTCTTCATTTACTCAGCAAAGGTCGGCGCTTAAATGCAACACCCTGTATATGCTATATTCATCTGTCCTGAAAGACATTTCGATAAGGATTTGTTTATATTTTTGTTCTCATGTCCTACCCCTCACCTACTTCTAATTGGTTGTTTGATTCATGTTTTTGAAATTTATTTAACTGACATTTGTAGATCATACTTACATAATATCAAGTTTGCATCGCAAAGTGTTGTTGTGCTGTGGGTAATTCTTAAATTGTGTGTCGTGATTGTTCATAAAAATGGATCCTGTAGAACAAGGAGCCGTAACAAAATACCTCCAGAAAAAGGGGATGGCGCCAACTCAAATACATAAAAGACATTATGGCAACTATTGGTGAATCTACAGTTTATGATATAGTCAAACTGTGATGTGACTATGGATGAGCCATGAGGGCACCACCATGCTGCTGAGACCAAAGTGCAAAGTAGAGGGTGTAAATTTAAGGTCGTGCCGTCTGCTGGAAAGGTTTGCTATCTGTGTTAACGGCTTATTAAACAATATACAAACGAAATAAAACATTGTTTTGAATTTAAACACACTAGAAATTAATACAATTATCAACAATTATTTTAGAAACAAATAATAATAATAATAATATACGAAGATAACAGATTCTCGCTAAATTTCTAAATACATTTGGAAACAATTATATATATTCCTAGTCCCTAGCACCCATTACTTTTAAACTGTCTACGCCAATGGGCGAATTTGCTGCGCATACTATAATGTCGTCAATGAACCTTCTCATTCTGAATGAGCTTTAATTCAGTAAGAATGTTGACAAGTTCTCTCTTGGTGTAGACTGAATGGATCTAACCAACCTATTATGTCTTAAAGTTTGCAATACTTACCATTACTATCATTTGATACAGGGTGGCGCAGGGAAACGGGAAATTTTGAACGTTACAATTGTCAGCACTGTAGAGCCGGCAGTTGTTCGTAACGTCGCACAATTGTTGCGAACGCATTGCCATTTAGTAATCATGAATCGTTGGACTGGTGCGGAACGTGCAGTAGCTGTGAGAGCGTTTTATAAAAATGGTGATAGTGCGACTGCCGCGCAGAGAATATTTCGACAGCATTACCAACTTGGACGTCATGGACGTGTCCCATCTGCGCATGCGATTACAACGTGGATGCGTAATTTTGAAGAAACAGGATCTGTCTTGAAAAAGGAAGCTCCAAGTGGCATTCGAACGGTACGTACCCCAGAGAACATTGAGGCTGTTAGAGCTGCAATCGAGAGAAGTCCTCGCCGCTCCGTTCGACAGCATGCATCTACGCTAGGGATTAAGCGACGAAGCTTACAAAGAATACTGCACGAATTACATTTCCATCCCTATAAATTGCAGATTGTGCAGCAATTACATGAACGGGATCCAGCGTCACGTATGGGGTTTAGTAGGCAGATATTGGCTAAAATTAACGAGGACGCGAATTTCGTTGGTAACATATGGATATCAGACGAAGCCCATTTCCACCTAAACGGTTTCGTAAACAAACAGAATTTTCGTTATTGGGCCCAGGACAATCCTTGTGAGTTACATCAGCGACCACTACATAGCGACAAGGTCACAATATGGTGGGCTGTATTATGTCATGGTGTTATCGGCCCTTATTTTTTGCACGTGAGGATGGTAGTGCAGCGACAGTAACATCCGCTCGATATCTTGAAATGCTTCAAACATTCTTTACACTGAGACTGTACGAGCTTAATGTTAACATGGAAAACATGTAGTTTCAGCAGGACAGAGCCACGTCACACACTGCTCGACATTCGATGGCAGCAGTGCAATTGTTCGGAAGACGCATTATTTTACGTAACGGTGACATTGAATGGCCTGCGAGATCCCCTGATCTTAGTGTGTGCGTGTGTTCTTCCTGTGAGGGTATCTTAAAGGCAACGTGTACCGTATACGACCTGCAACAATCCATGAATTGAAGGAGAACATTCAACAAGAAATCACTGCCATTCCCCAAGATTTGCTACACAGCGCATTCCAGAGTTTTTATAACAGGCTGTTAGAGTGTGAACGCCGAATGGGAGGACATCTTTCCGATGTCATCTTTAAAAAGTAAAGAGACACTTTTGGACATTTTCATTGTAAAAACATAAATGGCATGCTGCATATATGCACTTCCGTTAATAAATTACTAGTTTTATGAATTTAGTCGTGGAAATGACGTTATTTCAAAATTTTCCATTCCCCTGCGCCACCACTTCAGTTTATTCTAGTCTTAAGTGTAATAAATGTGAAATAAAATGAAGTTAAATCCATCCAAATTTTAGTGCAAACACCCGAGGAAACCATATGGGTCCAATAGACCAGCGCGGAAAGTAGCAATATGTTAGGACTCGGATTTAAGCCAGGGAGGATCATATTTATAGGTAATGTGATGTCTACGAGAAATACCATCAATGATCTGAATCATTCGAACGTATTATAGAGTAAAAAATTTGCATTTACGGTAGGAATATACTGATTTCGAAAATATGTTACACAACTTTTTACGATTAATATAATTTACATGCTTTCTGAAAAATTGACATCAATAAGTAGGCCCATGTTCAAGAACAATATTAGTTGGATTAAGTTATTACATATGAACTAGCTTCTATAAGTCATCATTAATAGAAGAAATAGGATATTATGATTCGTTGATTTTAAAAGAAGTCATGAAAATGGATATAACTGGAGTATGTAAATTGAAAATAATAAAGAGCCTAGGATTGGACCTTGCGGAACACCAGAAATCAAACAATTTCCTATCTCGTAACATTCAACAATACCCACTGCGCTCTATGACCTGAATAATTTTGAAAAAAGTACACGTTGTGAGATCAAGACTACCCCAATGTAATATGGACACACAGGAAAAATCCAATAAAATCAAAGCTAAAACCCTATTATCTTCTTGAAATCCCAGGTATTTGTCTTCATTATCCCAATAATCCCTTTAATGGATCCTTTAAATCATAAAACATAATAGATTTAACCGTAGCGTATTATTGTTTCTGCTAAATCAACGTAATAAAAAATTCTGAAACGACGTAATCTTCCCTGAAAACATTAGACCGAAACGCTTTCGAAAATAGGGTTCACGTACACCTCGGCCTACTCGTCGAAAAGGGAACAGAAGAAAAATCGGGGTTATCCGAATTATTCCAACGCACGCACTGATATCTACTACGAACTACGGCCTGTGCAAATTCGCAGTAGCGATGAGAGTTATCCGTTCGTTCTCAACACTCCGATTCAAAGGCAAATATTTGAGCTAACGCCGAGGTTTTCTCGTGTAAATTAGACCACCTAGATATTCCGATAACACCTTCCGAGTTTAGAGGTGAAAGAAATTACGAAATCCTTTTGATGTTTTCCTTTAGGTGTACGCATTTGATTTATACGAGCTGGTTGCCGTCATTTTGAATTGGTTTGAAGAGTAATGATGCACATGTACACTTCGTCTATTTCGAGTTTCTATGTACCTCATTGATTTTTAACCGTATAAAACAAATCGATAAATCTGTGTCAAATTAAATACCGTATAGACAGTTAATTTGAAAAGAAATTTAATACACTAGGATGACATGGTGTGGGGCGCGATATGGTATGGTGGAAGATCGCAATTAGTAATCTGTGACGAAAATATAAATGCGGCAAAATATATTCCAATATTAACAGAAGGACTACTACCGATATTCGACAACGCCATTTTATCTAAAGAAGACGCCACTTTTATGGAGGATGGAGCACCCTGCCACAAAGCAAGAACAACAACTACATGGAAAAAGGAACAGGGAATTCGGATTTTACCATGGCCAGGCCAATCACCAGACATGAATCCGATAGAGAATGTTTGGCAGATAATCCAGACAAATATGACGAAACGACCCAGAAAACCCAGCAATAAGGAAGAACTCGTGGCAGCTGTTACAGAAGAGTGGTTAAATATTCCGGAAGACACCATTAATCATTTAATAGATTCTATGCCACGACGACTCGCAGCATTTCACGCAAGTAAAGGTGGATCGACAAAATATTAGTCTAATTTAAAAATTTTGAAATATTTTGTATGTTATATATAACGAGAATAGAATCTTTTTTTTAATTAGTAGGCGTCTATTTTATTCTGTCACTCTAGTGTAGCTCTTTGATTTTATTCATTAACCTTTATATCGACAGCAGTCGAATTCCATACCTCCTTTTAATTCTTTTTAGATAGTCATCACTGGCTGCAAAATTTTCTCTTTTAGGTTTTCATTCAATAATTTTACTCTCTTTTTAATTAATTCGCCGCCAATAGGAACATGACTCTTTGTTTTAAAAACCATTCATACAGATGATTTTCCATTCTAGGTGCTTGGGAACAGGTCCAATGAGGTCTATTTCTCATATTTTGTATGTTATATATAACGAGAATAATGTCTATTTTATTCGGTCACTCTAGTGTATATTGTAGCCCAAATTATTTTGTATTTTGACAAAAATAAGTATCTTTGGATTTCACAGGTACAGCAATAAACTCCACTCATACAAATTTATTATTTATGCGGAACACAGCGTTTCAAGAGCACGTGGGCTCTCATTGTCAACCGTGTTACCGACTCAGTTGCAGTCGGTAACACGGTTGACAATGAGAGCCCCGTTGGTGTCCGTTCAAGGGAGATTTCACTGTATATATATATATATATAAATATATACTTGTTGTTTAGTTAACAATAAAGAGATGATATTAGAAATTAATATGTGGCTTTTATTGTGTCACAAAGCTCAACGAAAGCCTCATATTAATTTAATTAATTAGAACTTGGCGTTAAAATTAATATTATGTCTACTGGGATGTAACGGTACATCTACAGACATTATGACGTCTAGGTACTACAATTTGATGGTACAGGTCCCATGGTTTAGCTGGTAAGACACTCGTCTGGTCAGCGTAGGTTCAAATCCTACCGGTAGGGAATTTTTTCGGAAAATTTTAACATTGGTGTTTACAAAAAAATGATCATTTATCAAGATGATATCCTGGTAAAGGCTTTACTATATTTCCAAATATATTCCCAAAACAGATCCTCCTCTTCCAAAGTTTACTAGAACAGAAATTTTTCTATGCTAGCATTCGAAATCAATTTCACTATTGAAATCCTATAACTTCCGCACGTCTAAATGCAGTTCCCTCAATCGACCTCGAGAAATTGTATCTAAATCACCCGCTGTCGTTGCTATCAGCGCTGAGAATTTACTCCAACTATAACTATGGGACGGGTAGATTGAATGAACATCTTAACCACTCCGCATCTGTGTCTCCGTATAATTGAGAATTAAACGCAATCTATTCTCAGAACGTTAGTACATAATAATGAACTGGATCTCGGAGTTACCCGATCCATTCCTTCGATATCCTAAAGAAGCGTGATTCCTTTTAAACTGCGTCGCGTTCAGATTTAATGTACGCTTTTACGATCGTAAATTTGATGCAAAAAGGCGTCGTATGGTTTTCCGAGATTATTGCACAATCGTAGTGTCCTTTGAATGTAAATTCCGTAATGTTTTGAAGCGGAATATGATTCGGCTAATAAAGAAAGAGGAAGTATTATGTAATTCGGTCATTAAGTTTTATATTTCACTTTAGAATGCGGTAGTTTAATATCTACGCTAACTATATTCTATGAATACGCTCGATAGTAAAGAAAATTTTAGAATGGCACTTCAAGGCATAAAATTTAGTCAATAAAAATACGTTTTATTTAATAAACGTCGTGTGAGAAGGATGGTTTCAGGGAAGATGCTTAAATTTACAACACTGCAGCAATAGAAAGTAAACACTCGATGTGGTCTTGATACTGGCGAAGTTTCATTAAAATTTTTGTAAATATTTCTCTATATATTTGTAGTAGTGGAAACATATCGTTGTTAGACATCTCCTGTGTATCAGAATTGAAAGTCCATGATGTTATCAAATTGAAGAATAGAATGACATTTGGACCGGATGGATTTAATAATAATAATGAAACAAAAAAAAAAAAGAAAGACTCACAAAAATGGCTCCAGATCCCGTTTGTTTGCGTTCCTCACCATGTGACTGAGAGGTGCCTTAAGCAAAATGTTGGTATTAGCTCTAGGTACTTGAAATATATTGTAGTAGCGAGTATGATGAGCAGGTACGGTAAAGTTTATTTGCGCTAGAAGGGCTGGCGAGTCGATATTATTTTTCAGGATCCTGCAAAGAAACTCCACACTGTTACGCTCGCGGCGGTCAGCAAGAGATAGAAAACCATGCTCAACAAGTAAGCTATAATGCTCGATACCTCTTGCAGGATACACGTTGTCCATTCGAAAGGAGAGATACTTTAGAAATTTCTTTTGAACGCGTTCGATCATAAGCTCTTGGTATAAATAACGGGGATACCAAACAATGGAGGCGTATTCAAGCTTAGAACGAACGTAGGCATAATATAAACGTTTCATTGCACCTAAGTCTGAGAAATGCCTGCAAGAACGCATGACAAAACCGAGAGTTTTGGAAGCAGATAAACACATGGACGAAATATGTTTCGTAAATGACAATCTATTATCAAACAAAACACCAAGATCCAAAGTTTTGATATTGCGTGGTATGGCTGCATCATTAATCTGGTAGTTATAGTGTAAGGTAGTGTGAGTGTTATTGTAGGAAACCACAGTACACTTGTTGATGTTCAGAGGGAGATAATTGACCTTGCTCCAAGTATTAATACGAAGAAGATTGTCTTGTAAATGTTTACAATCGAAAATGCTACCAACAGTATTAAATATCATTACGTCATCTGCGTATGCTAAGACGTGACACGTAAACAGAGATAGTAAATCATTTATATAAAAATTGAAGAGAAGTGGTCCAAGATTTGAACCTTGAGGAACACCTGATGTTGGAGAAAACGACGTAGAGGAATAATCGTTGTAGCAGACATAACACTCCCTTTCAGTAAAGTAAGACTCAATCAACGTCAGGAAACCCACACCAAAACCAAATTTATCCATCTTTTGTAATAGCATCTCGTGGTTAATGCAGTCGAAAGCTTTAGAAAAATCTAAAATTCATAATTACCTAGTTAAAGGATGTGTGTCTTGCTCGTGCAGCCATTAAAGATAATTTTCAGTTTGATATTAAGCACTGTCTGTCCTACATTTAAATCCGGTTCGTCGGGGAATATTACAACTACACAACTTACACTAACAAGTTACTAACAACACTTACACTAACGCACTTGATCCATCGGTGCTCCAACATCTCATGTAAAAATTTTTGTCCGCCCTCTGCAAACCACCTCTCTAGACTTTGCGTCACTTCATAATTACCGAAAAATTTTGCCCCTCGCAGGATTTCTTTTAATTTGGGGAACAGCCTGTAATCACTAAGGGCCAAATCCGGCGAATATAGCGGGTGCTATTCTAATTCAAAGCCTGCTTGGAGTATAGCTGCAATAGCAATACCAGATGTATGGCTGGGAGTATTATCCTGATGGAACAGCTTCTCTCGTTTCTCTTTAATAGCGTTTGGCAATTTAGAAATCAATCGTGCGTAGTAGGCCCCTGTAATGCTGTGCTCTTTTGCAAATAGTCAGTCAGAATGATTCCTTTAGTATCACGCAGATAACAAAACCTAATAAAATGAGAACTTTCCATTTTTCATATTCTTGTATATTATTTCATGGACACCCTGTATATATATATACATACACACCAAATACATTTTTCTGTTGCATTACTAAACAGACTAGAGTTTCAGTTTCAAAGGGATTAAAATTCGAACATCTAACACGTTTCCGTTTTTCTTTTTGTGAAAACATTGATAATTTTGAAATTGTATTAATAAATATAACTATACCGACTTACTCAGCATTTGTGAAACTCGCCCAGAATATCCAAGAAATCGGGTATTTTAAATTTGACTCTTGAAATCAGTTTTCTGCAAACGCAAGCGTAAAATCTAAAGTTTCATGATGGATTATAATTGTAGTTACTTTAAAAATAACAGCGTTATTTAAATGGTGAAGCATCGGATGCAGTTTAGCGGAAAAATTGTCTAAATATATTAAGGACTGTCCGATTTCTAAGTTTCATCATGGCTACTTCAATAGCACTAGAAAATTTAATACAATGTGTTGAATGTTTTAACACATAACAATCTTTCCCAAGTTTCTCTAACGTTTATATTATTAACATTTTTAATCGATGTATCGTTAACATTTATGCTCAATTGCACCACCTCCCATTAAATAAAAAAAAAAACATTAACTAAACTGTAGATTAGATATTAAACTGGTTTAAAATATTTTCATTGCGGCGAACATAGTCATAATTAATAAAGCTTCGCTGAAGTAAGTCAATAAAGGGTTGGTATTAAGAAAATCTTAGGATTTCTCAACTTATTTAACGGTGCAACTTGGCATTAAACAATGAACACCAACAACAGAATTCCGCTATTACGGCGATAAAATTCCAACCGCATTTATACTAAAACAGTTTCCACAGAGAAGTCATTGCGTTTATTAAATCTTTACGCAGATTCCGAGAAATCAAATGGAACACAATCCGTATCTCCTTTAATATGAAATATATAATACGCCAAGGTAAAATAAGTGTCATAACACCGGATTCTCATTTTTAATCTTTACTTTTCCCCATGCAAATGGTAGCGACTTAATTAAATAAAAACCAATCCTTAAATATACCAACATTCTTTTCCATAACATAAAAGAAATCCCTCTCACTTCTTTAAGCCGCAAATCGGTCACTTTCGTAACGGAAACTAGTCGTTCATTCTTAATCATTTCCGATATAATCATTGTAGGGTCCTAATAATGCGTATAAAATTGATTGATGCTTGATTTATCTAAGAGATATAGCGTACTTCCTGCTTATGATACACACCCGGCTTATGCCTTCGATATTTCTTAGTAATAAGGTCACTTACTCCCACGAAACTAGATGTTTGTAACTTGGAAATGTTATAAATAACCGTGGACCAGTACTAATCTTCAGTTTTTATTGCAAAAGCTTAGTGAAAGATGTATTCTAGAAGCGTAGTCTTAATTTCATTAATAAGTGCTGTGTGTGGTCAACATTACACGAGGGTATATTACAAAAATGAACCGTTTAATAGTTTTCCATTATCGCGTAGTAGGAAATATAAAGTCTTCGAAGGTGAAGAAGATATTACACAAGATAGCGCTGGTCATCGACTTAGATTTGCCTATAATCCTCAAATTATAAGATCTAGAAGTCACCCAATGGCTCCCTATGATGACTTTAAAGGTTTAAGGCAATCTCGCCAGAGTTACCCAATTTTCGCATCGGACAGACGCGAGATCCCAAGGTATGGATTTAGACCACCACGAGAGGAGGAAGCTTTACCAATCAACAGTATAAAACGACATGATTTTGTAATCAATCGTCCTGCATTTAGATATAAATTACTACCAGAAGAAGAGAGATACATCAACCAACCCTTACATTATACCAGGAGACCAAAAAAAATTTATTACATAGATGATCCTTACCAAAATTCACGTGAAAATAACATCCTCAAAGACGAGAGACCACTAAGAAATATCTTGAGAAGGGATCAAAACTTTGAAAGACGATCGTATTCCCCCATCTTCCAAAACAGTGAGATCATCCAAAAATATCCTTTAATGGTTTATTCACCAAAATACTCTTATGAAAGCGATCCGAAGAATCCGATACCATCTTCCTCACATCTACCATTATACGTTAGCGATATCTATTCTCCTGGTTATAAATATGGGGGTGTAAGTGGAAGTATTAATGGAATCGGAGGTTCTTTGGAGAAATCCTATGTCGACAATGATAATAAGAAGCTATTGGAGGAACAATACCATAAGGAAGATGGAAAGAAAAAGGATGAATATATCGAAGACGAGGAGAAATTGAAGAAAGACGAGGAGGTCCTCAAACATAAAAGCAGTGATGGTGGTCATTATTCAGATGAAAAATTGCAGAAGAAAAATGTTGAGGACCAAGAAAAGTATGATGGTGGAAAAACTTATAAGCAAGAAGGTAAGTATTTTTGATATTGCTACGTTCTAAGCCGGTTTTAACTTAGCCAAGCGATACTGGTCTAATGAAAACTGTTTATTTACAAACTAAACTAGCAAAGTTCTCGAGCCTCCTGTATTTACGCAATTGTTTCTAGCCTTCGCAACAATAACAAGGCAAGAAGTAAAAATTTGTAGAAATACAATACAGACTTGAGAATAAGTCTTCGCATCCATTGTCTACAATATACTACAAAATAATCTCCCGGTTGTTGCTGTTTTATTCAGTTTACTCTTGATACTTCGCTGATCAAACTATGAGTTTCCAACGACAATCTTTAGAAACCTTCAGAAGAGTTTTTCTCGAGACATTGTTTCTTAAATTTATTCATAATAATGGAGGCAATGTTTTAAATATCCATCTACCAGAAATAACTCGCATTTATTGCCTGATTCGCTTAAACGTCCAAGAACTCTATCAAAAGCTTTTCTATTTGGTATTTTACGGTTTGGAGACCATTCCGCATACAACCTTCTAGCTTCTAAAGCATTACAAGAGGCAATGGCGTGTATTAAATGTATATTTGCGTATTCATTGAGTGCGTATACTATTTTAAAGTAGCAAATTTTTCGAATTATCTGAAGCATGTCACTATTCTTTAAGAGGATAATATTTTAGGGGGAATATATTCTATTGGAACAAAAAAGTTAGAGAGATGCTATTATTTTTACATAAACTTTGCATTCGTAAAAGGTTGTTCATATGTTTTGGGATACCCTGTATACGTCAGTACATATACGAGGTGTGTTCAAAAAATAAACTTTATATTTTTGTAACAATTGACGTGATACCACTTTGTGTATCTCTTTTTGATATAAAGATTGACTTGCAATGTCAGCCATCACGTTCTAACATCTTCTTTCACCTCGAACTACTAAACAGAAAGGGAAAATTTAAGACATAAAATCAAATAAAAATCCTTGTCAGGAGTTTGATAGTGGAATCAAGATCTCATTCATAGTGATTGTACTTGTTCCAATGTAAAGAAAATTACATAAACTAGCATGAGATTTCAATTTGTGCTGTTCTTCCTTTTTCTGGCACAAGCGGTAAATTTTCCATTTTCTGTAACCTTTTATTCAACGCTACGAACGACATTTTCACATCCTTCATTAAATTTTCTGACCCCCCATTCATAGCATTTCATCCACATATTTCGTAAATTTACCGGTGAATTTTCAGTGGGTTTGGGTGCTTCCATTCAGAAAGTGAATGACAGATTTAACCTTGCATGTGGTGAAATTATTATTAAGTATCTTCAATATTGTAAACAATTGCTAAGAAGCAAATACAATATAGCCAGTCGTATCAAAATAGTGTCAATTTAGTCTCGGGAAAACAAGATAACTGGCATGCACGCGTCAAACTGAAACACTAGCTCTACCGCGGTAGAAACTGGGAACGGGATCTACTTTCTCGACACACCTTGTATATTACATGTTAATTTTATCTTTGAACCATCGATATTCTTTTTAAGACAAACTTTTACGTCATAACTTTCAATTTTTTTAAGATATATATACAAGATGTCATGCATTTGTTTTTTCGTATACTGCATTTTAATCAGCAGTAAAAACACTGTTATTATGCTAATTTAACCTACTTCCAAAAAATAATAATAACAGAGGTAGCAATGGTGGACACTTAGTTTGAAACACCCTGTATATCGCAGACATCTTTTACTTCATTTAAGAATTGATAAATGATCCAAGCAAGTCACGATTTATAAATTTCACGCAAATCTGAATGGTGTTGACTCGCTTATTGCATACTTCCACGTGTAATCAACCATAAAATAAATATTATTTTATTAATCTACTTTAAGGTAAGCTTGTAAGTTTTCTATAATCATAATGAATTACGTGAAGCTTCATTAAATATGCCTGACAAGCGTACATTTAACAAATCACTTATCATTAACAGTTTGAACTTTAATACAATTTCCAGGACAAAACGAAAACGAAAAGAAGGGTAAATCCTCCCACAAAAAGGGTCACGTCATACGCAGCTTCAAGAACTCCCACCACAAAGAGGAAAGTGGTAACAACGAAGAATATTACGACGAACAACACGACGTCGGTGATAGTTTCAAATTCGACGCGAGCGCGGGACATTTCGGCGAAAACAAAGCGGAAGCCTTCAAAGGAGACCACGGCCAAAAAGAGTACGTCGCCAGCGAAAAGCTGGACAAAGGTAACCACGAGTCAGCTGAGGTTGCTGAGAAGATTAAGGAAGTTAAAAACGAGAATAAGGAAAGCAAAAAGGAATCCAACTTGAAACATTATGGTAATAGTAATTTTAAAGACGAGCAATCGCTATTAGGTCATCAGGAATCGAAAAATTACTTCGAAGGTCATCCATATCATGTACCGATCCATAGGCATATGTAAATGTGCAATTGTTTAAATTAGTTTCCTTTTTTACGATGAAACATATCTGTTACGTACTTACTTTTCAATAAAAACTCTCAATTCTATTATAACTATTCTCTTATTGAAAATTTAGATGTTCATTGGTGATATTTGAAAATCCAAGGTGGCTGAAATTATAAATAACACAAATGACCATTGTAGAATTTTGTCAATTATTTAGGGATGAAGGAGGTATTCCTAAAACTATAAAGGAAGGTGACAACATAGTGGACGCTTTCCGAGAGTTCCTCAAATCTGTGTACCTTCTATCTACGAGGGGAGGTCCAGAAGTTCGTGGAATGGAGGAGATGGAGTGGGGATAGGGGCGCTCGCTAGGTGTCATTCTGATTGGCGACTCATCATTAGTATATAAGTTAAGTTGCAGCCCTATAGCGTCAGTCGTTTACGAATAGTTGCCTGCTAAACAAGTCAATCCGGAAGAAAACTGAAACTATGAGGGAATTGAACACCGCGCTCAAGTTCCTTACAAAGCAAGGAAAGAACGCTCAAACCATATTGAATGAAATGGAAACCGTTTATAGGGAACAGTGCCCTAGTAAATCAATGATTTATAAGAGGCATGGTCCTTTTAAACGTGGTCGGAAGTCGATTGAAGACGACCCCGCTAAGGACGGCCAGTTGAGGCCACCACATCAGACATCGTTGAAAAAGTGCAAAAATTTCTACTACAAGATGCCCGTTTGAAGAAAAAACAATTATCTGCATTAGTTGGAGTATCAGATACCACCATTTTGCGTATCCTGCATGATCACCTTGGTATGACAAAAGTCAGTGCAAGATGGGTACCGAGAATGCTCACGCCGCTGCAGAAATAACAGCGCGTCTGTGCGTTCAAACAATTTTTGGAGCTGTGTGGAGACAAACCTGCACAGATTTTGGAGCGGATCGTTACCGGAGATGAAACATGGGTTCATCATTCTGAGCCTGAGTCCAAACAGAAGTCCATGCAATGGCATAAAGAGGGGACACCACCGCCAAACAAATTCAAAGTGTCAGAATCGGTTGGAAAGTTGATGGCTTCTGTTTTTTGGGATTGTGAGGGAATATTATTGATTGATTACAAAGAAAAAGGTAGAAGCATAACCGGAGAATATTACGCAGCGATATTAGAAAAATTAAAGGAGGCCATCAAGGAAAAACGTCGAGGAAAATTGACCAAGGGTGTGTTTGCTCTTGCAGGACAATGCGCCGGTTCACAAGAGCAAAGTTGCAATGGCTGCTCTGCAAAAGCATGGCTTTCAATCAATAGGCCATCCACCCTATAGTCCAGACCTGGCACCTACTGATTTTTATTTGTTCCCCAATTTAAAAAAGATTTACGTGGAAGAAAGTTTTCCGACGACAATGAGGTAAAGGAGGCAATTTTCGCCCATTTTGAGGCACACTACAGAGTATACATACAATATAGGAATTGCCCTTTATAGCGTTATCATCAACAGTAAGTACATTCTAGTTCGATCAACTTATTCTTTATTAGTCTTGTGTTTACTTGTAGGTAACTAGTTTCACATGTGTACCATACATCATTATATTTGCCTTGTAGATGGATATTTGCTATATCTGTTTATTATTAATAATAACAATAATAATAACAATAATAATAATAATAATAATCCATTACCAACCGATGAAACCTATTATGTCTCCTTGGAGTAAATTTTCCAACAATTTCCAGTAGCGCTAAAATGCTTGAGATGCAAGGACATACAATATACATCAATTAGACAAAATCTACGCTTGCAATTAATTTGATTTTATTTGTTTCCCATTCTAAAGCAACCAATTTCGCAATTTAATTACACAATAAAGAGGTTAAGTGTTTTATATTAGCCTCCGGGTTTGTTGCCGTTTTGTTTTCCAAATAAACGACGCAAATTTAAGAGACCCGCCGGGTCTTCTACGAGGGAAATGCTACGAAGGATACCTCCGGGAAAAAGAGAAAATGTAAAGTAATGTAAGCGCAAATAAAACGTAAGGAAACGTATTAACGTATTACGTTACATTGAGGAATCTAATAGCGAATATAGAGAAATAAAAGTCAAAAGAAGGAAGGCCTGTATTTGATATTGAAGTTTATGTTCAATTTCCTCTAATGTAGGCGTTTAAAGGTCGATGTTATTGCTTTTTTATGAGTATAGTATAAACAGATGCGTGCTGTACGAAACGACACCCAATGAATTTTAAGCCGATAGATACCTCAGTTTGTTATTTTTAGTAATATTCGTATAATGTAGGGTTTTTCAATTGGGACGGGTCGATGTTGGCAACCTGTGGCGGCCATATTGGCGGCGTCTGTTTAACTTCATATGTTTATTATTGAGTCACTGATGCCAAATCACCATGAGAAGTTACACGGTTGAGTAGTACGTCCAAATCGTAAAACTGTGTTGAGTATTCGCTATCGCAAACGTTGCTCCCATTTTACGGCGAACTGGGTGGCCTTTCAAAGTCGACTTTCCAACGTTTGCTGACCAAATTCGAGACCAGCGGTGCGGTAAACAATCAGCCAACACTCGTACGTCAAAAAAGCCAGATCGACCGAGAACATGGCCGCTGTCTTTTTGGTGCACACGAAAACAACAGAAGCTGATAGCACTGGCCAAAGCAGCTTGAGAAATAGTCTGGTTGGAACGCCTACTTTAATATTTTACACATTTGAACTTATTGCGGTTATTTCTTTTATTTGTCCCTACAATCAACCCTGTATCAGCATTAATTACTACACGGGAATGTAAAGGTTTGAAACGTATTGATGCAAAATACACTGTTTTAAGAGCTGCTTAAAAACATAATTGTTATTAATTACATTTGAATCAAAGAGTAACTTGCTAGCAACTAGTTGGTAACCGATTTAATAAATTGCGAGATTTCAATCTTCTTCTGCAAAGGAAAAGTAGTTTAAAATATTTATGACTTTTAATTGGTAAATAAGTATGTACGAATTATAAAATGTAGAACGTTGTTCTGTAGATTGAAACAGCTTTATACTAAACAATTTATAATAAGCCTGGGATGGTTTCTGTAAAATGAAATCCACGTAAATTTAATAATAATATATTAATCCAACATGGTAATACGCACCAAAGTAATGGAAAATTAACTTTTAACGTCTTTATAGTGTTTTAGTGTACAGAAGGTAATTCCATTATCAAAAAATATATTACATCTGATGCATATCCGGTTATAACGAGAGTTATAGCACCTACTATAACTTATTCGTCGCTAGTCTAGTGGCACAAAGTCAATCAAGGCTACGCGGTCAAGATCCTTGGCAAAGTCCAAAGGATTGCTTGCTTGGGCATTACGGGGGCCATGGCCTCATCCTTGGGCTTCCGCCACTGCAGCTGGTACTGAAGTCAGCTCGCCGCTTAGTTTGACGAACCCAAGTAAGGGACTTTCTTACTCAGGTACAACCCGGTCGACTGAACTAAAGGTCTCGTCCATGGTTATACAAAAAAATATATATATGCGGTTATCAATTCCGATCAAAAAGATAAAGGGTGTCGTAACCAATATATGTATTCTGAATGTTGTAGAATAGAAGCCACAAGTATTACAAGTTGCAAGCCTTGGTATATCAAAATTCAATTTATGCAAAACATAGTGACAATTACGCAAAACCTTATGGAGAAGAGAAAAACCAATATTCTCTCGCCTAGTGGCTGAAAGAAAAATACACAATGATTCAAGGTCACGAAATCAAAGGAATTTTAAAAATTCTCCCTGCACGGCTTCAATCTGCTTTACATAGGTTCCATATTAATGTTCAAATTGAGATCACACGAGACCGTCAACAAAGATTGTAAAGGTTGACAGACAAGTAAACCGTTGGGTATTACGACAGATAAAACTCCATCAATATGATCACGAAATAAAAGCGAACTATCAAACACGATGTCCAAATCTCTAAAATAAAGCATGACAATCCTAGTTCAACCCATAACATACAATCATCATGCAATACAAGCACCAAATAAAAAGAACAATTCTACAAAGGAACATCGGTCCAATTACGCCTTAAGCATCCCAAGAGATATTCGTGTAAAACAATGCGACGTTCATAAGCTACTCGCTCTCTATCTTTTAATACTCCCCCGTTTCGAATTCCCAACGGTGTCCGCTTAATGACGCAGTCACAGGAATGTTATTCTATATACGACCTCCTTTTTTTTCTTATCTCTACTTTTATCCGTACGCGAACGAGCTCAACTTCTCATCCGTATGTGAGATGCGTGTCATGCCCGTGTAAATTTTCAAAGAATTTAAACGGATCTAGCTTCAGTTGAAAAGGAGACGAATTGCTAGGTAATCTCCTCTTTTAATGTAGAGTTATCGTACATAACTTTAATGGATGGTTAGAATTTACATTCCTAGGTGAGGTATTAAATAGTTTTTTTTTCTTTTCAATGGAAAATTGTTTTGTGTGATTTTTTGTTGGTTAAATCTGAAATTCAATTCAAAAAGAATCCTATCAAGGAGAATTTTAAGGTATTGGTTTGTACTTTTCAATGCCATCGTAATAGTTTTGTTTGTAAATCATATATGCACTACAGTCTATATTATTTCGGACATCCAGTAAAATGCAAATTCTACTAAAAAATCATATAATTGCTTTTATATATAAATAACATTTATATTAGGTCCTTTATAAAGTTTGTTGTTTATTAATTGTAGATGTAAACTTCTAAGAATATCGATTAGAAAATGATTAGAAACCTATCATATTTTATCAACTAATATAGTAATTTTCAAAATAATCCTCATTGGCACAAATAGGATTATTTTTGGGACAATATTGCAGATAATAAATTTACAATACTCTTTGGAGTAGGAGAAGGCCACCCAAAAGAAGGAAACTAAATAGGTGGTATTTAGTCTCCCCCCCAAGGAGATAAATGAATATATGACGCACTTGAACTTTGTAAATGACTGGCGCCAACTAAACTAGATGGCGCTTATTGAATTAGTGAATTGAATTTTTCAAAGTTGTTGGAATGGGAAACAGGGTTGGTTAACCTGTTCCCATTTTGTTTGTGTCATTCGTATGTGGGCAACAACCGGCCCGCTGTAAAATTTCATTCGGCCCGCGAGATATTTTGAAAAACCCAATTAAATAAAATTCACGATTTAATTATAATATTGTGCTTATTCTTTACATTTCATTTACTTATTTTAATAAATTGCATTATAATAACATTGTCGTATTATTTCATGTCTGATATCCATCGCTAAAAGTTATGAACACTACTTTTAAACGCGGTCCGTGAACGTATTTGCACACTAAAGTTTGGCCCGTATGTCAAAGGTTGCCCATACTTGGTGTAATTCATTTTGATTTATTCAGTATTTTGTTTTACTTCTGTTGTATTTTGTTTAGTTGAGATGATTTCGATTAGTTTAATAAAATTCAGTGTATTCACTTCATAATAGTTTACTTGAGTACAGTTTTAGTTATTATTATGCCTTTAATTCCGACTTGTGTTTTCTAAACGTTTGCTTGAGCTAGGTAAAAGTAATTGATTAAGTATCTTTATAATCAGAAAACCTTTTTCAGAAGAAGAAGCATTTGTGCAATATTTCGGCCTTTTCACATTAGCAAATCAAATATTGCACTACTTAAAAACGTAAACTCGTATAGAGAATTAGACGCGTACGAAACGGTATACATGAAAAAGAACGGAAACTTATTGAACAGAGAACCACCCCCAATTGCACACTCGAGTTTGATGGATTTATTACCATAGGCCCTGTTAAAGATATGGTTCGCTTTCGGTCCATCCTTTCCTGTAAAAGGCATGAGGCCACCTAGTAGATTGTAAATAGTCATATGGTTTAGAAATTTTAGAGCCTGCGTAGAAAATAATTTGCAAGTGTGATACAGTTTTTACTTTCAGTTGGTAACACGGTTAACAATGGGAGCCCACGTGCTCTCGAAACGCTGCGTTCCGCATAATTAATTAATTTGTGTGAGTGGAGTTTACTGCTATACCTGTGAATTGTACATCCACACAGTCCTTGCAATCGTCATTTGGTCATACACGTAAACCTCTGAAAAATTAAAGGATAGAAGATATCCAGCAAAAACTAGACGTCTTCCTCCATAACTTCATCTGCTTCTCTAGACACCATCCCACAAGAGATAAGATATACCTTCTCGAGCTTGAGATGACGAAGATTTAGTTTTAGTAGCCTGCCATCTCAAATCGCCGCATCATCTAATGGAATTCCATTAGCGATATGTCCCCGTTTAAATAAAATAACGTTATGTACCTACGTTTCACTAACATTAATTTAATATAATTTGGTTGTTTGTTCGGTAATAAAAAAAAAACAGTGAACTATGCTGCCGACGAAGCGGTGTCGTTACAAAATGGGCCATTGTTTGTCTGATTTTATTTTGTTTTCATAGTACCCGCCGTCAGGCAAATACGAGCTGATTTATGTCTTCGTTTCGGAGTGTTTCACCGGCCACATTTTAAAGCCAACTATCATCACGGCATGGAATGCGAAGCTTGTTGAAAGCTAGAACAGCAGTTGGTAGTATGAAAAGGATTAATTTACGTTTGCATGAAAATTCGGTGTTTCCATAATTGTTAAATTTTAATTGTTTATGCACTCAGTGATATTTCCATAAAATATTTGTTTTTCCCTTAGTATCCTCGGGAATCTACGTATTAAAGTCGATCCAAAAATAGTGTCAATAATATCTGAAGGCATCCGAAATCGTCCGATTTGAATTTCTTCTTGTCAGAAAGTATCCTCATTAAGTGTGGTTATAATTCAATTTGAAAAAAATGCCTCTTTATAATAGTTTGTTTTAGTTTTCTCTTCTTTATCAATTCATTCCCGATAGATTCAGAAAATGGTATGCATATACGAGGGAGGATCTCTATGCTGTACGCCTGACCTCCTTACACTAAACCTCTACGTTAGTGCACTTGGTCCATCGGTGCTCCAACATTTCAACAGCTTCCTAGAAAAATTTTCGCCCAAGCCTTGCAAACGACCTCTCCACAGCTGCCCCTGTAATCCGTTGTCCCATTTGCAAATAGTAAGACAGAATGATTCCTTTGTTCTACAGGAACCATTTTTATGAACAATCACGATACACAATTCAAGAATTAGCCGCAGCACAACAACACTTTTAGATACAAACTTGATATTAAGCAGATATGATCTACAAATGTCACTTAAGTACATGCGAAAAACATAATCAAACAACCAATTAGAAGTAGGTGAGGGGTGGGGCATGAAGATAGACCCAAGGTAATGTTCTTCATGCTATATACACTAGCGTGACAGAATAAAATAGACACCAAGTAAAACGGTATAAGTATGTAAACAGCTAAATTCTAAGAACGAATTAAGAACTTTCTCGTGCCATTAGGGTAGGGGTAGATGTATCGGAAGGAATTCATCATAGTTTAGTATCGTTACAACTATGCCTCGCTTACAAGGTTCGAGTGATATTAGCGACTTCACCCGGGGTCGCATCGTTGGCCAGAGTGAACGCAGCGCTTCGCAACGTGAAATAAATATTCCGTTGTCCACGGTTAACCGTGTGATTACACAATTTAAACACAAGGAAGAAACAACAGTGGAGCCGAGACCAGGTGCTTGTGCGCGAACTGTTAAGAGTAACTTCACAGAAAAGTCAGCGCACCGTTCTGCGATACCTTCACAGTGTGGGGATGTATAAAAAGGTGGCAAAGAAAAACCGCTCCTTACGGCGTTTCAAAAGCGGCGCCGAATGGCTTGAGCAATCGAAATTCGAACGAAGTCCGAAGAGTTTTGGCGGTCTGTCATTTTTTCAGACGAAAGCATATACTGTCAATTCAGTGATAGTAGTCGTATCTGGGTATGGAGACATTCGTCACAGCAACTGGACGACAAATTTTTGCATCAGACGGTGAAATACGGCGGTGTGAACATTATGCTGTGGGGCGCGATATGGTATGGTGGAAGATTGCAATTAGTAATCTGCGACGGAAATATAAATGCGGCAAAATATATCCAAATATTAACAGAAGGACTACTACCGATATTCGACAACGCCATTTTACCTAAAGAAGACGGCACTTTTATGGAGGATGGAGCACCCTGCCACAAAGCAAGAACAACAACCGCATGGAAAGAGGAACAGGGGATTCGGATTTTACCATGGCCAGGCCAATCACCAGACATAAATCCGATAGAGAATGTTTGGCACATAATCTAGACAAATATGGCGAAACGACCCCGAAAACCCAGCAATAAGGAAGAACTTGTGGCAGCTGTTACAGGAGAGTGGTTAAATATTCCAGAAGACACATCATTTAATAGATTCTATGCCACGGCGACTCGCAGCACTTCACGCAAGTAGAGGTGGATCGACAAAATATTAGTCTAATTTAGAAATTTTAAAATATTTTGTATATATAACGAGAATAGAATCTTTTTTTTAATTAGTAGGTGTCTATTTTATTCTGCCACCCTAGTGTATTTCAAAAGATTAGTTGAGCATCGATATCGAAGTGAACTGGTAAATATAATACCGAAAAATTTTAATGACAAAGGCACAGTATGATCAATAACGACATAATCTCGATTTCAGGAAATTTTGAGGGCGCAGATTCCAAACTCCCATTTAGAAAATCGGCGTTTGTTATTATTGACATTTCGAAATAAACTGTGATTTGGTTGATTGTAACCTTTAACATATTCATATCGCGACAAGCTCCACGCCACAGGAATTAATAATTAATTCGGAACGCAGCGTTTCAAGAGCAAAGCTTCATCTGCCTCTAAACACAGGTACTTCTCATGCCCTCCTTAAAGATTCCTTAATTAATTTAGTGTCGTTATAAAAAGAAACATGTCGCAACATTTATATTTTTTTTATTTTCACATTTGAAATGTTGCAATCATTTGCTTCTGAATTAGAGAATAAAACTATTGTAATTAAATAAAGATGTAATTTAGGTCACAGTAACCATTTACTCAAAGAAGTTTCATACAAAAATCGGATATAGTTGAAATGATGATTTGAAACTCATTTGGAAAAACGCCTCAACCTATTAAAAGATTTAGAATGAACATTAGATTGGCAATTGCAAGATAAATAATAATAATAAATTTCTAGAAAAGATTAGTGCTGTTATCGCAATAAATTTCGATTTTAAGTGCGAAGCAAATATCGGTGCAAATGAGTGTAATTCTTCTGAACGTCTTCATTTTCCTTCCTTACTCCTTACTTTGTGTTTGCACCAGTGACGTGGTATTACTCTTCTCAAGTTTTATATAATAGGATGAACATGATTAATTATCCAATTGCTTCCTACATGATCTTCTGTGGTATCTGACCTATGCGTTATGCGAGGGCAACCTGAAATATTCCCGGAATCGGCGAGAGATGGCGCACGAAGATTGAAGAGGATTCATTGGTCGCAATTGTCAAAATTTCAGACGTCTACTGCCTCAAACGAGGAGATCATCGCCGCTACAGATGGCCATTTTGCAGATCTCGAAACATCCTACTTTTCCGACGGCTTTAAGAGACTGGAGCCTCGTTTGACAAGTCTACTGATCTTCGAGGAGACTACTTCGAAAAGTAAAAATAAGAAACCACACCAATACCGTCTTTTCCTTGTCGATTCCAGAACCATTTCAGGTCGCCCTCGTATAACCAATAACAAGTGAGAAGTAATCCTCAAACTATTACGCTCTACCATTAAAAAACGTAAAGAAAGTCCGAATTTGATGTTGCCTAGACGAAACGATCATCAACCCGACTAAATCAAGTTCTACGATGGTAAACAAGTGCCTATATACTTTAAATATTTATGCGGTAGCACTTTCAACCTTTGATATTTTCCGCTAGGTTATCTAACCCTTCCATTTTGTTTACAACCGTACATCAACCACCGAGGAAAATGTAATTTCGAAATGTCATCTTCTCCACCTCCTCATCCGTTTGTTTAGAACCTAGCGCCAACTCGCTAATCTTATTTGCGGACTTTTGAAGGGATTAATTTGACTCCTTTTTGTCGGGCGCGGCTCACCAGAAAGGAAGTTCATTAAGGCAACAGCCGATGGATTAATTAACTTTCTGTCTCTCGCGTCGGTCGAAAAGCTAACCTGTAAATTGATCCGGCCACATGTGCCGTACACGTAACGGAAATTTTTTTTTGTACTTTCCCGATGCCCAATACTTGCTACGGTTATTGTTCATTGCGGCTGCTTTTATATCTCGCAACCGTAGCGTTTGTTATGTATGCATGAGGTGCGGTGTGTTTGGTTTGGATTGAAACGTTTTTCGGGCTTCTCTACGATGCAAGTATGACTCGACTGAATTTCAAATTAAAAAGAATTGTATTAGCATTGATGCGTTTTAGAAATTTATTTGTAGGATTCATAGTTTATTTCTTAAAGTCTCGATATATACAGGGTGTGAAATCGAATAATTTGCTTTTTTTCTTGATTTATGGTAATTTGTTATACTGCATGTTTTGAGTTTCTTTTTCGTATAATAGCTTCCCTTTGCGTTACTATGGCAACCAACATTGCTTTCCCTTTAGAAATGGACCCATATTCTATTGCATTTTTGAAAATCTTTTAATGCAAGAATTGTTAAGAATTTAATAAACACAATAATTGCTTGAATTTCAGCAGTTTCACACATCAACTAATTCAATTTCATTGGTAAAAATATTCGGAACAAGAAGTGCCAGATGACGCCTGTTCTTTCGCAGCTTTCTACAAATAAACATTTCTACCAAAAATTTTAAGCGTTTCATCCTTTTCCAACTATTATTTCTTCTTCCTCCTTTCTACACGTGGTAGATAAGCTAGTGCCAGTTTTCTTCCTATTGCCTCTTCAGATGTAGATGTCCAGCATCGTTTCCAGCGTTTTGATGACCTGCTTCGATTTGTTTTTTTCACAGAGTTATTTATTTTTTGGCACTTTACACCAGTCTATCATCGCCCATTCTGTATTTACGTGTTTGTTCCAGCATTTTCTTCTTTCTCTTATCCGGTTTACCATGTTATTTTCATATCTAATGTTCACGTCATTTACTATGTCTTGGAGGTGTCTGGTCTTGCTTCTTGACTCTCTGATCTGACCCTCGCTGTACTTTTCATTCTAGGATATTTGTTCCTTCATACGATGTCTTTTAAGCAGCCTGAGGTACGGGATGCTATCATTTGTTGTTTCCGGAATTCACTATCCAGATCTCCAGAGATTGTTATATCAGCTCCCAAGTATTTAAACTGTTTCACTTGTTCGATCATCCTTTGTTCAACCTCTAGTTTGCATCTTACCGATTCTTTGGAAGTTACCGCACATTTGATTTCATCAGTTTTAATAATCATATTTAGTTGCTTTGCTGATTGATTAAAGTAGTGAGGTAATCTTTGTAAGTTGTCTTAAGAGTCAACGACTAGTACCGCGTCCTCTGAGAGCATTAAAGTAAGTACACTAAGGTGACAGAATAAAATAGACACCTACTAATTAAAAAAAAGATTCTATTCTCGTTATATATACAAAATATTTTAAAATTTTTAAATTAGACTAATAATATTTTGTCGATCCACCTTTACTTGCGTGAAGTGCTGCGAGTCGTCGTGGCATAGAATCTATTAAATGATTAACGGTGTCTTCTGGAATATTTAGCCACTCTTCTGTAACAGCTGCCACCAGTTCTTCCTTATTGCTGGGTTTTCGGGGTCGTTTCGCCATATTTGTCTGGATTATGCGCCAAACATTCTCTATCGGATTCATGTCTGGTGATTGGCCTGGCCATGGTAAAATCCGAATCCCCTGTTCCTCTTTCCATGTGGTTGTTGTTCTTGCTTTGTAGCAGGGTGCTCCATCCTCCATAAAAGTGGCGTCTTCTTTAGATAAAATGGCGTTGTCGAATGTCCGAATATTTGGATATATTTTGCCGCATTTATATTTCCGTCGCAGATTACTAATTGCGATCTTCCACCATACCATATCGCGCTCCACACCATGATGTTCACACCGCCGTATTTCACCGTCTGATGCAAAAATTTGTCGTCCAGTTGCTGTGACGAACGTCTCCATACCCACGTACGACCACTATCACTGAATTGGCAGTATCTGCTTTCGTCTGAAAAGATGACAGACCGCCAAAACTCTTCGGGCTTCGTTCGCATTTCGATTGCCCAAGCCATTCGGCGCCGTTTTTGAAACGCCGTAAGGAGAGGTTTTTTCTTTGCCACCCTTTTATACATCCCCACAATGTGGAGGTATCGCAGAACGGTGCGCTGACTTTTCTGTGAAGTTGCCGCAAGCTCAGCTGCACTTACTCGCGGTTCTCTTAACATTTCGCGCACAAGCACCATTTTATTTCTTTCAGAAGGTCCGAACCTTGTAAGCGAAGCATAGTTGTAACGATACTAAACTATGACGAATTCCTTCCGATACATCTACCCCTACCCTAATGACAAGAGAAAGTTTTTAATTCGTTCTTAGAATTTAGGTGTTTACATATTTATACCGCTTTACCTGGTGTCTATTTTATTCTGTCACCCTAGTGTATTGCCCATTTTATAGCCTGCTATTTTAGGTAATTTTGGCTGGAAAATGCTGAACGGTCAAGTCGACCAATTGACAAATTTCAATTATTGAGGATTTTTTAGAAGATCGCCGTTTGAAAGTGAAGGAATTAGAAGTGATAACAAACATATCCGAAACAAATATTCGCCGAATTCTCCATGACCATTTGGGTATGAATAAAATTAGTGAATGGTGGATACCGCGACTTCTTCCCAACATTAGTTCAGCCTATAAAGCTCATATGTTCGTAATAGCGAACTTAAGCTCATAACAGACCTCCGTTGTTTCCGGTAATTTGCTCATTTTAAGCAGGACGTTTTTAGTATTCCTTAAAAAAGTTTATGATGCTACTAACGAATGCAGTAATCCAATATCGATTGTTCATACATTCGCCGCATTGTTCTCTAGTGTTTTTCTACCTGAGTCGTAGGGCTCTGTTCTTTCAGATATAGATTCTAACTTGCAGTATGTTTCAGGTAGATGAAATAATGTAATGCATCAAAGTTTGAAGAATAAATTTACAGCAGATGATGCAAACGTTCCTTGTCCTTTTGTGGAAGGTTATACTAATATAATCTACCCTTACACATGTGTACGTTTGAGGACCGCTCAAAAGACCTTAGGGGACGTCGTTTTAAGGACGACAGTGAGTTGCAAGCAGCTGTTATAGAACATTTTGATGGAAAAACTTTTACAAGGGTATCGAATTATTAATTGATCATTGTAATAAATGTATAATTAGGGGAGATTAGTTGAAAAATAACATTCCTTATAATTGTTCCAAGTTTCTTTTTTCTATATCAGGCCAATAATTTGAGGCGCCTGTCTCGTATAAAGATATTAACTGAAAGTGGCATATAGCCAAAACTAATCCTAAAGTTTATAAGTTTATAGTAAATAATAAAGATGAATCAAAACATTTTTATGTCCAATATTGCTTGTTAATATTGTTTATCTTACTTTTCATAATTTTATATTTATTTTCCTTAACACTTAGCTTTGAGTATAACACAATCAACTGGATAGAATTAAAAAGAATTCTAGAAAAAAACGATCAACCAGCAAAATGCATAACATCAAACCGCAACCGTTTCTAAAATAAACGAGGAAGAGCTTTCAATTCCGTCGTGACGTGTTCCGATTAATTGGAAAGGCAATTACAAGACCATCGCAAAGATATTTAATATTAAAACTTGTGACGAAGCCTTACAAATGGAAAATTGAATTTCAATTTATCCTTGAAGCCGTTTAAATACGAGGAAATATGATTGCTTCCATCATCATCGTAGCAACCATCAAGAACTAATCTGACCTCGTCTTTTTTCCTTTTGTTAATTAAGTCGCGTAGTCGAAACGATTGGATAACAAAGTCTCTGCGCTTAGTATTATAATTAAAATGAGGAAATTGAACTAGCTGTTGTTATTGTTGTATTTCCATATTAGGGGTGAAAATGGAAATTTATTCTTTTAAGCAATTCCCTTATTTTTGAAGGTGTAGATTATCCCAAATTTCGAATTTGTAAAACCCGATAAATTTCAGAGGAGAAAATAAGAAAAAAGAAAATGAAAACGCCAAATTATCATTTTTATTTTTTTTTTTAATTTCAATATCTGATTCAATTTTTCTCATGCGATGTGAAACATGTTTCGAGGTAGTAATAAGCTGACGATTTTCGGAATTGGAGCATGTCATAATCAGATATAAAAAATGGAATAAGAGTAAGAGAAAAAAAGAAATAAATAAAAAAAAAGAAAAGAAGGAAATTTCATATAACACATGGGCTGAAAAGTCCCGGGCCTAACACATAGATGACGCTAGTTTTATTGCAGTCACCTTTCTCTCAGTTAGTACTAACCTTCAAAAGACAGACGTTAAAATTTCATTATATTCTATTCATTAGTTTGTGAGTTATTTTGCTAAGAGTCACGCTACTTTTGTTATTTTCAAAACAATGGATCAAAAACAATTTCATGTTTTAATTTTACACTGCTTCTTGATGGGAAAAAAATACCGTTCAAGCGAAGCAATGGCTTGAAAAGTGTTATGGGGACTCCGCTCCATCAGAAACAGCAATAAAACGTTGGTTTGCTGACTTCAAACGTGGTCGTAGAGACACCGATGATGCAGAACGCAGTGGACGTCCAAATGAGGCGGTAACACCAGAAAACATCAAAAAAATCCACAAAATCGTTTTGAGTGATCGAAAAGTGAAGTTGCGTGAGTTAGTTGACATCGTAAAGATATCAAAAGAACGTATTGGCTTTATATTGCATGAGCATTTGACTATGAGAAGGCTCTATTCAACGTGGGTGCTGCGTTTGCTCATTCTTGACCAAAGACAAGAACGTGTTGATGATTCTGAGCAGTGTTTGGCCATGTTTAAACGTAACAAACCGGAATTTTTGCGTCGATATGTGACAATGGATGAAACATGAATCCATCACTTCAATCCGGAATCAAAACGATCGTCATCTGAGTGGACAGCAACTGGTGAAGCTCGTCCAAAGCGCCCGAAAGCACAACAATCGGCTGGAAAGGTTATGGCCTCGGTATTTTGGGATGTGCGTGGTGTAATATTCATCGACTATCTTGAGAAAGGATATACCATCAACAGTGAATATTATATAGCGTTATTGGAACGTTTGAAGGCCGAAATTGCAAAGAAACGACCGCATATGGCAAAGGAAAAAATTTTGTTTCATCAAGACCACTCACCGTGTCACAAGTCAATCAAAACAATGGCAAAACTACATGAATTGAACTTCGAATTGCTCTCACATCCACCGTATTCACCAGATTTGGCTCTCAGCGACTACTGGCTGTTCGCAGACCTCAAAAAAATGCTCGCCGGTAAGAAATTTCGCACGAATGAAGAGGTTATCGCTGAAACTGAGGCCTATTTTGAGGCAAAAGATAAATCGTTCTACAAAAGTGGTATTGAAATGTTAGAACGGCGCTGGAATGCTTGCGTTGCTCTCGATGGATATTACGTTGATAAATAAAACTAATTTTGAACCAAAAAAACCGTGTTTTCTTTGTTTGGCCCGGGACTTTTTACAAGGATATTTGTTCATTTCCAATTCAATTTATTTAATTATAGAGAATTGGAATTCTAGTCTTATCAAAAAGACTGCTAAAGAATTTAAATTCATACGAATAAATTAAGATAAACGAAATTAAAAAAAATGAACGATGTATTCCAGTAAAACTCATTCAAAATTGTGCAGAGAATTTAAATGAACTACAACATCCCATGTTGTAGATATACATATGAATGTAGGAGGGGGTATAACCGCAAATGGTACGAATTCGCAGCCATTTAGGTCAAAGTCGGCAACGCTGTCAAGTCGTCAGTTAACGGTTAGAGACCCGCTTTTAGATCAACGAACCTCATCTACACGAATACCCTCTCCTACTTGCTCTCTAAATAGCGCATATTCTAGATAGAAATTTGTGTCAAACACTTTTGCGTAATATACGGAATATGCATAATACGAGTATAAAGGAATTTACTACCAAGAAGACACGGAATTGTAGTAGTTATATTGAATGGAATTATTCAAATACACCCTCAAGTATGAAGTGGAGGGTATTACATTTTAGTGAAGACGTCCACTTGTCTAGGTTTAATTTAATAACGTCAACATTCGCTTAGAAAGTACGTGGTTTTAAGAAATGTTTTTAATTAATTTTATAAAACTTTTCCGGTTCCCAGATATTACCTTCATTCCATTCATAGTCATCTTGATAGAAATTTAGGTGCTGTGAGCAATGAATAAGAAGAGAGATTTCATTTAGATTTAAATATCATAGAAACTCGGTATCAAGAAAGATGGGATCCTCATACTATTATTATTATTATTATACACTCTTTATACCTTATCAGTACTCTCGATAAAGAGAGGCAAAATTCAGTGCCATGCGGAGGACAACGTGGAGGGGTGAAGCGCGCGGCACGGAGAATCGAGTACCCGTAACAAAGCACGCTTTTTCAGTATTACTCGACTGTTCTTTGTAAGTGCTTGTTAGTACAAACAGTTTGTAATTTCGTGGAAACATCTTGTAACAGGAAGTGTTTCAGCACGTTGTATAATATATTTTTTATCATTATTTTATGTATAAACATTCCCGCATCCGCATCGCCTATGTTCACTTATGAAGGTCACCATCATAAATGATGCGAGTACGTAAATGGTACTGAACACTCGCCTTGGCACGGCCACTCGACTTCCCCACGTTTTTCTCCGCGCCGCACTGTAACTTGCTCCATTTTGTCGAGACTATGTATTAGTTCTTAACAAATGGGCTGAAAAGTCCCGGGCCTAACACATAGATGACGCTAGTTTTATCGCAGTCACCTTTCTCTCAGTTAGTACTAACCTTCAAAAGACAGCTGTTAAAATTTCATTATATTCTATTCATTAGTTTGTGAGTTATTGTGCTAAGAGTCACGCTACTTTTGTTATTTTCAAAACAATGGATCAAAAACAATTTCGTGTTTTAATTTTACATTGCTTCTTGGCGGGAAAAAATACCGTTTAAGCGAAGCAATGGCTTGAAAAGTGTTATGGGTACTCCGCTCCATCAGAAACAACAATAAAACGTTGGTTTGCTGACTTCAAACGCGGTTGTAGAGACACCGATGATGCAGAACGCAGTGGACGTCCCAATGAGGCGGTAACACCAGAAAACATCAAAAGAATCCACAAAATCGTTTTGAATGATCGAAAAGTGAAGTCGCGTGAGTTAGCTGACATCGTAAAGATATCAAAAGAACGTATTGGCTTTATATTGCATGAGCATTTGACTATGATAAAGCTCTGTTCAAAGTGGGTGCCGCGTTTGCTCACTGTTGACCAAAAACAAGAACGTGTTGATGATTCTGAGCAGTGTTTGGCCATGTTTAAACGTAACAAATCGGAATTTTTGCGTCGATATGTGTCAATAGATGAAACATGGATCCATCACTTCACTCCGGAATCAAAACGATCGTCATCTGAGTGGACAGCAACTGGTGAACCTCGTCCAAAGTGCCCGAAAGCACAACAATCGGCTGGAAAGGTTATGGCCTCCGTATTTTGGGATGTGCGTGGTGTAATATTCATCGACTATCTTGAGAAAGGAAATACCATCAACAGTGAATATTATATAGCGTTATTGGAGCGTTTGAAGGCCGAAATTGCAAGAAAGCGACCGCATATGGCAAAGAAAAAAATGTTGTTTCATCAAGACAACGCACCGTGTCACAAGTCAATCAAAACAATGGCAAAACTACATGAATTGAACTTCGAATTACTCCCACATCCACCGTATTCGCCAGATTTGGCTCCCAGCGACTACTAGCTGTTCGCAGACCTCAAAAAAATGCTCGCACGAATGAAGAGGTTATCGCTGAAACTGAGGCCTATTTTGAGGCAAAGATAAATCGTTCTACAAAAGTGCTATTGAAATGTTAGAGCGGCGCTGGAATGATTGCGTTGCTCTAGATGGAGATTACGTTGATGAATAAAGCTAATTTTGAACCAAAAAAACCGTGTTTTCTTTGTTAGGCCCGGGACTTTTCAGCCCATGTGTTAAGTAACATCTTAGCCGCATTAGTGATTCTTCAAACACCATAATATGGTACAGAATTAAATTTTGACGTAATACACAAAAACTGACATGATTTTCGGTTTCAGCACTCCCAAATTAGTAGAACATAAATCCCATATCGAAGTCAACAAATGTGTGTGCAGTGAATCCGGAAAAGGATGTATTGGAATGCCTTCATCCTTAGTGGATGAAAAATAACTCGACAATCTTATATAAAATAACAATAGTCCAAACTGTAATACAACACAGAGACAATTTAAGGCCCACGACTAACTTAATTAAAAATTTATTCCGCTCCGATGACCAAACAATATATCTATTCACTCGTGTATCATATCGCAACTAAATATAATTACTAACTTCGTTTCTTCTCGCACCGCTTCCGATTCCATTACACCCCAAAATTGATACCTTAACTCGCCTACCGTATGGTGGAATATAATATACGAATTCCCCATAGGACTCCGAAGGCAAAGGATTTTCGGTTAGATTTATGGACCTTCCGGTTACCTACATATTGGTCTCGTAGGTACCGGTTTCCCTACGGTGAAAAACTGCCGTGCGTAGGCGTCACGGATCGAAACAGTAAGATTTATCGCCGCTAAATTCGAACATACTCCAAACGTGTAGCTTCGCAGATATATCCAGCGCCGGTGATCATTGGTGTAGCAACGCAGAAGAGAATTATTGAAAAAAAAGCCGTAAATTGTACGGTGTTCGGGGAGAAAGATATCTGGGTGTATTGAGTGCGAAGTTGTTACAAGAAATTGGGTCGATTTAGTCAGGTTTGCGAAGAGTCATGTAAATATTTTGCCTCATCGCTTTCAATACGATTTTGGACAAATATATGTATTCACATATTTTTCGGATTGATTTCAATTACGAATTTTCTTCGTTCTAACGTCTTTATTTTTGCAAAATCAATCTGCTTACAAGAAATAGTAAGCAAATTGTTGACAACGTCATTACTATATTTATCAAACAAATTGTTTCAAATTTAATGAATTTATTAGAACTCAAACAGTTTCATATAATGGTTCGTTGTCCTCTCCAGCTCCTATTGTACCTGGCGTTCCTCAGGGTAGTATTCTTGATTCTATATTGTATACCATCTACACAGTAAAAGATTCTAGGAAAACTAACTATAACAATACCTGCATTATTTTACAGTATCATTACTAGAAACCGGATTATATGGAAATCTTTTATTTTATTTATTTATTATATTTTCGTCTATTTGTAGATGTTTTACACTGATTAAAGTTAATTAACGCTAATTAAGTTTAATCAGTGTAATGCATCTACATATAGACGTAAAATATAATAAATAAATAAAATACAAGATTTGCACGACATAGTCAAAGCCTTGAAGCCCTGTTCAGCACCTCATCCTTGGTAATAAATGATACACCAAAAGAGGGACAGTTACTATTTACAGTTTGTGGAACCAATGTGCCGGCACTAAATGCATTAGAAAAATGACATGCAAAACTATTAACGATGGCTTCAGATTCAGTTAGTTGCTCCTCGTCGTGGAACATGCGCCCAGGGATCCTTGAAGTTGTCCTCCGACCACCAACGAATGACCCAAAGGCCTTGGTATTAACCTTGATATTCGCGAAAAATAACTTATACTTAGCTTATTATCTTAGTATAATCCAATATATTAAAGCAACGAATCTAATTTTCACCCTCTCAATTATTCCAATTTACTTTAAAAGCGCCACGGAGTTAAACAAATGTTTTACTGAAGCTTTTAACTTATTTTCGAGAACCCTAATATAACTTTGCGCAAATATTTAGAGGGATCATTTTTGTCATAAATTTGCATTTATATAAGAGGACGGAGGACAGCAGCGAAGAAGTAGCGACAACGGAAGTGGAAAATTTCCTTTATTCCATCAACATTTAGATTGTTTGTCGTACAACTTTGCGTCTTACGAACGTCTCACTCCCTATACATCAGCGAAAATGAGTCATCTCATCGGACAGAAATAAACGTAGAGGATGTTATAGTCTGCAGCTCGAAATATTTCGGCGATATTTCTGGTTTCTCTTATACAGGTTGCGCCAAGTATACCTGATGGTTGTTAGTCTTAAATTAGTTCGTTTATACCATGCATGTGTGCAGTCACGTTCGCAATTTATCTGAGAATTTATCAAGATGCAAATTGTCACAGCTACCCAGTGTGTGTTCCAATACTAATTCGATCGACACAATGCAATACATACTAAGTTGTTTGTCTAATGAAAGAAATCTGTAATTTTCCGTTGCACAGTTTTCGCACGCCAAAACTGTTTTTCTATATCCATTTCTAATTCTCTCACTTTATCAATAATTTGAGGTGACGTTTCACGCTGGCTATAATAAGTTTTTAAAAGTGTTATGGCACTTAGGGCTTCTTCGTTTGTCGGTACGTGTTCCACTTCGTCGCATGAATCTTCTTCCTCTTCGATTTCATTATCGTTTTCGTTATACCGCTGATTTATGTCCTCCACGATAACAGAATCTGAACGCATTCCCGATGTAATAAGGCAACTGTCCACGGATGCAAAGTCGTCGAAACAAAACTGGTTTTCGTCACTATGATTTTGCTGCCACTTTTTAATAAGTTTACATAACGAAATGTCATCTTCATTTAAGTTGTCACAAACTGGATTATTCCTTAATCTTGAATGACTAAAGCAGTTTGCTATAGTCTCAGAGGCTGTACTACGCCAAGCCTTCTCTAAAAAGTCCAACGCGTCGAGAAGTGAAGCTGCACCTGGCGCGTTCTTGTCCCCGTAATAATTTTCTGCGGAAGAAATTTTCTGTAAAACATTTTAAGCTTCTTATTACGCCTTGGTCCATTGGTTGAAGGATGCTACTGTAATTTGGGGGCAGAAACATCAAATTAATATTTTTTAAGTAGGCTAATGATGGATGTGCTGGGTAGTTATCGACTAAAAGCAATTTTTTTTTACCTTTAACCGCAAGTTCTTTATCCCATTTTCGAATTTCATTTTCAAAGATTTCTGAAGTCATCCATGCTCTTTTGTTTGCGCAGTAATTTGTTGGGAGTGTTTTTATGTTTTTAAAGCAGCGTGGCTTTTTTGATTTTCCTATGACAAGAATTTTACGTTTCTCCGTACCGGTCATATTAGCACACACAAACGCAGTTAACCGTTCTTTCGCTAGTTTACCGCCTACACATTTTTTGCCTTTAAATCACACAGTCTTATCGGGAAGAAGTTTCGTCGCCATTGTAAATTTCATTGTCTTCATAATCTTGTCGTAATTTAGGCCACACTTCATTTAGCCACGTCTCTGCTTCTGTCATATTAGCACTTTTCGCTTCACCGCTCACTTTTCCGAACGTTATTGAATGTCTCGGTTTGAAACGCTCCAGCCACCCATTGCTGCACTTAAAATTTGTGTCTCAAAATAAACTCCCAAATTCTTCGGCCTTCTGCATAAGCAGTGGTCCATTAACGGGTAAATTTGCACTTCTACATTGCTTAAACCACGTAATAACCGTTTCGTCGATTTCAACCTTTTCGCACGATCGAATTTTTTTGACTTATAGGTATTCATGATTTTATTCTTATTTTTCACAATTGTACAAATCGTAGAATTAACTAACCCAAATTCGCGACACACGTCCGCTTTCTTCCTTCCACTTTCGACTGCTTTTATTATCGCGACTTTGTCCTTCACGTTTAAACTTTTTCACTTTAAACCTGACATTTTCGATAAAGAAATCTCGATGTTTCACTCACGCGATTCAAATGCCAACTGAGGAAATTTCTTACGAACTTTGCGTGGCGCATTGCAAGAAACGGTAATATTCTGGGAATCCCCGAACGGTCGAACGTTGCAGGCTAGGTAAATTGCAAGAAATCTTAATTCAACGAACGGTAATATTCTTAGAATCCCCGAACGGTCGGTTGCAGGCTAGGCAAATATCGGGAATTGAGCCGTAAACGATAATATAAATACATACCTCACGTGGTAAATATTTGTCGTTATATCAGGGGTTATTGACGCTAAAACCGGGCTTACCCTGTACGTTTGAATAGTAAAGTACGGGACCGCTTAAAATTTGACGCTAAAAAAGGAGTGTCATTACAGCCGAAGTTGTTATAACCGGGTTCTACTGTATTTCATTTCTAAAGATTTGAAAACATGTGAAAAGTGTAATAACTAGACACCGGATGATATGCACTTTGCATATAATCTCTCTAATAATAACTACTGCTAAATCCTTCTCTAATTTTAGAATATTAAGTATTTCACCATGACGGATAATTTTCCTACAATCTAGGCATCAAAATCTTCAGTTGCATACGCATCTTGACATATTTGAGATGACTTCGATTTTTCGCAAAAAACAAGAATTTCGTCGAAATTTCGCTCATATTGGATTTGGTTCAAGGCTCACCGAATGCTATCTCCAATCATACAGAATATGATTCTAAAACCTATTCGTTTCTAAAGATTTGAAAACATGTGACAAGTTTCAGGAAGAGAAGGTAGTCACATGGTGATTTGTAGACCCCAGTAAGTGATTTATCAACATAGAAAAGTTGTCGTTTTAAAAATTAAAAAAAAAACAAAACCAGAAGCGGAAGAAATTTAAAATTGATGAAAAAAAGGTACATTTCTAAAAAATAGAATTGACCTACGTTCCCGAAAGTTTCTTCAAGAAACCAGTTGCTTCAAATTTCACCAATTTATTCCTTAATTTTGCCACATAAAGTATTAATAGTGAAGGAATGGTATCTATATAACAGACTTATCTTCCTATTGTTCACTTTCATCTTTCCATCTTGAAAAAATTTATAAGCATTAAGATTATCATATTGGTTTGACTTACCTTTTCAATTTTAGCACTAACGAAAATTTAAAGAACGAACAGAGTAAAATCTTCTTAATTGAACACGTACTATTTGCAAATCAATCATTTTACTCATACAATTATTTAGTATTCATGACCCTTCAGCAATCCTGATATTCTTTCGATATTGGAATCTCAAGTAACGTTCGATACAAAAGCAAGGAATAAACTTAAATAAAAAATAAATATTTATAGATACATCTTGATTCGTTGCCGAAGATCCCAAAGTCCCAAACAAACCTAGGACAGAGGAAACGTATTAGAGAATCTGGCCGAGGGCTTTGATTCCTGAAAATATCGTCGAAGTTCGCTATCACTCCCTTTTTTACGATTTGCCAATATTGCCGACCGATTTATCGAAAAGAAACTTAATAATCGCAAAGGGGAACGAAAAAAAGCGACCGAGAGAGGTATATTGTGGTTGATTTCTTCCTCTAGGAATGTGGAAGAATTGTAGTTGGTGTTAGGTTGGACGTACGTAGAAAGCGAAACGCCTCGCTGGCCTACAAGGTCGACCAGAAATGCTAAGTCACATATCCATTTTGGGCCATTCAATTTAGATAGTGGTTTATCTTTTATTTGCATAAAATCTGCTATCTCATTTCTAACCTCGTAAAACCGTTTCGGCATTTTCCCCTTGCTTAGTCATCTGACTTCACAAATGTCTCGCGGGCCGGATCAAATCTTAAAGCGAGCCGGTTGTTGCCCACATACGATCTACATTAACTGGTCAATGTTTAACAATGGGGGAGACCAACAACAGGTGTTCTGTTTAACTAAATTGTAGACCTCATAAATTGCTACGACTTCTAGATCTGCAATTTATTTTATCGAAAAGACGTGTGGTATTTTCATAGAATTTCTTCACATAAATAGAAAACGTAAATATTTACGACTTTATAGAAGTACCCAATTTTGAAAGGACAATAAAAAATTGCCAAATTGCCTTCGTGACCTAAATCTATCATTAAACCGTCCACATTGTCATTGCAAAATAAAATACCGTTTTCTGTTCAAAAATACTGCAACCTTTTCTGAAGATTATACATAAATCCTTGCAGCCCGAATCTTAGTATTTCTACTATATTTCTCGAAGAAATCAAATCACGAATTGATTTATCAGGTGCGCTATCTTCTTCTGAAGGCAAATAAACCCTGTTAGATACCTTTGAAACACCTCATTCTCTTTCTGTAATAATACATTCTTCGTTTCAATCTACAGGTATTGATATCGACAATGCTCTCGAATGAAGTATCTGTCAAGCAGCAGATAAGGGGGTAAAATAAGTACGTAATTTAATTCTTGTTTTTGCTGGAAAAATCGAAGGTTCCGTCCAGCAAAAGTAGCGATCCGAGAAACATGAGGAAATGTTTGTTGGTGTCGAGTCATAAGACCTGTTTACAGTGTAAGCAATCTCATAAAGTATAATTGTGACGAAATATGTTTGGCAGTACAATATCTAATATGATATTTCAAATTTACGTTGTTAAAACGAAATATATCTTTCAAGATAATTTTAGGGGAAAACAAAACTAACTTTAGAAACTGTATTCATCAATGTTATTGATATCTCTGATATAACATTCACTGCACCTCTTTAGACAAAATCAAGTAGCAATTGTAGCAATAGTTTGTTTGATAACTATGCAGCCAAATTTAAGAAAAGGTAATATGATTGAAGATTAATTATATAACTCACCATTTTGTAATACAACCAAGTAATTATCAATTAACTGTAATATAGAACATCATTGCGCTTCAGTGTGCGCCTAGCTTTATTTTTGACAAACACTTCAAACAGACAATACAATGCGTAAGAAAGAAACGAGAATATGTGTGACCAGCGTGTTGGATAAATATAAAAAGCAGCCGTTAAAGTTTTTTAATCCGTCATTGCCGTACGCTTCTCGGTGGTTTAAATTTATATATTGCTGTATATTTTTTACCGCCTTGGCTCCATTCCATGCAACTAATATTCAAGAAATACTCTATTTTCTATATTTTGAACGTTATTTATTATTTCCTTTGTACAGACAGATACGCAATTACCGTGGAAACGCTTTTTGAAATGCTAGCTGATGCACACATTGAGCTTTATCTTTCCCCTATTATAGAGGAAAGTTGTAAAACTTAGCTTCTTCAAGAAGTGTTCCAATTTAGTGCTACTTTATAAATTTATTATAATAGAACATACGTTTATTAAATGACCTCCATTTTCCTATTAAAATCTTGCAATTCACTTTACAAACACCATCAATAATGTTCCTCCTTAAGACTAACTGTCTCGTAATTGTTAGCGTTAACCTCCTGCTTTAAATAAATCCCAGAAGTATTAAATTTTCTCTCTTAAAATAATTTAAATGAATTTATATTAGTTTTTAATAATTCAAATTTCGATACCAAGAAAAAGCTATATCACGACGACAAATATACCCAAACTAGAAACAAAACCCAATTCCAAATGAAATACCTAAATGAGGAAGAAATACACAAAGAGAACTAAAAGACAATAAGAAACCAGGATTTTATGGTCTCTGCGAGGATCATGCTATATAATTTGAGATGCCATTATACTAGAGAAGTTATAGCTGGTAACACTGCATTTCTAAATACCACCATCCTTAAATAGTAAACTCTGACTGTCAGTTGAGTAGCTACTGTCATAGAACAAACGTGGTATGTACGATTTGTCATCGAAACATGTCAAGAGAACATGTACAATCTACCACGATTTTAAGGTTCGTTTAAGTCATATGTGGGCAACAACCGGCCCGCGGCCCGAAGATTTGCTCCGGCCCGCGAAACATTTTGAAAAACCCAATAAAAAAATATTACAGTACTTACTCACACTCACTCCAAATGAGGAAGATCGGGCGATTATTTTAATAAATTGCATTATAATAACATTGTCGTATTGTTTCATGTCTGATGTCTGATATCTATCGATCAAAAATTATCAACACTACTTTAAAATGCACTACCTTTAAACGCGACCGCGCGAACCTATTTGCACAGTAAAGTTTGGCCTACAACATGTCAAAGGTTGCCCTTACTTGGGTCAAGTGAACAACAAAGTCTCGAACGATTGCTACTCGCATTTGGCGATGAAAGTCCTTCACGCAAGCCTGTGTTTCGCTGGTATTACGAATTTAAAAGAGGACAGATATCGCTTAGTGATGAGGCACGTGCTGCTAGACCCTATTCTTCAGTTAGCGCCGGAGATGTACCTATCACAACATTGAGGCAACTCTTAGTGTCGGATCCGCAATAGTAAATTCAATTTTACATGATCATCTTCGGATGAAAAAAAATGTTACCCGTTGGATGCCACATGCGTTTAACGATTGCCAAAAGGCAGAACGTGTAAGAATCGCTAGGGAAACGTTAGAAATGTTAAATAATGGTAGACATCGTATTCTACGTAAAACACTCCCAGAAGAGCCGTATGTAAATCCAGGAAGATGCACCAACCCCAACAATGACCAAAAAGCAAAAGGTTGTCAAGAACGTTACGTACGCAGTTTTCTTTCGTAGTACAGGATTAGTAAAAGCAATAAAGCTCGAAAATCAACGTATAGTCACAGCAAACTGGTACACCACAGAATGTTTAACTGTACAATGCTGACAATGCATCATCACACAGTGAACAACAAACAGTTGAATTTTTACGTGAAAATAATGTAGAAGTTATCGAGCAGTTCATCAATTTTTTTGAAAGCATCCCAGAAGATGATTGCCTTCAAGTTTTTACGTTGTGGAAACTTTGGTTACAAAAGTGCATTGATGCAGGAGGTAATTACTTTGAGCATAAATAGAATCATTTCCGTAACAAGACTTGCCGTTTTTGTTGTATCTCAAAATAACTTCTGCATTACCGTTTAAACTTTTACAGTATAATTCTTGTTTAAAAACGATCTGCTCTTTCTTATGCATGGGGACGCAGGGGAACGGGAAATTTTGAACGTTACAATTGTCAGCACTGTAGAGCCGGCAGTTGTTCGTAACGTCGCACAATTGTTGTGAACGCATTGCCATTTAGTAATCCTGGATCGTTGGACTGGTGTGGAACGTGCAGTAGCTGTGAGAGCGTTTTATAAAAATGGTGATACTGCCGCGCAGAGAATATTTCGACAGCATTACCAGCTTGGAGGTCATGGACGTGTCCCATCTGCGCATGCGATTACAACGTGGATGCGTAATTTTGAAGAAACAGGATCTGTCTTGAAAAAGAAAGCTCCAAGTGGCATTCGAACGGTACCCCAGAAAACATTGAGGCTGTTAGAGCTGCAATCGAGAGAAGTCCTCGCCGCTCCGTTCGACAGCATGCATCTACGCTAGGGATTAAGCGACGAAGCTTACAAAGAATACTGCACGAATTACATTTCCATCCCTATAAGTTGCAGATTGTGCAACTATTACATGAACGAGACCCAGCGTCCCGTATGGAGTTCAGTAGGTAGATATTGGCTAAAGTAACGAGGACGCAAATTTCGCTGGTAACATATGGATATCAGACGAAGCCCATTTCCACCTGAACGGTTTCGTAAACAAGCAGAATTTTCGTTATTGAGCCCAGGATAATCCTTGTGAGTTACACCAGCGACCACTACATAACGACAAGGTCACAATATGGTCATCATCATGTCATGGTGTCATCGGCTCTTATTCTTTTGCACGTGAGGATAGTAGTGCAGCGACAGTAACATCCGCTCGATATGTTGAAATGCTTCAAACATTCTTTACACCGAGACTGTACGAGCTTAATCTTAACATGGAAAACATGTGGTTTCAGCAGGACGAAACCACGTCACACACTGCTCGACATTCGATGGCAGCAGTTCGTCAATTGTTTGGAAGATACATTATTTCACGTAACGGTGACATTGAATGGCCTACGAGATCCCCTGATGTTAGTGTGTGCGTCTTCTTCCTGTGGGGGTATCTTAAAGGCAAGGTGTACCGTACACGACCTGCAACAATCCATGAAGTGAAGGAGAACATTCAACAAGAAATCACTGCCATTTCCCAAGATTTGCTATACCGCGCATTCCAAAGTTTTCATAACAAGCTGTTAGAGTGTGAACGCAGAATGGGAGGATATCTTTCCGATGTCATCTTTAAAAAGTAAAGAGATACTTTTGGACATTTTGATTGTAGAAACATAAATGGCATGCTGCATACATGCACTTTCGTTAATAAATTACAAGTTTTATGAATTTATTCGTGGAAATGACGTTATGTCAAAATTTCCCGTTCCCCTGCGCCACCCTGTATTAGAAGTTTCACCGATAAAATCAATATACTTTTACACAATTTGCCTATGTCCTAATATTTTTATAATCATTTCGTACTATTCGTAAAGACATACATAAAATATCCCCGCAAGTTATAGAGGTAACCTTGTTTATCTACTGATGAAGTATGCTTAGCATACGAAATGCACATTTAGATCAATAAATAATTTGTGATATGCACAATTATTTTGAATTAGAAAAAAACCAATTGACATTTACTTAAACAAAGGAGCAATTGAGGAATTATAAAAAAATAAGACACTCTTTTCAAACGCATAACCTTCGCAAATCTCTCTACTTGCCGAAAAAAGACCGAAACGCTTTACACACTAACGACATTTGCCATTATCTTTATCGTTCAACTCCACATGGCAGATTCCTTCCATTTTCCACGCAGATACATCACAGCAGGCGTCGTAATTCTTCCCAGAACCATCCTTGCTGTTACGTCGTGGGTTTATAGCTTTCAAAATCATCTATGACGTCTATTCTGTATTAAAAGCATTAAGGTTTTTAGTCGTCTAAAGCTCTATCTCCGCAGTTTTTAGACTTTAGTGTTCAGATAGAAATGAAAACATTTTTACTTATTATTAAAAGCTCTACGAACGTTCAGAAAAAAAAAGTTAACCGTGCAACTGTTGGAGTAGCTATAACAAAGCTCATTCTCGATGATTATTAATGGAGAAGCCGAATTTTACAGAACAAGGAGCATCCATGGCGTCTTTAAGCAATTACATTCCAGCAGTGTTTTTACTTGTCATTTGTCAAATAGGGAAGACCGAAGTAATGGCGGTAGCCTGAGGAAAATCACATGTTGCATAAGTCATCCCTGATAACCTGGACGTACAGAATTAAACTCTCTGAATCTTACATGAACTGAGGTAATAGAACGTCATTTCTCTATTTGAACTTCAAAATGCCGTAGCGGCCAAAATAAGAGTGATAGCGCGTTTTAACAGGAACCAATTGATTCCGCAGACATTTTTCCATCTGCAACGGGCTATTTCGACAACCGAAACGCCGTTGCTAACGCATTAGACGGGCAAACGGAAAACGTTATTTTAGAGCCTTGTTTTTTCGAAAATCTCGAAACTTTGTTCTGCTATATCTCGAGAACGGTTAGAGATATCGAAAGAGAAATGCTAAAAAAATTCCTGCTCAACCCGCCAGAATCGAAATCAAAACGATAGGATGGTCAAGTCATTTCACGATAATGAGGTGAACCGTTTTTATCGTAATATACTAGAAAAAACTCATCTATTCGCATGTCACTCAACCCTATTCGGAGTCTGTTTAAGAAGTTGGATTTTGCACTTTCTCAACTTTCAAAAATCCATATCTCCCGAACGGTTAAAGCTAGCGGGCTGAAATTTATTAGGCGTAATATGCCAATATAGGTCCACATTTTGGTATCACCGAAACTGCATCCTTCGGTTTTTCGGGTCGAAAAAAAATGTTATTGTTTTGGTTAGAAAAAAAATGCAATGTTTTTATTGCTCAAAAACGAGAAGAGTTAGAGGTTCGCTTATTGGGCCGTCGTAATGACCTCTGTGAGGGCTCTAAACCCTCAAAGGAACGACGCTCTAGCTCAACTCATACTGACGTTACAGGGCGTCAAAGGTATTGAAACCTCCGGACCCAAAAGATTTACTGCGTTGACTTGATATCCTCGCTTTTGTAATTTGTGGATGACGCTTGGAAATCTCTCGTTTAGGGTAGTTTTTTTGCACTTTTCAGTTGAGTATTCTTACATACGAACATCTTGGTAAACATTATTTATTTAGATATATACTTTTGTGCTTTTCTACGGTATAGAGATTTAGGTAAAATTTGTTTGTTGTTGTTAGTTTAGAGACAATATTAGGTAGAGGGATTTAACGTGTACACCAGCGCTCATAGTAGAATGGAACCTAAAATTTTAACAAGATATTTTAAAAAGAAGTACTTTTATTCGTGTAATAATTCTATAAGCACATACAGAATTTACTGATCGAAGAACTAAACTATTAAATAACGAAATTGGACCGTGTCATGAGGAGGAATCTCATCTGGAAACGAGCCACAATATTTTGTTTTGAAGAAACTTCGGTCGTCGCGAGATATCCTCATTTCTATGGTAGAAAAATCAGGGAGGCAATGGAGATTCGAAAACACGCCGTTAATATCCGTGACCTTCTGCCAAAATGGTTTCGTCTGTAGCGTGGTTTACACGTCGTGTTACCGTGCCACTTTGGTTTCCCTATTTCTACTGACGAAGCCTCCTACGATGGAGGCGAAACGTCTTTCTCTTTTTCTCCTCTTTCTTTTTCCTATCTTTTTCTTTTTTCCCCTTTTTTCTGTCTCTCTTTCCTTCTCCCCTCATTTTTCATTTTTCTTCTTTTTATCTAGTTTTCTTTTTATTTCTTTCTCTTGCTCTATTTTCGTTTCTATATATCTCATCATGACACGGTCCAATTCTAGAAAGAGTTCATTTATTACTGGCTCTGGCCGTGGAAGCCTACATATTGATTTCAAAAGGTGAAGCGGTCTTATATTTGTGACCTTCATCTTCTTTTTCCCTTTTTATTCGTTCATAGATATTTGGCAGGGAGCGCAAGAATAAAATTATAGAGACAAATACGGATGTGCGTTCTTAAACATTACCCAGATATTACCATTCCGTGAGAAGTTACGTGAGGTTATGCTTGTGCTGTTAAACATGGTTATCAGTTATTCGTTTCGTTTTTATGATTTTGTCGCAGTTTTAACGCTTAATTTTGTTGAATGTTGTACGTTTTTATACGCAAATACATTTAAAAAAAAATGTACATTTCGTGAACGTTTCTATTCCACTTTTTGTACATAGTTTACTTCTATTTAATTTTCGTATACAAATGCCAGATATAAAAAGATTGCACAAATGAAATGCATTACTGTTTACATTGTAAATCTTTTTATTATTATATTTTATTATTTATTAGAATTAAAATGCAATAGATTTCGAAAATTTGTTGTTATTTGCTTTACAATAGTTCTATTTTGGCAATATACATGCTTATTTCGGCATACATGTTTTATTGTGTAACAGATATTCTTCTTGCTATATTCGCAACATATGGAGCAGATAGCAAGAAGAATATTTGTTGCAATAGAACTTGCAGAATATATTATATATACATGTGTTCAGATACTTTCACACTCGTGTGTAATATACTGTTCGGATATTAATAGTGTTGTGTGTACATCGAACAAGTAAGCACGTCATAAAAAATATAAACAAATTGTATGACTGTGATTGAATCAAAATTATCTTTGTTTATTCGTTTTATAATTTATTTCACCGATTGGTTGTACCAACGGGAGGGAATACTAACAAAGAACACGCAAGCATACAAAACCTAAATCTATGTAAAAAACAGAGCAGGGAAATCAACCCCAACAACACGATTTGAAATCGGGATTTAGATTTGGCGCTTTGAAATATTTTTTAGACAAACGGCAGGTGGCGCTAAGCAGCCACAAAATAATATCGAACGGATTTCTATCTGCTATATATATTATCTCCGAATGGATTTTTCGATAGGAAGAAAGCGTAACTTACTTTATGTTTTCTAATGTTTATTATTATCAATATTTTTACTACAATTGTCAAAACAAGCGTCAATTTTGCATGAAATAGATAGTGTCCATACTATTATGCGCGGTAGTGTATACAAATGGAGGCGAATTTTGAAGGTGGTCTCAATTGGAATACCCAATGTTAGAAAACGACACGCTCAAAAGGAAAAACAGTATAAACATGCTTTTTTTATCTTCTAACGATTAGTGGAATTATGATTCTCCTTGTTGAATCTCAAAAATAATTTGGAGAAAGAAACAAGTTCCATCGAAAACGGAACATCACGCAACAATAATATCGATGAGTCTGCCCGCTCGAAACATTTCTTTCTTAGAAAAAAAGACACGTCGTATAACTTGTTGTCGTCCAATATTCTTGCGACCAAGTCTACGCCGATACAGCTACAATCTCCTACGTCTCATCACCATAAAAGTTGAAATAATCGGCGGCTTGACCGCGCTGTTCTATTTCGAAAAATTTCGCATCGCACGTCATATAATCGAGATCTTAAAAATATACGCACGTTCGAGCGAATACACCGCTTGCCTGCCGGTATCGCTATCGTTGACTGGCTGGCATTACGGCAGGCTATTTGTTCGCAGAGTTCAGCTGTCTGTTGACGAAAATAGAAGCGCGACGTAGTACAGAAGTTCGCGCTACAGGTGCCCGTGTTCGCGCAATAAACATCTCAATAGTAAATATACAGAGGCTAGCCGGTTTTAAACGTGAACGGATCGAAGTATTTCTTTGTTGGTATGGTTATTGTTCTTTGTATCGCAATCCGTTAACAAGTCATCTACACAAAAATGGTTTTTAAAATAACAAACAGTTATGAATGGTACTGATTCTGTAGCATACATACGAGGGTGGATCTCTCTGCTGTACTCCTGACCCCCCTTACTGTAAAACTACAGTGGCATTATATTTTTTATTTTTCGACGTAGCCACCCTCTACACTAATGCACTTGGTCCATCAGTGCTCCAACATCTCAACAGCCTTCTAGAAAAATGTTTGTCCGACCTCTGCAAACCACCTCTCTACAGCTTACATAATTTTTTTTGATCCGACGAATATGGCTAGTGCTCCACTAATTCAAAACCCCTTTCTGTGGTATTGGCTGCCGTTTTCTAATTTCATTTTTTGTGGACAGAAAAGATCCCAAATATATTTGATCCTATTAAAACATCGTTTTTATCCGATTTATAGTGACTTGCATTACAAATTTTGATATATTTTGAAATGTTCAATTTACTGACGTTATAGTTGGCATGAGGAATATTATCTGTAATTTTATCTATTGTATGAAAACATATTTTTCTAGTAAAATGACTGCTTAAAGATATTAAAGTAAAGTAAGTTTTATTTATCCACTTCACAATTTTTTACTAAATCTTTAAAATGCATTCATGAGCTTAAACAGGCTTGTTCGGATATTTCTCAGCCACCACAGCCGATATTAACTAGATGGAAAACGTGGTTTAAAGCTGTTTTATATAATCTGAGATTTCTACTCATTGTTAACGCTTGTATCTTAAATTTAAATCACAAGAAGCCCAAATAATTTCAGTAAGCCGGCGGCTAGTTTTAGATACCGAAATCCATACTTAAATAGAGCAAATTTCCGAAAACTATTCAATTCTTTAAAATATTATATCCAAATTAGAGGACGCCAAGCTGTCATTACTTGAAGTGCTAAATATAGTAGATTACCTCAAAGACTTGTTATGAAACAACACATGGGCTGAAAAGACCCGGGCCTAACACATAGATGACGCCAGTTTTATTGCAGTCACCTTTCTCTCAGTTAGTACTAACCTTCAAAAGACAGCTGTTAAAATTTCATGATATTCTATTCATTAGTTTGTGAGTTATTGTGCTAAGAGTCACGCTACTTTTGTTATTTTCAAAACAATGGATCAAAAACAATCTCGTGTTTTAATTTTACACTGCTTCTTGATGGGAAAAAATACCGTTCAAGCGAAGCAATGGCAATGGTGTTATGGGGACTCCGCTCCATCAGAAACAACAATGAAACGTAGGTTTGCTGACTTCAAACGTGGTCGTAGAGACACCGAGGATGCAGAACGCAGTGGACGTCCAAATGAGGCGGTAACACCAGAAAACATCAAAAAAATCCACAAAATCGTTTTGAATGATCGGAAAGTGAAGTTGCGTGAGTTAGCTGACATCATAAAGATATCAAAGGAACGTATTGGCTTTCTATTGCATGAGCATTTGACTATGAGAAAGCTCTGTTCAAAGTGGGTGCCGCGTTTGCTCACTGTTGACCAAAAACAAGAACGTGTTGATGATTCTGAGCAGTGTTTGGCCATGTTTAAACGTAACAAACCGGAATTTTTGCGTCGATATGTGACAATCGATGAAGCATGGATCCATCACTTCACTTCGAAATCAAAACGATCGTCATCTGAGTGGACAGCAACTGGTGAACCTCGTCCAAAGCGCCCGAAAGCACAACAATCGACTGGAAAGGTTAAGGCCTCGGTATTTTGGGATGTGCGTGGTGTAATATTCATCGACTATCTTGAGAAAGGAAATACCATCAACAGTGAATATTATATAGCGTTATTGGAGCGTTTGAAGGCCGAAATTGTAAAGAAACGACCGCATATGGCAAAGAAAAAAATTTTGTTTCATCAAGACAACGCACCGTGTCACAAGTCAATCAAAACAATGGCAAAACTACATGAATTGAACTTCGAATTGCTCCCACATCCACCGTATTCGCCAGATTTGGCTCCCAGCGACTACTGGCTGTTCGCAGACCTCAAAAAAATGATCGCCGGTAAGAAATTTCGCACGAATGAAGAGGTTATCGTTGAAACTGAGGCCTATTTTGAGGCAAAAGCTAAATCGTTCTGCAAAAGTGGTATTGAAATCTTAGGGCGGCGGTGAAATGATTGCGTTGCTCTTGATGGGGATTACGTTGATGAATAAAGCTAATTTTGAACCAAAAACACCGTGTTTTCTTTGTTAAGCCCTGGACTTTTCAGCCCATGTGTTATAACAGAGAGTATGGGAAGATTAACAATCGATAATTTTTTGAAATGAGCCTTTGTAAATTCACGAACACTGACATATTTTCACCTCGCTGTAGGAGTATAACTGAGTCAGTACTGGAAGGCGTGCTAATGACACAATATTACAGCGAATTTTTGCCTTACTCTACCTCAACAATACAATCAAACTAAAATAGTAAGTAATTGCATTCTTTATTTCTAATAATGATGATAATCGAGCCGTATTCTACTGTGAAAGCTTTCGTTTTTGCATACATAATAAACAAATCGCGTTTAGGGTGCAACATTTAAACTACCAGAAATGGTAGCACTATTATGGTGATACATTTTCCTTGTAATTTTCAGCGTTAAAATTTAATGAAATATGTTCGATAGTTTCCGGTAGGATTCGAACCCACATCTTCCCGTTTTCCAGACAAGTGCGTCACTATTGAGCCATGAAGAGATAAGAAGATGTGGGTTCGAATCCTACCGGAAACTATCGAAAACACCCCATTAGACTTTAGCATTGGAAATCATAAAGAGAATTATTATGTGTCATTAAGAAAGTCAACGGAAATTTCATAATAATTTAGACTATTCTGGTACGTAAGTTCTCATATATATCTTTCTAACACAAAGAAAGGGATATTCCTCAAGTGTTTTCAAGTCTTGTCTCTTAGTTTCTTTAAATTTGTCCGGCTTATTCCGTCCCTTCGCGAAAGAAGAAAGTAAATACAGCTCGTCCGCTTTCTTTCCAATTCTTTTCCATTACAATTGGGAGCTTAAATAATTTACTTCTTCCCCCAAATTATACGACCATCACTTTTCCGATTTCCCTTACGATTTAAGATAATTCCGGACGCCTCGGAGACGTCAAGTAGCGGCGGCAGCGGAAGAATCGAAAAATGGCAGACAAGAAAAAGGCTAAACCTGATTAAAATTCAAGCGACGTGGAGATTCCGCGCGGCATTTCTTTATTATTTCTCATTTTTTTAATGTTCCGACGCGAATTAGACTCGGCTCTCTCGGATTTATTATCTACCGTAACGTTTGGCCGCCCAGAGGCGTCGTTTCGATCGGTCCGAACTACTGATTAATGTACGAGTCGCGCTTGAATGAGTTGAAGAATATTTATTGATAATTATCTTAATTGAACCCTTATTTATACTCCTGGCGGCTGTGCGCGGACGTATGTGGAAATCGAAGGTTGAAGGGCTTTGATTGGTATCTGCAAGAGATAGGTAAAAGTTCTTCAAAAAATGTAGTACGAGGGCGACCTGAAATTTTTCCGAAATCGAGAAGAAAAACACGGTATTGGTGTGGTTTTTTATTTTTATTTTTCGATGTAGTCTCCTCCAAGATCAATACGCTTTTTCTAAACGGTGCCCCAGTCTCTCCAAGTCGTCAGAAAAATAAGATGCTTCAAAGTCTGCAAAATAGCTATCTGTTGACCTCCTCATTTGAGGCAAATCTCTTCCCTTCCATAGGAAAGTCACTAGGGGTTAGGTCCGGTGAATATGGAGGATGAGGGAGGGGCACATAATTCTTTCTTGCATCCGTTGTTTTATCTACCATCAACCATATTTCTTGATCTTTTAACGCTGCGTTTATTTAATCCGGAATCGTGTTTGTCACCCGATGGAAACCAAACATTAATTGGCCTCTTGCTGATGATCTCCATTTCGTATTTATCCCAAATCTTTCGAAATTCTTCGTTGTTTATAATAACACATGGACTGAAGAGTCCCGGGCCTAACAAATAAAACACGGTTTTTTGGTTCAAAATTAGCTTTATTCATCAACGTAATCTCCATCAAGAGCAACGCAATCATTCCAGCGCCGCTCTAACATTTCAATACCACTTTTCTAGAACGATTTATTTTTGCCTCAAAATAGGCATCAGTTTCAGTGATAACCTCTTCATTCGTGCGAAATTTCTTACCGGCGAGCATTTTTTTGAGGTCTGCGAACAGAAAGTAATCGCTGGGAGCCAAATCTGGCGAATACGGTAGATGTGGGAGCAATTCGAAGTTCAATTCGTGTAGTTTTGCCATTGTTTTGATTGACTTGTGACACGGTGCGTTGTATTGATGAAACAAAATTTTTTTCTTTGCCATATGCGGTCGTTTCTTTGCAATTTCGACCTTCAAACGCTCCAATAACGCTATATAATATTTACTATTGATGGTATTTCCTTTCTCAAGATAGTCGATGAATATTACACCACGCACATCCCAAAATACCGAGGCCATAACCTTTCCAGCCGATTGTTGTGCTTTCGGGCCCTTTGGACGAGGTTCACCAGTTGCTGTCCATTCAGATGACGATCGTTTTGATTCCGGAGTGAAGTGATGGATCCATGTTTCATCCATTGTGGCATATCGACGCAAAAATTCCGGTTTGTTACGTTAAAACATGGCCAAACACTGCTCAGAATCATCAACACGTTCTTGTTTTCGGTCAACAGTGAGCAAACGCGGCACCCACTTTGAACAGAGCTTTCTCATAGTCAAATGCTCATGCAATATAAAGCCAATACGTTCTTTTGATATCTTTACGATGTCAGCTAACTCACGCAACTTCACTTTTCGATCATTCAAAACGATTTTGCGGATTTTTTTGATGTTTTCTGGTGTTACCGCCTCATTTAGACGTCCACTGCGTTCTGCATCAACGGTGTCTCTACGACCACGTTTGAAGTCAGCAAACCAACGTTTTATTGTTGTTTCTGATGGAGCGGACTTCCCATAACACTTTTCAAGCCATTGCTTCGTTTGAACGGTATTTTTTTCCCATCAAAAAGCAGTGTAAAATTAAAACACGAAATTGTTCTTGATCCATTGTTTTGAAAATAACAAAAGTAGCGTGACTCTTAGCAAAATAACTCATAAACTAATCAATAGAATATCATGAAATTTTAACAGCTGTGTTTTGAAGGTTAGTACTAACTGAGAGAAAGGTAACTGCAATAAAACTAGCGTCATCGATGTGTTAGGTCCGGGACTTTTCAGCCCATGTGTTATTTTGTGAAATGTTATGCAGACTTAACATATAAATAAAGTCATATAGAAAGTTACTATATGGTACATCAATTTTCGCATTGAACCGGTATTATTTGCTACTAACATGTCTTTTACACGCAATAATACTATACGGTAAAATGTTGATATTGCAAACAATACATTTCATAATAGTTCCAGTGTATTATAATGCCAAAAATCGGTTAACAAATCTATTATCACTCGTCGCATATAACAAAGAATCCCGTCGATTCACCATCATCATTCTAATCCGGCATTCATCCATATACTAACCGTATGAATCCAGACTGCGGACGTGTCAGAGCGCTTTCGAAATATATCACCCCCGCCAATGAGTGCACAATCGTGCCAGCTTTGTGTCTTTGTCGGATAAAAGGAAGAAAATTACCCACGGTTTTCTATTTAAAACCATGAACCTTTCTCTCTAGAATTAGTTTCATGGAATCTCATACGTTATGAGATCCTTCCCTACTTTTGAGGCCGCGCAATATAAAACAAATGTACTACTTAAAGCATCCTTTATACATATAAGTAGGAACTCCAATGGATTAGTTCAGGATCTTTCTTGTTCACATCCGCATATGGGTTATATTGTTGTTACACTTTGTTCTTGCTCTTTGACTTTCACCGAGTTCTTATTCTGTTTAATTCATTAGTAATTTTTTCTTAATTTAATTTAGTTTTACTGCACTGTATATATTGTATTATTGTTATATTACCTTGTAAATGGAAATATTCTGTATTGGCCAAGAAAATAAATAAACATTATTATTATTCTTTGTTTTTTATTTATCAAAAGTAAGGTAGCTTCTATCATACTACTATAATTCTATTTATTACTACGATGCATATTCCTCCATGTAGTGGAATAAAAACATCTATATTCTATTTCAAACAACTCATAAAATAAAATTTTATACATAAAGACATTACCTTTGAGTATTTTCCCGAAACAAGATACTAAAATCTTCCTCAAAGGTAAATCCATATTAAATTTGCATTCAACTATTAAATTCTCCTTAGATTTAATCTTGTTATCTTCCTCCAACAGTATCCGCATTGTCTAGAATTGTTGCATCTCGTTGACTGTGTAGAGCGTTCCCTATTATAGAAAGCTTACAAAGCAAAATTCCACCTTTCGATAATTACACGGTTGGGGAAACTTGAGAAAGAAACATAGTTCCTCTTTATTGTAATTGAATTCTGCAAGTTTGCTAAGTTAAGTTAATGAAGAGAAAACAAACCCTGTTACGATAGGTACATTAATATAGCCTTACGGAACTCTAAATATCCGCTATTTGTAATTAGTGTTATTGTAAGTATTTCCTTCTAGATATAATAATACGAACAATTCTCGTTTCCATCTTCAAGAAAAATAATGAAGAATGCGTTACTCTCATCAGCAAACAAAATTCTGGTAAAAACTCTCCAAATAAGATTGCCAAATTATCTCTTAAGAAACATAGTAATACACCAACAATATGCATTCCAGAAAAAAAATTATGAAGAACATCAGCTGCATATGATCTAGTTACCAGATGAATAGAAAACTGGAAGATTAGTACATAGAAGCAACCATGTTCATAATCATGAAAAACGCATCGACACAATATCGAAAGCAAAACTGATTGAAAAACAGAAACCTTAGGTATAAGGAGAAACAAATTAAACCTAGGAGAAACCTACTTAAAGGACAGATAACAGATCACGAAGATAAACAAAAAAGAAAAGGATCCTGTGCGTGGAGAATGCAGCAAGAAGGAAACCTATTCCTAATTCTATGCATCATATACACAAAAGATCCCATTAAGCCTCAAAGGAAAACTATATCCAGATGCTGACGCTGCAATAATCTACTGGCAATAAATGAAAACAAAACCGAATATATGATCTTCACTAGAAGAAAAAATAGAGCGAAAATGCAGATAACTGTGAATCAAATATGAATACGAAAAGATAACTCCAATAAATATCATGACAAATTACTCTACCGTTCGTTTTGATTATTTCCGAGCCAATTTAAACGATACACAACAGCTGTATCATCGACGGCAGCCCTAAATCATCCAGGAACATCGCTGGAGGGTCCGATAACAATAAAATTTAACGAAGGAAAAGAGAACAAAGGAATTCATAGTATTCCGCAGGATCTACGAGGCATCTGATAGTGAATTTCTTGCTTGCATGGACATCAGATTTTTCCAATTTCTTTATCCCAACTCCGAAACGATTTTACGAAGATTGATTCTGCATGGTGCGTTGGCAATTTTCGGATAGGAATTCCTTCTTAATACGAGGGGAGGTCCAGAAGTTCCTGGAATGCAGGGGATGGAGTGGGGATAGGGGCGCTCGCTAGGTGTCATTCTGATTGGCGACTCATCATTAGTATATAAGTTAAGTTGCAGCCCTATAGCGTCAGTCGTTTACGAATAGTTGCCTGCTAAACGAGTCAATCCGGAAGAAAACTGAAACTATGGAGGAAATTGAACACCGTACCGTGATAAAGTTCCTTACAAAGCAAGGAAAGAGCGCTCAAACCATATTGAATGAAATGGAAACCGTTTATGGGGAACAGTGCCCTAGTAAATCATGATTTATAAGTGGCATGGTCTTTTTAAACATGGTCGGGAGTCGATTGAAAACGACCCCCGCTCAGGACGTGTCAGAATCGACTGGAAAGTTGATGGTTACTGTTTTTTGGGATTATCAGGGGATATTATTGATTAGTTACAAAGAAAAAGGTAGGAGCATAACCGGAGAATATTACGCAGCGATATTAGAAAAATTAAAGGAGGCCATCAAGGAAAAACGTCGAGGAAAATTGACCAAGGGTGTGTTGCTCTTGCAAGACAATGCGCCGCTTCACAAGAGCAAAGTTGCAATGGCTGCTCTGCACAAGCATGGCTTTCAATCAATAGCCCATCCACACTACAGTCCAGACCTGGCACCTAGTGATTTTTATTTGTTCCCTAATTTAAAAAAGAACTTACGTGGAAGAAAGTTTTCCGACGACAATGAGGTAAAGGAGGCAACTTTGGCCCATTTTGAGGCGAAAGATAAAAAATATTTTTATGATGGTTTAGAAAAATTAATTCATAGATCTAATAAATGTATTGCACTTAAGGGTGATTATATTGAAAAGGAAAAATAGATTTATTGTTTCATTTTATTTAAAACTCTTTCATTCCACGAACTTCTGAACCTCCCCTCGTATGTTGATTTAGACAAGATTTTAGAATTGCCTTTCGCCTAGTATAAGGTCGCTATCCAACAGAAGTCTTAAGCAAAATTTGTTGTACTGTATTTATTTAACCAAAGACTACAATTATTCATTTAAGTTTACTTCAATTCTCCGTTATATAACTCTGATGTTCACGGTTTTTCTTTCAGGATTGCCAGCTTAAGAAATAACCAAATTTGATAAGCGTTTCAAAATTAAATGCAAACAACCACCCGATTAACCCAATTAAACCGGTAGATATAATAATCGTAGGCAAACACCGAAATATGTAACGTTTGCAAAATACGTGCTTCTAATCATTTCGAAAAGAAACAATTTATTAATTCCAATCGTAAATCGTTCAAAACTCCACATCATAAAACTTGAGAAGGAAGTTGTTAATTTGTACTTTATAGTTCGAATTATTTGGATCCAGCATTCGTCTATCATAACAACGGCAATCTTGGCGTTATGCTATGCTCTCGCAGAATGTTGGTTTATTAAACAAGCGCTCCGAAATTTCGCCAACGATAAATCATTCATTTGCCTTGCGGACGCATGATAGTTCAACAGAATGGAGAGGCTAATGAAACTATATGCGTGTCCATTGGGAGGTTCTAATACGATGATATCGAGCCGCATATCAAACTAACAGAAGACCGACTCGATACACCGCATTTTATGGTATTTGCATTAGCAAAAGTGGGCTAAAGAACAATAATTGGAACTATTCGGATTGGTACCGCTTATAAGTTTAGGATCATCTTTATAAGTTTGTATTGATTTAATTAACAAGAAAACAACTCTTTCATTCCACGAACTTCTGAACCTCCCCTCGTATGTTGATTTAGACAAGATTTTAGAATTGCCTTTCGCCTAGTATAAGGTCGCTATCCAACAGAAGTCTTAAGCAAAATTTGTTGTACTGTATTTATTTAACCAAAGACTACAATTATTCATTTAAGTTTACTTCAATTCTCCGTTATATAACTCTGATGTTCACGGTTTTTCTTTCAGGATTGCCAGCTTAAGAAATAACCAAGTTTGATAAGCGTTTCAAAATTAAATGCAAACAACCATCCGATTAACCCAATTAAACCGGTAGATATAATAATCGTAGGCAAACACCGAAATATTTAACGTTTGCAAAATACGTGCTTCTAATCATTTCGAAAAGAAACAATTTATTAATTCCAATCGTAAATCGTTCAAAACTCCACATCATAAAACTTGAGAAGGAAGTTGTTAATTCGTACTTTATAGTTCGAATTATTTGGATCCAGCATTCGTCTATCATAACAACGGCAATCTTGGCGTTATGCTATGCTCTCGCAGAATGTTGGTTTATTAAACAAGCGCTCCGAAATTTCGCCAACGATAAATCATTCATTTGCCTTGCGGACGCATGATAGTTCAACAGAATGGAGAGGCTAATGAAACTATATGCGTGTCCATTGGGAGGTTCTAATACGATGATATCGAGCCGCATGTCAAACTAACTGAATACCGACTCGATACACCGCATTTTATGGTATTTGCATTAGCAAAAGTGGGCTAAAGAACAATAATTGGAACTATTCGGATTGGTACCGCTTATAAGTTTAGGATCATCTTTATAAGTTTGTATTGATTTAATTAACGAGAAAACACATTCTCAGTGAAAAATATTAAACACGTATTCTCTTTTAGGAGAAATTTTTCCGATTTGAAAGGGAACATACATTTTTGTTATATCTTAGGAACAAGGCGAGATATCAAATTCATCGATCCATGTTATGAAACTCGAAAAGGCCTTTGAGTTCGATATACCCTGGACCACAACTCTTCGCATCAACTGATATAGATATTAAGTAGGTTTAATTTAGAAATGGATAGCAGTTGAGCATTGGCTAAGGGAGAATTCACACATAGCTATACCGTTCATCCTACAATACTCGCATCGGGGAAGTTGCTATCTTCACTATTAATATATTATAAGGACGTAAGTAACAGTTTGGGAAAGAGATCATAACAAACAATGGTCGACTACAATATGCTCCTCAGGAACTCACGGCCAAAGTCGCGAAGATACTGTACCACTTGCTTAGTTACAGTAAAGACAAATGTGGGGCTAGTAGTATTATGCAACCTTTGGATGTCTACGGTTTCTGGTTCTGAAGAATTCGTTCGCCAATTGTCAGATAGCATTGCTTTATCATAATTTGCTATTCAACTACATCCGAGAGACAACATTTTACCCTTACATAGCATAACTCATCTGCAGTTTTCCTCACCAAAATATAAAGATTTCATCAAACATTCTTGATCTCATTCACTTGGAATATTGAGGAAAGTGTGCATTTAGTACAAATACAGGAATTTAGCTAGAAAGAGAATATTTCTTATTTTTCTCACATACTGAATATGCTTGGTATAACAGCCATTATTCAAGAACGTTTCGAAAATTTTAAACCACCAGTAATAAAAATTCTTTTTCCACGACCCACGTTTATCAAATTGCGATGTCTGTAGAGCACCGGCTATAATGAGGTATGGACGCCGCAGAAATTACTTGTGCACGAAGCATTTTTTGAAAGTTACCACAACTGTCTGGATAATCCTAATTAAAAAGCAATTGTCAATCCACTAAAATCATAAGAACGTCTTTCAAATTCACATTTGTTGATTCTCTCTCATAAATATCAAAATTCAACTCAGGAATCCTTCCTTTCAAAGACGGAAAATTTGATAAAGCCGCCTTTCACGCTAGCAGGGAGTTATTGCGATATAAGAAAGTAATAAGGGGGTTTTCTCGTTTAACTGTGAATCAACTTAAATGTGAATCATGTCTTCATCAAACGAAAACTGTGAATCAGTCAATATTTCCTGAGATCGACTCAAAAAGCTCTCGCCCTGCTTTAGACGGTAATTATTGTTATTAATTGCAAGAATCATAAGATATTTTTTGTTATTTCTACAGCCTACTTTCATGTCAACGAATAAAATGCAATTAAAATTGTTTGATCTAGTGTGTCATACTCCACCTAGGATAGTAAAGACGGGGAATCTTACAGCTAAAGTCTTACGTTTTTACATAATTTTAAGCTACAAAGAAGATATTTTGCTAGAAACATACGTTCTTAAACCACTGTGCCACGTGTAAAGTTAAAATGTTTTTTGTCCCAAGCAAGAGCAGCTCCTTCCCAATCTAGGGGTTAGTAAATCCTTTGAGGATATAAAACACACATCCAATCTAAACAAGGAATCCAATAATGATTATAGTCCATCAAACACTTTCATCGTTATTGTCTTTCAATTCTTCTAATGATCGTTTTTATTTTGAAGCTTTCTCTTAAACGTTTGGCATATAAACATATTAGTAACAAATGACGATTGCAAGGACTGTGTGGTTGTACAACTCACAGGTATAGCAGTAAAATTAATTATGCGGAACGCAGCGTTTCGAGAGCACGTGGGCTCTCATTCTCAACCGTGTTACCGACTGTCGGTAACACGTCGGTAAAAAATAAATTTGTGTGAGTGGAGTTTACTGCTATACCTGTGAATTGTACATCCACACAGTCCTTGCAATCGTCAATTCATCTACTTGTTAGACATGGACGAAACAATTTATAAATGCAACAAATATTTTCATTGAAATAACGTCTTTCTCATTGCATTAATAAACAATTAGGCGGTAAATTCTATACCTTAAATATAATTTTTCAGTATACTATAATCAAGCTGTTAGTCGTTACAACCCGCTAGGAACTTTAACACAAAATCCAAGTTCTAACCATCCCATTCATAAACATCCCACTCAAACCGGTCGACCGATGGATATGCCGCGCAATTCTTGCCTCATAGACTCCAGACAAATTACAAAGTTTAACCTACGCTTTCGAGACGAATCTTCCCACCAAAATTTAATCCGATACCTAATTTTGAGCGGGATTAAATTCACCGCCTTCCTTCCCTTTGATGCATTTTCGCAGAAGGCGACTGCCGTTCACGTTAGACGATATTAACGAAAATCTTCTCGACGAAGCGTGCGCCATCTAGCGTGAACGTCGCGATACTTTGGCCAGACACATATCGCGTGTACGAGATAAATAAAAGTGGACCGGGAGAATCTAAGATTTAATTAAAGCGTTATGGTAGTGTTTTAGACGCGATAAAGATGGCAAACTTGAGGTATTTTTGCATCGTCAGCGTCGTTGACGTCGCGACAAGAATTTAATTCCGTCTCCTCATAGTCGAGTTTTATATTAGCGGGTTCTCTGTTTTTCGAGTGCAATGCGCTCTTTTTAGAGCGTTAAAGTTCGTTCGTTTTAACTAGATTACAGTGGTTGTCTGGAGTTGAATACAAGATGATGTTAATTCGATTAATGCTGATGCATCGTATAATTACTAAAATAAGCAGGCTGCATAGATAGCTGCAATTGTAAATTAAATGAAATAATGTAATAAAGACCTACTTGCAAGTACATATTATGATTAGCGAAACTTTACCTAATACAACTATACGCCAAAGTAAGTTCCGTTTGTCTAATAGATGGCAGAAGTTTCTTATGGCAATACGAGGGTGGATCTGTATGCCCTACCCCTAACCCCATTACAGTAAAACTAGAGTGGTATACTTTTTATTTTTCAACATAGTCTTCCTCTACACCAATGCATGTTTAAGTAGAAATTGGCTGCTAAATTCCTTCCTGCGATCCGATAACGATACGAAGTCGTGTCTCGTCAGCAGACCAGCATAATCAATATCGCGTCCAGGGTAAGTGCCATCAATTTTGAAGGACAGGTATTTCAAAAGTCATTTTTGCACTCTTTCAAGTAGTACTTGCAAATGGATATAGTGAGGATACCAAATTATGGAGGCATACTCCAATCCAGTACGGACAAGCGAATAGTATAATGCTTTTAGCGAGGCAGGATTATTGAATGATCTGCAGGATCGTATGAGAAATCCTAAGGATTTCATCCCAGAATTTCGTACGGATAATATGTGGTCTGCAAACGACAAATTTGCATCAAACAGCACGCCCAGGTCCACCACAGACGAGTGCCTAGGAACAATAGCCTGACTCACAGCATAATGAAAATTGTAGAGTCTATGACATCTTAGCTTACAACAGCACACTTATCCAGATTCAAATGAATTCCATTCTGTGTACACCATCTAACAATGGTATCCAGACTGTTCTGGAGAAGCAGACAATCTACCGGGGAGGTTATGGTATTGTAGATCTTAAGATCGTCCGCGTATGCCAGTACATTGCAGTCCAGCCCCTCTAGGAGATCATCCAGATAAATATTAAACAAAAGGGGGCCCAAATTGTATCCCTGGCACACACCGGAGGAAGCAGAAAATGTTAAGGATGTATATCCATTGTAGTGAACATAGCATGAACGATCAGTTAAATACGAGCGGATCAATTCTGTTACACTAGGAGGAAAACTAAAACTACTCAGCTTAGATACCATAAGGGAATGATTGATAGTGTCCAATACTTTACTAAAATCGGTGTATAATACATCTACTTCTTGACGTCGTTCCATGGATTCGGCAATATGCTGTGCTAACTCAGCAAGGTTGGTTGTAGTAGACCTTCCTGGAACGAAACCATGTTGTCGCGAAGATAAATAAGGCTTGACACTAACGTAAATTCTGTGAGACAGAAGATATTCAAAAATTTTTGCAAAGTTGGATAAAATATTTATTGGTCTATAATTTTGGAAGTCTGAACGATTACCTTTCTTAAACACAGGTGTAATTCTGCTAATCTTCCAAGCGTCAGGAAAGGTAGAAGAACTTACGGCCAAGTTAAATATTCTAGCTAGAGGTTCACATAGTATTACACAACAATTACGTCCAAAAGATGCGGGGAGGCTGTCATGATTAGCAGTAAAACTAGATTTTAACTTCTTAGATGCTTTTAAGATATCGTGTGCTGTAAAAGATCCAATCAAAGAACTACCACTAATAAGATTCCTATCAAGAGGCTGGGGCCCCGGTAATGCTTGTGAACCAGACACAAACACTCTAGAGAATTCATCTGCGAAGGTCTGAACAATGTTGCTGGGATCATCAACAGTGGAGCCGTTCAAAGTGAGACATCCAGGTATTCTTGATGCATTGCGACGCGCGTTTATGTACTGCCAGATTAGCTTTGGATTTTGTGCTATATCTTCTGCAGCCGCCGTCCGATATTTCACATATACAACTCTAATTTTGTCTTTAACTAATTTCCTCAAACGCTTAAATTCAATGTGATAAATCTCCCGTCCACTCTTGTTCCACCTACGAAGGTAATAATTCTTTATTTGAAGAAGCTTGATTATTTCGAAATTATACCAAGGCGGGTATCTTCGAGAAGGGCGTTTGGACAAAGGTACAGAACGACGGGTGACAATGTCTGGGCAATTATAAAAAGCTGCCACTGCTTCGTTAACGCAATTAAGATTCTCCAAAAAAATCCAGTCAATTTCAGCTATATCACTGTACAAGGTCGGAAAGTTTGCCTTGCGAAAATTAAATTTCAAGTTTGTGTTTGATGGAAACTGTTTAGTGACAGATTCGGAACATAGCCTAAATGTAACATTGAGAGCGGGATGATGAACATCCTCAGCCACCAATGGATCCGAATCGTATACTACATGGGCATCACAGCTTAAATTAGTCAGCAACAAGTCCAACAGTTTTCCATTATGATTTACAACGTTATTATACTGTTGTAAGTGCAATAAATTCATAAAAGACAACAAAGATACATATTTACGATCAGAGCTATTGCTTATGACGAAATCAGGGCAGTTGATGTCACCAGTTATAACCAAGTGTTAATCAATTAAATCAAGACCTAGAGTGTCTAAAAACAATTCAAAATCATCGCAATGACACATCAGGAGGTACATAAACATTAACAAAGTATACTAGAGCTCGGCCTATACTAATCTTGCATATACGGTATCAATTAATGAAACTACATTTAATGATTGTAAATTAGTAACAGGAACAGCATTCAAACTTGTACAAAAAGCAGCCAAAACACCGCCTCCGATTGAGTGACCCACAGCTTCAAGATCCCTGTCCTCCCGGCAGACATCAAAAGACAAATCGAAAACTTCAGAGGAGTTTAAGTCTGACGATAACCATGTTTTTACCATTTTAATTAAATATGAATGCAGATCTCCCACGATGAGAAGTAAGGTGCATTAAAATCGATCTAATTGCAGGGAGCTTGCATATCTACCATTATAATTACTAAAGTTCCCTTCAATTCCGAGATCTTTAGTTCAGAATCAAACGTGTAGTTTCGAATCCAATTAAAATTTAACATCAATTACTTCAAATAACAAAAATTTCCTTAGCATCGAATCTTTTCAGAGGAACTAATTTACAAAGGTTACGATTGCATATATCGGATTTTTATCGAATATCGAAAGCAAACGAAAAGCACTTCATACCTTAACCTTATTTAATCGTGGATCTAGAAGATACTATGGTTTGCATACGAACGTTGTGCTAGTTTTATGATGCGGAGGAAGTTACTAATTAAAATGAATTTCATTAAAACTTCTATTCGTCTTCGATGCAAGCAGTATTGTAAGATAGAATTTCCATGTTTCGATGTCTGTTGCAATAAATTGCAATCTCCTTTTATTAATCTACGTGATCCAAGATATAGACGTTCGCTTATCGGCGCGTCGTAAGGACCCCTACGAGGGTTCTAAACAGGCGAAAGAAGGACGCCCTAGCTCAACGCGTTCCGACGCTACAGCGCTTCAAAGTTGGAATTTTTCTTCTCACTTTTTCAACTTTGACGGGCCGTAGCCGCTAAACGGTTAGAGATAGGGCGTCCGGTGCGGTCGCAATCGATTCCGCGGACATTTTTCTATCGGAAACCGTCTAATTCGTCCGTCCGAACGGCGTCGTTAACGCGCGAAACGAGAAAACGTCGAAAGATGTCGTTTTCGGGGTCGATTTTTTCGCGTTTTTCGAAAGCCCCGAAACTTCAAACGCCCGTATCTCTTAAACGGTTAGAGATATCGAAGCGTGCTAAAAAATTCTTGTTCGGCGCGCAAAAATCTACCGGATAGGATGATAAAAACGGTAATTTTCGGACTTCGATATTTCACCGAAATTTCTCGACCGAATCTCCGTATCTCGGCTATGCCAGGTCGCAGCGCGACCGTTCGGTGCTCATTCGAAAGATCTCGACGCGTACTTTCGAACGGCGCAAACCGGGATCCCTATCTATAACCGTTTAGGAGCTACGGCGCTTCAAAGTTTCGGAGTTAAGCATTTTTGGAAATTTCGAAACTTTAAACGCGATTTTCTCCTTAACGGTTAGAGATAGAGAGGCAAACTTTTTTATCGTAATCTACGCGAAAATACGCGTCTTTTGATATATCAGTCGACCCCATTCGGAGCTCCGTTAAGGAGTTGAGTTTTGCACCCCTCAACTTTCAAACGTCCATATCTCCTAAACGGTTAGGGCTAGGGGCTGAAATTTCTCAGGCGTAATACACCCATATATGGCCACGTTCCGGTAAGGTCAAAACCCGAAATTCCGACCCTCGATTTTTCGGGTCGAAAAAATTTCATCGTTTTGGTCAGAAAAAATGCGACGTTTCTGCTGCGCGTTAACGGGAAGAGTTAGACGTTCGCTTATCGGCGCGTCGTAAGGACACCTACGAGGGTTCTAAACAGGCGAAAGAAGGACGCCCTAGCTCAACGCGTTCCGACGCTACAGCGCTTCAAAGTTGGAATTTTTCTTCTCACTTTTTCAACTTTGACGGGCCGTAGCCGCTAAACGGTTAGAGATAGGACGTCCGTAGCGGTCGCAATCGATTCCGCGGACATTTTTCTATCGGAAACCGTCTAATTCGTCCGTCCGAACGGCGTCGTTAACGCGCGAAACGAGAAAACGTCGAAAGATGTCGTTTTCGGGATCGATTTTTCGCGTTTTTCGAAGCCCCGAAACTTCAAACGCCCGTATCTCTTAAACGGTTAGAGATATCGAAGCGTGCTAAAAAATTCTTGTTCGGCGCGCAAAAATCTACCGGATAGGATGATAAAAACGGTAATTTTCGGACTTCGATATTTCACCGAAATTTCTCGACCGAATCTCCGTATCTCGGCTATGCCAGGTCGCAGCGCGACCGTTCGGTGCTCATTCGAAAGATCTCGACGCGTACTTTCGAACGGCGCAAACCGGGATCCCCTATCTATAACCGTTTAGGAGCTACGGCGCTTCAAAGTTTCGGAGTTAAGCATTTTTGGAAATTTCGAAACTTTAAACGCGATTTTCTCCTTAACGGTTAGAGATAGAGAGGCAAACTTTTTTTTATCGTAATCTACGCGAAAATACGCGTCTTTTGATATATCAGTCGACCCCATTCGGAGCTCCGTTAAGGAGTTGAGTTTTGCACCCCCTCAACTTTCAAACGTCCATATCTCCTAAACGGTTAGGGCTAGGGGGCTGAAATTTCTCAGGCGTAATACACCCATATATGGCCACGTTCCGGTAAGGTCAAAACCCCGAAATTCCGACCCTCGATTTTTCGGGTCGAAAAAATTTCATCGTTTTGGTCAGAAAAAAATGCGACGTTTCTGCTGCGCGTTAACGGGAAGAGTTAGACGTTCGCTTATCGGCGCGTCGTAAGGACACCTACGAGGGTTCTAAACAGGCGAAAGAAGGACGCCCTAGCTCAACGCGTTCCGACGCTACAGCGCTTCAAAGTTGGAATTTTTCTTCTCACTTTTTCAACTTTGACGGGCCGTAGCCGCTAAACGGTTAGAGATAGGACGTCCGTAGCGGTCGCAATCGATTCCGCGGACATTTTTCTATCGGAAACCGTCTAATTCGTCCGTCCGAACGGCGTCGTTAACGCGCGAAACGAGAAAACGTCGAAAGATGTCGTTTTCGGGGTCGATTTTTTCGCGTTTTTTCGAAGCCCCGAAACTTCAAAAGCCCGTATCTCTTAAAAGGTTAGAGATATCGAAGCGTGCTAAAAAAATTCTTGTTCGGCGCGCAAAAATCTACCGGATAGGATGATAAAAACGGTAATTTTCGGACTTCGATATTTCACCGAAATTTCTCGACCGAATCTCCGTATCTCGGCTATGCCAGGTCGCAGCGCGACCGTTCGGTGCTCATTCGAAAGATCTCGACGCGTACTTTCGAACGGCGCAAACCGGGATCCCCTATCTATAACCGTTTAGGAGCTACGGCGCTTCAAAGTTTCGGAGTTAAGCATTTTTGGAAATTTCGAAACTTTAAACGCGATTTTCTCCTTAACGGTTAGAGATAGAGAGGCAAACTTTTTTTTATCGTAATCTACGCGAAAATACGCGTCTTTTGATATATCAGTCGACCCCATTCGGAGCTCCGTTAAGGAGTTGAGTTTTGCACCCCCTCAACTTTCAAACGTCCATATCTCCTAAACGGTTAGGGCTAGGGGGCTGAAATTTCTCAGGCGTAATACACCCATATATGGCCACGTTCCGGTAAGGTCAAAACCCCGAAATTCCGACCCTCGATTTTTCGGGTCGAAAAAATTTCATCGTTTTGGTCAGAAAAAAATGCGACGTTTCTGCTGCGCGTTAACGGGAAGAGTTAGACGTTCGCTTATCGGCGCGTCGTAAGGACCCCTACGAGGGTTCTAAACAGGCGAAAGAAGGACGCCCTAGCTCAACGCGTTCCGACGCTACAGCGCTTCAAAGTTGGAATTTTTCTTCTCACTTTTTCAACTTTGACGGGCCGTAGCCGCTAAACGGTTAGAGATAGGACGTCCGTAGCGGTCGCAATCGATTCCGCGGACATTTTTCTATCGGAAACCGTCTAATTCGTCCGTCCGAACGGCGTCGTTAACGCGCGAAACGAGAAAACGTCGAAAGATGTCGTTTTCGGGGTCGATTTTTTCGCGTTTTTTCGAAGCCCCGAAACTTCAAACGCCCGTATCTCTTAAACGGTTAGAGATATCGAAGCGTGCTAAAAAAATTCTTGTTCGGCGCGCAAAAATCTACCGGATAGGATGATAAAAACGGTAATTTTCGGACTTCGATATTTCACCGAAATTTCTCGACCGAATCTCCGTATCTCGGCTATGCCAGGTCGCAGCGCGACTGTTCGGTGCTCATTCGAAAGATCTCGACGCGTACTTTCGAACGGCGCAAACCGGGATCCCCTATCTATAACCGTTTAGGAGCTACGGCGCTTCAAAGTTTCGGAGTTAAGCATTTTTGGAAATTTCGAAACTTTAAACGCGATTTTCTCCTTAACGGTTAGAGATAGAGAGGCAAACTTTTTTATCGTAATCTACGCGAAAATACGCGTCTTTTGATATATCAGTCGACCCCATTCGGAGCTCCGTTAAGGAGTTGAGTTTTGCACCCTCAACTTTCAAACGTCCATATCTCCTAAACGGTTAGGGCTAGGGGCTGAAATTTCTCAGGCGTAATACACCCATATATGGCCACGTTCCGGTAAGGTCAAAACCCCGAAATTCCGACCCTCGATTTTTCGGGTCGAAAAAATTTCATCGTTTTGGTCAGAAAAAATGCGACGTTTCTGCTGCGCGTTAACGGGAAGAGTTAGACGTTCGCTTATCGGCGCGTCGTAAGGACACCTACGAGGGTTCTAAACAGGCGAAAGAAGGACGCCCTAGCTCAACGCGTTCCGACGCTACAGCGCTTCGAAGTTGGAATTGTTCTTCTCACTTTTTCAACTTTGACGGGCCGTAGCCGCTAAACGGTTAGAGATAGGACGTCCGTAGCGGTCGCAATCGATTCCGCGGACATTTTTCTATCGGAAACCGTCTAATTCGTCCGTCCGAACGGCGTCGTTAACGCGCGAAACGAGAAAACGTCGAAAGATGTCGTTTTCGGGGTCGATTTTTCGCGTTTTTCGAAGCCCCGAAACTTCAAACGCCCGTATCTCTTAAACGGTTAGAGATATCGAAGCGTGCTAAAAAATTCTTGTTCGGCGCGCAAAAATCTACCGGATAGGATGATAAAAACGGTAATTTTCGGACTTCGATATTTCACCGAAATTTCTCGACCGAATCTCCGTATCTCGGCTATGCCAGGTCGCAGCGCGACCGTTCGGTGCTCATTCGAAAGATCTCGACGCGTACTTTCGAACGGCGCAAACCGGGATCCCCTATCTATAACCGTTTAGGAGCTACGGCGCTTCAAAGTTTCGGAGTTAAGCATTTTTGGAAATTTCGAAACTTTAAACGCGATTTTCTCCTTAACGGTTAGAGATAGAGAGGCAAACTTTTTTATCGTAATCTACGCGAAAATACGCGTCTTTTGATATATCAGTCGACCCCATTCGGAGCTCCGTTAAGGAGTTGAGTTTTGCACCCCTCAACTTTCAAACGTCCATATCTCCTAAACGGTTAGGGCTAGGGGCTGAAATTTCTCAGGCGTAATACACCCATATATGGCCACGTTCCGGTAAGGTCAAAACCCCGAAATTCCGACCCTCGATTTTTCGGGTCGAAAAAATTTCATCGTTTTGGTCAGAAAAAATGCGACGTTTCTGCTGCGCGTTAACGGGAAGAGTTAGACGTTCGCTTATCGGCGCGTCGTAAGGACACCTACGAGGGTTCTAAACAGGCGAAAGAAGGACGCCCTAGCTCAACGCGTTCCGACGCTACAGCGCTTCAAAGTTGGAATTTTTCTTCTCACTTTTTCAACTTTGACGGGCCGTAGCCGCTAAACGGTTAGAGATAGGACGTCCGTAGCGGTCGCAATCGATTCCGCGGACATTTTTCTATCGGAAACCGTCTAATTCGTCCGTCCGAACGGCGTCGTTAACGCGCGAAACGAGAAAACGTCGAAAGATGTCGTTTTCGGGGTCGATTTTTTCGCGTTTTTCGAAGCCCCGAAACTTCAAACGCCCGTATCTCTTAAACGGTTAGAGATATCGAAGCGTGCTAAAAATTCTTGTTCGGCGCGCAAAAATCTACCGGATAGGATGATAAAAACGGTAATTTTCGGACTTCGATATTTCACCGAAATTTCTCGACCGAATCTCCGTATCTCGGCTATGCCAGGTCGCAGCGCGACCGTTCGGTGCTCATTCGAAAGATCTCGACGCGTACTTTCGAACGGCGCAAACCGGGATCCCCTATCTATAACCGTTTAGGAGCTACGGCGCTTCAAAGTTTCGGAGTTAAGCATTTTTGGAAATTTCGAAACTTTAAACGCGATTTTCTCCTTAACGGTTAGAGATAGAGAGGCAAACTTTTTTATCGTAATCTACGCGAAAATACGCGTCTTTTGATATATCAGTCGACCCCATTCGGAGCTCCGTTAAGGAGTTGAGTTTTGCACCCCTCAACTTTCAAACGTCCATATCTCCTAAACGGTTAGGGCTAGGGGCTGAAATTTCTCAGGCGTAATACACCCATATATGGCCACGTTCCGGTAAGGTCAAAACCCCGAAATTCCGACCCTCGATTTTTCGGGTCGAAAAAATTTCATCGTTTTGGTCAGAAAAAATGCGACGTTTCTGCTGCGCGTTAACGGGAAGAGTTAGACGTTCGCTTATCGGCGCGTCGTAAGGACCCTACGAGGGTTCTAAACAGGCGAAAGAAGGACGCCCTAGCTCAACGCGTTCCGACGCTACAGCGCTTCAAAGTTGGAATTTTTCTTCTCACTTTTTCAACTTTGACGGGCCGTAGCCGCTAAACGGTTAGAGATAGGACGTCCGTAGCGGTCGCAATCGATTCCGCGGACATTTTTCTATCGGAAACCGTCTAATTCGTCCGTCCGAACGGCGTCGTTAACGCGCGAAACGAGAAAACGTCGAAAGATGTCGTTTTCGGGGTCGATTTTTCGCGTTTTTCGAAGCCCCGAAACTTCAAACGCCCGAATCACTAAAACGGTTAGAGATATCGAAGCGTGCTAAAAAAATTCTTGTTCGGCGCGCAAAAATCTACCGGATAGGATGATAAAAACGGTAATTTTCGGACTACGATATTTCACCGAAATTTCTCGACCGAATCTCCGTATCTCGGCTATGCCAGGTCGCAGCGCGACCGTTCGGTGCTCATTCGAAAGATCTCGACGCGTACTTTCGAACGGCGCAAACCGGGATCCCCTATCTATAACCGTTTAGGAGCTACGGCGCTTCAAAGTTTCGGAGTTAAGCATTTTTGGAAATTTCGAAACTTTAAACGCGATTTTCTCCTTAACGGTTAGAGATAGAGAGGCAAACTTTTTTATCGTAATCTACGCGAAAATACGCGTCTTTTGATATATCAGTCGACCCCATTCGGAGCTCCGTTAAGGAGTTGAGTTTTGCACCCTCAACTTTCAAACGTCCATATCTCCTAAACGGTTAGGGCTAGGGGCTGAAATTTCTCAGGCGTAATACACCCATATATGGCCACGTTCCGGTAAGGTCAAAACCCCGAAATTCCGACCCTCGATTTTTCGGGTCGAAAAAATTTCATCGTTTTGGTCAGAAAAAATGCGACGTTTCTGCTGCGCGTTAACGGGAAGAGTTAGACGTTCGCTTATCGGCGCGTCGTAAGGACACCTACGAGGATTCTAAACAGGCGAAAGAAGGACGCCCTAGCTCAACGCGTTCCGACGCTACAGCGCTTCAAAGTTGGAATTTTTCTTCTCACTTTTTCAACTTTGACGGGCCGTAGCCGCTAAACGGTTAGAGATAGGACGTCCGTAGCGGTCGCAATCGATTCCGCGGACATTTTTCTATCGGAAACCGTCTAATTCGTCCGTCCGAACGGCGTCGTTAACGCGCGAAACGAGAAAACGTCGAAAGATGTCGTTTTCGGGGTCGATTTTTCGCGTTTTTCGAAGCCCCGAAACTTCAAACGCCCGTATCTCTTAAACGGTTAGAGATATCGAAGCGTGCTAAAAATTCTTGTTCGGCGCGCAAAAATCTACCGGATAGGATGATAAAAACGGTAATTTTCGGACTTCGATATTTCACCGAAATTTCTCGACCGAATCTCCGTATCTCGGCTATGCCAGGTCGCAGCGCGACCGTTCGGTGCTCATTCGAAAGATCTCGACGCGTACTTTCGAACGGCGCAAACCGGGATCCCCTATCTATAACCGTTTAGGAGCTACGGCGCTTCAAAGTTTCGGAGTTAAGCATTTTTGGAAATTTCGAAACTTTAAACGCGATTTTCTCCTTAACGGTTAGAGATAGAGAGGCAAACTTTTTTTTATCGTAATCTACGCGAAAATACGCGTCTTTTGATATATCAGTCGACCCCATTCGGAGCTCCGTTAAGGAGTTGAGTTTTGCACCCCCTCAACTTTCAAACGTCCATATCTCCTAAACGGTTAGGGCTAGGGGGCTGAAATTTCTCAGGCGTAATACACCCATATATGGCCACGTTCCGGTAAGGTCAAAACCCCGAAATTCCGACCCTCGATTTTTCGGGTCGAAAAAATTTCATCGTTTTGGTCAGAAAAAAATGCGACGTTTCTGCTGCGCGTTAACGGGAAGAGTTAGACGTTCGCTTATCGGCGCGTCGTAAGGACCCCTACGAGGGTTCTAAACAGGCGAAAGAAGGACGCCCTAGCTCAACGCGTTCCGACGCTACAGCGCTTCAAAGTTGGAATTTTTCTTCTCACTTTTTCAACTTTGACGGGCCGTAGCCGCTAAACGGTTAGAGATAGGACGTCCGTAGCGGTCGCAATCGATTCCGCGGACATTTTTCTATCGGAAACCGTCTAATTCGTCCGTCCGAACGGCGTCGTTAACGCGCGAAACGAGAAAACGTCGAAAGATGTCGTTTTCGGGGTCGATTTTTCGCGTTTTTCGAAGCCCCGAAACTTCAAACGCCCGTATCTCTTAAACGGTTAGAGATATCGAAGCGTGCTAAAAAATTCTTGTTCGGCGCGCAAAAATCTACCGGATAGGATGATAAAAACGGTAATTTTCGGACTTCGATATTTCACCGAAATTTCTCGACCGAATCTCCGTATCTCGGCTATGCCAGGTCGCAGCGCGACCGTTCGGTGCTCATTCGAAAGATCTCGACGCGTACTTTCGAACGGCGCAAACCGGGATCCCCTATCTATAACCGTTTAGGAGCTACGGCGCTTCAAAGTTTCGGAGTTAAGCATTTTTGGAAATTTCGAAACTTTAAACGCGATTTTCTCCTTAACGGTTAGAGATAGAGAGGCAAACTTTTTTTTATCGTAATCTACGCGAAAATACGCGTCTTTTGATATATCAGTCGACCCCATTCGGAGCTCCGTTAAGGAGTTGAGTTTTGCACCCCCTCAACTTTCAAACGTCCATATCTCCTAAACGGTTAGGGCTAGGGGGCTGAAATTTCTCAGGCGTAATACACCCATATATGGCCACGTTCCGGTAAGGTCAAAACCCGAAATTCCGACCCTCGATTTTTCGGGTCGAAAAAATTTCATCGTTTTGGTCAGAAAAAATGCGACGTTTCTGCTGCGCGTTAACGGTAAGAGTTAGACGTTCGCTTATCGGCGCGTCGTAAGGACACCTACGAGGGTTCTAAACAGGCGAAAGAAGGACGCCCTAGCTCAACGCGTTCCGACGCTACAGCGCTTCAAAGTTGGAATTTTTCTTCTCACTTTTTCAACTTTGACGGGCCGTAGCCGCTAAACGGTTAGAGATAGGACGTCCGTAGCGGTCGCAATCGATTCCGCGGACATTTTTCTATCGGAAACCGTCTAATTCGTCCGTCCGAACGGCGTCGTTAACGCGCGAAACGAGAAAACGTCGAAAGATGTCGTTTTCGGGGTCGATTTTTTCGCGTTTTTTCGAAGCCCCGAAACTTCAAAAGCCCGTATCTCTTAAACGGTTAGAGATATCGAAGCGTGCTAAAAAAATTCTTGTTCGGCGCGCAAAAATCTACCGGATAGGATGATAAAAACGGTAATTTTCGGACTTCGATATTTCACCGAAATTTCTCGACCGAATCTCCGTATCTCGGCTATGCCAGGTCGCAGCGCGACCGTTCGGTGCTCATTCGAAAGATCTCGACGCGTACTTTCGAACGGCGCAAACCGGGATCCCTATCTATAACAGTTTTTGAGTTACGGCGCTTCAAAGTTTCGGAGTTAAGCATTTTTGGAAATTTCGAAACTTTAAACGCGATTTTCTCCTTAACGGTTAGAGATAGAGAGGCAAACTTTTTTTATCGTAATCTACGCGAAAATACGCGTCTTTTGATATATCAGTCGACCCCATTCGGAGCACCGTTAAGGAGTTGAGTTTTGCACCCCTCAACTTTCAAACGTCCATATCTCCTAAACGGTTAGGGCTAGGGGCTGAAATTTCTCAGGCGTAATACACCCATATATGGCCACGTTCCGGTAAGGTCAAAACCCCGAAATTCCGACCCTCGATTTTTCGGGTCGAAAAAATTTCATCGTTTTGGTCAGAAAAAATGCGACGTTTCTGCTGCGCGTTAACGGGAAGAGTTAGACGTTCGCTTATCGGCGCGTCGTAAGGACACCTACGAGGGTTCTAAACAGGCGAAAGAAGGACGCCCTAGCTCAACGCGTTCCGACGCTACAGCGCTTCAAAGTTGGAATTTTTCTTCTCACTTTTTCAACTTTGACGGGCCGTAGCCGCTAAACGGTTAGAGATAGGACGTCCGTAGCGGTCGCAATCGATTCCGCGGACATTTTTCTATCGGAAACCGTCTAATTCGTCCGTCCGAACGGCGTCGTTAACGCGCGAAACGAGAAAACGTCGAAAGATGTCGTTTTCGGGGTCGATTTTTTCGCGTTTTTTCGAAGCCCCGAAACTTCAAACGCCCGTATCTCTTAAACGGTTAGAGATATCGAAGCGTGCTAAAAAAATTCTTGTTCGGCGCGCAAAAATCTACCGGATAGGATGATAAAAACGGTAATTTTCGGACTTCGATATTTCACCGAAATTTCTCGACCGAATCTCCGTATCTCGGCTATGCCAGGTCGCAGCGCGACCGTTCGGTGCTCATTCGAAAGATCTCGACGCGTACTTTCGAACGGCGCAAACCGGGATCCCCTATCTATAACCGTTTAGGAGCTACGGCGCTTCAAAGTTTCGGAGTTAAGCATTTTTGGAAATTTCGAAACTTTAAACGCGATTTTCTCCTTAACGGTTAGAGATAGAGAGGCAAACTTTTTTTTATCGTAATCTACGCGAAAATACGCGTCTTTTGATATATCAGTCGACCCCATTCGGAGCTCCGTTAAGGAGTTGAGTTTTGCACCCTCAACTTTCAAACGTCCATATCTCCTAAACGGTTAGGGCTAGGGGCTGAAATTTCTCAGGCGTAATACACCCATATATGGCCACGTTCCGGTAAGGTCAAAACCCCGAAATTCCGACCCTCGATTTTTCGGGTCGAAAAAATTTCATCGTTTTGGTCAGAAAAATGCGACGTTTCTGCTGCGCGTTAACGGGAAGAGTTAGACGTTCGCTTATCGGCGCGTCGTAAGGACACCTACGAGGGTTCTAAACAGGCGAAAGAAGGACGCCCTAGCTCAACGCGTTCCGACGCTACAGCGCTTCAAAGTTGGAATTTTTCTTCTCACTTTTCAACTTTGACGGGCCGTAGCCGCTAAACGGTTAGAGATAGGACGTCCGTAGCGGTCGCAATCGATTCCGCGGACATTTTTCTATCGGAAACCGTCTAATTCGTCCGTCCGAACGGCGTCGTTAACGCGCGAAACGAGAAAACGTCGAAAGATGTCGTTTTCGGGGTCGATTTTTCGCGTTTTTCGAAGCCCCGAAACTTCAAACGCCCGTATCTCTTAAACGGTTAGAGATATCGAAGCGTGCTAAAAAATTCTTGTTCGGCGCGCAAAAATCTACCGGATAGGATGATAAAAACGGTAATTTTCGGACTTCGATATTTCACCGAAATTTCTCGACCGAATCTCCGTATCTCGGCTATGCCAGGTCGCAGCGCGACCGTTCGGTGCTCATTCGAAAGATCTCGACGCGTACTTTCGAACGGCGCAAACCGGGATCCCCTATCTATAACCGTTTAGGAGCTACGGCGCTTCAAAGTTTCGGAGTTAAGCATTTTTGGAAATTTCGAAACTTTAAACGCGATTTTCTCCTTAACGGTTAGAGATAGAGAGGCAAACTTTTTTTTATCGTAATCTACGCGAAAATACGCGTCTTTTGATATATCAGTCGACCCCATTCGGAGCTCCGTTAAAGAGTTGAGTTTTGCACCCCTCAACTTTCAAACGTCCATATCTCCTAAACGGTTAGGGCTAGGGGCTGAAATTTCTCAGGCGTAATACACCCATATATGGCCACGTTCCGGTAAGGTCAAAACCCGAAATTCCGACCCTCGATTTTTCGGGTCGAAAAAATTTCATCGTTTTGGTCAGAAAAAATGCGACGTTTCTGCTGCGCGTTAACGGGAAGAGTTAGACGTTCGCTTATCGGCGCGTCGTAAGGACACCTACGAGGGTTCTAAACAGGCGAAAGAAGGACGCCCTAGCTCAACGCGTTCCGACGCTACAGCGCTTCAAAGTTGGAATTTTTCTTCTCACTTTTTCAACTTTGACGGGCCGTAGCCGCTAAACGGTTAGAGATAGGACGTCCGTAGCGGTTGCAATCGATTCCGCGGACATTTTTCTATCGGAAACCGTCTAATTCGTCCGTCCGAACGGCGTCGTTAACGCGCGAAACGAGAAAACGTCGAAAGATGTCGTTTTCGGGGTCGATTTTTCGCGTTTTCGAAGCCCCGAAACTTCAAACGCCCGTATCTCTTAAACGGTTAGAGATATCGAAGCGTGCTAAAAATTCTTGTTCGGCGCGCAAAAATCTACCGGATAGGATGATAAAAACGGTAATTTTCGGACTTCGATATTTCACCGAAATTTCTCGACCGAATCTCCGTATCTCGGCTATGCCAGGTCGCAGCGCGACCGTTCGGTGCTCATTCGAAAGATCTCGACGCGTACTTTCGAACGGCGCAAACCGGGATCCCCTATCTATAACCGTTTAGGAGCTACGGCGCTTCAAAGTTTCGGAGTTAAGCATTTTTGGAAATTTCGAAACTTTAAACGCGATTTTCTCCTTAACGGTTAGAGATAGAGAGGCAAACTTTTTTTTATCGTAATCTACGCGAAAATACGCGTCTTTTGATATATCAGTCGACCCCATTCGGAGCTCCGTTAAGGAGTTGAGTTTTGCACCACCTCAACTTTCAAACGTCCATATCTCCTAAACGGTTAGGGCTAGGGGGCTGAAATTTCTCAGGCGTAATACACCCATATATGGCCACGTTCCGGTAAGGTCAAAACCCCGAAATTCCGACCCTCGATTTTTCGGGTCGAAAAAATTTCATCGTTTTGGTCAGAAAAAAATGCGACGTTTCTGCTGCGCGTTAACGGGAAGAGTTAGACGTTCGCTTATCGGCGCGTCGTAAGGACCCCTACGAGGGTTCTAAACAGGCGAAAGAAGGACGCCCTAGCTCAACGCGTTCCGACGCTACAGCGCTTCAAAGTTGGAATTTTTCTTCTCACTTTTTCAACTTTGACGGGCCGTAGCCGCTAAACGGTTAGAGATAGGACGTCCGTAGCGGTCGCAATCGATTCCGCGGACATTTTTCTATCGGAAACCGTCTAATTCGTCCGTCCGAACGGCGTCGTTAACGCGCGAAACGAGAAAACGTCGAAAGATGTCGTTTTCGGGGTCGATTTTTTCGCGTTTTTTCGAAGCCCCGAAACTTCAAACGCCCGTATCTCTTAAACGGTTAGAGATATCGAAGCGTGCTAAAAAAATTCTTGTTCGGCGCGCAAAAATCTACCGGATAGGATGATAAAAACGGTAATTTTCGGACTTCGATATTTCACCGAAATTTCTCGACCGAATCTCCGTATCTCGGCTATGCCAGGTCGCAGCGCGACCGTTCGGTGCTCATTCGAAAGATCTCGACGCGTACTTTCGAACGGCGCAAACCGGGATCCCCTATCTATAACCGTTTAGGAGCTACGGCGCTTCAAAGTTTCGGAGTTAAGCATTTTTGGAAATTTCGAAACTTTAAACGCGATTTTCTCCTTAACGGTTAGAGATAGAGAGGCAAACTTTTTTTTATCATAATCTACGCGAAAATACGCGTCTTTTGATATATCAGTCGACCCCATTCGGAGCTCCGTTAAGGAGTTGAGTTTTGCACCCTCAACTTTCAAACGTCCATATCTCCTAAACGGTTAGGGCTAGGGGCTGAAATTTCTCAGGCGTAATACACCCATATATGGCCACGTTCCGGTAAGGTCAAAACCCCGAAATTCCGACCCTCGATTTTTCGGGTCGAAAAATTTCATCGTTTTGGTCAGAAAAATGCGACGTTTCTGCTGCGCGTTAACGGGAAGAGTTAGACGTTCGCTTATCGGCGCGTCGTAAGGACACCTACGAGGGTTCTAAACAGGCGAAAGAAGGACGCCCTAGCTCAACGCGTTCCGACGCTACAGCGCTTCAAAGTTGGAATTTTTCTTCTCACTTTTTCAACTTTGACGGGCCGTAGCCGCTAAACGGTTAGAGATAGGACGTCCGTAGCGGTTGCAATCGATTCCGCGGACATTTTTCTATCGGAAACCGTCTAATTCGTCCGTCCGAACGGCGTCGTTAACGCGCGAAACGAGAAAACGTCGAAAGATGTCGTTTTCGGGGTCGATTTTTTCGCGTTTTTTCGAAGCCCCGAAACTTCACACGCCCGTATCTCTTAAACGGTTAGAGATATCGAAGCGTGCTAAAAAAATTCTTGTTCGGCGCGCAAAAATCTACCGGATAGGATGATAAAAACGGTAATTTTCGGACTTCGATATTTCACCGAAATTTCTCGACCGAATCTCCGTATCTCGGCTATGCCAGGTCGCAGCGCGACCGTTCGGTGCTCATTCGAAAGATCTCGACGCGTACTTTCGAACGGCGCAAACCAGGATCCCCTATCTATAACCGTTTAGGAGCTACGGCGCTTCAAAGTTTCGGAGTTAAGCATTTTTGGAAATTTCGAAACTTTAAACGCGATTTTCTCCTTAACGGTTAGAGATAGAGAGGCAAACTTTTTTATCGTAATCTACGCGAAAATACGCGTCTTTTGATATATCAGTCGACCCCATTCGAGCTCCGTTAAGGAGTTGAGTTTTGCACCCCCTCAACTTTCAAACGTCCATATCTCCTAAACGGTTAGGGCTAGGGGGCTGAAATTTCTCAGGCGTAATACACCCATATATGGCCACGTTCCGGTAAGGTCAAAACCCCGAAATTCCGACCCTCGATTTTTCGGGTCGAAAAAATTTCATCGTTTTGGTCAGAAAAATGCGACGTTTCTGCTGCGCGTTAACGGTAAGAGTTAGACGTTCGCTTATCGGCGCGTCGTAAGGACACCTACGAGGGTTCTAAACAGGCGAAAGAAGGACGCCCTAGCTCAACGCGTTCCGACGCTACAGCGCTTCAAAGTTGGAATTTTTCTTCTCACTTTTTCAACTTTGACGGGCCGTAGCCGCTAAACGGTTAGAGATAGGACGTCCGTAGCGGTCGCAATCGATTCCGCGGACATTTTTCTATCGGAAACCGTCTAATTCGTCCGTCCGAACGGCGTCGTTAACGCGCGAAACGAGAAAACGTCGAAAGATGTCGTTTTCGGGGTCGATTTTTCGCGTTTTTCGAAGCCCCGAAACTTCAAACGCCCGTATCTCTTAAACGGTTAGAGATATCGAAGCGTGCTAAAAAAATTCTTGTTCGGCGCGCAAAAATCTACCGGATAGGATGATAAAAACGGTAATTTTCGGACTTCGATATTTCACCGAAATTTCTCGACCGAATCTCCGTATCTCGGCTATGCCAGGTCGCAGCGCGACCGTTCGGTGCTCATTCGAAAGATCTCGACGCGTACTTTCGAACGGCGCAAACCGGGATCCTCTATCTATAACCGTTTAGGAGCTACGGCGCTTCAAAGTTTCGGAGTTAAGCATTTTTGGAAATTTCGAAACTTTAAACGCGATTTTCTCCTTAACGGTTAGAGATAGAGAGGCAAACTTTTTTATCGTAATCTACGCGAAAATACGCGTCTTTTGATATATCAGTCGACCCCATTCGGAGCTCCGTTAAGGAGTTGAGTTTTGCACCCTCAACTTTCAAACGTCCATATCTCCTAAACGGTTAGGGCTAGGGGCTGAAATTTCTCAGGCGTAATACACCCATATATGGCCACGTTCCGGTAAGGTCAAAACCCCGAAATTCCGACCCTCGATTTTTCGGGTCGAAAAAATTTCATCGTTTTGGTCAGAAAAATGCGACGTTTCTGCTGCGCGTTAACGGGAAGAGTTAGACGTTCGCTTATCGGCGCGTCGTAAGGACCCCTACGAGGGTTCTAAACAGGCGAAAGAAGGACGCCCTAGCTCAACGCGTTCCGACGCTACAGCGCTTCAAAGTTGGAATTTTTCTTCTCACTTTTTCAACTTTGACGGGCCGTAGCCGCTAAACGGTTAGAGATAGGACGTCCGTAGCGGTCGCAATCGATTCCGCGGACATTTTTCTATCGGAAACCGTCTAATTCGTCCGTCCGAACGGCGTCGTTAACGCGCGAAACGAGAAAACGTCGAAAGATGTCGTTTTCGGGGTCGATTTTTTCGCGTTTTTTCGAAGCCCCGAAACTTCAAACGCCCGTATCTCTTAAACGGTTAGAGATATCGAAGCGTGCTAAAAAAATTCTTGTTCGGCGCGCAAAAATCTACCGGATAGGATGATAAAAACGGTAATTTTCGGACTTCGATATTTCACCGAAATTTCTCGACCGAATCTCCGTATCTCGGCTATGCCAGGTCGCAGCGCGACTGTTCGGTGCTCATTCGAAAGATCTCGACGCGTACTTTCGAACGGCGCAAACCGGGATCCCCTATCTATAACCGTTTAGGAGCTACGGCGCTTCAAAGTTTCGGAGTTAAGCATTTTTGGAAATTTCGAAACTTTAAACGCGATTTTCTCCTTAACGGTTAGAGATAGAGAGGCAAACTTTTTTATCGTAATCTACGCGAAAATACGCGTCTTTTGATATATCAGTCGACCCCATTCGGAGCTCCGTTAAGGAGTTGAGTTTTGCACCCTCAACTTTCAAACGTCCATATCTCCTAAACGGTTAGGGCTAGGGGCTGAAATTTCTCAGGCGTAATACACCCATATATGGCCACGTTCCGGTAAGGTCAAAACCCCGAAATTCCGACCCTCGATTTTTCGGGTCGAAAAAATTTCATCGTTTTGGTCAGAAAAAAATGCGACGTTTCTGCTGCGCGTTAACGGTAAGAGTTAGACGTTCGCTTATCGGCGCGTCGTAAGGACACCTACGAGGGTTCTAAACAGGCGAAAGAAGGACGCCCTAGCTCAACGCGTTCCGACGCTACAGCGCTTCAAAGTTGGAATTTTTCTTCTCACTTTTTCAACTTTGACGGGCCGTAGCCGCTAAACGGTTAGGGATAGGACGTCCGTAGCGGTCGCAATCGATTCCGCGGACATTTTTCTATCGGAAACCGTCTAATTCGTCCGTCCGAACGGCGTCGTTAACGCGCGAAACGAGAAAACGTCGAAAGATGTCGTTTTCGGGGTCGATTTTTTCGCGTTTTTCGAAGCCCCTGAAACTTCAAACGCCCGTATCTCTTAAACGGTTAGAGATATCGAAGCGTGCTAAAAAATTCTTGTTCGGCGCGCAAAAATCTACCGGATAGGATGATAAAAACGGTAATTTTCGGACTTCGATATTTCACCGAAATTTCTCGACCGAATCTCCGTATCTCGGCTATGCCAGGTCGCAGCGCGACCGTTCGGTGCTCATTCGAAAGATCTCGACGCGTACTTTCGAACGGCGCAAACCGGGATCCCCTATCTATAACCGTTTAGGAGCTACGGCGCTTCAAAGTTTCGGAGTTAAGCATTTTTGGAAATTTCGAAACTTTAAACGCGATTTTCTCCTTAACGGTTAGAGATAGAGAGGCAAACTTTTTTTTATCGTAATCTACGCGAAAATACGCGTCTTTTGATATATCAGTCGACCCCATTCGGAGCTCCGTTAAGGAGTTGAGTTTTGCACCCCCTCAACTTTCAAACGTCCATATCTCCTAAACGGTTAGGGCTAGGGGGCTGAAATTTCTCAGGCGTAATACACCCATATATGGCCACGTTCCGGTAAGGTCAAAACCCCGAAATTCCGACCCTCGATTTTTCGGGTCGAAAAAATTTCATCGTTTTGGTCAGAAAAAAATGCGACGTTTCTGCTGCGCGTTAACGGGAAGAGTTAGACGTTCGCTTATCGGCGCGTCGTAAGGACCCCTACGAGGGTTCTAAACAGGCGAAAGAAGGACGCCCTAGCTCAACGCGTTCCGACGCTACAGCGCTTCAAAGTTGGAATTTTTCTTCTCACTTTTTCAACTTTGACGGGCCGTAGCCGCTAAACGGTTAGAGATAGGACGTCCGTAGCGGTCGCAATCGATTCCGCGGACATTTTTCTATCGGAAACCGTCTAATTCGTCCGTCCGAACGGCGTCGTTAACGCGCGAAACGAGAAAACGTCGAAAGATGTCGTTTTCGGGGTCGATTTTTTCGCGTTTTTCGAAGCCCCGAAACTTCAAACGCCCGTATCTCTTAAACGGTTAGAGATATCGAAGCGTGCTAAAAAATTCTTGTTCGGCGCGCAAAAATCTACCGGATAGGATGATAAAAACGGTAATTTTCGGACTTCGATATTTCACCGAAATTTCTCGACCGAATCTCCGTATCTCGGCTATGCCAGGTCGCAGCGCGACTGTTCGGTGCTCATTCGAAAGATCTCGACGCGTACTTTCGAACGGCGCAAACCAGGATCCCCTATCTATAACCGTTTAGGAGCTACGGCGCTTCAAAGTTTCGGAGTTAAGCATTTTTGGAAATTTCGAAACTTTAAACGCGATTTTCTCCTTAACGGTTAGAGATAGAGAGGCAAACTTTTTTATCGTAATCTACGCGAAAATACGCGTCTTTTGATATATCAGTCGACCCCATTCGGAGCTCCGTTAAGGAGTTGAGTTTTGCACCCCTCAACTTTCAAACGTCCATATCTCCTAAACGGTTAGGGCTAGGGGCTGAAATTTCTCAGGCGTAATACACCCATATATGGCCACGTTCCGGTAAGGTCAAACCCCGAAATTCCGACCCTCGATTTTTCGGGTCGAAAAATTTCATCGTTTTGGTCAGAAAAATGCGACGTTTCTGCTGCGCGTTAACGGGAAGAGTTAGACGTTCGCTTATCGGCGCGTCGTAAGGACACCTACGAGGGTTCTAAACAGGCGAAAGAAGGACGCCCTAGCTCAACGCGTTCCGACGCTACAGCGCTTCAAAGTTGGAATTTTTCTTCTCACTTTTTCAACTTTGACGGGCCGTAGCCGCTAAACGGCTAGAGATAGGATGTCCGTAGCGGTCGCAATCGATTCCGCGGACATTTTTCTATCGGAAACCGTCTAATTCGTCCGTCCGAACGGCGTCGTTAACGCGCGAAACGAGAAAACGTCGAAAGATGTCGTTTTCGGGGTCGATTTTTCGCGTTTTTCGAAGCCCCGAAACTTCAAACGCCCGTATCTCTTAAACGGTTAGAGATATCGAAGCGTGCTAAAAAATTCTTGTTCGGCGCGCAAAAATCTACCGGATAGGATGATAAAAACGGTAATTTTCGGACTTCGATATTTCACCGAAATTTCTCGACCGAATCTCCGTATCTCGGCTATGCCAGGTCGCAGCGCGACCGTTCGGTGCTCATTCGAAAGATCTCGACGCGTACTTTCGAACGGCGCAAACCGGGATCCCCTATCTATAACCGTTTAGGAGCTACGGCGCTTCAAAGTTTCGGAGTTAAGCATTTTTGGAAATTTCGAAACTTTAAACGCGATTTTCTCCTTAACGGTTAGAGATAGAGAGGCAAACTTTTTTTTATCGTAATCTACGCGAAAATACGCGTCTTTTGATATATCAGTCGACCCCATTCGGAGCTCCGTTGAGGAGTTGAGTTTTGCACCCTCAACTTTCAAACGTCCATATCTCCTAAACGGTTAGGGCTAGGGGCTGAAATTTCTCAGGCGTAATACACCCATATATGGCCACGTTCCGGTAAGGTCAAAACCCCGAAATTCCGACCCTCGATTTTTCGGGTCGAAAAAATTTCATCGTTTTGGTCAGAAAAATGCGACGTTTCTGCTGCGCGTTAACGGGAAGAGTTAGACGTTCGCTTATCGGCGCGTCGTAAGGACACCTACGAGGATTCTAAACAGGCGAAAGAAGGACGCCCTAGCTCAACGCGTTCCGACGCTACAGCGCTTCAAAGTTGGAATTTTTCTTCTCACTTTTTCAACTTTGACGGGCCGTAGCCGCTAAACGGTTAGAGATAGGACGTCCGTAGCGGTCGCAATCGATTCCGCGGACATTTTTCTATCGGAAACCGTCTAATTCGTCCGTCCGAACGGCGTCGTTAACGCGCGACACGAGAAAACGTCGAAAGATGTCGTTTTCGGGGTCGATTTTTTCGCGTTTTTTTCGAAGCCCCGAAACTTCAAACGCCCGTATCTCTTAAACGGTTAGAGATATCGAAGCGTGCTAAAAAAATTCTTGTTCGGCGCGCAAAAATCTACCGGATAGGATGATAAAAACGGTAATTTTCGGACTTCGATATTTCACCGAAATTTCTCGACCGAATCTCCGTATCTCGGCTATGCCAGGTCGCAGCGCGACCGTTCGGTGCTCATTCGAAAGATCTCGACGCGTACTTTCGAACGGCGCAAACCGGGATCCCCTATCTATAACCGTTTAGGAGCTACGGCGCTTCAAAGTTTCGGAGTTAAGCATTTTTGGAAATTTCGAAACTTTAAACGCGATTTTCTCCTTAACGGTTAGAGATAGAGAGGCAAACTTTTTTATCGTAATCTACGCGAAAATACGCGTCTTTTGATATATCAGTCGACCCCATTCGGAGCTCCGTTAAGGAGTTGAGTTTTGCACCCTCAACTTTCAAACGTCCATATCTCCTAAACGGTTAGGGCTAGGGGCTGAAATTTCTCAGGCGTAATACACCCATATATGGCCACGTTCCGGTAAGGTCAAAACCCCGAAATTCCGACCCTCGATTTTTCGGGTCGAAAAAATTTCATCGTTTTGGTCAGAAAAATGCGACGTTTCTGCTGCGCGTTAACGGTAAGAGTTAGACGTTCGCTTATCGGCGCGTCGTAAGGACACCTACGAGGGTTCTAAACAGGCGAAAGAAGGACGCCCTAGCTCAACGCGTTCCGACGCTACAGCGCTTCAAAGTTGGAATTTTTCTTCTCACTTTTTCAACTTTGACGGGCCGTAGCCGCTAAACGGTTAGAGATAGGACGTCCGTAGCGGTCGCAATCGATTCCGCGGACATTATTCTATCGGAAACCGTCTAATTCGTCCGTCCGAACGGCGTCGTTGACGCGAGAAACGAGAAAACGTCGAAAGATGTCGTTTTCGGGTCGATTTTTCGCGTTTTTTCGAAGCCCCGAAACTTCAAACGCCCGTATCTCTTAAACGGTTAGAGATATCGAAGCGTGCTAAAAATTCTTGTTCGGCGCGCAAAAATCTACCGGATAGGATGATAAACACGGTAATTTTCGGACTTCGATATTTCACCGAAATTTCTCGACCGAATCTCCGTATCTCGGCTATGCCAGGTCGCAGCGCGACCGTTCGGTGCTCATTCGAAAGATCTCGACGCGTACTTTCGAACGGCGCAAACCGGGATCCCCTATCTATAACCGTTTAGGAGCTACGGCGCTTCAAAGTTTCGGAGTTAAGCATTTTTGGAAATTTCGAAACTTTAAACGCGATTTTCTCCTTAACGGTTAGAGATAGAGAGGCAAACTTTTTTTTATCATAATCTACGCGAAAATACGCGTCTTTTGATATATCAGTCGACCCCATTCGGAGATCCGTTAATGAGTTGAGTTTTGCACCCTCAACTTTCAAACGTCCATATCTCCTAAACGGTTAGGGCTAGGGGCTGAAATTTCTCAGGCGTAATACACCCATATATGGCCACGTTCCGGTAAGGTCAAAACCCCGAAATTCCGACCCTCGATTTTTCGGGTCGAAAAAATTTCATCGTTTTGGTCAGAAAAAAATGCGACGTTTCTGCTGCGCGTTAACGGGAAGAGTTAGACGTTCGCTTATCGGCGCGTCGTAAGGACACCTACGAGGGTTCTAAACAGGCGAAAGAAGGACGCCCTAGCTCAACGCGTTCCGACGCTACAGCGCTTCAAAGTTGGAATTTTTCTTCTCACTTTTTCAACTTTGACGGGCCGTAGCCGCTAAACGGTTAGAGATAGGACGTCCGTAGCGGTCGCAATCGATTCCGCGGACATTTTTCTATCGGAAACCGTCTAATTCGTCCGTCCGAACGGCGTCGTTAACGCGCGAAACGAGAAAACGTCGAAAGATGTCGTTTTCGGGGTCGATTTTTTCGCGTTTTTTCGAAGCCCCGAAACTTCAAACGCCCGTATCTCTTAAACGGTTAGAGATATCGAAGCGTGCTAAAAAAATTCTTGTTCGGCGCGCAAAAATCTACCGGATAGGATGATAAAACGGTAATTTTCGGACTTCGATATTTCACCGAAATTTCTCGACCGAATCTCCGTATCTCGGCTATGCCAGGTCGCAGCGCGACCGTTCGGTGCTCATTCGAAAGATCTCGACGCGTACTTTCGAACGGCGCAAACCGGGATCCCCTATCTATAACCGTTTAGGAGCTACGGCGCTTCAAAGTTTCGGAGTTAAGCATTTTTGGAAATTTCGAAACTTTAAACGCGATTTTCTCCTTAACGGTTAGAGATAGAGAGGCAAACTTTTTTATCGTAATCTACGCGAAAATACGCGTCTTTTGATATATCAGTCGACCCCATTCGGAGCTCCGTTAAGGAGTTGAGTTTTGCACCCTCAACTTTCAAACGTCCATATCTCCTAAACGGTTAGGGCTAGGGGCTGAAATTTCTCAGGCGTAATACACCCATATATGGCCACGTTCCGGTAAGGTCAAAACCCGAAATTCCGACCCTCGATTTTTCGGGTCGAAAAAATTTCATCGTTTTGGTCAGAAAAAATGCGACGTTTCTGCTGCGCGTTAACGGGAAGAGTTAGACGTTCGCTTATCGGCGCGTCGTAAGGACCCTACGAGGGTTCTAAACAGGCGAAAGAAGGACGCCCTAGCTCAACGCGTTCCGACGCTACAGCGCTTCAAAGTTGGAATTTTTCTTCTCACTTTTTCAACTTTGACGGGCCGTAGCCGCTAAACGGTTAGGGATAGGACGTCCGTAGCGGTCGCAATCGATTCCGCGGACATTTTTCTATCGGAAACCGTCTAATTCGTCCGTCCGAACGGCGTCGTTCCCGCGCGAAACGAGAAAACGTCGAAAGATGTCGTTTTCGGGGTCGATTTTTCGCGTTTTTTCGAAGCCCCGAAACTTCAAACGCCCGTATCTCTTAAACGGTTAGAGATATCGAAGCGTGCTAAAAAAATTCTTGTTCGGCGCGCAAAAATCTACCGGATAGGATGATAAACACGGTAATTTTCGGACTTCGATATTTCACCGAAATTTCTCGACCGAATCTCCGTATCTCGGCTATGCCAGGTCGCAGCGCGACCGTTCGGTGCTCATTCGAAAGATCTCGACGCGTACTTTCGAACGGCGCAAACCGGGATCCCCTATCTATAACCGTTTAGGAGCTACGGCGCTTCAAAGTTTCGGAGTTAAGCATTTTTGGAAATTTCGAAACTTTAAACGCGATTTTCTCCTTAACGGTTAGAGATAGAGAGGCAAACTTTTTTTTATCGTAATCTACGCGAAAATACGCGTCTTTTGATATATCAGTCGACCCCATTCGGAGCTCCGTTAAGGAGTTGAGTTTTGCACCCCTCAACTTTCAAACGTCCATATCTCCTAAACGGTTAGGGCTAGGGGCTGAAATTTCTCAGGCGTAATACACCCATATATGGCCACGTTCCGGTAAGGTCAAAACCCCGAAATTCCGACCCTCGATTTTTCGGGTCGAAAAATTTCATCGTTTTGGTCAGAAAAAATGCGACGTTTCTGCTGCGCGTTAACGGGAAGAGTTAGACGTTCGCTTATCGGCGCGTCGTAAGGACACCTACGAGGGTTCTAAACAGGCGAAAGAAGGACGCCCTAGCTCAACGCGTTCCGACGCTACAGCGCTTCAAAGTTGGAATTTTTCTTCTCACTTTTTCAACTTTGACGGGCCGTAGCCGCTAAACGGTTAGAGATAGGACGTCCGTAGCGGTCGCAATCGATTCCGCGGACATTTTTCTATCGGAAACCGTCTAATTCGTCCGTCCGAACGGCGTCGTTAACGCGCGAAACGAGAAAACGTCGAAAGATGTCGTTTTCGGGGTCGATTTTTTCGCGTTTTTTCGAAGCCCCGAAACTTCAAACGCCCGTATCTCTTAAACGGTTAGAGATATCGAAGCGTGCTAAAAAAATTCTTGTTCGGCGCGCAAAAATCTACCGGATAGGATGATAAAAACGGTAATTTTCGGACTTCGATATTTCACCGAAATTTCTCGACCGAATCTCCGTATCTCGGCTATGCCAGGTCGCAGCGCGACCGTTCGGTGCTCATTCGAAAGATCTCGACGCGTACTTTCGAACGGCGCAAACCGGGATCCCCTATCTATAACCGTTTAGGAGCTACGGCGCTTCAAAGTTTCGGAGTTAAGCATTTTTGGAAATTTCGAAACTTTAAACGCGATTTTCTCCTTAACGGTTAGAGATAGAGAGGCAAACTTTTTTTATCGTAATCTACGCGAAAATACGCGTCTTTTGATATATCAGTCGACCCCATTCGGAGCTCCGTTAAAGAGTTGAGTTTTGCACCCCCTCAACTTTCAAACGTCCATATCTCCTAAACGGTTAGGGCTAGGGGTCTGAAATTTCTCAGGCGTAATACACCCATATATGGCCACGTTCCGGTAAGGTCAAAACCCCGAAATTCCGACCCTCGATTTTTCGGGTCGAAAAAATTTCATCGTTTTGGTCAGAAAAAATGCGACGTTTCTGCTGCGCGTTAACGGTAAGAGTTAGACGTTCGCTTATCGGCGCGTCGTAAGGACACCTACGAGGGTTCTAAACAGGCGAAAGAAGGACGCCCTAGCTCAACGCGTTCCGACGCTACAGCGCTTCAAAGTTGGAATTTTTCTTCTCACTTTTTCAACTTTGACGGGCCGTAGCCGCTAAACGGTTAGAGATAGGACGTCCGTAGCGGTCGCAATCGATTCCGCGGACATTTTTCTATCGGAAACCGTCTAATTCGTCCGTCCGAACGGCGTCGTTAACGCGCGAAACGAGAAAACGTCGAAAGATGTCGTTTTCGGGGTCGATTTTTTCGCGTTTTTTCGAAGCCCCGAAACTTCAAACGCCCGTATCTCTTAAACGGTTAGAGATATCGAAGCGTGCTAAAAAAATTCTTGTTCGGCGCGCAAAAATCTACCGGATAGGATGATAAAAACGGTAATTTTCGGACTTCGATATTTCACCGAAATTTCTCGACCGAATCTCCGTATCTCGGCTATGCCAGGTCGCAGCGCGACCGTTCGGTGCTCATTCGAAAGATCTCGACGCGTACTTTCGAACGGCGCAAACCGGGATCCCCTATCTATAACCGTTTAGGAGCTACGGCGCTTCAAAGTTTCGGAGTTAAGCATTTTTGGAAATTTCGAAACTTTAAACGCGATTTTCTCCTTAACGGTTAGAGATAGAGAGGCAAACTTTTTTTTATCGTAATCTACGCGAAAATACGCGTCTTTTGATATATCAGTCGACCCCATTCGGAGCTCCGTTAAGGAGTTGAGTTTTGCACCCCCTCAACTTTCAAACGTCCATATCTCCTAAACGGTTAGGGCTAGGGGGCTGAAATTTCTCAGGCGTAATACACCCATATATGGCCACGTTCCGGTAAGGTCAAAACCCCGAAATTCCGACCCTCGATTTTTCGGGTCGAAAAAATTTCATCGTTTTGGTCAGAAAAAAATGCGACGTTTCTGCTGCGCGTTAACGGGAAGAGTTAGACGTTCGCTTATCGGCGCGTCGTAAGGACCCTTACGATGGTTCTAAACAGGCGAAAGAAGGACGCCCTAGCTCAACGCGTTCCGACGCTACAGCGCTTCAAAGTTGGAATTTTTCTTCTCACTTTTTCAACTTTGACGGGCCGTAGCCGCTAAACGGTTAGAGATAGGACGTCCGTAGCGGTCGCAATCGATTCCGCGGACATTTTTCTATCGGAAACCGTCTAATTCGTCCGTCCGAACGGCGTCGTTAACGCGCGAAACGAGAAAACGTCGAAAGATGTCGTTTTCGGGGTCGATTTTTTCGCGTTTTTTCGAAGCCCCGAAACTTCAAACGCCCGTATCTCTTAAACGGTTAGAGATATCGAAGCGTGCTAAAAAAATTCTTGTTCGGCGCGCAAAAATCTACCGGATAGGATGATAAAAACGGTAATTTTCGGACTTCGATATTTCACCGAAATTTCTCGACCGAATCTCCGTATCTCGGCTATGCCAGGTCGCAGCGCGACCGTTCGGTGCTCATTCGAAAGATCTCGACGCGTACTTTCGAACGGCGCAAACCAGGATCCCCTATCTATAACCGTTTAGGAGCTACGGCGCTTCAAAGTTTCGGAGTTAAGCATTTTTGGAAATTTCGAAACTTTAAACGCGATTTTCTCCTTAACGGTTAGAGATAGAGAGGCAAACTTTTTTTATCGTAATCTACGCGAAAATACGCGTCTTTTGATATATCAGTCGACCCCATTCGGAGCTCCGTTAAGGAGTTGAGTTTTGCACCCTCAACTTTCAAACGTCCATATCTCCTAAACGGTTAGGGCTAGGGGGCTGAAATTTCTCAGGCGTAATACACCCATATATGGCCACGTTCCGGTAAGGTCAAAACCCCGAAATTCCGACCCTCGATTTTTCGGGTCGAAAAAATTTCATCGTTTTGGTCAGCAAAAAATGCGACGTTTCTGCTGCGCGTTAACGGGAAGAGTTAGACGTTCGCTTATCGGCGCGTCGTAAGGACCCCTACGAGGGTTCTAAACAGGCGAAAGAAGGACGCCCTAGCTCAACGCGTTCCGACGCTACAGCGCTTCAAAGTTGGAATTTTTCTTCTCACTTTTTCAACTTTGACGGGCCGTAGCCGCTAAACGGTTAGAGATAGGACGTCCGTAGCGGTCGCAATCGATTCCGCGGACATTTTTCTATCGGAAACCGTCTAATTCGTCCGTCCGAACGGCGTCGTTAACGCGCGAAACGAGAAAACGTCGAAAGATGTCGTTTTCGGGGTCGATTTTTTCGCGTTTTTCGAAGCCCCGAAACTTCAAACGCCCGTATCTCTTAAACGGTTAGAGATATCGAAGCGTGCTAAAAATTCTTGTTCGGCGCGCAAAAATCTACCGGATAGGATGATAAAAACGGTAATTTTCGGACTTCGATATTTCACCGAAATTTCTCGACCGAATCTCCGTATCTCGGCTATGCCAGGTCGCAGCGCGACCGTTCGGTGCTCATTCGAAAGATCTCGACGCGTACTTTCGAACGGCGCAAACCAGGATCCCCTATCTATAACCGTTTAGGAGCTACGGCGCTTCAAAGTTTCGGAGTTAAGCATTTTTGGAAATTTCGAAACTTTAAACGCGATTTTCTCCTTAACGGTTAGAGATAGAGAGGCAAACTTTTTTTTATCGTAATCTACGCGAAAATACGCGTCTTTTGATATATCAGTCGACCCCATTCGGAGCTCCGTTAAGGAGTTGAGTTTTGCACCCCCTCAACTTTCAAACGTCCATATCTCCTAAACGGTTAGGGCTAGGGGGCTGAAATTTCTCAGGCGTAATACACCCATATATGGCCACGTTCCGGTAAGGTCAAAACCCCGAAATTCCGACCCTCGATTTTTCGGGTCGAAAAAATTTCATCGTTTTGGTCAGAAAAAAATGCGACGTTTCTGCTGCGCGTTAACGGGAAGAGTTAGACGTTCGCTTATCGGCGCGTCGTAAGGACACCTACGAGGGTTCTAAACAGGCGAAAGAAGGACGCCCTAGCTCAACGCGTTCCGACGCTACAGCGCTTCAAAGTTGGAATTTTTCTTCTCACTTTTTCAACTTTGACGGGCCGTAGCCGCTAAACGGTTAGAGATAGGACGTCCGTAGCGGTCGCAATCGATTCCGCGGACATTTTTCTATCGGAAACCGTCTAATTCGTCCGTCCGAACGGCGTCGTTAACGCGCGAAACGAGAAAACGTCGAAAGATGTCGTTTTCGGGGTCGATTTTTCGCGTTTTTCGAAGCCCCGAAACTTCAAACGCCCGTATCTCTTAAACGGTTAGAGATATCGAATCGTGCTAAAAAAATTCTTGTTCGGCGCGCAAAAATCTACCGGATAGGATGATAAAAACGGTAATTTTCGGACTTCGATATTTCACCGAAATTTCTCGACCGAATCTCCGTATCTCGGCTATGCCAGGTCGCAGCGCGACCGTTCGGTGCTCATTCGAAAGATCTCGACGCGTACTTTCGAACGGCGCAAACCGGGATCCCCTATCTATAACCGTTTAGGAGCTACGTCGCTTCAAAGTTTCGGATTTTAGAATTTTTGGTAATTTCTAAACTTTAAAAGCGTTTTTCTACTTAACGGTTAGAGATAGAGAGGCAAACTTTTTTTTATCGTAATCTACGCGAAAATACGCGTCTTTTGATATATCAGTCGACCCCATTCGGAGCTCCGTTAAGGAGTTGAGTTTTGCACCCCCTCAACTTTCAAACGTCCATATCTCCTAAACGGTTAAGGCCAAGGGCCTGAAATTTCTCAGGCGTAATACACCCACATATAGCCACGTTCCGGTAGGGTCAAAACCCGTGAAGAACGTCGTTTTGAATGGAGAGCTATATGTGAGGGCAAACTCTAGCAGCTTGCAGCTCATATAAGGGGGTATATTAGATCATTAAGTCGCAGTGCAACATTACCCTTAATTAATCTAATCTAGTACATCTACCTTTAACTGAACATCGTTTTCTACAATATCTGTCTTTTAAAACGGATCACCAATATCCTAAAAGAAGTGCTGATTATAGCTCACTGTTGAGAGATGATGTACAGTTGCTGGAATATCATCGAAATGTCTTCGGAGCAAGATTCGTCTGAGAAATTATTCGCGTCACATTGATTTCCTTAACTTGCTTTAGTCTATTATTTTCCTTACACTTTATCTATATTCTCGCCCCATTACGACTTTTTCATTAGCTTTCACTTGCACCAATTCATTGCGGAAATAATCGTTATTTACAATATGTCAAAATGTAGATCACTTATATGAAGATATCTTTTTATATGCTATTAATAAAGTAGTTTGAGTTTGGTTTTATAATGATTTCTTTTTCATTTTATGGTTTATCCTTTGCTTACATGTATTTTAGGTTCTGCCGTTGGACAATAAATATTATCATTATAACTACAATTATTATTATCAATATTTAAAATAGATTAACAAAACTGATTCGTTCAACGTCCGAAGAAGCTAAATTATCATAATGCGGGGGCGACATCCGTTCAGAATTTAGTACGGTTTCGTAACAGCGCGTACGAAAACAAAAGAAAATCGTTCGAAACGGAAAGCGAACGTCGCATAAATAAATTCGCAGCCGCAAAAGTCGAGTGCGAGAACGTACTCGGTAGCGTATCTGCTACGTTCCTGTTTTTCTATTTCGTTGGACGACATCCAGGTTATAATAATAAGCGGAATTGCAGCGGCCCTCCGCGTTCACAAACTCGGCGATGACGTTTTAAGCTGGAAATCGCTGCCGGAATTTTAATTTTCACGCCGTCTGTGCAGAAACTAGGCTCGTTAGCCGCTCATTAAGTAATTACGGCGTCTTGTAGTTACCATGACCTTTGCTCGTCGAGTGTCAAGGTCAATTCTTAATTGGAGATCAGCCTCTCTGGATTCTGAATATCGTGTGAACTTATTTTGTGTATGTGTGGGGGCTAGATGGCAAGCTGCGTCCTAGGTGTATTCAATTGTTTTCGTCCTACGTTGGCCAAATGTATACGAAGTGTCACAATTCAAGTAATTTCATTGTATTTACTATCAGGAAATGATTCAGAGCAATATTTTGTGGTGGAAAATCTGTCTTAATTTTCCAAATCGGTTGTTTTGTTTAAATTTTTGTTTGTTTTAAATTCGAATATACTGTTAAATAATTGAAACAGTCAAACGTAAGATTCTAAAAATATGGATAGATGGTGGTCGTACGTGGGTATGGAAACGTTCATCACAGCAACTGGACGACAAATTTTTGCATCAGACGGTGAAATATGGCGGTGTGAACATCGTGGTGTGGGGCGCGATATGGTATGGTGGAAGATCGTAATTAGTAATTTGCGACATAAATATAAATGCGGCAAAATATATCCAAATATTAACAGTTTTTGAAGACGTTATTAAGTATTCGTTTCGAACCAATTCTGGAAGCAGTTATTCCACTCGCTTGTTGATACAGTCAAAATTGGTTTTTTGAGGACATCGAGTGCTCCTCCCGATGATTCATGATTTTCGGAAAAATCACTTGGTAGAGAATGATTCGTCGTTCAGAGTTGGTTTTTTAAAGCTCAGCGACGACTAGCGGCAAACAAAATGTTTTATACTAATCAGCAGCAACAGTTCTTTGATCCTGTCGAGGACTTGTTGCTACATGACCTGTTCTAGGGAGAAATTTTACGACCATCTTTTTGAAAGAAAATATTGTCGGTTTAACTAGATTTTTCTTTCATCTAACTTGTCAACTTTGACAGTACTTTATAGCTACAACACTATATGGATCGCAGTCAAATTTTGCATTTAGGCCAACTAAACATTGAGGTTAACTTTTAGTATTGACGTTTAAAACTTAAAAGACATCCCTCGTATACATGTATATTTGTTTGAAATTGTATTAATTAATTAATGAATTAATTAATACGTAAACAGATCCACCTTTCTATTTTAGGACAATTTTACATAAGTTTAGCATTATTTTTAAGAGCCTGTTCAGGATGATGGCTATAAAGAAGTTAGAAGACTATAGAAAAATATTTCGAACGGGGCTCCATACTTTTTATAATTTATAGGAATTTCTAAGACGATTTTTACTCTTACTTCTACATCTACTGCCTTTCTTTTGCAAAGTGAATCCAAACGATTTTGAAGAGGCCAATGAACCTCTTTTAATTTTAACTATTTTTAACTTTTAATTTAAATATAATCCTTGGGCATAAAGTATTGATATACGTACATAAACCGGATATTTGCGCGATCAATAACTCTTCTTTTGTATAGTGGTTTAAAGATTAAAATATGTAATAACATTTTGAAAGTATATTAGTAGATCAGAAACCTTATAAATAACACCATTGACAAAAAAAAATAAATTAAAAAGAGGATATTAAAAAAATACCCCATTTGTAAATCAATTTAGTCGTTTAAACCTGCAGTTACTATCGATACAAACATGATACGGTCTATTACAGGTTATAGTATCCACTCCAATACGTTGCACATAATTAAAAATTTGCATTTTCAAATAAAACCGTTTTTCGCTGCATGGGAAATGTACCACGGCAGTTAATGAAAATTGTATTTTAAATAATTAAAATCCTAATGAAATTCAAAACTAACGCTGAAAAATACTGAAGCAGTTTAATGCTGTTTTTATTAGAATACAAAATTTCAATGAAAAATTGGGTTAACAACGCTTTATATGAATAATTATACTGTCAAAGGTAGGAAAAATACTGTATGGGATATATTGCAATTGCATGGTATAATAAATGAAACCTGTTACGTTCTCCTGGTTTGAAGAACAACGCCGCTGTAGCCTGCTCGTAATTTCCTAAATTACTTGACCAATACTTACTTGTAGAGTATGTTCGCTTATTTACTAAAGGAGAGGTTGTACAGTGAAACTCAATGCGCATGCGCAAAAAAATATATTTAAAAATGAAATGGTTACACGGTTTCCACTCTTGCCTATGTACATGTACGATGTACGTAAGATATATAGATTTGCAATAATTGCAGTTATTCGAGCTCTCTTATACATGTAATGTACATTAGCATTTGTATATGTATTTTCATTGGTAGCAACATAAAGTAATGCCTCAGCATGTACGTTGCAACGCTATGTCTCAATTCTGTTTAAAAGGTTAAACTCTTATATGCTTCCGCTGAAGCTTTGTTAGAGGCATGTACTAATGCCTCTATCTGTTTGCATGCACCACTACCTTTTATAGAGAGCCAACCCTATTTATTTCTTAAATTTATAAGCGCACCTCAGGCTATGCTTATTTATATGTCTCTTTCCGGGAGCCTAATATACTTTCCTTGTTTTAAATTTGCCTAAGGGACTTGGCCCTGTATTATTGGCATGTATTTGTACTTGACCAAATACGTTTGTTATATTCACATTTATAGGGGAACCCACCCTATCTCTTAGAGCTTGAACGCCTGGTCGAGGGCGACAGTAGCGATAATAGCCGATCTCAATACAAAAGTAATGTCACAGCTACCCAGGCGTTCTCGTTTGAAATATTACGCTATGTGCAATCTTTAGCTCTCTACTCTACTGCGCCCCAAAGAAGGGAAAAATCCAGTAACCAGCAAATGTGCGAACTGTGCACCGACAAGTAAAACGGAGCGATGATGCCGACATTACATAAGAAAACTGGTCCGTGACACTCGTCCGCTACGACGAGCAGCTAAATGAAAAATTTCTAAGTCCCGATACGACAAGGACCGAACAAACGTACAAAAGACAACGGGCGCTGCGGCCGCAACGACCGTCAGCAAGAAGCGGAGTGATCGTACTTGTAGAGGAGGTCTATACATGCGCGCCGACAATCTCACCAAAATAATTTCCGACACAAACTTAACTGAAGACTAAAAATATGTATAGACGACAATGGACACAGTAGCCTCGACGTACGATGATAGAAAATCGAGAATTTATACTTATTAAAAAAATCTATACATGTGGTCCGACGACGTTACCAAATGACTCCCGCCAGAAATAAATGTATAGACAACGTCCTCGACGATTCCCGCCAAAACTCGAAAAACTTAGAAATCTCTAATAATCTTACGACGACGTTACTGTACACGTTACGACGAGGCACGAAAGGTGACCGAGAGTGCACGATCGCTAATACCTCGACCGTCGCGCGGGGGACGACTGCCTATGCTTGTGTACCTTAAATTTTAAGAAAACTCCCATTAAATATCCGACGACGTTGCAGTGAATGATTTCTAATTAGGCAGTTTTAGCTAGCGTAATGCGAATGGCTGACTTGCATACATATACAATGCGTAATGTACATACATATTAAAATAAAATTGGATATAAGAGAGCAAAATAAATAAATATAAAAATGAAAATAAAGTAATATTCTAAATGAAAATAATAATGCAAAGAAGATAAAATACATAGTAGTAAAAAAAAAATATAAAATATAACAAACAATGTTAAGTCCTTAACAAAACCGTTTCTCTATTTATGGTCTTGATTAAATGTTGTCAATCAATTTTATAAAAAGAAATATAATAAAACTGAAAGAATTGGATTTTTTTTCTGTATTGCTGTATGCTGAAAGAAAGGTTGTTTTCGGAAAAAAAAATGAATTCATAGGAACTAAAGCCGTCTTTTTTCCGTAAAAAACCTTTCCTTCAGCATACAGCAATACAGAAAAGAATCCAATTCTTTTATTTTATATTTACGTCGAGAGAGTAAAAATTACATTCATAAGAGTTTGCGATGGAATTTTAAAATGTATATCGTAACTTATTTTTTTTTATATAATTCTGACAGGTTAATTGTCATACTGTTATTAATATTTGACATACATTTTCTCACCGGAATTTTAAGTAATTTTTCAATTATGGTTTTCTTACCACAACCCGCAAAAGATATATTATTGAATGCTATTATAGAACAGGTATGGTAGTTACTAGAATTTGGTAGTAAAGTAAGTGTTTGTTTGCACAATTTTCGTAAGCATTTCGCAGTTCTCTCAGTAGTAGAATAGGACTTTTATATGTGCCTTGCACGTATTGTTGTGTATTTCGCGAAACTAGATCTGTAACTCATAAAGCTGGTAGGCCAACTGTTCGTACAGACGAGTTGATTATTGATGTTCGCAATCACATGCCAGAGGCCCCCCACAAAACTTTTAAGTCGCCTAGCTCAAGAAATTGGAGTTAAATTTTGCTTTCATCTATGAGACCTCCTCTTGATTTAATAATTGCAAAACACAATCGAGGCATTCTCGCAATAAGTTTTGCCGGAGTTTCTTGTGTTATTGAGGTCCAACTCGATTGCAATTTGTTCCACACGTCAGTAGCTGATGTCGGAGCCGATTTCCGTACCTCCCGATATAGTTCTTCCCATAGTAGCTCGATTGGATTCAAGTCGGGGCTCTGGGGAGGCCATTCCATCATTTTGAGAATTTCTTCCTCTTCTAAATGGCGTAAATAGTCTTTACATAATGTAGAGGAATGTTTTGGGTCATTATCTTGTTGGAAGATAAAATTTTGACCCAAAAGTCGAATTCCGGAAGGTATTGCGTGGTTCTCCAAAATTTCGCGGTAGCCTTCTTTTCTTAATATACCTCCAATTTTCACAATGTCCTCTACACTAGCGCCAGCAAAACAGCCCCAAATGATGATAGAACCTTCACCATGTTTCACGGTAGTAGCAATACACTCTTCTCTGGCACGTTCACCCACAGATCTTCTTACGAATATGCGTCTTCGGGTTCCGAACAGCTCAAATTTGGACTCATCCGTCCATAGGACGTTGTTCCACTCTTCTATGGTCCAGTGTTAGTGTTCACGAGCCCATTTAAGTTGCTTTTGCTTTTGCTTGTTTTGTTTGCGTAGTAATGGCTTTTTCATCGCAATACGTCCATGGAGCCCGGCTTTCTGCAGGCGACGTTTGACTGTAGAAACACCGACTAGTTTTTGGCGACCAACATTTAATTCTGCGGTGATTTCCGGGGCTGTTTTGCGTCTATTTAACTTGCTGGTAACCATTATTCTGCGATCATCCGCAGATGTTGTCGCTTTTGGCCTTCCACTCCGTCTTTTATTAAGAAAACTGCCAGTTTCCCGATATTTTCTTACGTTATAGTCAACCGTAGCGTGGTGTATTTTCATTTTTTTGGCAATTTGTCGATTGCTTATGCCACTTTTATGGTAAGCTATTATAAGCGCACGTGTTTCCGTACTAATTTCTCTTCGCGGAGGCATTTGAAAAAATTGTCACACGATATTTCGCTCACGACGTGAATAGAGTAAATACCACACTGCAACTGACCATAGGTTACAGATTTCACTATAATCTTCTAGGAAGGTAATTTAAACATTATTACCTACAATCTAACAGATGACTAAATTTACCCAGTAAATTTAGAGGGATTGTTATTGTAATTGCACCGCAATAAACAGTTTATGGTAATCCGAGCAAGTGCGGGTAAATGATAGTAAACCTTATGCGATATAATGGGTGTTTATCTTACTAAACTACATTTTAAATACGTATTTCATTTTATTATAATGTTTTTTTGGTAAACATAATACTATATGAATAATCCATGAAAACACGGGCGCCTAAACACTTTTGAGCGGTAGTGTAGGTACAAAAATAACATTTCGACTGAATTTCTTCAACAACCACGATGAACAAAATGGTTATTTCCAATTTTTCTGAAAATTAGTTCCGATAGGATTTGAACCCACGTCTTCTCTCTCGCCTGGGAGGATCTTCGCCGCTAGACCACGGGACCCTATGAGTTCAAATCACTTTTAAAACCTAAATGTCGTTACAGTATTAATATGATGTCTGTAGATATAGAGGACGTGGGTTCAAATCCTACCGTAACTGACTTTTTCAGAAAAACTTTTTTAATTACGTAATTTAGATACATTTTAATTAAAAAAATCTAAATTTAGATTATTTTAATACGAAAAATATATATTCAATGTGGGACATTTTTATTTACATAAGACAGAGGAGGACCAAATAGGCCCAGCGAATTTCCTATCAGAAGAGAATGAATTAATCTACGGTGTTTTATTCATTCTTCAGCCTTTACACGACCCAGGTTCCGCTTTATTATTGAACCTGTCAATCTTAATCTCTATTGTATATTATACACTATACACGTGAGATACGATAAAAACTTAATTTGGTGTATGACATAATTTCGAGCTTACACAAAGCAATATTTTACGCGTACAAAGGCTATAAGTTCTAAAGTTATTCGGTACTCATTCTCTTATATAGGACTATAGCATAAAACGTCCGCTTTAATATGTGTAATAAAGCGAAGGTGCAGCTCCATTTTCAAAGAGGTTGCCACTAGCTATTGAATCCCTACAAATCAATTCGATGCCTTCGGCTTGATTTTCTAATAACGTTTAGTTAAGGAATAATAGCAGTTATTTACACATCTTTTTCTTGTATTATAAAGGCACGATTTTAAACAAGGCAATTCCAAAAACGCTATTAGCTGAAAATAATAGTACAATTACACGTCGTTATTACACGGTAACCTTACTTTCGCTTTTAGAAAATCGAATTGCCAAAGAAGGCTATATATGTACATACGTGCTATATATGTAGCATCGTCTCGTTAATCCTGGAGAAACTCTAGTAACCGTAGCGTATATAGGACGACAAAAGGGGATCACGAATTGAATTCCTTCGTTAAGTTCGAACGTGTAATCATCCAATAAAGATGTATAATTTAGTTATTTACTTGGATTAAGGTTACGAGCGCTTTTAATTGTGTATATATGCGGGAAATGTTTTCACCAAAGGACTCGCGTGTACTTATGATTATCTATCTCGAACGAGGAAGTTGTAGAGGGACAGAGATGAGTATAATACAATCGTGTATACAGTGCGAGTAAAAAGTAATAATAATAATAATATCTTTATTGCCCAACAGAAAATAATTCCATTTACAGGACAATGCGAGAATAATGTAACCTAGCATATATATGTAGTAATAATATACAGCGCAGAAATAAATTAAAATTAGTCGAAAATGATACAACTGAATCATAAACATAAGAATAGCTCGGTGACACAGAATGCAAGAACAAAATAGGACGACAATGTAAATCCATGTAGGCACTTCAACAAAAAGGATCGTGAAGTAATTCATTGGCATTTCTAATCATATGCGTAATGGGTGCTTAAGCAAAACATTAGTTTTGTATGACGCGACCTTAAAATTAGGGAAGGACCTGGTATCGTACTGAGGTACCACAAAATTAATTTTGGAGAGAAGGGATGGAGCGTCGATAGCGTGATTAATGAGTTTAAGTAGAAATTGACTGCTAAATTCCTTCCTTCGATCCGATAACGATACAAAGCCGTGTCTTCTCAGCAGACCTGCATGATCAACATCGCGTCCAGGGTAAGTGGCATCAATTTTGAGGGACAGGTGTTTCAAAAATCGTTTTTGCACTCTTTCAAGTAGTACTTGCAGATGGAGATAGTGATGACCAAATTATGGAGGCATACTCCAACCGAGTACGGACAAGCGAATAGTATAATGCTTTTAGCGAGACAGGATTATTGAATGATCTGCAGGATCGTATGAGAAATCCTAAGGAATTCATCGCAGAATTTCGTACGGATAATATATGGTCTGCAAACGACAAATTTGCATCAAATAGCACGCCCAGGTCCATCACAGACGAGTGCCTAGGAACAATAGCCTGACTCACAGCATAGTGAAAATTGTAGAGTCTATGACATCTAGAGCAGCTTATCAGCACACGTATCCAGATTCAAATGAATTCCATTCTGTGTACACCATCTAACAATAGTATCCAGACTGTTCTGGAGCAACAGACAATCTGCCGGGGAGGTTATGGTATTGTAAATCTTAAGATCGTCCACGTAAGCCAGTACATTGCAGTCCAGCCCCTGTAGGAGATCGTCCAAATAAATATTAAACAAAAGGGGACCCAAATTGGATCCCTGGCACACACCAGAGGAAGCAGAAAATGCTAAGGATGTATATCCATTGTAGTGAACATTGCATGAACGATCAGTTAAATACGAGCGGATCAATTCTGTTACACTTGGCGGAAAACCAAAACTACTCAGCTGAGATACCATAAGGGAATGATTGATAGTGTCAAATGCTTTACTAAAATCGGTGTATAATACATCTACTTGTTGACGTCGTCCCATCGATTCGGCAATATGCTGTGCTAACTCAGCAAGGTTGGTTGCAGTAGACCTTCCTGGAATAAAACCATGTTGTCGCGAAGATAAGTAAGGCTTGACACTAACGTAAATTCTGTGAGACAGAAGATATTCAAAAATTTTTGCAAAGCTGGATAAAATATTTATTGGTCTATAATTTTTGAAGTCAGAACGATTACCTTTCTTAAACACGGGTGTAATTCTGCTAATCTTCCAAGCGTCAGGAAAGGTAGAAGAACTTACGGCCAAGTTAAATATTCTAGCTAGAGGTTCACGTACTACTACACAACAATCACGTGCAGAAAATGCGGGGAGACCGTCATGACCAGCAGTAAAATTAGATTTTAACTTCTTAGATGCTTTTAAGATATCGTCTGCTGTAAAAGCTCCAATCAAAGAACTACCACTAATGAGATCCCTATCAAGAGGCTGGGGCCCCAGTAATTCTTGTGAACCAGACACAAACACTCTAGAGAATTCATCTGCGAAGGTCTGAACAATGTTGCTGGGATCATCAACACTGGAGCCGTTCAAAGTGAGACGACATCCAGGTATTCTTGATGCATTACGACGCGCGTTTATGTACTGCCGGATTAGCTTTGGATTTTGTGCTATATCTTCTGCAGCCGCCGTCTGATATTCCACATATGCAACTCTAATTTTGTCTTTAACTAATTTCCTCAAACGCTTAAATTCAATGTGGTAAATCTCCCGTCCACTCTTGTTCCACCTACGAAGATAATAATTCTTTATTTGAAGTAGCTTGATTATTTCGAAATTATACCAAGGTGGGTATCTTCGAGAAGGGTGTTTGGACAAAGGTACAGAACGACGGATGACAATGTCTAAGCTATTATAAAAAGCTGACACTGCTTCGTTAACGCAATTAAGATTCTCCAAAAAAGTCCAGTCAATTTCAGCTATATCACTGTACAAGTTCGGAAAGTTTGCCTTGCGAAAATTAAATTTCAAGTTTGTGTTTGATGGAAACTGTTTAGTGACAGATTCGCAACATAGCCTAAATGTAATATTGAGAGCGGGATGATGAACATCCTCAGTAAAGTAAGGAATAAATTAGATATACAAGCAAATATATTTTTAGAAAGTAATAAACGAACTGTTTTCGGAATTGTATCGTGTCATAATAAAAGGTATAACAGGAGAAAAATGAAATAAAATAAGAGGAAAACATCAGCTGCATATGATCTGGTTACCAGAAGAAGAGAAAACTGGAGGGTTAGTATATAAAGGGGGTTTCAAGATTTGAATTAATACCCAAATGTATACATTAATCATTTATACATTTTTAAATATTTCAATACTTTGCTACAGAAAACCATGTTTTGTTGAACCTTAAAATCTTTCGGTCTTATTGGAACACGCTTTAGATATCGATTAGTGTGCGTCGATTTTCAATAAGCTGAATGAACTAAAGGACCTTTGGGTTTACATTGTTACGAGAGTATTGAGGAAAAGGAATTTAAACTTCCATGGTAAATTTTCTTTACTTTTAGAAATTTAAAAAAAGATCTATTTCAATGACGATGTAGCGTCGGAATATACGGGAAAAATATGCAGGGTGTTCCATTTTAGAAACTCGAATGGCGTATAATAATTTTTTTCTACCCTTTACATAAGCATCCTTTAGAAACTGACATAAACAAACTTCATAATATACCCCATGCTGATATCGTTACGAGTAATACAATTCCAAAGATCTCAGGTAATAATTATGTGTCCTTAGCAGAACAAGGACAACTTTCGATAAACTCACGCTAATTATTTACCGGTCAATTTTGCTTTGTACTGTAGATTATACTGCGTTGTGATTGGCTGTGTAGATTCGAAAGTATTTATGTTTGAACTATTAATATCAACAGAATGTTAGAGCTGTAGCAATTCGAGAATTCCTTAATTGCAGTATGTAGGGAAAAGTGTTTCACAATCAAATATGTTCCATGATTACAGACTATTTCTAAGTGTAAACTTCCCGTTTTACTATTGGTGTTAGTAATACGAATAGTTTTGAGTTCGCGACTGGTGAAGATGTAAATATTACTTATTTTGCTCTGAATTTTCATGATCCTTTTCTTATAAAAAAATTAACCTACGTAGGGAATCGAATACATGTAAATTATTTACGTATCCTGAAAAATTACACGATATAGGAAGTATATTGCACATTAAAGAGCTTTTGGGAACAGCAATTGTCAAGAATGCAATGGTTTCTCACAAAAGAGGTTAATAAACGGTTATTCATTATATTGATAAACATAATTCATTGCTGTAATAAATTTATTAATCAATATAATATTTTTTTTCGTTGCTTTAATAAAACGAATAAGACGATTTACTGAATTCATCGTTTCAGTGCAAAGACCCTTTCAGAGCATCTTGTAGCAAAACACACCGGTTCGAAACCACTAGATTACGTGTTAGTTTCTCATTTTCCACTGGCGTATTACCGGATTACAAAGGTAAATAATGCCAGTACTAACCTAAAAGTATGTGACAGTAATATTACAGCAGTCTCATTAATTTCCTGATAGGTACATACATTCTAGTAACGCCCAATGTCGGCTTTATAAAATGGACGAAGCTCAATCTAGCTGGGCCTTCACGACGGTAATAGGACAGTATTTCGGACCTCGACTTTTAATAAAGCCTTTTCCTCCTTGGTTTTCTGCCTGCCCTTAATAGATTACGCGAAGGAATTTATAAAAGGTGGTATTCGAGAAGAGAATGTGAAAAGATTTAGACCTTAATAGGTGAAAAAGGGAGGTCACATTTTAGGTGCGACACGTTTGGTCAGCTTGGAAAGATAAAAAGCCGGATAGAAAATGGAGAGGAAGGAAAGTTAATCGTCTGTTTTCCTTTTCGACATTTATCTAATATACAAACTGCTTGAGTTCATGTACATGGTAGCTCTAAACTTTCCCTCGAGATAATTTTTAAGCGGAACAAGCTACACTAGGGTGACAGAATAAAATAGACACCAGGTAAAGCGGTATAAATATGTAAACAGCTAAATTCTAAGAACGAATTAAGAACTTTCTCTTGTCATTAGGGAAGGGGTAGATGTATCGGAAGGAATTCGTCATAGTTTAGTATCGTTACAACTATGCCTCGCTTACAAGGTTCGAGTGATATTACCGACTTCACCCGGGGTGTCGCATCGTTGGCCAGAGTGAACGCGGCGCTTCGCAACGTGAAATAAATAAATTTTTAAATATTCCGTTGTCCACAGTTAATAACCGTGTGATTACACAATTTAAACGCAAGGAAAAAACAACAGTGGGGCCGAGACCAGGTCGTGCCGGACCTTCTGAAAGAAGTAAAAGGGTGCTTGTGCACGAAGTGTTAAGAGAACCGCGAAAAACTACAACTGAGCTTGCGGCAACTTCACAGAAAAGTCAGCGCACCGTTCTGCGATACCTCCACAGTTTGGGGATGTATAAAAGGGTGGCAAAGAAAAAACCTCTCCTTACGGCGTTTCAAAAACGGCGCCGAATGGCTTGGGCAATCGAAATGCGAACGAAGCCCGAAGAGTTTTGGCGGTCTGTCATTTTTTCAGACGAAAGCAGATACTGCCAATTCAGTGATGGTGATCGTACGTGGGTATCGAGACGAGCAACTGGACGACAATTTTTTTGCATCAGATGGTGAAATACGGCGGTGTGAACATCATGGTGTGGGGCGCGATATGGTATGGTGGAAGATCGCAATTAGTAATCTGCGACGGAAATATAAATGCGGCAAAATATATCCAAATATTAACAGAAGGACTACTACCAATATTCGACAACGCCATTTTATCTAAAGAAGACGCCACTTTTATGGAGGATGGAGCACCCTGCCACAAAGTAAGAACAACAACCACATGGAAAGAGGAACAGGGGATTCGGATTTTACCGTCGCCAGGCCAATCACCAGACATAAATCCGATAGAGAATGTTTGACACATAATCCAGACAAATATGTCGAAACGACCCCGAAAACCCAGTAATAAGGAAGAACTCGTGGCAGCTGTTACAGAAGAGTGGTTAAGTATTCCAGAAGACACCATTAATCATTTAATAGATTCTATGCCACGACGACTCGCAGCACTTCACGCAAGTAAAGGTGGATCGACAAAATATTAGTCTAATTTAAAAATTTTAAAATATTCTCTAGATAAAACGAGAATAGAATCTTTTTTTTAATTAGTAGGTGTCTATTTTATTCTGTCACGCTAGTGTATGATAAACGATAGTAAAGTATACGTCTCCTCTGCAAGTGTTGTTGAATGGACTCCCTTTTTTTTAACAGGAAAAATTGTGAATAATAAGTTATTAATGAATAACCCAGAGTAGATATCTGTAAAACTTTAGAAATAAACCTGTACGAATTGAATATCTGTGTTTAAAAATTCATAAAGAGGAAGTACTAATGGTACTTTGCCTCCAACTTCTAACATCAACCAGTGACGAGAAAATATCTGGAATAGGTAAACTAGTAAAATTTTAAAAAAAAATTCATTGGTAAATAATAGACAATAATTTATATCATTACAATACGTTACTACACCATTTAGAATTACATTAACAAACACTTCGCTGTATTTATATATTTATTCGAAATCTATATACTTCATCAACTGGTAACAGAAAGTTCATGTACAGCCAGATCTCGCCGATGCAGGTTCAACTGAAGCTTGATTTCATTAACGTAATTAACAGTTGATCTTTAGGTATATTTACTCCAGTCCATCCTAGATATGATTATAATGAATTTCATAATTTTACCAAACGAACAAGTTTTGTCACATGTCTTTGTGTTGTTTGGAAACTTTTTCAGTGTCGCCATAATATTTACTGACGTCATCACTTGCCTTGTCCATTTGGAAATATATTATTATTATTACTATTGCTATTATCATTATTATTATTAATTAAAAACAGTATTAAGTAAGTCAACAATAGTTGAAACACAACATTTCTAAATACATACATGTAAAAATCCTCGCATATTAGATTAGTTTAAATAATACCGCAGTTAAAATCTGATGTAAACATTCTTAAAGCCACTTCTAGTCAGCGGTGTTATTGCATAAAATATAACGATCTATTTTTATTTACGCTTGACAGTTTCGCTATGTATAGCATCTACTATAAATGTCGAATACATGTATAGACCTTGGTAATTGAAAGTCGCGCAGTGTCGTTGCCAAAACGTTCCTATACCATCTTACAATAACATTGATACAGGAAGAGTTTAATTCTAACATTTTCCATCATATGGAAACCCGTGTAATTATTTGTTATAAACAATGCGCTTAAAGACTATCCTGAAAATAGAATAGAATTTATACCTTAACAGTGTTAAATCAGGAAGACTGATTCGAAATGTATGTCCATATAAATCTACCCGTATCTCTAAATGCAAATGCGTTATCAAGCCGCTAACCAAACAGTATGGCTAAAATATACGGTACTCTCGATAGAAGAAAAAAATGTTTCGATTAAAAGTTATGGATGTATGTTGCATACAGTTCAAAAAATTGGGTATGCATAATAAAAACTTTGTATATCGTTCGACTACATTCTGTGTATAACGTTTTCAATTTTAAATTCGTATCATTTTATGATATATAACGATAAAAAGCATGCGTATCACCTATTGGGTATATGGACTTTGAAATAAACTCTATTACGACTATTTTTAATATGGATATATAGGTAAATAACATATTGATCCTTTCGCTGTTTAAAAAACTAGCAGGGAACGATAGATTATATTAAACAAATGTATCAGGGCAATAGTTAGCTATCAAATCTAATAACACATGGGCTGAAAAGTTCCGGGCCTAACAAAGAAAACACGTTTTTTTTGGTTCAAAATTAGCTTTATTCATCAACGTAATCTCCATCAAGAGCAACGCAATCATTCCAGCGCCGCTCTAACATTTCAATACCACTTTTGTAGAACGATTTATCTTTTGCCTCAAAATAGGCCTCAGTTTCAGCGATAACCTCTTCATTCGTGCGAAATTTCTTACCGGCGAGCATTTTTTTGAGGTCTGCGAACAGCCAGTAGTCGCTGGGAGCCAAATCTGGCGAATACGGTGGATGTGGGAGCAATTCGAAGTTTAATTCATGTAGTTTTGCCATTGTTTTGATTGACTTGTGACACGGTGCGTTGTCTTGATGAAACAACATTTTTTTCTTTGCCATATGCGGCCGTTTCTTTGCAATTTCGGCCTTCGAACGCTCTAATAACGCTATATAATATTCACTGTTGATGGTATTTCCTTTCTCGAGATAGTCGATGAATATTACACCACGCACATCCCAAAATACCAAGGCCACAACCTTTCCAGCCGATTGTTGTGCTTTCGGGCGCTTTGGACGAGGTTCACCAGTTGCTGTCCACTCAGATGACGATCGTTTTGATTCCGGAGTGAAGTGATGGATCCATGTTTCATCCATTGTCACATATCGACGCAAAAATTCCGGTTTGTTACGTTTAAACATGGGCAAACACTGCTCAGAATCATCAACACGTTCTTGTTTTTGGTCAACAGTGAGCAAACGCGGCACCCACTTTGAACAGAGCTTTCTCATAGTCAAATGCTCATGCAATATAAAGCCAATACGTTCTTTTGATATCTTTACGATGTCGGCTAACTCACGCAACTTCACTTTTCGACCATTCAAAACGATTTTGTGGATTTTTTTTATGTTTTCTGGTGTTACCGCCTCATATGGACGTCCACTGCGTTCTGCATCATCGGTGTCTCTACGACCACGTTTGAAGTCGGCAAACCAACGTTTTATTGTTGTTTCTGATGGAGCGGAGTCCCCGTAGCACTTTTCAAGCCATTGCTTCGCTTGGACGGTATTTTTTCCCATCAAGAAGCAGTGCAAAATTAAAACACGAAATTGTTTTTGATCCATTGTTTTGAAAATAACAAATGTAGCGTGACTCTTAGCACAATAACTCACAAATTAATGAATAGAATATCATGAAATTTTAACAGCTGTCTTTTGAAGGTTAGTACTAACTGAGAGAAAGGTGACTGCAATAAAACTAGCGTCATCTATGTGTTAGGCCCGGGACTTTTCAGCCCATGTGTTAAAATTTTTTCCTGAGGTCATGCCTTTCTTCAAACGTAAAAATCTAGCAATAAAATCCTAATCTTCGATGGCACTATCATTATACAAAAAGTGTGGCTAATAAGAGAAGAAGATGTAGTACTGTTAGAACTATGAATTCAAGGAAATTTTGTTGGCTGCAAAACTTACTATCAAAACCAGCCAATAACTCTCAATCCAAAAAGAATCATCTTGTTTAAGAACGAGACCAACTAATGCAGAGAGCTTTAAGATATCAGAAGAATTCACCAATATTTTCACTACCATCACATTTACTCGTATTTTTTGAGATATTAAACTTGAAAAGAACTATTGCTAAAATCTCCGTTTAACAAAAGTGATATTTACTTGTACATACGAAAATTTAATTAACTAGAAAAAGATAAATGCATACCTGATAAGTAACTACATACATACGTCACTGACACGTATAAATGAGCATTAAACTCTTTCTCTATGATTGAATGCTTTTCACCCCATTACTTCATGGAATATTTTACGAGGGCTATTCCGAAAGTAAAGAACGTTCTGTTTTCAAACGTGACCGCGCATGCATGCACCGGTAGTGACACGCGACTTGCTTAGGGGTTTCGGTGAGAATATTTTTCATTTATTATCCAAATTGAAAAAAAATTTTGAGTGGTCACTGCTATCGAAGTGATGATGAACTTAAAAAGCCGTTAATCGGTGATTCAACAACTTAGTGGCAACTGAATATGCAGCAGGCGTAGAAAAACTGATAAAACTGTACCTAAATTTCAACGGTCACTACTTTGGGTATTTAATTTTATTATTATTATTTTATAATTTCTTTACTTCCCAAATAGCCCTCGTAAATCTATACATCATAGAAGATTTAAATCTTATATCATTGTAATTAGTAAAAAAATGTTGACCAAAAAATGGATTTGTAAGTAGGGTGACGTTCTGTTTTTAAAAATTTATTGGCGCACTTCCTCAGCTCTGTATACAGGAGTGAGCAATTCTGATTACTAGAGAAAGATTAAAGTTAATTAGTGTTAATTAACTTTAATCAGTGTAGGACATCTACATATAGACGTAAAATATAATAAACAAATAAAATAAAATATATACACTTTGCATATAGTCTGGTCTCTACTGATTACAATAGAATGAAATTGGACAACAAAATTTAACTGGGCTAGGACGCCTTCGTTATAAAAAGAAATGTATGTAATTGTAGTACATGAACTAACATTAACACTTCAAAGAAAAATAGAAGACCTTGTATTATAATTGTCTGGGTTTAATATAATACCTCAGTAATGTGATTCAATTTTTTCCGGTTAAATAAATAAAACAAATGACGAAGCTTCAATAAAAGTTCGTCTTATTTCCCTTTCTTTTTGAAATTAATAGTCTAGGAATGCGCTTAATAAAAATAGAAACCAACTACAGCCTTCCATAATTGTTTTAACTGAAATAGTTTAATTTGGCAAAGTATACAACTTTCTGCGAAACTTCTTTTACCTATTACAATATATAATTCGCAAAACAAACTTACCAAGAAAGGAGTCCCAATGATTTCTTCAAAATATTTTTCGAAAATATTTACAACGCCGAAGTTGATGGCATGGATCGCAGAAAAGAAAGAAAGCTGGCAGAATTAAAGCACTAAAACGATAATCTCACAGGCACCAAGTAGATTATTATCACAAATTTTTCAACAAAAAAGAAAACTCGCGCTCACAAAGAAATAAATAAATCAACGAAAACTAAATCACGACACACAACTTTCTTCTTCAAAGTTCACAATTATACAATCTTTCGGACGAGTTTACTCTATTAATGTTTTATTGTTTACGCGCGGTTCTTTCGACGATGAGCGACGTTTATTCCGTCTTGCTGAAGCGCGTCGTGCTCGCAGGTAGTCGGAACGCAACAACAATCAAACTGCGCTTCACTTATCAGCAAACGTCCTGACGAACTCGAGAATAGGGACGGCCCCCACGCTAGCCGTCGTCGTGACGATACTTTGGTCGTCGACTATGACGTCGACGGCACCGGATCCAACTTTCACGGCGTGTCTTAACGTGTTTCTGTAACTATAGAAGCAAATAAATTAAAGGATTTCTGCCTGTGATGATTGGAAAATCGGTTACGATGTGAAATGCACTAGAAATGTTTGATGTTTAATTATAGTCAAAGGAAAGGATAATTTAAATTAGTACTGCATGATAGTTGAAACGTATATCGCTAGATGTCGCTGATGTTCTTCGGGGGATTACGAAAAAAGTTTTAAAATAAAATCAAAGTTTTATTATACAGGCGGTCCCAAAAAGTCTTTTTCGAAATGGAAAGAATATAATAAAATAAAGAATAAATCTTTATTTTTTTTTATTAAAAGTCACTATAAAAATGATAGTAATTTTAATACTAGTAATTTACTTCCAACAGATACGCTACCCAGTTACATGAAACACTAAAATTAATATTCATGACAGCAAAATACAAAAAGAAAACATGAATATATGTATATAAAATAATTGCTATAGTTACATGTATTTAATGTCTCAAAAATACTAAATAAAACAAAAAACGAGGATGAACGTATCACACCAATAAGCGACGAAGAAGTCAGAGAAGCAGTTAGCAAACTAAAACTAAAATCACAGCTGAAATGATAAAATATATGGGAGACAAAGGTAACGAAGGACTTGACCTCTTAAACAACATTAGAATAAAAAAAGAAATACCTAACGAATGAAATATGGGAATAATTATGCCCATATACAAAAAGGGAGACTCTAAGGAATGCTGAAACTATAGAGGAATAACATTAACTAGCATACCAGGAAAAGTATTGACAAGAATACTAGAAAAAAGACTCCGAGAGAAACTGGAAACAACACTAGAAGATACTCAACATGGATTTAGAAAAGGAAGAAGCACCCAGGACTTAATATTTGTAATCAGACAATTAGGAGAAAAACTAATAGGGAAAGGAAAGGAAATACATATATGTTTTATAAATCTTGAAAAAGCTTTTGATAGGGTAAGAAGAGAAGATGTATGACAGAGCCTAGAAATGAGAGGTTTAGAGAAAGGAATGATAGAGATGATTAAGGCATTGTATAAAAGCAATAAGAATAAGGTGAGAACTTCCCATGCAGAATTAGCTGAATTCGAATCGCAAATTGGATTAAGGGATGCATATTGAGCCCATTGTTATTCTCTATATTAATAGACGACGCTGTTAAAAAGGCTAAACAAAAAGGAAAAAATATGAAAGTAGGAAAGTGGAAAATGAATGCAATTAACGTACAGGAACTAATGTTTGAAGATGACATGGTACTGATAGCACACTCGGAAGAGACATTACAGCAAAACTTGAAGATATACCAAGAAGAACTAACAAAGATAAACATGGAGATAAACAAGAGGAAAACAAACACAATGATAATAGCAGCAGAAGAAAGAAAACATCAAGCATCAAAATCGGGGAAAAAGCATTGGAACAAGTTAAAAGTTACAACTACTTAGGAACAATCATTGAAGACAATGGGAGAATACAGAAAGAGGTAAATGAGAGGATAGGGAAATCCGCAAAAATATATAACATATTGAGAAATTCGTTCCTGGATAAAAAAGAAATACCAAAAAAAAAAAATAAAGACGGAGGTATATAAAAGAGTGGTCATAACATATGGTAGTGAGTCATGGATAACCACGAATAAAATCAAAAGCAGAGTTACGACCATGGAAATGAGATTCCTAAGAAGAATAGAAGGAGTAACTAGAAGAGACAGAATCAGAAATACGACAATCATTAATAGTCTAAATATCAAGCCGATAGAAATAATCCTAGAAGAGAGATAACTCGGATGGCTTGGACATCTACACAGAATGGAAGAAGATCGAATCACAAAGAGTGTCCCATACTTTTCTCACAGACTATACAAAATGCTGTTTCCCTCACGTTAACATTGAGACTTACGATATGCTTTTGCGATGTGGAATCTGAGTGATTGGTCTTTATTTGAAGCAAAAGATAAGTCCAGTACGTAGTAAGCGTAAGAAATGCTAGAAATCATCGAGAGAATCTAAATCGTCTATTCTTAAAGATTAGAAGATCCAGAAAGAATCCAAAGCGCTGGCACAGGCATGTGGATGACGCTTCCGCCGCGTAAACTCCTTAGAGTGAGTTGAACTACAAGAGACTCGAAATAAAGGAATTGCGATGAATGCAAAGTTACTAAGGACGGCGAGAATACACAACACAAGACATTGAAAGGAAAAACAGGACATCGGAAACGAAAACAGGACATCGAAAAGGAAAACAAGATATTAAAAAAGAAAACATGACATGGAGAAGGAAAACAGGATATCTAAAAGGAACACAGGACATCTAAAAGGAACACAGGACATCGAAAAGGAACACAGGAAATCGAAAAGGAAAACAGAATATCGAAAAGAAACGTAGGACATCGAAAAGGAAAACAGGACATCGAAAAGGAAAACAGGAGTTCGAAAACGAAAACAAGTCATCAAATAGGAAAACATGACATAGAGAAGGAAAACAGGACATCGAAAAGGAACACAGGACATCGAAAACGAATACAGGACATCGAAAAGGAAAACAGGACGTCGAAGAAAAACGAAAGTCTAAACACAACTAAAGTGGGGCGAAAGTCATTTTCTAAATAAAGACCAATACACTCAAAGCTTCATATTAAAAGCATATAAGTTTCAGTGTCATCATGAAGCAAAGTGCATCGAACAGTAACATAAATGTCAACGGTCAAAACCACTAAACATCTGTACGATAATCACTAAGAATAATGCAGAATTTTTTGATTTTTAACCGTAGAGAAAGCAGACATATAGTCGGTAGTACATGAAAATTGGCGCTATGGTAGTTTTTTTGTTTTCATTTTATACGGGCGGGGTGTAAAACTAGCTCGCCTCCACGTGGTGCACCCTGGGTAATGCTAAATGAGCTAGTAACATGTTTTCTCTTCTTTTTTTATACAGTGAAACTGCCCTTTTAATCTTCATTTTGAAATCGACGTAAGACAGAATACAATTATTACACGTTACATTATATAATTTACTCTTAAACTCAGATATGAGCATTTGATAAAGGCTGGCCATCAGCATCAAGTACGTGAAACATTTCTGAAAGTTCTCTTTTGAAAATCAGAACTCAACAAGTGTATTCTGTTACCTCCGAATGTAATAATGGATCGAAGTCTACGAAAAGGTAGTAATGGTATTGGTAAAATTTTATTCATTGGATTGAAAAAGTAAAAAAGTATAATAGCATTTCCCAATACGCTATTAAAGATAGATCGTTTTATTATTTTGGAATGCTTATTCTACGTATTTTCGCGATAACAGTCCTTGTAAAAGAAATCCGGTCGAAGGAAAACAAGGAAAGGCGTATATAGGCAATTCGAACGGATGACGTTTCCCATTTCTGCAAAGTGCCTGAACGCCTACGCGTCACGACAATGACGTCACGTTAGGGCGCCAGAATTACTCACAGAAACGACAGCCGGTCTGAAACAGATCCTTCGAAAAGTTCCTATTCGAAGAATTATAATTCGGAAAATACAAATAGAATTACGTACTGTGAACTGATTTTAATAAATCTTAATAATTATGGAAACCGATCACAATTTTTCATCTAGAACACTAAATTCTGTGTATGTTATTGATACTTGCTATGAGCTGATTTTATATAGATTACGTTTGAATAAAATGTACGAGAAACAAGTAACGAAAATAAATCAGTTCAAGGTTTTAAAATGATCGATACATAATTTTATTGTGTTTATTACAAGAAAAATAAATATATTTATAAGTTATTTATAGTCTAAAATTTGACAAGTGAGGGACACGATAAACAAAACCTAGATACAAAACCCGCTAAATAACTTGGCAACGCTCCTAGTTTCTAGAAAAAATAGTTACATGCGAATCCATAAAAGGTAATAAAAGAAGGCTATCGGATACTACATAATACCTGGTACTACAAAACCTAGGTAATATAGTCTATACGCATTAAAAGCATATCGGTGAATAATGTTTAATCTATATTTAACTTTCAATATAAAATAAATGTTTTTATATCATCTAAGTTATATAACTTTGAAGCAGGAAATCACTTAACAGTATAATATGTATACTAAAATAAAGGTTTCGTATACAAACCTATTAGTGTGCTGCTGGCTGTGATACATGGAGCGAAAATTAATGTCTGCTGGAAAAGGTATTTCGTTTTGTCGAAAATTATGTGAGGATACAACAACTTACGAACCAGTAAAGCTCTTTATTACTTGTATCAGCACGTAATGTTGATTCAATTAAACCTTTTTTGAAAACTTTACGGACGACTTAAGATTATACAAATATGGTTTCCACTGTCAAGATTACCAACTTAAATCATTCTTAAAATTAAAAAAATATCTACCGGGCACTTAAGTATCAGGATTTTATAAAAAAAATAAATTATTTTGAGTAACAAAATTTACGGAATAGATATCATTATATTTACTTATACAAACTAAATATCTTATTTTATAGACATAAAATGTAAAAAGTCGTTATTACTTTTTAAAAAACGCACTCGTTCGATCAAAAACGCAAAGGTGTCTAAATATCTAACGCACGAAGACGAAATTCGATCAATACTCGACAATGAATTTCAAATTTAAACAGCATTGACTTAAATATTACTCCAGATTTCCAGTTTAAAACAAAAACGACTATGAATTAAATCAAAATTTCAAAAGCAAAACATTTAAAAAGTTTTAAAAGTACGAATTGCACGCTAGTGACGTCTATCAGGCGAAAGGTGAAATAATCGCGAACGTGCAAGAACGAGATAACCAAACCAATGAAATCTATAACCATAAAGAAAACTTATCAATTCCTGAACGTTTTTCACGTTTCACGTTTAACCTCTATTTGTTTACCGAAAGCGCACCGCACATCATTCGACAGGATAGCCCATATTTATACAAAAATGAGTGACATGAGTAAGTGCAACGGCAAAATAAACGGAATCGAAGGGAAGACACCTTTCCTAATCGGCGTAGCCGGAGGAACCGCCAGCGGAAAGGTAATATAAAATGGCTAATATAAAGTTCACAAATTGATGCGCATTTAATAATTTCGCAACGATAAAATCTGATACAGAGCACAGTATGTAAGCGAATAATGGAGAGACTAGGTCAGGTAGACATGGATAACGCTCAGAGGCAGGTCGTCTGCATTTCGCAGGACAGCTTCTATCGAGATCTTTCGAAAGAGGAGATCATCAAGGCTGAGAAGGGGCAATTCAACTTCGACCATCCAGACGCTTTCAACGAGCTGCTAATGGAGACAACACTGAAGGATATCTTGGAGGGTCGAAAGTGTGAGATACCAGTATACGATTATAAAAATCATAGGATGTACGTTCAAAGTAGGCCTTACCTTTGAAATTCACTTTAAGTCAGTATATTTTCTTATAGTCGAAAGGACGATACGATTACGATTTATCCAGCGGATGTTGTATTATTCGAGGGAATTTTGGTATTTTATTTCCCCGAAATAAGAAATCTTTTCCATATGAAATTGTTCGTTGATACTGATTCAGATACAAGATTAGCTCGTAGAGGTATGTTAATTGCATAATGCACATATTTCTTTATTAATCTTATCGGGTTTAGTGCCGAGGGATATTAACGAGAGAGGTAGAGATTTGGACCAAGTTCTGCATCAATATATGAACTTTGTGAAACCAGCGTTTGAAGAATTTTGTTCTCCCGTGAGTAATTTTCTATCTTTTTATGAATAAATAAATAAAAGATTAAAAATAAAAAAACATTATAGTGTTAATTTTGTTGATATCTACATCGTATCTTGTTTAAATCCATTTGTTTTAAGCTGCACTCATTTCTCTAGCAAAAATGTGTTTATGAGTACCAAACTTATCTTTTGCAGACAAAAAAGTTCGCAGATGTTATAATTCCGAGAGGTGCTGATAATTTAGGTGAGTTTCGAAAAATACTCCTCACACTAGCTTGTTTTCTTATATATACACCTTTACTAAAACCTCTAAATGTGAGATCTAGCTTCTACAATTATGCTGTCTTTCGTTAGGATTATAGTCACTGCTGTTTGGATATATATAATCATTACTTGTATATACGACATATGAACTGTTTAACAACAATGAAAGAATGATTATCAAATTACTGTGTTAATAGTAATATCATACAGCTTTGTTACAGGAGGGGGGCTTATGTTAATTGTATATTCAAAGATTTCTTTCAATAGCGTATTTTCACTTTTTTGAGATTATGAATATGTGGAGAATTATCCCTAAAATTAGTAATATAATCGAAACACTCCATGAAAGCATTGAAAATGAATTAGGAATTCAAATGAAAGGTATTTGGCGCCAAAACGGTACACCATGCTGCAAGTATGACGTAGCGTCTTATATCTGTCAATTTTCTTACAACAATCACAGTAAATAAACGCACACTTCGTCTATTTTCACTTTTTATCCATATGAATCTGGGTCAAATTAAATACCGTATCAACAGAAAATAAATTTCATGTATTGTAGCGCAAATTATTTTATTTTAACAAAATTAATCATCTTGTGATTCATTAATGTTTTACAGCAACTATTTATAAAAACGGTACTAACCTACATTTGACAACCGACAACACGTTGGAAGCTAAACAGTTCGCGTAACTTGAATAACGCGGTAGTATATACTACTATCTTTGTTACTCTAATAAAATGAAACCAATTAGATCTTTGTCTGTAAGGCAAGCGCAAATCTTGCTTTCTTTTTCAGAAACAGTACTAGAAAAAAAAAATCGTCTAATGAATAGATTGTCTTAACTTATACGACAAAACAATGACGCAGATAAAAACTGAAAATATACGAAATATATCTGTTGATTGCTATTATTTTATAATGCATTGGTGTATGATGTCCGAAGCTTGAAATAAGTGGTATTTTGTGTAGAAGTAAATAAAGGTATATTTGAACAAAAACTATTTTATATTAAAAGTGAATCTTTTATTAAAGTCTGTACAATTCTCGATGAGAAATTAAAAAAAACTAATATATTGAAATTCTATTCGTAAGCGCAAAGTATCTACTAATTCACTAGAGCTTCAAATCTCGCCGGAAAAACAATAACCCCGAGTACACAGCGATCTCTCACCAAAAAATGAGGTCACGGTATTAATTATATCCTCCTTATGTATAAACGTAGTTCCGAGAATCGGGTACAAATAATTATTATACAGTAATGGCGAACAAATACTGTAAATATCATGTGTTAGCGATCAATTATTTAGTACGAGTAATACCCATTATCTTCCAAAGGAATTTCTACAGATAATAGAGATTGCAGGGATTACACATTAGTACTAAGTATTCACAAAAATGCTACTATACACATTATAATCTTTTGCACAAATACCATACAAGTATAGTAATTACTAGATATGGTTATTGTGTTAAATTTCAATAAATAATAACATTACGCAACAATTAAATACTGTTAATTTTAACAAGAATAAGCGATAATTTCTAGGCTTATATTTCTACAGTCAGAATCATAAGTGTAGAGCCCTACGTTATCAACAAATCAATATATGAATTAAACTAGTATTTCAACGTCATATTAGATACCGTACTTCCGGCAATATTTCAAAAATCTTATTGCACGCACATAACGAAGTGTCAAAGTACAAGGTTGTCATCTTCAACTTACTTTAATTTCTATGCAGTATTAAAATATACAGGGGCGGCCATATAATTAACAACGAGTATAAAATTTGTATTTTTTTGTAAATTTCGCCTCAGTAATAGAAAATGTCTTTAGCAGTAAATACACTAGGGTGACAGAATAAAATAGACACCAGGTAAAGCGGTATAAATATGTAAACAGCTAAATTCTAAGAACGAATTAAGAACTTTCTCTTGTCATTAGGGTAGGGGTAGATGTATCGGAAGGAATTCGTCATAGTTTAGTATCGTTACAACTATGCCTCGCGTACAAGGTTCGAGCGATATTACCGACTTCACCTGGGGTGTCGCATCGTTGACCAGAGTGAACGCAGCGCTTCGCAACGTGAAATAAGTAATTTTTTTAATATTCCGTTGTCCACAGTTAATAACCGTGTGATTACACAATTTAAACGCAAGGAAAAAAACAACAGTGGGGCCGAGACCAGGTCGTGCCGGACCTTCTGAAAGAAGTAAAAGGGTGCTTGTGCGCGAAGTGTTAAGAGAACCGCGAAAAAGTACAGCTCAGTTTCCGGCAAAGTCAGCGCACCGTTCTGCGATACCTCCAGAGTTTGGGGATGTATAAAAGGGTGGCAAAGAAAAAACCTCACCTTACGGCGTTTCAAAAACGGCGTCGAATGGCTTGGGCAATCGAAATGCGAACGAAGCCCGAAGAGTTTTGGCGGTCTGTCATTTTTTTTTTCAAACGAAAGCATATACTGCCAATTCAGTGATGGTTTTTTGGTTCAAAATTAGCTTTATTCATCAACGTAATCTCCATCAAGAGCAACGCAATCATTCCAGCGCCGCTCTAACATTTCAATACCACTTTTGTAGAACGATTTATCTTTTGCCTCAAAATAGGCCTCAGTTTCAGCGATAACCTCTTCATTCGTGCGAAATTTCTTACCGGCGAGCATTTTTTTGAGGTCTGCGAACAGCCAGTAGTCACTGGGAGCTAAATCTGGCGAATACGGTGGATGTGGGAGCAATTCGAAGTTCAATTCATGTAGTTTTGCCATTGTTTTGATTGACTTGTGACACGGTGCGTTGTCTTGATGAAACAACATTTTTTTCTTTGCCATATGCGGTCGTTTCTTTGCAATTTCGGCCTTCATACGCTCCAATAACGCTATATAATATACACTGTTGATGGTATTTCCTTTCTCAAGCCAGTCGATGAATATTACACCACGCACATCCCAAAATACCGAGGCCATAACCTTTCCCAATGACTGCAATAAAACTAGCGTCATCTATGTGTTAGGCCTGGGACTTTTCAGCCCATGTGTTATTGTACTGCATTATACACCATTCTTTTTGAATAATTTACGTGTCCTATTATTTATCTATAAGGCAAGTTTTTGTCTATTAAATTTAAGATAATGTGATCCAAATCGGGAGTGCAATTTCTTTTCTTACCCATGTTGAATTTTACTTGTAAATTGTACCTCTACTATTTAATTTATTGTGGGATAAATGTTTACATCACAGTTTGACTAATTCACGTATAAAAATGTGCTTAAAACGGTGTTTCTCATATTTTCGAGTTAGCAGCTATGTATAGATTCAAGTACTTACTAGTTTAACTAATATTAATACAAATATCAATATTAATACTAAACCACCGTTAGCATTAGTAATGATTAAATTCTAATTTCCTTTGCAATTATCCAACGTAATTAAATTACTGAAAAAATAAAAGTCTCGAACCCACAATCTTTATTTTTCCGGCGTATTGTGCTACCATTGGTATTAAATATTAATTTTGCTTGTTAAAACTGCAACAGTACCCAAAAAAAATGTTATCTTATTTCCTACAAGCGTGACGTTGTTACTTTTATGGCCGAAACAATACAAAACTGCTTACAAAAATAAAAAGGGAATAGAGTGTAACATTAGGTATTAGTAGTTACTAATAACATATAAAATGCAAATAACCTATTTATACGACATTCGACAGCCTATAAAACAACGTTAATCAAATTATGTCTCTCAGTACGACTGTTTATGGGCTGCATGTTCTTAGCATGGAACATCCATTTTTGTTGTATTTCTTTCTGCTGCACATTATCAAACACACGGGGTTAGTAGAACGTCTGCCTTACCGATATGTTACGAACGAATAATGTATGTTTATATTTCTATTTTTATCTTTTAAAGCGTCTTGAGCAATAACTTTACAAATGTGTATCGTTGTTAGACGCAGCAATTTGTGACGTAGGGCTCTATTAACACATGGGCTGAAAAGTCCCGGGCCTAACAAAGAAAACACCGTTTTTTGGGTTCAAAATTAGCTTTACTCATCAACGTAATCCCCATCAAGAGTAACGCAATCATTCCAGCGCCGCTCTAACATTTCAATACCACTTTTGTAGAACGATTTATCTTTTGCCTCAAAATAGGCCTCAGTTTCAGCGATAACCTCTTCATTCGTGCGAAATGTCTTACCGGCGAGCATTTTTTTGAGGTCTGCGAATAGCCAGTAGTCACTGGGAGCCAAAGCTGGCGAATACGGTGGATGTGGGAGCAATTCGAAGTTCAATTCATGTAGTTTTGCCATTGTTTTGGTTGACTTGTCACACAGTGCGTTGTCTTGATGAAACAACATTTTTTTTCTTTGCCATATGCAGTCGTTTCTTTGCAATTTCGGCATTCAAACGCTCCAATAACGCTATATAATATTCACTGTTGATGGTATTTCCTTTCTCAAGATAGTCGATGAATATTACACCACGCACATCCCAAAATACCGAGGCCATAACCTTTCAAGCCGATTGTTATGCTTTCGGGCGCTTTGGACGGGGTTCACCAGTTGCTGTCCGCTCAGATGACGATCGTTTTGATTCCGGAGTGAAGTGATGGATCCATGTTTCATCCATTGTCACATATCGACGCAAAAATTCCGGTTTGTTACGTTTAAACATGGCCAAACACTGCTCAGAATCATCAACACGTTCTTGTTTTTGGTCAACAGTGAGCAAACGCAGCGCCCACTTTGAACAGAGCTTTCTCATAGTCAAATGCTCATGCAATATAAAGCCAATACGTTCTTTTGATATCTTTACGATGTCAGCTAACTCACGCAACTTCACTTTTCGATCATTCAAAACTATTTTGTGGATTTTCTTGATGTTTTCTGGTGTTACCGCCTCATTTGGACGTCCACTGCGTTCTGCATCATCGGTGTCTCTACGACCACGTTTGAAGTCAGCAAACCAACGTTTTATTGTTGTTTCTGATGGAGCGGAGTCCCCATAACACTTTTCAAGCCATTGCTTCGCTTGAACGGTATTTTTTCCCCATCAAGAAGCAGTGTAAAATTAAAACACGAAATTGTTTTTGATCCATTGTTTTGAAAATAAGAAAAGTAGCGTGATTCTTAGCACAATAACTTACAAACTAATGAGTAGAATATCATGAAATTTTAACAGCTGTCTTTTGAAGGTTAGTACTAACTGAGAGAAAGGTGACTGCAATAAAACTAGCGTCATCTATGTGTTAGGCCCGGGACTTTTCAGCCCATGTGTTATGATTCTGATAGTAGTGTTTATATAATAAAATTTTATATTTAACGAAAGAATACACCTCTAAGACATGGCGCTCATTTCTAAAACTAAAATATCCTCTATCAAAGCATCATACTCTTTGTGTACATTCTCAAAGCTGTATATATATGCTCTCTATTACATTTCTACTGTAAGTAACGATAGCAGAAGTTAATATACTTGTAATGTTTATGTTGCAGTGGCTATAGACCTAATAGTTCACCACATCTGGGATATCTTGCATGGAAATAGGCATCCAAATGGACTAAACAATAGTAGATTCAGCACTAGTACGAATATCCGTCGATAATACAACGTCCAAAAATAAAGCGGACGTATCCGTTATATACTTACCTTAATGAATAAAAGAGAAAACACTATCTTTGGTGCACAAAATACACAAACATACACCCAATATTTTCGCACGTAATCGAATAGAGCCGCATTTTTTTTTTTTTTTTACTTAATACTTTTAACGTTCCTTACTTTCCATTTTGCTGTTTGTCGCACAAATATCGCTGCTTATGTAGTTGTGTCTAACCAGTTATAAGTAATGCTATTTCCAAGTAGATAGGTTGAATATTTTTGTTAACCGCACAATGTTATGCCCTAAACACTTTTGTTTGCTAACCAAAACCAAAAGTATAGTTTAAATATAAAATATAACTATTTGAATATTCATCTTCAGGCCTTAAAAAAAAAGTAAAATGAAAAACTTTGCTTTGTTATTTTTTTCTTTTCGGTCTTTTATGAATATTTTGAAATATTCTCCTTTATATCTCATGCGATTACGAAATTTCAATGAATACTGTGATATTTTCAAAGAATCTGCTTTAACAAATAAGTTCGCAAAATAGCGCGCCATCTGTGAATTCTAGTCGGAAAAATATAAAGGTATTTTTTTTTTAATTGGACTTCAAATTACCTTGTTTAATTGCTTACATGGCAAAATCCCAGTATTCATGGAAATGTACATAGATGTTTCAAGATCAGAAGGGGACAAAGAAATTATTTTCGCTAATATGTTTAATTGATTATATGTTGAATGAAGCAGCACACACTAGTAGTGCAATGTTGTTTTATCTAACATTTATTTTAATCTCGCAGCTTTGACAGTAACCTTGCTTCTATATTCGTAGATCTAGTTACAGGGTGTGAAACAAATTTGTTCCCATATTTCACCTACTCGGTTCTTAGAGACACAAACAAAAAAGTCCTATTAGATATAAGAATATTCGCTAGTAATCTAAAACGATCGATTTTCGGATCTACGTCTATTAAGATTTTACTTGTTTCGATAAGAATTATAAATAGGTGAAATATTAGAACAACCTTTTTCGCACCCTGTATAGTTCGACTGAGATATAATACCTAATTTACACGAATATAGTATGCTATATGTGTATATTTGCTACGAAAAGAATTACATAATCCTATTCCAAAAAGTATTCCTCATAAGACTTAATTGCTGCCGATATTACATGTGTTAATTAATATATACAGGGTGAATCTGAAAAATACTGGCAAACTTTAAGAAATGCTAGAAAATTCTAGAACGAAGAAGTATTCCCTCTTACGAAAACGCTTTATTTTAGATGATTTCAAAGTTTTTAATTTCCTTACCTAAAAAAAAATTTCCGTAATTTTTAGAGACACCCCGTATAATATACGAGCGATTTCTTTTATTAGAATAACAATACCAGTGACTGAAAAACGATCCTTCTTTTTTTAAAATTAGAACGTAAGATAGACACTTTTTGATATGAATATTTTGTGTATAACATACCATGTTAGTTTGTAGAATTAATGTTTATTATTTGTGGGAACACTTACATGATACGCCTATTAAAGGTGAAGATACATAATACATTATGCAATTATTTGATATAATAAATTATCTGGAAGTGAACATGTTTCTGATTTTATTTTTTGAATGTATATATTGAAGATAAGATGCCTCCTAATCGACTGGGAAGTGTTTACATGATGATGATTCAGTGCTTAATTATATAAAAAATTTGATTCTATCCATGGGAATGATGCTAAGATATTCTGTGATCAATTCTTTTTCATTTGTTAATCGTTAAATGTTTCTATGCTCAACAAATCACAAAAAAATTGAATCGTTAACTATACAAACAAAGCTAGCATCAATGGAATTTATTCGAAATGAAAGATGATTTTGGTTTATTGTAAATTGCACGAAGTAAAGTAATATCTTCTATAAGTTCTTTGTAGACGTAAGTAATTTATATCAATTAGCACCAGGATGATGATTCAATCGACTATAATTGAGAAAATTATCTCCTTGAACAGCGACGCCATCTGTTTCATGTATACAAGCAAATTGGGATTAATCATTTTGCATGTCCATTAGATGATTTACGAACTTACTACGTACTATTTCCGAAAGATGGCGCTTTAAACTCGTACAACTGAAGGTGATATATTTCTTTAAACTGATTGGTGTGATTACATTAATATTACATAATTACACTCTTGCCTCCACCAGTACCAGCGACATCTAGCGGATTAATTAATAGTAACCCAGTACTATGTAGACCCTAATAAGCAATTTGTTTACCGAACATATTTGAAACATGCATATTGCTTTCATTATTGCAAATATTTTTGATTCAAACTCCTTGCATTTTCTTTTCTAGTTGCCATAGACCTTATTGTGCAACATATCAGGGAGTTTCTTGCGAACAGGCAAAGGACGGAGAAGAGCACAAGCACAAAAGTTGAGCCGAACAATCCATCTCCATCACACCCAACCACAAAACGAGTAAACTCAGGAGATGGCACGCTAAAACGACCGCATTAACTACATTCTATTTTTTATCTTTAATAGTACAATTTTACCAAAAGGAAAAAACAACAAGCATAGTTTTTTTTAGATATTGAAGCAATACACTTCATTTGACTTATGTTAGGTATCATATAGAGCTTTATAAGACATTATTTGTTATGAAAACTGCTGAAAATGATACGTACTCATAGTTATTTTATGTGGACCTGCGCGGGTTATCTAGACGATTGTTAACGATTCAAAATGTTTCTTTTAAAATATCTTGCACAATACCATTGTGATTGTTGTTATTTTGAAAATTTTATACTCTGTATATATTTCCATTACGAAAGCCATTTATGTACTTTTGTACCTATTATTACATCAATCGGATTGTTTATATTATTTATTATCCTTACTGCCCCTCTTTATGTACGGTACTATGATTTATTCAATGTAATATACCATTTTGAAAACTAACTTTCAGTTGTTTAATTACCGAAAAGATCCTGACAATATTCCGAGTATAAACTTATATAACCTAGGTTTTAAATATCTTACACGCTAAAAGAAATGATGGAAATCATTGATAATACAATTCAAGATTCATTCCATCATGAATTTCATCTGTAAATTCGAATTAAGGAAATTAAAACGAAATCCAATTAACGTATTACATAAGAGAAGAAAGGATACAGTCTTGCAGTTGTATATGATCCTTAAAAGTCGTGTACCATTTTTTCAGTACGATCTTATCCCATTTGGTACCAGTTTGTGCTGCAATTAGCTTCTTCAAATCACCTACTGTATCATCCGGGTTACATTTTACCCTGACTTTCTTACCTAGACGGTCATTGCAGGTTATTTCGATCATATTTTAATAGTAACTAAAAGGAAATTCCAATATTAAGTGAAAGAAAATGCAAAACTGTAGATTAACACTAACCTTATAGAAGATTCTAAAACTCAAATTTTTTTCTAGATGTTTTTTAAAAAAGAAAAATTGATAAAATTAGGAAAATTTCCCTCAAGTTATTCTTAAATTAGGAACACATTCAATATGATTAAACAAATTTACAAATTAATTTCATACATGACAGATTAATGACAACGACAAAACTGCCATCTACTACAATTTACTCGAATTAAATATAAGCGGGATATTGAAATCTAATCTGTTTAATTTTAGATTTCGCATCATTTATTATCTAATATTTTTATAACTTTCATATTTACTTATCAAAGAAATTACGTGATACATGTCTTACATTTAATCTCTTTGTAATCTAATATTATTATAGGAAATATCTTATTACACTTATTATTGAGAATACTATTTAATTCTCCTATCTAATCGATTTCGGCCTAACATTTAATTCAATTCTATGTATGATAGGCAATTAATCGAATGAAATATTACATAAATATAAATATTTTGACCACGTCATGGTGATCACACGCAATAGAATATTTTTTTAGATTCCTTATAAGTGATTCTTTTTTTGAGGTACTTGGAATATGGGAATATGTTCGGAATTTTTAAAAAAATATATATTAGAAAGCCTAAATATTAAAGATTACTTAGCATAAATTTCTTTGTGAGAAGGGATTAATTTCACATAAGCGAAGAGATAACTTGAAGTGTACAAGTCTTGGGAAAAAACTAAAATTCTCCAAGTGAAATTCCGCGCGTGTACAGTCAGTGACAAATACGCTGTGTGCGTGGACTACTTTTTCTGTCAACATGAACATCCCTACTGAATATGTGTCCACCGCTGAAGATATAGCCGATCAGGTACATACAAATCTATTTTTTACTATGCCATACACATTTACAGGTAATTACGCTCAGAAATTACTGCAATTTTAATACAGCATTTGAGAGAAATTCAAATAACGTCACGTCACAAGTGTTATTCCCGTACAATCCAAGCAAAAATATCTAAGAAGTTAACTATAAATATGCATTTATATAATTATTACTATAATATTTTACACAAATACACCACTTAACACGTGAAAAAAATGGAAAAGATCAAAGTTCTATGACTTCAAAATTTCCATATGGTTATGTTCTAGGTGGAAATATCAAAATCATTTTACTAACATTAACATAATAGGTAAATGGACTCATTACAATTTATTCGACACTATCCTTCTTCTAGGTAATACGGAAAGGCAAACATATTCTTCCGACTGTCGCAAGATTATGCCTGATTTCAACTTTTCTAGAAGATGGCCTGCGTATGTGGTTCCAATGGAACGAACAGAGAGAATATATGGACATGTCGTGGGGTTGTGGAAAGATCCTAGCTACAGTTTTCGTATTAGTTAATTTAATAGGACAATTAGGAGGATGTGTTATGGTTATCATAAGATACAAAGTTTCTATAGCTTGCGGAGTATTATTTTTCATCGTAGTTTTACAGGTGAGCAAGTAACTTTCACTTTACTATCCTTTTTCACCCATTTATAGGTGCATTATATGCACATTTTTATTATATAATTTTGTGTATGTGGAATTTATTATTTTGTTATATACAGTCAGGGTTATATCAAAGAAGCACATTGAATTTTTAATCGATTCCAATTCCAGACATTCGCGTATAGCATTTTATGGGATATGCAATTCTTATTCCGAAACCTTGCTCTCATCGGTGCTCTCTTATTGGTATTAGCCGAGGGCAGAGGTGAAGCTAAGAGTTTATTCGCTGGTGTTCCATCACTCGGAGATAACAAGCCGAAGAACTACTTACAGTTAACTGGTCGGATACTGATAGCATTTATGTTCATTACATTAATACGATTTGAGTTGTCATTCCTCCAGGTTAGTAAATATGGAGAGGTACGATTTGCATAGTTATTTACAGCACTTTATCTTGTAGATCGTATTAGACTTAGCTGGTTCAGCCCTTATGGTCCTTGTAACGGTCGGTTATAAGACTAAATTATCGGCACTTATATTGGTGTTGTTCCTATCGACTTTGAATTTCTATCATAATGCTTGGTGGAATATCCCTGAATATAAACCTCTCCGAGATTTCTTGAAATACGATTTCTTCCAGGTGAGTATTGGTATACATAGATTGGCAGTACTGATTTGTAACATCAAGTTAGCCATATATGTTAGGTTAGGAATTTGACAGATGTCAAATGTAACTTTGATTTAATTTACAGACACTCTCCGTAGTTGGAGGTCTACTTATGATAGTCTACTTAGGACCTGGCGGTGTCTCGATGGATGAACATAAGAAACGATGGTAATCGTGCCAATCCATATTTCATTCCGCGAATTCTTTTATCAGGTGCAAGTTCTTTTAAATCTTTTTTTTTTATTCTGACTGATCATATTTTTTTTTCTCCTGTAAGACATAAGGTTAAGAAAAATGCTTGCTCTAGAAGTCGTATCTTTTTTATATGCATCGAACATGTTTTACTTTAAAGAGCAAATTGCCTAACACGACAAATACAGTAAAGAAGTAAATTTTGTGTACGTTTTCCTTCCGATCATCATTCTGTCATTTGAATTGTCGGTTCTTCCTATATAATCATCGTTTTTTTTTTTTTTTTAAAGAGTACTTTGTAAATTTTTTTATAATACGCTGAAGTTGAAACTCACGGAACTTCGTTGGTGCAAACGTATGCCTACTATGATTTATTTAATACGTCAATTTGTCATTTTAACAAGTAAAGACCGAAATTGGGATGGTAAACGTGTACAGTATTAATAACGAAATAAACCATACGTTTGCTTCAATGAATTATACGTAATAATTTTATAAGAATGTAGAGGATATTGTAAGTAAGAAAGTAAATTGAATAATTATTAATATATATTATATATTTTACACCCTCCAAGATCGAAGTGAAAAATTATTAGTCATATCCATTGATTTGTTATGGTAAATATATTATTTTTACATTGTATAATATGATCTTTTTGTTAATGCAACTTTGTGGGTTGTTTGTGAAAATTGGACTAATAAAAATTGAATGGTTTTTTATTTATTTTTGTTTTTATTAACCTGGAATGGATATTTATTCTTGCTTACGTAATTACAACACCCTAATGTGTTCTATTACATCTAGCTACACCAAAGCTATCAAGCCAATATGTGACAATTGGCAAAACATCGTTTGTGCTTGGTAAGACAGTCAAGTTCCAGCTCATTTATATAAAATAGGACTATAATTGAGTCACCTTCGTGTTCGTGTGAAGAGTCACTGGGAGACCTCAATAACTTGTTCTTGGAATGTCCCAAATTTTCTAAACACTGAAAGTTCTTTCTTCTGGAAGAGCTTATTCATGCTAGAGTTACTATGACGATTGCAAGGACTGTGCGGATGTACAATTCACAGGTATAGCAGTAAACTCCACTCACACGAATTAATTGATTGTGCGGAACGCAGCGTTTCGAGTTACCGACTCAGTCGGTAACTCGGTTGACAATGGGAACCGACGTGCTCTCGAAACGCTGCGTTCCGCATAATTAATTAATTTGTGTGAATGGAGTTTACTGCTATACCTGTGTAGAGTTACTATGTCTACCAATATTATCTGTACTCAAGAAAGCTGTAAAATCGTGTATGACGCGATTATTAAATTTATAATAAACACAAAAATTGTTATGTAATTTAGATAGATTAGTTGTTAGATGCCCTTGTTTACCAGTGCGAATTGTTCTTTTTACCGTTGGTCCTTCTTCTGAAAATCCATCCCGATAGATCCCAGGATGTGAAGCTCATCTCTTCCCTGTTCCTATCATCTAGATTTAAAATGTATGGACGGGATATAACATCAAAGATAAAAGCGCTGGTTAAATACAGCGTTTCTCATGGTATTGGTGAAAATCATTCAGGAGAAAGACAGTGTGCTAGCGATTTTTTGTTTCTGCCTATCCGGGCGTCATCAGCATGGTTTCGCGCGGTCGTTTGCCCAACACATTGCAATTCCCTCTCTGCTACTATCACCATACAGTTCAAGTGAATATTCTCAGCGCTAATTAGTGCCAAAAGAATGAAACACTTGTCTGCAAAGTCAGACACAACGAAAAGAAGCGGGTACAGCTTCCCACCAATGTGTTGAGCAAAAAACCGCTCGAAACCACGCTGATGACGTCCGGTTAGGTAGAAACATGTCCGTATGTTTGTCTTTTTACATTGTCTTTCTCGTGAATGATTTCACCAATACCATGAGAAAAGCTGTATTTAACAGCGCTTTTATCTTTAGTGTTATTTCCTAGGCATTTCTAGATGTATTTTAAATACGTTGCGGTAAGCCTGAGAAATCATTTACATGTGCAGTTTACCTTATGCAATGCCCTTGTGCGCGCGTACTTTCTCGGGACTAGCAATCCATGTATTGCTCGTGAGAAGGGTGGGAAGCTGTACCCGCTTCTTTTCGCTGTGTCTGACATTGCAGACAAGCGTTTCATTCTTTTGGTACTAGTTAGCACCAAGAATTTCACTTAAACTGTAGGGTTTTAGATATGGTGATAGTAATAAAGAGGGAATTGCAGTGTATTGAGTAAAAAAAGTACTTGAAACCACGCTGATGACGCCCGGGTGGGCAGAAATATGTCCGTGTGTCAGCGTTTTTTTGTCTCTTCAGCATTGTTTTTCTCGTGAATGATTTCACCTAAAATACAACGAGAAAAACTGTATTTAACAGCGCTTTTTTATCTTTGGTGTTATTTCCTAGCCATTTTTAGATAGGGATATGTTGTGTTTTCTATGTTACAGTGGTTTATGTTCAGTCATTACTATGTATTGTGGTGAAATGGGCTTTGATCCCGAATGCCAAACAAAAATACATGAATGAAAGAAAAAATATTTAATTTCAATATAAAATCCAATATTTCATAGACACTGTTTGTTACATTCTTTTCACGCACGCTGTATACACTACAATTAATATTCCGTGAGACAAATGGGCAATGTTTCATTCCCAGCAGATATTCGTATCAATTCTAATAATTGATCAATTGAATAAATTGATCGTAATTGTAAGAAAGCGAGTACTTCGTAATTTTCTCATTTCGATCCTTATCCAAGAAGCAAACCCGCCGATCTTAAAACGGCCTATGTACGGCAATCATACCAAATTTGTGCCCACATTGCATATATCGTTTGTGTATATAAATTGACAGATGTCATTTGGTTTACAGGTTTTAATAATTATGCAATTGTATTTATTTTCGTTTTAAATCGACGCATTTTATCCGTTTTTGTTGATGGTGTTCGTATAAAAGATGTAGTGCGATAATGTAATGATAGAACAATCGATTAGATTTCGAAAGCTTCGCGTACGACGTTTTCTTACAAGATCAATAAACAGGTGCTAATTGTAAACATGCTACCACCAAGTCTGTTAATGGAACCTGATGCAGGTACAAATAAATGAATGACTAATAACTTGAATCATGCGTTTAAAATAACCTTACTTTTTAAGATTGTAGAAGTACAGATAGTATTGGTTCTCATTCGGATTTTTCAACGCACACCATGCAGCCACCTATATCTACGAGCAGCATGATGACAAGGCCGCTTATGGACGTCGTCATCGTCATGGACGTCCTTCAAACTGATCATTTAGCACACAGGAAGAGAGCTCTGGAAGATGTCAAGCAAGCTTGCGCACAGATTGGAGCTAATTTGAATCATATACAAGTAAATCATGATGTTACGTAAGCAATACTCGTTAGTAGAAAAATCAATGAATGCGTGTTTTTAGTTTGAGAAATTGGACTTTGGCGAATCGAACGTTGTAAGCAGCTTTTACAATGCGGATGTTACGATTATCGATTTATCGTTGACAACGCAACGGCACACTTTGTTCTACCACTTAGGCGTAAGAGAAAGCTTTAATATGAAACAGAATATATTATTTTGCAATGATACTGATAGTGAGGCTACCGTAAGGCTGAAAGTAAGTTTGTTTATGATGTTTAGATCTTATACAGTGATATTCAAATTATTTGCAACATTGTTTCTTTTATACAGGGTTAGTGAAAAGTTTTGTACGATAATAATTTTAAATTTGTATAAAAATTTTAGTTATCCTGTACAAGTTATACCTTTGTATCCTATACTCTCTCGAAAGATGAATCCGTATGTGTTACAACAAGCGGTCCAGGCACTGAACCGTCAGAACTTCTGCATCAGAAGCTCCGTAAACATTTACAAGATGTCGAAGTACAGAGCAAGTACGTTTAGAATCCTAATCATTGGTTTTACCATACCGTTTAACTTCTCTTGATTTATAGAGCGCACATGAAAGAGAAATTCTTAGCCGATTTGAAGAAATTAAAGGAAACCCACTCCGGCGCAGATCTGAAAAATGCCCTGCATGCAATCCGTAAAAGACTGGATGATCCGAATGTACTATCAGGCGATGTCGTACTTAATATGCTGTTTTGTTTCCGCGATATCCAAGACTACGACGCTATGGTGCAATTGGTGGACGATTTGAATACCTTACCGGTTTCGAGGAAATTCGTAAATTCGTACATCCTGTATTGGTATGCGTTCGCGCTGAACAGACGTAAATTAGTAGGTGATCGGGAGAAAGCCCTCAAAGTATGCATTACTGCGCTGCAGAAGGTAGGTCCAAGGTTGGTTTTGATGGATTTTTTTATGGTACGGAGTTGTCTTTTGCAGAAAGAGAACCATTTTCCGGACATGCTGTGCCTTTGTGGAAGGATCTACAAAGATAAATTCATCGAGTCAAGTCATACGGATCAAGATTCATTAAAGGAAGCGATACATTGGTACAAGGAAGGATTCAAAGTGCAGCCGAATGAATATGCAGGTGAAAATTATAATCAATTTATTCCTATTATATTTATACCTTAATTACATCTTCTTTAATTGCAGGTATCAACTTGGCAACTCTGTTAGTGATAGGCGGCGAGGAAATGGGCAAATCTGACGAACTAGAAAGTATCGGTATGGTTTTGATCAACCTCATCGGAAAGAAAGGCAGTTTATCTTCACTAAAAGACTACTGGGATGTGGCCACCTTCTTCGAGATCTCAGTTTTAATACAGCACTATGCGAATGCTGTGCAGGCTGCCGAATGTATGTTTAAATTGAAACCACCCGATTGGTACCTGAAATCAACAGTTGGGAATATACAATTGATCGATAAGTTTCGAAGGAGGAAGGATGAGGAACGTTCTCCGGAGGAACAGGTATCTATAAATTTTTAGTGAAATTTTAAAGGAGATATACAGGATGTCTCGTAAGTTATAGATAAAATTTAAGGAGGTATTGGGGGAAGGGAGGGAAAAGTTATTTATAATAAAATTAATTTTATACAGTACTTGGCAAAACAATAGTACATATAGTAAGTAAATCCATCTTTTGCATATGGAAATAAAGATGGATGTGTTATCGGTTTTAATGATTAATTCAGAGCAAATATGTTATATTTTTTTACGGCGGTTTATAAACAGCTAATTTTGCCATCTATCGTATCCCTAAAATCATCTTCGCCCAGTCCTCTCTTCTGCATAGCTTCTTAAATTTCTTTTTCCCAACCCCTTCTTGGTCTTTCCTTTTTCCTTCTATTAGCAGGTTTCCATTTTCAAACCTTTTGTGTAGTCTGTCTCTTTTTGTTTCATAGCAATTGAATGTAGAATCAACCAATCATGTTTGTGCTAATTCCGACATGTACGAGTCTGGTAAACCATCTCTGCCTCCATTAAAATTTTGAAAATTTCTTAACTATTGTGACATAAACTCTGCTGTGGTACTTGTGTTATTTATTTCATTTAATTCTGCCTCTACCAGCAAATCACATCGTCTGTTGTCTTCCAACAAACTTCGTATAATTTCCCTCTAACTTTATTTTCCAATCAGTGAGCTGTTCTCTTGCAGAATACATATGTTCTTGAAGCTGTTTAAACTCGTCAACACATTGCGGCATTCTCTTTACCCGCGACTTATTAAAACAGGATAAACTTAGCGCTAAAGAAAGCTGAAATAATTTATTTTTCCAAGAAAAATATGTAATATATTATGATCTTATCTCTTCCTTTTTTCTTCCTAACAATTACCAATCTAAAATAAGAAAAAACTCGTCAACATTTGTAATAATATAAGTTAATGGTAACGATTCAACATTCCTGGGATCATGAAAGGTTTAATTGATTAAAAACAATTACGTTTTTCTTGCAAACATTTTATCTATTTTGAAAACCACATAAAGTAAATTAATTATACATAGGACTTTTCTTTGTTAGAAACTATCTCTCTTTTCACTTCCTCTTGTTTTATTTATAACTTATGGGACTTCCTGTATTGTTAGACAACAGCTGTAAAAGCCTATAATCGATTATATATTATTTTCTTTTACCAACAGATCTTCCATTTCTGGATGGAATTCTTTTATGAAGCAACTAAAATCCCAGCCGAAGATAGTATCCGTTTCCCAGCCTTGGTCCACGAACCAAACAAAGAACTGATGCCCACCTATCTCTGCGTGAACCTTGGAGCCGAACAGCAATCCATACAAATCACCAATTTATGTTTAAAAAGCCTCCAGCACAAGTGCACGCAGATACACGACTGGGAATTCACATCACCCATGATACGAAGTGTTAGTTTGTACAAGCGAGATGAAAGATGCCTCTTCTTATACGTCCATCAAAATTCTGACGATTTTCAAATATATTTTCCATCAGGAGCGTGCAGGGAACGTTTCTATTGTCTAGTGTTGAAATTAACAGTTGATCAAGAAGGCCTGATGGAGAACGAGCCATTACGTGAAATAAAGTATGAATATGAACGAGATGAACAAGGTAAAAAGGTCGTATTGGGTAAAGGAACATATGGAGTGGTCTACGCTGCAAGAGATCTAAACACCCAAGTTCGAATAGCCGTAAAGGAGATCCCAGAGCAAAATTTGAGAGCCGTTCAACCCCTACACGAAGAGATTCGATTACACTCTCAGTTACGACATAGAAACATCGTACAATACTTAGGCTCAGTTTCCGAAGATAATTACTTTAAGATATTCATGGAGCAAGTTCCTGGAGGTTCCCTAAGCGCTCTATTACGCAGTAAATGGGGCCCATTGAAACAAAATGAGCACACAATAGCTTTCTATACAAAACAAATATTGGAAGGATTAAAATATCTCCACGATCAGAATATCGTGCATCGAGATATTAAAGGTGATAACGTACTAGTCAATACTTATAGCGGGGTAGTTAAGATATCAGATTTTGGAACGTCAAAGAGACTGGCCGGTTTAAGTCCTGTAACGGAGACCTTCGCAGGGACACTGCAATACATGGCACCGGAAGTCATCGATAAAGGACAGAGAGGATACGGAGCCCCAGCTGATATATGGTCTTTAGGTTGTACAGTTGTGGAAATGGCAACTGGAAAGACTCCGTTCATCGAATTGGGTTCAGCGCAGGCAGCAATATTCAAAGTTGGTTACTACAAGGATCATCCACAAGTTCCTGTCGAATTATCTGATCGAGCGAGGAATTTCATCCTGAGGTGTTTCGAACCTGATCCTGATAAACGTGCTACAGCTCAGCAATTATTAGAGGACCCTTTCCTCTGTGAACGGAAAAAAAGTGTGCGTTTAAATACTGAATACAATCGAAGTGTTTCCGTGCCGGCTGATAGGGTCGTGCATCGACTTTCTGGACATTCGAGTGCACCAAATCAAACTCCTACCACGCCGGATTTAGAGTAAGTAATTTGCGGTTTTTTTTATCTCAGTTGTTGGTTAAGAGCATTCGATAAAAAAAAATTCAGATTGTATAAACATGTGTGTGTAGCTGCATCATTCTGGTGTTTTTCCTTGAAAATTTTACGAATTACATGTAAAAATGATCATTAACAACCATTTACCGATCATTGATATTGATATTGACATCAATATGTGTGTTTTCAAATATTCCTGGTAGGGTATTTTTAATTTCTTAGAATAACACAACCTAATAACCTCTATTCATATGCATCAAAACAATATAGGTTATATTTTGATCTATTTACTACAGAATTTTCAATAAAATCTTAACATTTATCAACGATATAAAATTACAGATGGAATTTTATAGAACGCAGCAGGTACTTAACTCACTAAAAGCTACGCTTTATATGCTTTTTTTTATTGCGTTTAAAATTTTCCAATTGAAAGTCATGCGTATAACTAAATAGATCTTTTTACACTTGATACGCAGATCCCTTATGCATTTTATTTTGTTGCTTCATTTATGCTGAAGACTACATTCCGTCGTAAACAAGATCATCTGTTTGTATTGTTTGTTACGTTTTAAATACTCCGAATTGTAAGTAATACGAGCATCTAGACTATGATTCTCTTAACTATTGCAATTATTTTTTGATTGTCTTTAAAATATTTTTGATAATTTAGCAGTTTTTATATAGATTACAACTTTTTGTCTTCGTTTTATTAAAGCTCATTGTTTTTTTGTATAGCGTAAGTTCATTACCTTCGATTTTATAACGAATTCTTTGCCATATTTCACAAAATCTATGGCATATGTAAAAAAAATCATTAAATTTGCGCCATAATCAATATTAAAACACTTTAATGTCATCACACAATTTTAATGACATCACCAGTGGCGTATCGAAAAGAAGTGTCATATTTTAATGTTATTTATTTAAGCTTCTTTAATGTGATTTCTTCAATTCATTTTGGTCAATTTCCGGGAATATCATATCATAGAATTATCAATTTATTTTCTATCAATATTTTGTACAATAAATCAATATATTATTTAGTTAAATTAGCTAGAGATATAATGTGATCAAAGATAATGACTAAGTTAAGAATTCGGAAGCAAATATTTTTTTATCACTCTATTGGTACCATTGGTATTGTGGTTTAGATTATGTATTATAATTTTCAATATTTTAATAACTTTTGTTTCATTCCTGAACATATTTAATAAATCAAATAGCTTAAATAATTTCCTATTACATAAATACATAACATCCAAAATAGCTGTGAACTTCGCCAATTTCATTGCTAATTTCTCAGGTTGGTACACCTGAAGACTCGGTACTTTTTGATCACATTAATAACGTTTTTTTTTTTTTTAGTTTCGGTTTAAAAGAAGGAGTTGTATTCTCTGTACCCCCACAAATATTTCATACTATTAATTATGTAGCAGCCCCAATATCTAAAAAAAAACTGCTTTAATCAATACGCCACTGGCGTGTTTAGTTCACACACATAATGATCTAATTCTAATTTAATGTCTATTGTGTTTTGGGGTTCTAGTTTAAAATATTGATTTTGTTCATACTTTCTCAAAAATTCCATCAATTATACCGTGTACGATTACCCAGCATTAGAATGTTTAGTTTATGCGTAGTGGTTTTATTTTTTTAGTTTTTATTAAATCAGTCACTAGTACTTCGTTTCTTATATTAAACTTACTTATTGAAACTTCGACATGCATAGTTATAATCACGTGTACAATAAAAAGTTGATACGTTTAAACTTGAATTGTAATGCTTGCTTTTCGCACACGGTATAATCAATATCTACCATAATACGACTAAAATTAAAAGTTATTTAGAAAATATATTGTTGTTGTTATATCCGCTTTAGATACGCCACTGGATATCACAAATAAATTCGAGGATAAAATCAATCAAAAAAAAAATGTTTTGTGACCTTTTTTCAAACCATTTTTTTTTGTTTTAAAGCGTCCTTTAACGATAAGTTTACGATGCAGTTATTTTTAGAAATGTGCAAAAACGTGTTGCCAATATTTGTTGCGTGCTTATTTACGTTTTCGTAGCTTTAGCTTGAAAACCCTATATTTCATTTGTGGAATACTATAAGGAAGATATTATATTAAAATTATATAGAAATTACTGCTCCTCAAGAACCTAAGATATGAACAATATGTCCGACTGTAGCTGGTCAATTTTCTTATGTTTTGCATCTTTTGTCTTTACATTACAGCTCCCAAAATCGAGGAGCCCTATTGCCGCCTATTCAAATGCCTTCTGCTCTTTCTTTCAACAGGTAATCACAAATTGTATATATCGGACATTATTATCTAGTTAATTTTCATTTGTAGAGATGAATTAACATCGTAGATTTTGGTCAAACTTTCCTAATATAGTTTCAACTAAACAAAATATCTAGATATCATTGAATATTTTATTTTAAAGCATGTTCCTATTATATCCTATTGTGCTAACACTGTTTTTTTTTTTTAATATTTACTAAAATAATTGTGCTTTATTGTATCGTCTTTTAATCGTTTCTTAATAAATACTAACGTATTTTAAATTTTGGAGTCAATATCAAAAGGTAGGGGAAAACAAATCTAACGTAAATAATTTAAACATTAAAATACTTTATCCTGTTTAAACAATAACAATCGTTTTAAATTAAAATTTAGTATACAATAAAAATGTTTGTGTAACAAAAAGGAAGTCATGGACCCAGCTTGTGCAGATCTGCTGATAAATTTAATAGAATTTTAATTAATCATATCATCTTCTAAGAGGATGTGGTTTGAGATATTTTTATACTATTTATAATTAAAAGTTCCATTAAATGTGTATATACAACATCCTCCAAATTAATACGACAATTTAGCTATTGCTTATAAGATTCTATTGAAAACAAAAATGTAATATTTGCCAAGCACCTTTTACAGTGATTAAAAACTCAAATAAATCTTTGCGCTTTTAAACTAATTTGCAAAAAAGAAATGGTACGATGCGATCGAAGAATGTGTTGGCATACCTGAAAAGTTGGTAGTAATGCAGTACAATTCCGTGTTTATTTGCATTTCATCATAGTGATAGTGTTATGTTTGGGAGAAATAAAGTTTTTCTATTGATACGTTGACAATGATTTAAAATATAACAGATCTCATACAATGTGATAAAAAATCAATAAGTTGGCAATCCTGTAGTAGATATTTTTAGTTTAAGTTTATAACCCTTTTTTACGAACCTTGTTTTGTTCTTGCCTTTGGCATACTGTTTTATTTTAAAATAACATTGTAATAAAATGTTAGTTTTTCTTAAATCCAATTACTAAAATACAGGATGATTCGAATAAATCGACACAATTTCAGTTATATTTCCTACACCATACGTTGTATTTGAATTTTGTAAATTACATTTAAAATAGGACAATGGAAAGTTTCAAATATTACTTACAATACTCCAACGTCGCACTAGAGATGTCTGTTGCAAACAAGATGGCGTCTATGCAATATCAGTTTTTTTTTGCATGTTAGATATTATTACTAGTAATTTCACAGTAGGTTAATTTTATGAGATACAGTTGGTAGTAATTGAGAAGTATCTCATGTCAGTTATAGACTGTGTCACTCAGAGTTCGAAGTATTGCTCTTATGGAGATAGAATTAAACATTGCCAGATATCCAATACAAGGATTGTTTCAAATAATAAGTTGGTATCCAATCGAATCTGCAAGTTATCAACACTGTTTCCGATTAATTTACTTAGTTAAAACGATATAATTACGAATCGTCAGCTTGCTTGATCATTCTTGATCGCACCGTACTAGATGCTAATCTCTACGTCATTGTTATTAAATCAACAATAACCAATAAAATGAAAACCAGGTTGGCCAACTGAATAGGCTCACTAAATCTGACGTAACCAACCATGGATACTTCTAAACAATCAATGTATAGAATTAGGATTTATTTCCCCACATTTCAGCTGTAGATTTTGTAGGTAGTGGTAATTGATAGTTGAATTATAGTTATAGTGGGATTTAGTTTAGTTTAGTTTACATAATTTCTATTAAGTTATATTTTAACGATAAAGTTACTAACTAAATCATCTACAGCTTGGCATCAACGCCATCTATCGACATGGATCCAGACGACCACGACGGCACACAAAGAAGAAATTCATCCGGTACTCTCCTTTCGCCCGAAGTGGATACTGGTGGAGGCGAATCCGACGGCTTCTACCTCCTAAAGAAGGACTCCCAGCGTCGCACAACCCTCTCCAAAGTTTTCTCGCAAGACGGTTCGAAGATATGCGACGTATGGTTGTCGAAAATCCGATCTAAATTCTTAGGAGAGACTGTATTGACTTCCGAGCATTTAATGAAAGTTATACAAGCGTTAAAAGACTTCCTGACCGATCAGACTAAGAATACTCTGCATAACACCATAAGCAATTTACGGACTGAGTTTTGCCTTGACGAAGGAGCTCTTAATCAGCTACAATTGGCAATATATCTATTTCAGGTAAAAAGTAGCTTCGACTTTGATCTGCCGAATTTGACTCTTGTTTGCGCAGGAATCTGTGAACGAAGTGTTGAGGTTGCATCCGATAAAACCTCATTGGATGTTCGCCCTCGATAATCTAGTGCGACAGTGTGCGGAGGCAGCTTTGAGCGTTATTGCGCCGGATCTAGGTGACCACCTGGCCAGTACTGTTAACTCGCAGAAATCTAGTAAGAGCTCGAACAGTTTTGACATGCGCGATCAGATATTGCAATTAAAGGAGGAGAATAATCGATTAACCCAAGAGTTTTTGGTATTGCAGAAACAATATCAAGTGCTGGTAAGTTTTATACTTTCTAGAGAGTATGATTTTCTCCTTCCAACCTTTCCTCGGTCTTGTTTGACATTTTTTTTTCCTTCTTTCTTCGAATCTATTACACTTTTACAGCATGGAGATCCACCCATTTAAGAAATGCGATTCGAATGAATTGCAGTTCCAGAGTGTCCTTTTGCTGTCAATAGCAATAGCCATACCTGTTTTTAGTAGCTTAATGAACTGCATCATTGCGTCGCCTAGATTTTCTTCCAAATTGTCTTGATCAAGATCTCTCCTGTCGTAAGAAATTTTAACTGCTGGAGTATTCTGAATACAGCAATCATTTGTTGGTACGCCTCCATCCGTGTAACTAGTTTAACTAACAAATGGGCTGAAAAGTCCCGGGCCTAACACATAGATGACGCTAGTTTTATTGCAGTCACCTTTCTCTCAGTTAGTACTAACCTTCAAAAGACAGCTGTTAAAATTTCATGATATTCTATTCATTAGTTTGTGAGTTATTGTGCTAAGAGTCACGCTACTTTTGTTATTTTTAAAACAATGGATCAAAAACAATTTCGTGTTTTAATTTTACACTGCTTCTTGATGGGAAAAAATTTCGTTGAAGCGAAGCAATGGCTTGAAAAGTGTTATGGGGACTCCGCTCCATCAGAAACAACAATAAAACGTTGGTTTGATGACTTCAAACGTGGTCGTAGAGACACCGATGATGCAGAACGCAGTGGACGTCGAAATGAGGCGGTAACACCAGAAATCATCAAAAAAAATCCACAAAATCGTTTTGAATGATCGAAAAGTGAAGTTGCGTGAGTTGGCGGACATCGTAAAGGTATCAAAAGAACGTATTGGCTTTATATTGCATGAGCATTTGACTATGATAAAGCTCTGTTCAAAGTGGGTGCCGCGTTTGCTCACTGTTGACCAAAAACAAGAACGTGTTGATGATTCTGAGCAGTGTTTGGCCATGTTTAAACGTAACAAACAGGAATTTTTGCGTCGATATGTGACAATGGATGAAACATGGATCCATCACTTCACTCCGGAATCAAAACGATTGTCATCTGAGTGGACAGCAACTGGTGAACCTCGTCCAAAGCGCCCGAAAGCACAACAATCGGGTGGAAAGGTTATGACCTCGGTATTTTGGGATGTGCGTGGTGCAATATTCATCGACTATCTTGAGAAAGGAAATACCATCAACAATGAATATTATATAGCGTTTTTGGAGCTTTTGAAGGCCGAAATTGCAAAGAAACGACCGCATATGGCAAAGAAAAATATTTGTTTCATCAAGACAACGCGCCGTGTCACAAGTCAATCAAGACAATGGCAAAACTACATGAATTGAACTTCGAATTGCTCCCACATCCACCGTATTCGCCAGATTTGGCTCCCAGCGACTACTGACTGTTCGCAGACCTTAAAAATGCTCGCCGGCAAGAAATTTCGCACGAATGAAGAGGTTATCGCTGAAACTGAGGCCTATTTTGAGGCAAAAGGTAAATCGTTCTACAAAAGTGGTATTGAAATGTTACAGCGGCGCTGGAATGATTGCGTTGCTCTTGATGGAGATTACGTTGATGAATAAAGCTAATTTTGAACCAAAAAGACCGTGTTTTCTCTGTTAGGTCCGGGACTTTTCAGCCCATGTGTTAATGCAGACTATGTTATCAATTATGATAGTAAATACTTGAATCTCAAGACGTCCGGAAGTTTGACTTTTTACACCTTCATTTGAGTGACATGGTCATACTTATTACTTCACTTGCTTCGTCTTTCAGTCTTATTATAACTGAATCAACGTACTAACTATTGTGATTTATGGCACGGTGTATTATCTTGTTGGAAATAATATTCCGCTACTTTAACAGCAAATAATTTTAAGGTGGACGGCTCTAACACCGCCTCTAACATCTCAGTATAGTATAATGCTGGCTGAACATGCGGCCCGTGCATACGAAAAGTTCTCCAACGCTGACTGCCGACATACATCCCCAAACCATGATACTACCTTCACCAAATTTTACGGTAGGGACAACACAATCGGGATGATATGCTTCCTCACGTCATCGTCGAATGTACTGTACCCCAGACCGCTTGAGAAGCTGTAAACGGTAGCAGTAAACCTTACCTACAGTGACCTTCTTTGTTTTTAAAAAGTGCTTGTAGTAATTTGAATTATCCACATCTGCTAGTATTCAAAGTGGTCATACTTACGTATTTCTATGTTACTTTCGTCCAACAGTAACATATTACCCCTGTCTTCAACGTTCAATTTTTATATATTTTTGCCTATTGAGGGCTTTGTTTCTTGTGTAAACCACTAGCTACTAGACTTGTTCTTGCTGTATGTGCAGAAACACAAACTCCATATCACTTTAGTAGTTCACAAGATAGATTTCTTGACATTTTTGTACGATCTCGTATACCTATCCTTTCTATAACACGATCTTCTCTTGCTGTTGTAAGGCGTTTCCGTCCTCATTTTGGTCGATGTGTGGTATGCAGTGTGGTATGAACCACATAGCGCGAACATTTCACTCTCGCTATTGCGGCTAAAGTCTTACTTTGTGAGTGAAGTAGGACTATTTGACTGCGTTCTACTTCGGTTAATCGTCGACTTTTGGGTTGTTTCACTATTTTAAATTTAAACATCCAAAATGAAGATATCAAACATAAAATATCCTGGTTATAAATTCGTAATACACACCGCTCTGTTATCGCATCGACAATACACTGTTATTTAAGATCGAAACATTGCTACCGCAAAGTAAGCGACTACCTCGTAAAAGTTCCATTAAAAGTATAAATTCGGTGTTAATTTTCTTGGAAATACAAAAGTACTTATAATACTGCGGTTTTATACATTTGTCTAATACAATTGGCTAAGGCTATATACTACTCAAAACATCTTTGACACAAACTTATTTTTAACGTCTTGCTACTTGCCAGGACCGGAAGTAAAACGAAGAAAATCAGTTCAATGTCCAAATGAAACTCTCTAATTGTTGAATTTGGTAAATTTTTTTTCCAGCTAAAAGATCTTATTGACCACACCCAATTACAAGGACAAGCTTTACGACAAGTCCTCGCTAACCTACCACGCCCCGTCGTACATGAAGAGCTAGAACCAGACCCGAAGCTTGCGCAATGGCTAGAAGGTTTGGGCTTGCATCGGACGACTCGGGAGATTTTCCTATCGCACGGCTTCACCCTAGAGGAGGTCCTGCACGATATACAACGCGAAGATCTCCAAAGGGTAGGGCTGAAAGTCGGTAGCGAACTGAAAATCTGGGTTGCGATATCGCAATACAGGTCAACGCCGACGATCTGTAACGGCACCTCGACACCGACGTATTAAAAAGAAAACACGAACAGCACCCCGTTTATGCAAGGCTAGAAGATGTAGTAATTTTAAATTCTATTTTTTTGGATGCCTTCTTCTTTTATTTCGATCTGTGATTTTTAGTTGGTACGATTTTAAGTGAAACTGTTTTCATCTTCTTCGTTAGAAATCATTAGGTTCGATTTCGGTTTTCTTTTGATCCTATAGCTTACGCACATGGATGTCTATGGTCTTTTTTTAGTTTCGAGAAAGATGAATTAACATTACGAGAGAAGTTAACTTTATACGACTTGCCACAACTGGATTATCTTCATTTTAACATTATTATTACCATCATTAAGTCCTAATGAATTAATGTTTAATTTTAATTATGATAAAACTATTTTTTATTTTATTATTTTTTTTTGATTGTTCAAATCAAAAGCATAATCAAATAAAGTTATGGGGACGTTCGGGGTTACTGTACGAAAGCTCCCGTAACCTATTTGGTGTTTCACGTCATCACAAGGTAGATGGTTGTATATATTTACAGTGCCTTTTGCAGATTATATAAGCAAGTATATAACGAAATATATTTTTAGTCTTTTGTTTTAATCTCGTGTGATCTCTCAGCAGATCTGATTTTATTTTGATTATTATTTAAAGAAAATCGTTTATGTTTTGCCCTTATCCGCACTAAAATATTAAGTACAAAAAGCAAGGTTTTGTTTTTTTTTTATCGAAAAGAAAATGTTTTAAATTGATTTTAATTTCGCTCCGAATGTAATCGTTTCCTTCTTCATTTAACGCGTCTCTTCGAATAAATCTGCATTTCATTTTTATTTCTACAACACCTATTCACCCAGTTTACGTATTTCCGTACTTTTCCTCGGTTGTATGCTTATATGCAGTATATAACCGTAAGGTTTGTTCCTAGAGTAATTTTTACGACGCATGCGCCCTCTGTAAGAAACGCACAGCATTTGACAGATTAACAGGCGATACTCTTTAATCGTGTGTTTATCTGTAGCTTTCTTTTTGAGCTTCCAAAGTGACAATATGCTTCTAGTTAGCCTAGGTGCGTACTATTTTGTATGGAAAGTCTGATTTTTTGGGAAATTACGAACAAACCTCTACGACCTTTAATATATATTTATGTTTGAATATATGAATATATAGTGAATAATGTTTATTTTTACAGTACAATAATAATAATACGTTATTGTTAAATTTAAAAAAATAAATACTTGAAAATTTTACATTCCTGTTTTATTTTAGTTATTTTAATAAAAAAAAAAATTCTAACTTTCATTTTATTGTATAGGTGGTGTTTATAATTAGAATCTTAAGGTTTAACTATTGCTAGTAGATGTCGCAACTAATTTTTAATTTCTAGGTTATGTCTTTTTTAATACATGGTTTACTGTAAGGTTATATTAAAACATAGTAGTAAATAAGCTTTATTACATTAATCTTATAAAAAAAAATGAAACGTCTATCTGAAGAAAGGACGAAAATACTGTTCGAAAAATTATCAAAATAGTACGTATAAATCCAAACAAATAGCATCAGTTAAATATCCATTTAATTTATTTTAAATCCACAGCATTGGATCTAATGTAAAACTTCTCATCGACAGACCAGATGGTTTATACTGCTTCCGAGAACAAAAGGATCGCGTATACTACATGTCCGAAAAGATATTTAAGTTAGCGACCACACTTCCACCAAGTCAGCTGGTATTAGCCGGTACATGTTTCGGAAAGTTTACGAAGTCGAATAAATTCCGATTGCACATAACAGCTCTCGCTTATTTAGCACCCTACGCACAGTGTAAAATTTGGCTGAAACCATCGGCCGAGCAACAGTTCTTGTACGGTAATCATGTATCGAAATCAGGGCTAGGTAGGATAAGCGAAAATGCTGAGAAATATAGCGGTGTGCTGGTGTATAACATGGCGGACTTACCTTTAGGGTTTGGTGTGTGTGCGAGATCGACGGCTGAATGTAAACATTGTGATCCGTTAGCTACGGTTTGCTTTCATCAAGCCGATGTAGGGGAATACATACGAAATGAAGAGGAATTATTGTGATTTATTTATTTTTTTTATATAATTACAAGTTTAAGGTTAAATAAAATTTAATAAGCTTAATATGTCTGTTTTCTTTCGAAAAAAGGTTATGTTTTGTATCTGTGTTATAAAGTAAGGTTAAGATGAGTTTTCATAACACGCGGCGAATTTAAAAATAGCATATTCTTATTTTAATATTCATTATATATATCATCCAATAATTTTTGATTGAACTTTATAATTAAATCTAATTTCAATTTTTGGGCATGGCCTATTAAACTTTTTAATATGAACAATTCCGATTGCAAAAAATAATTCCATATTCTAACAAAAGTTAGAACTTTGGATAGGAGTAAGTAAATGTTAAATTGCATCATTTATTGTACATGTTAGATGATTTTTAAACTAGAGTTGGAGTAAATCTTGTGTTGCCTATAATTCGTAGTGAATAATGAGTGCTTCTAAGATAATATAAAAGGGTAATTAGTATTGGAAAGCGTTCATTTTATAAATTTCCAGAAAATAGAATAAAATTACATTTTGTTTTACAAAAAGTCCACAATAAGAGAAATAAATAGTCTGTGGAAATAAACTGCTGTAGAATTTTAAGGGAAATAACTATACAAATCAATATGTTTCTTTTTCACCGTTAGATGGGGCTCTTTTAGCGCCAATTCACCACAGTATTTAAATATTTAAAATTTTAAAAACGCCCGAAGACCTTTTACTTTTTTGTAGCATAAAATAATCCAATGCCTTTAAAATATTAATAATATCCTCGTATCATTAAGCTGATTAACTATTCGGAATGCACTCTTCTTTCAATTTGACTACAGCAACATGTTGCGTCATCGAACAAGTATTTTCTTTTTAATAAAAATAAATAGAAACGCAGCCTTAAAATCATAACACCATTACTTTAAATTTATTTTTATTCTCGAATAATTTTAAATAAGCATTTTACATGTAAAATTTCTATAATACGACATCATTAATAAAACGGTAATGTAACATTGTTCCTACTTTCCCAAGATAATTTTCCTAGATGCCCCGAAGTTCTGTCCTGCTTGGCTAGCACCTTTGTTAGTTCCAGCTTGCAAACCGATGATTGCCTCGCCAGCTCTAAGCTGTTGCTCTGTGAACTCCCTCTTGTGTTCCTCTGACGGTCTAGGTCCTAGCCAGGGCCCTTTCCATTCGGGGTGTTTGTAAGCGGTCCTGCCGATAGCGAATATTGTAGTGGTAACGAGGGCTATGTTCTTCTTGTCCCAAAGGTCTGTCGTCTGAAAAAGATCGACGTCTGGTACTCCATAGCTGACGCAAGCCTTTTGGAACCTAAAATGAAGAAAATCTTCTAATATCAACGTTTACATGAAATTTCAGAACGAAAAATTATGGATAAAACTTCTGCGAACAGGTGGCAAAAATCCCGTAAGAATTTTTGCATCTCATACGCATTAAATTGTATGAACGGATCTTATCAAGGCAGCAGTTTTTAAAGAAGTAATTTGAACACGTCGGATCACAAGGTATAATCATGTTATATATTTATGGTATCGGTAATACGTAATAAACTACAGAACCTGTCAGAAAGAGATATCCATCTACATGAAGATTCAGCGCAATAATCATATTTGTTATCTGTATAAAGTGTCACTATACAAAGAAATCTTCTTCATATTAGTGATATCAAACGCCAAATTCAAAGAAAAAAATAATATGAATATGTAACAAAAGGAAACCAGTGATCCAAAAGTATCATCAACTGGTGCAATTGGTAGATTTTGTATTAGGCTAGCAGGAGTCGCGAAAGATCGTGAAAATAGAATTTTATAACGCCGATATAAATAAATTGGCGGCGAGAACGCTGTAAATACGTCGAAGTTATGAAACTGTTTTATCACGTAAGGAAATCTAGTTGCATATTTGATTAAAATGAATCGTGTTTTGAGAAAAAAGAAACGTGGGTGTAAAACATTTTTCCTTTTGTTTTAATATTGAATGCAGGCAGAAATTGAGTTGCAAGTATTCTATCCATTCGATTATAAAGTTAAATGAGTTAACGATTTATAATTTAAAAGAATTTAGTACGTTTAAAGAAGAATTAATCCAAACAAATTTAATTTCGCGGGCGGTTTAGGTTGGTATTTCCGGCAATAAAGATTATATTTGCATATATTAGCGGATGTGACCTTTGTTATTGGTACATTCTTAATTTAAATTGCCAGCGAAATTTAAAAATGTCTACTTTAGAACTAACACTACGAAATTTTTATAATTATTATCAAATTCACAGGTATAGCAGTAAACTCCACTCACACAAATTAATTAATTATGCGAAACGCAGCGTTTCGAGAGCACGTGGGCTCCCATTGTCAACCGTGTTACCATTTTCCGGAGCTTAGAAAATTCGCAAGAAGATTGATTTGTACGTTTGGCAGTACTTATAAATGCGAACAGTTCTTTTGAATGACGAAACTTAATGAATCAAAACATCGTCCAAGACTGATTGACGATAATTTGGAAAATTCTTTACGTCTTTGTATAAGTGAAATTAATCCAAACATCGATGGATTAGTATCATCCCAAATTCAAGCTCAAGTGTTTCATTGATTTCGTTGTCGGTATTTAACTTTCCTAGTTTATAATAATTTCAAATTTCAAGATCTAATTATAATATTGTACGTATTTTTTTCATTTAATTTTTTTATTTGAATAAATTGCATTATAATAACATATTTTCGCATTATTTCATGTTTGTATCTATCGCTAAAAATTATGAACACTCCTTTAAAATGTACTACTTTTAAACGCGGCCATCGAACGTATTCGCAGACTAAAGTTTGACCCGCAACATGTCAAAGGTTGCCTGCCTATACTTGCTCTATATCACCAACACAATCAAACTAAAACAGTAACTATAGTTACATTAATTATTTTTAATATTGATAGCAACCAAGTTATATGTTACTGCGACAGCACACAATTTTTTGTCAATAAATTATTTAATTGTATTTTTATAAAAATATACATAAAAAAATGGAGACCTTTTAATACACGAAACTGGCTAAACAAAATATTTTCATATTTACAGTTTTAAAGTAAAAAAAACGACGCCGCTGGAATTTTTCTTTTAAACTAAAACAGACTTCAAAGGCATCGCTTAAGATATTTTCGCCGAAAAAAAAAAACGTAACATTTGACCGATATTATTACACAGAACGATGGGTTTTTACAACAGTCGTAAAATTGTTAAAATATCACGAACTCAGAACTTATAAATAGGTTGTGTTTTCTTCTTTAGATTTGACAATAATTACATCGTTTCAAACCTATATAATTAGAAGAATTAAAAGTAATACAGCCGAAAGCTTCTGAATTAAATTAACGCGGTTTTAGATAGTTTTAATAAACCAATTCAATTCGTATACTTTCTGATTTACATACGTATGCATAATACATAAATATCCATAGCCTACGTGGGTTGGAGATTATGGAGAATGTAATTTATACGCTTTAATTTAGGTAGGTATCTAATATAACGTATATTATGTAGGTATATATTCGTTTTCTATATATTCAGTAATTTTGGAATGTGTGTTTGGGGAGACATGTTTAACATTCTGCTATCCTGATCATATATACGTGTAAGATACGTGTATTTTGGATCTTATGTTCCATGTTTCATATGTGGGAGCTTCCACATGTGAACTCGTCTGTCAGTAAGTAGTAAAAAATGCCAACGTTAAATTTAAAATTAAGGAATTAGAAGGTAATTGAGTGAGAAATAAAAATTTTCGAAAAACGTTAAAGCTTATAATTTATTAAATTGGAAGGAATTTCGGGATATTGATTTAATAATGCATGCATACAGAATATAAACGACTAATTAATTATATGTTTCGAAGCTAACAACGAAAATATATTCGTGGTTTATTAGAAAATCACTTGATTTAATGTGGCAGCAATATGGACATATTGTTATTAGCTTGTTTTAAAACCATTTCTACTTGGATTCGAGGAAGTCCAGTAGTTTTTATTCGATTACCAAATCATCGGCGTAAATCCCTATTTCTACTACTATATGAAATGTGGCAGTATCCTGCTAGAATCCGATGTTCTTGGCATCCATATCACACAGTTTACCTTTTGTAGACGTACAAATTATAGTCTTCCATTCTTTTTTGTGCGTCCCAATTTACAAAATTCTAAATAAAGTTGTTTTAGGTGCTGAATAAGATCTGACACTCGTTTTCAATTAATATAGGTCAGCATAACACATGGGCTGAAAAGTCCCGGGCATAATAACTATAACAAAACACGGTTTTTTGGTTCAAAATTAGGTTTATTCATCAACGTAATCTCCATCAAGAGCAACGCAATCATTCCAGTGCCGCTCTAACATTTCAATACCACTTTTGTAGAACGATTTATCTTTTGCCTCAAATTTCCTACCGGCGAGCATCTTTTTGAGGTCCACCAATAGCCAGTAGTCGCTGGGAGCCAAGTCTGGCGAATACGGTGGATGTGGGAGCAATTCGAAGTTCAATTCATGTAGTTTTGCCATTGTTTTGATTGACTTGTGACACGGTGCGTTGTCTTGATGAAACAACATTTTTTTCTTTGTCATATGCGGTCGTTTTTTTGCAATTTCGGCCTTCAAACGCTCCAATAACGCTATATAATATTCACTGTTGATAGTATTTCCTTTCTCAAGATAATCGATGAATATTACACCACGCACATCCCAAAATACCGAGGCCATAACCTTTCCAGCCGATTGTTGCGCTTTCAGGCGCTTTGGACGAGGTTCACCAATTGCTGTCCACTCAGATGACGATCGTTTTGATTCCGGAGTGAAGTTATGGATCCAGGTTTCATCCATTGTCAAATATCGACGCAAAAATTCCGGTTTGTTAACGTTTAAACATGGCCAAACACTGCTCAGAATCATCAACACGTTCTTGTTTTTGGTCAACAGTGAACAAACGCGGCACCCATTTTGAACAGAGCTTTCTCATAATCAAATGCTCATGCAATATAAAGCCAATACGTTCTTTTGATATCTTTACGATGTCAGCTAACTCACGCAACTTCACTTCAGTCTCAGAATCGGCTGGAAAGTTGATGGCTATTGTTTTTTGGGATTGTGATGGGATATTATGGATTGATTACAAAGAAAAAGGTAGGAGCATAACCGGAGAATATTACGCAGCGATATTAGAAAAATTAAAGGAGGCCATCAAGGAAAAACGTCGAGGAAAATTGACCAAGGGTGTGTTGCTCTTGCAAGACAATGCGCCGGTTCACAAGAGCAAAGTTGCAATGGCTGCTCTGCACAAGCATGGCTTCCAATCAATAGTCCATCCACCCTACAGTCCAGACCTGGCACCTAGTGATTTTTATTTGATCCCCAATTTAAAAAAAGACTTACGTGGAAGAAAATTTTCCGACGACAATGGGGTAAAGGAGGCAATTTTGTTCCATTTTGAGGCGAAAGATAAAAAATATTTTTATGATGGTTTAGAAAAATTAATTCATAGATCTAATAAATGTATTGTGCTGAAGGGTGATTATATTGAAAAGGAAAAATAGATTTATTGTTTTATTTTATTTAAAACCCTTTCATTCCACGAACTTCTGGACCTCCCCTCGTAGCAATGTCGTAGAGGTCCAAGATTAGGTCCTTGCGATATACCAGAAATAACGATGTGCCTGGATGATACGTACTTCCTATAGCATACTTGATATTCTCTGAAATTGATCAGGTACGACTGTAAGTATGAGCGCAATGGTATTGAACTCGTACGAATTCAGTTTTCGTAGAAGAATATAGTGGTCTATCCGAACAAACGCTTTTTGGAAGTCCAAGTAAATAAAGGATGTAGAATAAAACAAAAATAAACTACACGAAAGAAAAACCTGTAAATTGAGAAGGGTATTTGGTAATCAAAATATCTAATTGCTATAAATAACAAAATTTTTGACTCCCTCAAAGTACCTTATCAACCATCCATACTTACTGGCTAAGATTGTCCATCAATTTGTAATCCCCACCGGAAGTATTAACTTTACTAATGATTCCCGGACGTAGACGATTCATAAGTTGACATAGAAAGATGCCATCCCTAAGGACATCTTCGTAAGGAACTCCGGGTGGGAACTTGCGTCCGGTGACGGCTTCTATCCAAGCTTGAGCCTCGCGTTCTTGTTCTGGATCGCGTTTGCCGGCTACCTGCCAACAATCATGAATGAATCGAGATGAAGCTATTTTCGTAGCGCGGCAATGACAACCCGCCACAAATAATAATAAACAGTTTACGTTAAAGTATTTTTTAGCACGACACTTCGTTCCAAAACATATACGCGAACCTCGGCGAGTTTGTGTAGCCGTATATAAAATAATGTCATCGATAATAATAAGTTTCGATGAGATTTTCCATTTGTAAGTCGTCGTTTAAATTTGGAACGGCTGTAAGTTAAACGTTACGTGCATAAAGTGCAGATGAAATTTCGAATTTAAGATGCAATGAATTTGATTCATCGGTCGTTTGTTTTTGTAGGTATTTTACAAAGTCAAAATTGTAGATTTTTTATGATCTTTTGTTTCTTGGCGATATACAAGCGTTTATATGATGGATTGTACAATAGCGAAAAGAATTTATATTATGGTTTGATTTTCTTGCTGTAACTTCTTTGTGTAACAACATTTCCATAAGAATAACACATGGGCTGAAAAGTCCCGGGGCCAACAAAGAAAACACGGTTTTTTGGGTTCAAAATTAGCTTTATTCATCAACGTAATCTCCATCAAGAGCAACGAAATCATTCCAGCGCCGCTCTAACATTTCAATACCACTTTCGTAGAACGATTTATCTTTTGCCTCAAAATAGGCCTTAGTATCAGCGATAACCTCTTCATTCGTGCGAAGTTTCTTACCGGCGAGCATTTTTTTGAGGTCTGCGAACAGCCAGTAGTCGCTGGGAGCCAAATCTGGCGAATACGGTGGATGTGGGAGCAATTCGAAGTTCAATTCATGTAGTTTTGCCATTGTTTTGATTGACTTGTGACACGGTGCGTTGTCTTGATGAAACAACATTTTTTCTTTGCCATATGCGGTCGTTTCTTTGCAATTTCGGCCTTCAAACGCTCCAATAACGCTATATTATATTCACTGTTGATGGTATTTCCTTTCTCAAGATAGTCGATGAATATTACACCAGGCACATCCCAAAATACCAAGGCCATAACCTTTCCAGCCGATTGTTGTGCTTTCGGGCGCTTTGGACGAGGTTCACCAGTTGCTGTCCACTCAGATGACGATCGTTTTGATTCCGGAGTGAAGTGATGGATCCATGTTTCATCCATTGTCACATATCGACGCAAATATTCCGGTTTGTTACGTTTAAACATGGTCAAACACTGCTCAGAATCATCAACACGTTCTTGCTTTTGGTCAACAGTGAGCAAACGCGGCACCCACTTTGAACAGAGCTTTCTCATAGTCAAACGCTCATGCAATATAAAGCCAATACATTCTTTTAATATCTTTACGATATCAGCTAACTCACGCAACTTCACTTTTCGATCATTCAAAACGATTTTGTGGATTTTCTTGATGTTTTCTGGTGTTACCGCCTCATTTGGACGTCCACTGCGTTCTGCACCATCGATGTCTCTACGACCACGTTTGAAGTCAGCAAACCAACGTTTTATTGTTGTTTCTGATGGAGCGCAGTCCCCATAACACTTTTCAAGCCATTGCTTCGCGTGAACGGTATTTTTTCCCATCAAGAAGCAGTGTAAAATTAAAACACGAAATTGTTTTTGATCCATTGTTTTGAAAATAACAAAAGTAGCGTGACTCTAGCACAATAACTCACAAACTAATGAATAGAATATCATGAAATTTTAACAGCAGTCTTTTGAAGGTTAGTACTAACTGAGAGAAAGGTGACTGCAATAAAACTAGCGTCATCTATGTGTTAGGCCCGGGACTTTTCAGCCCATGTGTTACACCATATTTGGATCGTTTGTGGAAACAACTTTTATATAATTTTAACTAATGTAAGACCACTGCAAGATAACAATTTTAACACAACAAGCAAGGACAATGTAATGATTGGATCAAATGGTGCTAATAACACGACGGTAAGCTGAAAAATTCGGTAATTAAAGCATAGCAAATAGCAATATTTCAGTGAAAAGTTTCTTTACACCTTCACAGTGCTCATTTTCTTCGAGCTGCTCAAAATAGTGGTCCATGGCAGCTATCAGCTACTCATCCGAAGCAAATCTCGTGCCACCGACGTGTTTCTTAAGCTTGGGGAAGAGATGACAACCCGACGGAGCTAAATCGGGTGAATAAGGAGGATGCTGAGCCGCTTCCAACTTTAAATTGGCTTCGATAAGTCCGCTTTTATGAACTGGCGCTTTGCCTTGATGGAAAAGGACTTCTTTTTGCTTTCTTCCGGGTCTCCTTTCGACGATAGCTGCCTTCAATCGATCCAAAAGTTTATAATAGTATTGTCCAGTAATCGTTTGTCTCTTTGGAAGGTAATTAATAAGCAAGATTCTGTTCGCATCCCAGAAAACGAAAGCCATCACCTTTCCTGCCGATACAACGACTTTGGCCTTCTTTGGAGCTGGTTCACCACGTTTAGTCCACTGTTTTGATTGCTGTTTACTTTTCGGTGTGAGGTGGTAAAAAATCTATTGCATTTTGCCAAAACCGCTCCAAAATGGCGGTAGAACATTCCACTCGTTTGAGTTTTTGCGGTGGTGTGAGAAAACGCGGCACCCATTTTGCACAGCGCTTAGACATGTCTAATTTAACATTTAAAATGTACTTCACCCACTCTTTGGAGATGCCCGTGGCCTCAGCAACATCTTTCAATGTTGTTCGACTTCCACAAATTTAAAAACTTTTTGCACACTTTCTGTAGAAGTGAATGTTTTTGGGTGTCATCATTTACGCTTATACGACCTGTTTTAATGAATGTTCCGTTAAACCTCACTCAAGGAAATCTTATAAAAGGAAATTTTTAACTGATGTTTGAAAGTTGTGTGTGGATATTTTTCTGTTAAATAAAAACGTTAATCACACTTAAAAAGTTCGATTAAACGTGTGTTGGCCAGTGTTATCTAAACCTGTTGTTTCTAATGTCTTTTATAAGGCACTCCTAGAAGGATATTTAAATAAATTATCGACCATGGATACTAAAATAAAGTTCATCTCACGCTAGATCATGAAACTTATCTTGTTTGCCAAATTTTTCCACCTCCAATAAAGAATCTTTTACATCGAACTTAAATATTGTCCAAAAACATTCTTGTTTACAAAAATCAAAAATACTCTCTTCATATTAGAAAAAAGAAGGAACATAAATAAAACCTCATTTATAGCAGACAAATTAAAGGAGACGACAAAGTAAGATTCATCCTCGCAAAAATAATTTAAAGAATTGGGCATTAAATTATACACCATACCATCTCCGAATGTTTGAGCAATGAGCTTCGATTCGATATTTTAATGTGTTACAAATGTTGTGCAAGATTTGGAAGGTTACCAAACGTACCTGGTGTCTCCCATCGGTCACCAAGTAAAACCTGTTTTAATTTTGAATTATGACTAGCGTCAGGAATTTGTCAAGATACAATTTTGGAGAGGCAAGGGATTTGTACGTTAATTATATACAAATATAACCTTATTGAATTCTAATCTTATTTAATAAACAGAATTACATCATTACAATTTGATGATTAGTATTTTTAGGATGACGTTTTTGAATTAAAACCATCTTTCTCCACCTCCACAGTTTTCGACGGACACCCACTTGCGGTATTGCATTTTGTTTCATCTAAAAATAACATAGAACCAATTTTGGTAAAGGAATATGAGATTGTTTGTAACTAAAATAATTACCGGTGTCTTTTGAGCAATCACTGCCTTCAAGTATTTTACGATTTTGTTCGGCTTTTATTTTTCTGGCAATTGCGGCATTGCAACAAGAGCGTCCTGTCATGTACATTTTTTTTTGACGAATTCAATGTTGTTTTTTGACCTGATAATATAAAAGAATTTTTTCTTATGGGTATAGAAACATTTTAAGGAATATTAGAATGAATTTAATTAAGCATTTGTATTGAGAAATTCTAAAGTACTTCCACAGTAAATACAAAATATTAAATGAGAACCCTAAATACTTTCGAGAGGAAGAAAAATTAACAGTATTTTTTCATCCCCCAAAAAATATTGGTAAATAACCCAAAAAACCTAGAAGCACAATATAAATGCGGGTTTATAAAATGTCAACCAACAACGGACGTTAGAAATGCACTTAAATAAATAATAGAACAAAAAAAAACATGCATACAAAATAGAAATAGAATTTTTATTCGTTTATTTGAGACAAGCATTTGGCTCTCTTAAGAGAAGTACACTAATGGTAGGACTAAATAAATTAGGAATCAAACTCAAATTAAGAAAATTAATACAAACGACGTTTTCAAATACAAGAGCAATCATAGAGGACCATTAAAAAGTAAAAGCAATAATACAATCAACAATCTTGTACGCGTCAGAAATAATTGCAATGAAAAAGAAGCAATAGGAAGATCTGAGGATACAAGAGCGAAAAATATTAAGGCCAATACTAGGCCAGATAAAAACTGACAATAATGAATATAGGCGTAGAACAAACTATGAGGTAACAAATAAGTTGCAAAGGCATAAATGTTGTCAATAAAATAAAGCAACAGAGAGCAAGATGGTTGACGTATATGTGGAGAGCTGGGAACAAGGCGACAACCTACAATATTCACCAGTGGCAATTGGGAGAAGGGACTATACCTACTTGGCTGCAGGAGGTGAAGGCAGATTTTGGTAGAGTTGGCGTGTATAGATGGCAGGAGAAGACCAAAGACAAAAACAAAGATATATACCGAAGAGAATAGGGATTAACAGAGACTTCTTTTTCATATCTAAAAAGCTTTAGAAGAGGAGAGAAAACCCTAACCAATTACTATTTTTTAATCTTTCTTTATTGATCTACGAACTATATTTTTTCTCTTCAATCTGGCAAATATGCTTCTAACACCAAAGAGTTGAGATTCGAGTTTCTCAAAATTCCCAGTGCTTTTTCAAAATAAGAACAAAAGAATTAGAATCTTGAAGAAGATATTATTTGGGTGCATTGAAGATATTGATTTTTGAGTCTTTGGGACAATGAAGAAGTTGATTTACACAATACTGGGGTACGTTTTTCACTTCTTCCAAAAGCATTTAAAATCGCCAGCGTTCACGATGCCATTGAGTATCCTACGTGTTTCTCTCTACACATAATTCCCAGCGCTTTTTCCAAAGTAAGAACACTGAAATCTTACGATATTATTTGGGTGTATTGGAGGTATGGGTTTCAGAAACAATTTTCCTAATGATTTTAAAAATCTTTGAGATATATAAAGATGTTAATTTAAACAAGGTTTTTTTTTTCCTTTTTTTCCAAAAACGTCTAAAATCACCAGGATTCACAACCTCACTGAGTATCAGTCTCCACAATAAAATTTTACATATCGAACGCATGGGTCTGAAAATGATAAAAATTTGATTTAAACAAAAGATTTAAATTAAATAAAATTGGAATGTTTCTCCTTAAAAAAAAGTAAAAAACATCTAAAATCGTCAGGATAAAATTTACGATCCTACTGACCTTTTCAAGTATCTCCTTTCGCAATAAAATTTCGAAATAATTTCGTTTCCCTTCCCAACAGACTATCGTAAAGAAATGTTGAACAATGACAGAAGCAAAGTTATTTTTCCACAAAAAGGATCTTTGATTAATGAATACAGATACAGGGGGCTTAGGACACAAAAAAGAAAAATCCTAATCGTTTCGAAAAATTTTTTGCGTTTAGGTAGGATGAGCACACACGAACAAGTGTGCGTGTTTTTTGAGTACGTTAAAACGCCCCCGCACCTAATCTTCATATAGATGCAACTGAGCGTCCGTTAGTTTCAGTCAGTAACATCGCGACGCTCCCAAACAGCTAAACCTTCCGGTCGTAACAGGGAAAGATGGCGGTAAGTTCGAAACCTAACGCAATTTTGTAGAATTTACATGTAGAGTTTGATTATTGTAGAACCGATTTCCGTTTAAAGAAATTTTTCTGGTAGATTTAAAGCTTTTTACTTGTTTTGTACTTTTCGGATTTATAACAATATAGTGCTTTTAAGCTTGCTGATTCTCCTTTCACATATCGCTTACAAAAATTCCATCCTACAACTTCCAGAATTCGCGTCGAAATTCTTGGCTTCCAAATTCATTTCCATCTTATTATATAAAATATAGTACATTTATTAAACTCGCGTATACAATAATAATATAACCATTCCTACGAGCATTAGAAGTACTATTTATATCACTTTTATTTCTGTTCCTATTAATAAAACTGACACTTCTGGCACAAACGGAGCCAAGAAGAAAGCACCTTAAAATGTTGCCGCGTCTATTTCGTATATATCGTAATATATAAGATTTTATTGACAATTTTAACGAGATCAGACGAGGAAATCTAAACGGTGGGGGGCGACGGGGCGGTATAATTTGGAAACGGTGCCTATACGAACACGCTTCTTAGATGCGAAATTTTAAATTTAGATGCATTTCGGAAGTATTTTTGGAAACGCGTAGTTTGCAATTACCAGAATCGATCCAACTGGTCTATGAGATCAGATATAAATGTGGAGCATCTTTAATATCGTGGAATTTCTAATGGATGTAATTGAGAATGTAAATTTTAAAAATAAGAAAATATATTTTCATTATTGTTAATCTCTTTCAATTCTCTGAATTAGTTTGTACACTTGAGTCTAAATACACCTCAAATCTTTCGAAATATTCTACTGTTTAGAAAGAAAAGATGGTCAAAAATAGACGTTCTTCTCTTTCAGGAACATGTTTTCATGTATAAAAAGTCGTAATGTTCCAAAAGGGTTTCCGATTCGTAAAATTTTTATAGTTTTTAACAATATTTTGTCTATACCCCCTCCGGATATATAACTGGAATTTTTGAAGGACTTCTATTGTTTACAAACTGAAATGTTTAAGTACAATAACAACTGGTAGAAATACGCAAACATATAGATTTCTTTCCAGAACACCAGAAATGCAATTTATTAATTAATAATTTTTTTTCTATACGCTTCTCAGCACCGATTAATAAAATTCCCCTTGAAAAAGGTAAAAGTAATAAATTTACGTCATTTGAATAAGATTTTCTTTCAGTAAATTATAAGAAATAACCCACAATTTATTAAAGATTTCTTTTATATAATTTTTTAACAGTTTATACAAATTTATAACATGTTTATACATGCTGCGATTTTATGGTTTTCCTAACGTCATTATCTCGTCAAAATTACGTCATCATCGACGCGAATCCATTGTTTAAACCATGCTCTTATGTTCTAAAAGTTCCGGATGTTTTGAGGGTGCCTTAAAAATAACACGAAAGTAAAAAAGAATGATTTTTTGTTCAAAAATAAGATTGCCCTTAAGTTTTCCCGTTATAGTTTTTATAAATTCACTGATAGATGATTTTTTTTTATTATTGTTAATTTCTTTCAATTTTCTGAATTACTTTATATATTTGACTGTAAATAGGTCAGAAATCTTTCGAAATATTCTACTGTTTACAAACAGGAAATGGTCGAAAATAGATGTTCTTTTTTTTTAGAATATTAGGAGCTCGTTTCAATATACAATAATTCTTAATACTAAAATTATTTTGGTGCAAGTGAAGCTCTAATTTCTGAAATTTGGTCAAAGAAGCTAAATATAAATTTTTAATTGCTAATTTAATCTAACTTTTCATTAGCTTCTAGCAATATATTACTTTCATCTGCTCTAGAAATGTAGTTGAAAATTTTCAAAATGTTCTAATGTTTATAAACTGAAATTTAAATGCAATAGCAACTGATAGAATTAGGTAAATTCATGGGTGTCCTTACAAAATACTAGGACCACATAAAAGCCATAATTAGGAATATTTCAGCTTGTCCTGTTTATACATGTTTTAAATGGAGCACTAACTAATAAAATACCTCTTTAAAATGGTAACAAATTATCTTACTTTCTTTTCAGTAAGTTATGAGAAATTCCATATAATTTATTACAGATTCCTTTTATAAAATTCTTTAACACTTCACATAAATTTATAACTTGTTTATACAAGCAATTATGTTCCTTCTAACGTCATTATGACGTTGGAATAATAAAATGAGAAAATTACATTTTAACGTGGCTTTCTTTCAGTAAATTGCAAGAAATAGCCTACAATTTATTAAAGGTTTCCTTTAACAGAATTTTTTTTAACAGTTTACACAAATTTATGACATGTTTAAAAAAGCAGTAATTTTATGTTTCTCCTGACGTCATTACGAAGTCAAAACTACGTCATCATCTAAGCAAATCTATTGTTTAAACGATGCTTTTATATTCTAAAAGATGTTTCGAGAATGCATTGAAAAAAACTTGAAAATTTCCAGAAACGCAATAAGGATGTCGAAGCGGAAATCCTAGAGTGGATCTTCGCTTGTATAGGGGAACCGGTCCCGAAAGGCCAATTTGAAGACATCCTCAGAGATGGCGTCGTCCTCTGTAACCTAATGAACAAACTGTCCCCCGGTTCGGTCAAGAAGATCCAAAGCAAAGGTACCAATTTCCAGCTTATGGAGAACATCCAGCGTTTTCAAGCCGCCGCTAAGAAGTACGGCCTTCCGGAAGAGGAAATATTCCAAACAGCCGACCTGTTCGAGAGACGTAACATCGCTCAGGTGAGATGAATTGGGGAGAAAACTCTTGAACACTACCAATTGATTTTCTTTCTAGGTTGCTATCTCTTTGTACTCCCTTGGAAGGATCACTCAGAAACATCCCGAATGGAGCGGTCCTCAATTAGGCCCGAAGATGGCCGATAAGAACGAAAGGACGTTCTCGGAAGACCAGCTGCGTGCTTCAGAAGGTGTACTGAACCTTCAGATGGGTTATAACAAGGGTGCTTCCCAATCCGGGCACGGTGGATTTGGTAATACACGTCACATGTAAATTTTTCCAGAAAAGTTTTTCTATAATAACGCATATTTATGTGTACCCCTAGAAGGTCTACGATTTTTTTTGCTGGCAAGTTTTTTTGAAGAAGAAAGGTAATTCTGGAAGATGAATTTTTGTTTTTTTGTTTGTTTTTTTTTGGAAATTGTAGGCCTTATTTAATCGCGTATTATATATTTTAAGTTTAATGAAAAAAAAGATATTTATTTTTTGTACAGAATGTAACAAGTGATAGTATTATGTCATATATATATTTATTAATTAATAATAATCGTAAATAAAAATTAAATGCGTGTCTTTCGAGGTGTTTTCCTTTCTAAATCTGGATCCATCTATTCTTCGAAGAAATCGAATCGAGGGACAACTTGCCTCTGTATAATAACAAAAGAAAAATAGTTTCAAAATTACCCCAATTACCAAATGTAGATTGAAGAACATTGATTTAATTTAGAGAAATAAAGCAACTCTAGTTCTAGTTTGTTTTACAAAATGGATGGGGATGCTGTTTGAAGTTTCGTATAAATTTTGAAGTCTATGTACAGCCCCTACCCAATTTATTAAGGACACTTGCTCAAATAGCGATTTTATTAATCGTCACAACTATATAACTAATATTTTCTAATGCCTCCTTTAGCTTTTATAATTGCTGTCATTCTTTTTGGCATACTGTTTATGTAAGTGTTAATGGTATGTCTAATTGTAGCGTAATTTTAATAATAATAATAATTTATTGGCAAGTAAATAGTGAACACAGAAACAAAAGAGAGAGAAAAAAAATACAAGCATTTTTGCCAATTGGATCACCATCAGTAAACCAAAAAGGTTTCCTGTTGTTAAGGGTGACCCAAGAACAAAGATAAAATGAGAACATAATTCGTTACACAGCCAAATTATCTAATGTACTACAATACTACAAATCCCAACCTACCAGAGAGCTGCTCATTCATTAAACTATTATAAATAGCACGCCTAAAGGAATGAAATGGTAATTCTTTGATATCCAGGGGAAGCTAGTTGTATAATCGTGCAGAAGCGTAGCTAAAGCTTTTCTCAAACTGCCGGGTATGGTGCTTAGGTATATCGATAAGATCCTTCCTGCGAATGTTAATACTATGCACATCCGTACGATTCCTCATTTTATTTAATAGGTAAGGCGGAACACCAGAATTCAACATTTTATAAATGAGACACAAGAAGTATAATTGTCTCCGTCGTACCATACTTAGCTACCCGGCATCCCTAAGTTTCTGGGATATCCTTTGATGCTGTCTAATTCCATATATTAATCTGAGGCATGCGTTCTATACCACCTGAATTCTACGAGAGTCAAGTTGGTCCAGACAATTTCCATAAACAACATCGCAGAAATTAAAATGTGATAACACCAAGGTATCAGATAGCAGCTTTTTAATAGAAACGTCAAGGCAACGTCGGTGGGGATAAATTAGTTTTAAATTGCAGTAGGCGCGTCTAACGCAAGTACTGACATGATGTTTAAACTTAAGATCATTATCTACAAAGAGGCCTAAATTTTTCGCATTACTTCGAAATTTCAGAGGAGTGTTGTTAATTGCGAGTTTGATGTTGGGAAGCATACTCGACCTTAGAACCGCCGAACACTGTAAAGCATGATTTAGTCTCATTCAAAAATAGGCAATGCCTTTTTGCAATAATATACAGATTGTTGAGGTCGCAGTTGATATCATCAACAACACTGTGAGCCTCATCAGTGGAGAAGGATCTGTACAATTGTGAATCATCAGCATAGAAGTGGAGATTACATGTGAAATTATGGAAGAAGAACATATGTGCCGTGTAAATAGAGAACAGCAATGGACTCCCGAGTGTATAGTCGCCCAATCAGACACCTTCCCGCTAGCAACCACCGCCTGTTTTCTGCCAAGTAAGTAAGCCCTAAAGAAGTGAAGAGCAACTTCGCCAACACCAATGTAGTGAAGAATTGCTAGCAGAAACTATGATCGACTCTGTCGAAAGCCTTGGAAAAATCCAACAGTACCAACATTGTCAAATCACCAATGTCGCTCGCTGAGAAGATGTCATCGACAATGCAAGTGAAAGCAGACATACAACTGAAGCCCGGACGGAAACCAGATTGGAACGTAGGTAGCAGATGAAATTTTGACAAATGACTACGCAATTGCCTGTCAGTGTTTCTTCTCGAATACACGCATGATTTTCGAACACTCTATACGTTCTCAATTGCATTGAGGTCGAGAAAATTTCCCCGCCAAAGTAACACTGGCAGATCATGCGTTTCCAAAAAAAACTTTGGATGGATTTGGCCATATGGTATAGTGCCTTATCGTGCATGAATGTGTAAGGGTCTTCATTTGGCTCTAAATCATTGATATATGGCATCAAGAGATCCTCCAATACACGCTTATAAAGTTTCATAGTGCCTTGGCAAAAATACAGTGGTCTAGGATCTTCAACTGATATACAAGACCATACTATAACTCACCGTTTTTAATACACTAGCTTCAGCAAACCGTTTAGACGGACGTCGTCTAACAAATTGACCTTTTTGCTTAACGAAAAGACATCGTTCAAACAAAAAGGTTTTGTTCGATTGGCATATTCATTTAAGTTATTTTGTCTTACGTTTGGCCAATCTTCAATTGTGTAATGTTGATAATGTTTTGCCCATTCTTAACGTGCCCCCTTCATCATCGGTGTTAATCTAGTCTTCTTAAGGGGGTGTCTACGCGTGGATATTTGCATTCCGTTATTGAGACATTACATTTCTTACCGCTGTTCCGGTATTTGTAGTGAATATCTTTCCTTACATTAAAACGGCGATTCGCTGCATTATTTGTCAGAATACTTCTTCTCTCTTTGCAATTGTGCGTTGGGAATACACTCCTGTACCCAACAATGCCTCAATACGCCGTTTTCTCTCATTTGGTACGTCCCTTTTTTACCCAACGAAAAAATATGAAGCGCAAACAAGGGATAACTTAAAGTACAACACTAACACGTAATCACGGAAAAAAAACGTTCTTTCTACAAAAGTAACCGATCCAAATAATATTCTACGAATTACTGTGTCTTTCAATCTTGTTTCTATCCATTTTCTATGCAGTACAGAATAATTCATGATCGAGATAATAATAGGCAAGGGGTTATTAAGTGGCACTTCCTCAATTTCTTCGAAATATAGTTATATTTTATATTTGTTCTCATTGCGTTGGCAACGCACAAAAGCTTAAATTTATAAGGTGACCCTAATAAAATGCGTAGGGACTGTATATATACTAAAGAATAGATCTATTGAAGTTATCAAAGAATTCAAAATCCAAAATTATATAAAGAAAGTAATTCCAAACCTTAAACCACAAAGATTAACTTTGATTTGGCGAAGTTGATCCCAAATTCTAGAACTTGCCCAAAAAACTTATCCTAAAAAGAATATTTCCCGATTCGTTTTCAAATAAAGGTACGACATGAAAAATATTATCTAGACTTATGTAGATCACCTTAAAGAACATTCACGTCCTCCACTTTTGCTAAATAATCATTTTCTCTATTGGAACCATTTCGAATATTCTATCAGACGCTCAATACGTAACGACTAATGTTTATTCTACACACAGACGTAAAGCTTACGTAAGTAATAGCATAAAATTTATTTTTAGGCCGGTAGAGAAGCGTGAGCTTCCTGAAATAGATACGGGCCTGTTCCTAAACCACTTTATACAAGATATTCTCAGTTTCACGGATGAATGCGTGTTTTTTTTTTTTGGCGAAAATGTGAAAAAGAAGTATTATACAAAGTTGGAACGGGACATAAATCTTCTTTTCTTGTATTTAAAATCCTTTACATTTACATCTCCTCATCGAGAAAATTAATAAATCGTTCTTAATCCTGAATATAAAGCTTTTTGATTGACGGAATTCATCCATAAATTTGTAACAACCAATCAGGTTAAATTCTATAATTATCTGAACGAGTTTACCTCATTTCAACGATGCTTACTATCGATTAATATTTTAATAAACGAGACAAGCTTTAATTATAGCCAGACTGCAGTGGAATTTTGATAACCCACAGAACTAATCGATGCAAGCGTTAATGAGACGCAGAGTGCTGTTGTCTGTTAGTCTGCTCTATTACAATATCGGAGGGATTGCTGCTAAATATACTCCTTACCCTTAAAATTAGTCTTTGACAGTCTCTAGGAGGTCATTTATCTTAAATTACGACGTTGTTGAAGCTATTTTTAACGTTTATGGCAGATAAGTCAAGTAAAACGTTGTGATAAATACGAAGACGTAAGATGGTGTGTTGGGATATTCTATTGGGTTTGATCACAAATGTATCAAGCTGTACAATTTGACTTACATCGAAAATAAAAGTGCGAAACTATATTTTAGGGATTAGTAAAGAATGTTGAAACGGTGTTATCTTAACAGACATTAGAGCCATCGCCAAATGGAGTAAACTATTGCATTCAGTGCGTCGAAATTTATGGAATTTCGACGACATTTAAATTTTGCAAGGGAGAGTCTTGGAAAAAAACTACTTCATTTGTAGATCTTCCTATATCTCAACAATCACGAAGATTAGCCAATTTTGTTTTTGGGATTTCAATTCGAAAAATAAGAGGGAGACATAAGACCTATGATTCTATATTTTTTCGTTTTCACCTAGAAAGTGGAGATAACACATTGGCTGAAAAGTCCCGGGCCTAACACATAGATGACGCTAGTTTTATTGCAGTCACCTTCCTCTCAGTTAGTACTAACCTTCAAAAGACAGCTGTTAAAATTTCATGATATTCTATTCATTAGTTTGTGAGTTATTGTGCTAAGAGTCACGCTACTTTTGTTATTTTCAAAACAATGGATCAGAAACAATTTCGTGTTTTAATTTTACACTGCTTCTTGATGGGAAAAAATACCGTTCAAGCGAAGCAATGGCTTGAAAAGTGTTATGGGGACTCCGCTCCATCAGAAACAACAAAAATACGTTGGTTTGCTGACTTCAAACGTGGTCGTAGAGACACCGATGATGCAGAACGCAGTGGACGTCCAAACGAGGCGGTAACACCAGAAAACATCAAAGAAATCCACAAAATCGTTTTGAATGATCGAAAAGTGAAGTTGCGTGAGTTAGCTGACATCGTAAAGATATCAAAAGAACGTATTGGCTTTATATTGCATGAGCATTTGACTATGAGAAAGCTCTGTTCAAAGTGGGTGCCGCGTTGGCTCACTGTTGACCAAAAATAAAAACGCGTTGATGATTCTGAGCAGTGTTTGGCCATGTTTAAACGTAACAAACCGGAATTTTTGCGTCGATATGTGACAATGGATGAAACATTGATCCATCACTTCACTCCGGAATCAAAACGATCGTCATCTGAGTTGACAGCAACTGGTGAACCTCGTCCAAAGCGCCCGAAAGCACAACAATCGGCTGGAAAGGTTATGGCCTCGGTATTTTGGGATGTGCGTGGTGTAATATTCATCGACTATCTTGAGAAAGGAAATACCATCAACAGTGAATATTATATAGCGTTATTGGAGCGTTTGAAGGCCGAAATTGCAAAGAAACGACCGCATATGGCAAAGAAAAAAATGTTGTTTCATCAAGACAACGCACCGCGTCACAAGTCAATCAAAACAATGACAAAACTACATGAATTGAACTTCGAATTGCTCCCATATCCACCGTATTCGCCAGATTTGGCTCCCAGCGACTACTGGCTGTTCGCAGACCTCAAAAAAATACTCGCCGGTAAGAAATTTCGCACGAATGAAGAGGTTATCGCTGAAACTGAGGCCTATGTTGAGGCAAATGATAAATCGTTCTACAAAAGTGGTATTGAAATGTTAGAGCGGCGCTGGAATGATTGCGTTGCTCTTGATCGAGGTTACATTGATGAATAAAGCTAATTTTGAACCAAAAAAAAACGTGTTTTCTTTGTTAGGCCCGGGACTTTTCAGCCCATGTGTTATAACGATATTCACAAGAAGGTATTAAATTAAAGGATACCAAAATTAAGTTTAGATTTTTGGCGCAGTTTCTTTTGTGTTTTACTTCCATCAATTTTAAACTAGCTGAGTAATTTCGTAGACATTTAATGAGTTTGTAGTAGCTAATATTTGATTAAAGAAACTTTAGTTTGTATTTTATAAAAAATCCAAGAGTTTGATGAAGAAATCAATAGAGGTCACGAAAACTATTAGAGGCATTGCCAAACAAATTAGATTGATAAGTCCAGCTAGCCAAAATTTATATGATAAAGTGCTTGGGTTTGGCTAAATTTTGCAAGTCAAAAACGATCGAATTTCTTTCGTGGAGCATAACTCAAAGTGTTAGAAAAACAGGATGTCCTAATCTACGGCAATGGAATCTACAAGTACGTTTTTGTCTAAGAATGTAGTATATACATATTTTCGTAGAGATTACTGGAAACTTATTAAAAGATGTTAAAGAAAATGATCTGCAAGTTAAACTTCAATCTAAATTGGATATTAATTTGTTGTATTTATGATGATATCTTAATAAACGTTAGAGCCATGACGAGTTTACAATTTTGAGAAGGACACTCTTATAAAAATTACTTGCATTCTCCATCTTCTTACATCTCAACAATCATAAAGGTTATAGCCAATCTCATCTTTCACTTATTATAATCGTATTTTCATTTTATTTATTTATTTATTTGATCTGAGTTGGAAAAATAAAATACAGACATAAGGCTATTATTTACTATATTCACAAGGGTACCATTAAGTTCGAACTTTGGGCGCAATTTCTTTTGTATATTGTTCCCATCAATTTTGAAGTATCAGAGTAGTCTCATAGGTGTTCAACGAATTTGTAGTAATCTTTTGCTTAAATAATCGTATGATTTGCTTTTTATAAAAGGTTCAAAAGCTGAGTTTGGTGAAGTAATCTATAGAGGAGATCCTGAAAACTATAAGAGGCATGACCAACTTGATTAGATTGATAAGTGTATTTGGCCAAAAACTATGTGATAAAATGGTTGTCATAACAAGTTTTTTGGATTTGGCTAAATTTTACACGTCGAAAACGGTAGAATCTTTTTTGTGTCTTTCGTATAGCATAATTCGAAGTATTCGTAAAACAAGTACGTTTTCATCTGAGAATGCACTATATATTGTTGTGGAGACTATTGGAAATTCATCGGAAGGTCCTAAAAATGCTTTGCATCAGAGCCATCACATCCTTATATCTCAACAATAACAAAGACCAGCTAATCATATTTCATTTCGTATATCGTATTTTCATTTTATTTATTTATTTTAGTTCGGGAAATAGAAAAACATGAAACTACACAATTAAATCTGCTATAATCGCAAGAAAGTAATCAAATTGAATGGTTCCAAGAATGTACTATACTATATTCTCTAACTTCCTCATCGGACAGCCTGTATACTAGCCTGAAGTAACATGCATCAAAAGGGCCTTAATTAACTCCTTACTTGAAGTCGAGGAAAATTACGTTACTGTTGTGCTTTCACAAAACCATTGTTTTCCATTTGTTTCTTCTGTCCGAATCTCGATTATTTAAGCTGTTACGACAGCTAATATAGAACTTACGGTGTTAATCCGTTCCTTATTTTGTTCTTTTGTAATAATCACACATTTATGAAACCGAATTTCGTAACGTTTACGATATACAAGCCCGCGTTTCTATTTCCGCGTACCTCAAGCCAAATATCACGCTAAAGAAACTTAGCTTTTACAAGACCGCAATATCCAATCGATGTCTTGATCTAGAACGTTCTTGTTAAAATACTTTAAATAAGTTGGTAATATACAGGATGGTCTATGTAACGTTTCCGGCACGAGCGATTTAATTTATTATAATATGAAGAATTGTTGCCTAGTAGCAGAAGCATCACTAGCAGTCCTTGAACTTATAAGAGTTCCATTTGGTTTAGGAGAGAAAATTAAAAGATTCTTTCTGATTTGTTCACTTACTTTACCTTTTCGAATTTTAATTCAATTCTTTCACCAAATATATTTCAGTAGTTGAATGTGTTGCTCCTATTTCTCGATAGCGATATATCCATTTTAAAAAATTTTAAAGAAAAACAGAGTATTTTACAAAACTGATACTAGATTAGCATAATAAAATAAATGAATACATGCATCTCGAAGAAAAATTATACAGATATAAGTAATACTTTGTAACCTAATTCACGAAAATCTGAAAGATTTAAAAATTTTTAAACATAAACTTTTTCTCTAACGCATTACTAAACAAGAGGTCTGGGTTATCAGAAAATAAAATGACATGCAAAAAAGTCAACCACCCATAGTAAAAGAGAATTTAAACATATTATTCGAAGAAGGCGACAGCAGAAACACTATAAAAACAACCGTAGAATCTACTCCACAAGTTTGAATAACACCGTAATTCGTCATATTGCATGCTGACCAATTCCTTCTTAGAACGTTGATTTCAACTAAGTATTCAGACTCAACACGAGCATTGTTGTGCAATAGAATGAAACCTTTTCCAAAAACTTCTTGGAGAACATCTACTACATACATGTGAGCATTCTGAACACTACTTTCTGCTAATATAAAGTTAATTCGCACTATATTACGATGTTCCCTTCGACGTCGATGTCACAATTTTGGCTTAGTCGCATGTCTTCGCAAATTAAGGCCAACTTCCTCAAAGACCTAAACAGCACAATCTCAAATAATGTCAAACTTTACGATGTATATGCCAGATGGTGCCTAGCAACATCATTGTTGCCAATTCTGGAAACATAAATAGCAATCCTCGTATTATGCTGTTCCAAATTCAATAAATCCATAAAATAATAATATAGCAACGAAAGAAGTGAAATCAAAGATGACGATTTACTTTTCTTCTTTTTTGGTATTAATTTTGAAATACATGAACCTTTGCAAATTCAAAAGCAGTTCGAACTCTTCCAATAATAAAGAATTCTTCCAATTTTATTTAAGTAATATAATATAGAGAATTTCAGGAGATTACGTATCTTGGTTAAATCCCAAATAATACAAGCAATCGTCAACAGTCGTCATTGTGTTCTGGCACCAGGAGCTTTTACTCGTCCAACGGGCAACCCAGAAAGTCTACAAGAATTCCTGGAATTATGTATAAAGATGGGGAACGTCACGACCAACCGCAACAATTAATGCGCTTTCTGATAACTTTGCTATTGTTGTCCACAGTGACGTTGACGATTGATCTGATGCACATATTCATATTGCTGCTTTATCTGTCAGCAATGTATTTTCTGTGATGAAATCGTTGGGGAACAAACTGACTTTTAGACCTGACCATGTGTCTAGTTTCCTTTTGAAGGATTGCGCCAGTATCCTTTCTCAACTGTTACGTATTATTTTCAACCTTATCTTGAAATCACATGAATATCACGGTATATTGTTACATAAAGTACGCAGTTTCGATTTTAATTACTTACTGCATTGATGAGTTCGTATTTGACTGGTCGCAGATTTTACGTGTCCTGGAGTGGTTTCGAATCAGCATCGAGTGTGTCGCGGGGTTCCAATTTGGGTCCTTTACTGTTTGTTTTATTCATCAACGATATCACTCCTGTTGTGAATTGCAAGATTCTAATGTTCGTTGATGATATTAAGATTGTCTTTTGTATAACAAGATGTGTTCCAACATTCTATACGTTGTCGGCACACACTAAATGTTCAGGTCGCCTATAACGCGAATGTGTGACAACTATAATCGCATATGCCCTAATTGTGACATATTTAATGTTTCTTTGAGGCGATTGTTAGATGTTAACAATGGCAGCCTTGGTTAATACATTTGTATTTGTTTGGGGTTGGTGCCCAGGATATTTAGACATATTTTATATACGAGGGGAGGTCCAGAAGTTCGCGGAATGAAAGGGTTTTAAATAAAATAAAATAAATCTATTTTTCCTCTTCAAATCTTAAGTATTTTTTTAAATTGGGGAACAAATAAAAATCACTAGGTGCCAGGTCTGGACTGTAGGGTGGATGGACTATTGATTGGAAGCCATGCTTGTGCAGAGCAGCCATTGCAACTTTGCTCTTGTGAACCGGCGCATTGTCTTGCAAGAGCAACACACCCTTGATCTATTTTCCTCGACGTTTTTCCTTGATGGCCTCTTTTAATTTTTCTAATGTCGCTGCGTAATATTTTCCGGTTATGCTCCTACCTTTTTCTTTGCAATCAATCAATAATATCCCCTCACAATCCCAAAAAACAGTAGCCATCAACTTTCCAGCCGATTCTGACACTTTGAATTTCTTTGGCGGTGGTGTCCCTTTTTTATGCCATTGCATGGACTCCTGTTTGGACTCAGACTCAAAGGCCATGTTTCATCTCCGGTAACAATCCGCTCCAAAATCTGTGCAGGTTCGTCTCCACACAGCTCCAAAAATTGTTTGGACGCAGAGACGCGCTGCTCTTTCTGCAGCGGCGTGAGCATTCGCGGTACCCATCTTGCACTGACTTTTGTCATACCCAGCTAGTCATGTAGGATACGCAAAATGATGATATCTGATACTCCAACTAATGCAGATAATTGTTTTTTCTTCAAACGGGCATCTTGTAGTAGAAATTTTTTCACTTTTTCGACGATGTCTGATGTGGTGGCCTCAACTGGCCGTCCTGAGCGGGGGGTGATCTTCAATCGACCCCCGACCATGTTTAAAAAGGCCATGCCACTTATAAATCATTGATTTACTAGGGCACTGTTCCCCATAAACGGTTTCCGTTTCATTCAATATGGTTTGACCGTTCTTTTCTTGCTTTGTAAGGAACTTTATCACAGCACGGTGTTCAATTTCCTCCATAGTTTCAGTTTTCTTCCGGATTGACCTATTTAGTAAACGACTGACGCTATAGGGCTGCAACTTAACTTATATACTAATGATGAGTCGCCAATCAGAATGACACCTAGCGAGCGTCTCTATTCCCACTCCATCCCCTCCATTCCACGAACTTCTGAACCTCCCCTCGTGTATTATGGATGTTGTTGAGGTATTTATATGTGTAATCTTTGTATTTTTGTATATATTTAATATTTAAAACAATATTGTAATATTACCCTTAATTTAGTATTTGTACTTGTACTGTTGGGTAATAAACATTGATTGTTATAACTACTTTAAGCAAAATCGTCATACTGGAAAGGTCCGCCACACGTATATACACATTAAATGTATCAAGTCAACGTTGACCTAAATTCGCCAAAACAAAAACCATTAACATCGCCGTTTCGCGAGGTATACCCGCAAAATGCCGTAACACCTTTGTTACATAGACTTTATATTTATTTTTACGGCATACATACATATTCGTGCATAACAGATATTAAAAGATGATTACATAACAACCAACGACCACTTTACTTACTCATTCGCATCGGTAGAACTAGGAGAGTGAAAGTGATACACCGGCCTCCTTCGTCCAGTAAGGTACGCCGTTAGATTGATGCAGTAATCCCGTCAAATCGAAACGATGTCCTCTAGCACCCTGCCATGGTCCGTGTCTAGTCGTAAGCTTCTGTTTTCCGTGCTACTGGTATTACACGTAATTGGAGTGGATTCGATCATAACGGAAAAACGTGAGTGAGCATTTTTGGTTTTGGTACGGACGATTGTCGCAAAATTTTGGATTTGTTCTAAATAATTTTCAGCCGAATATGTGTCAACGTGCGAGATTAGGAAGCCGAACTTCGTTAACTGCTCGACGGATGCTGTTCAAAAACTGTTCGATGCGATTCCGAGTGGTATACCGGAAATTGGGTTGGATCCTTTGGATCCCTTGAAAGTACCCATTATTAAGGTAATAGTCTGTACGATTTTTTTTTGCTTTTTAGGGAGAAGGGAGGAGATAATTTTTGACTTTAAATGTCACGTGGTTCGGAAAAAGTTTTCCTTACGGGAAGCAATTCTATTGTTTTAATTGGCTGATATTAAGATGAGAAGTGGAAAAAAGTTATCTGCGTAAAAGCAGCAATTTTTGTGAATCTTTTTTTAGTGCATTCCAAAAAGAGAAAGACAAATTTTTGGACACACCCAAGTTATTTGTTATTGCTTATTAGCAAGGCGAAATTCCCTTTTTGTTATAAATTGTCAAAGGTTTTGACATCTTTAACATTGTCTATATCACGTTTGCGTTTCGGCAGTTTTGCACATAATTATTGTATTACCTTAGCCATTTTGCGGTACAGATTAGTTTTTTTCAGAGCTTTGATTGGAAAGTTCATAGGTTATGTAAGTCATATACAAATAGAGAAAACTTTTATTTATATTGAAATCACAATTCTGCAGCTGTTGCTTTCAATTATGGATGTAGAACCAAGCACCAGTTACTATTAAAGGTGCATGGGTGTATTCTCCTCCAAAGAAAAGCAAACCATTTTTTTCAACAAATAAATGAAATATGTTTTCTAGACAAATTTATTAACTTTCATGTCTTGTAACTACTAGATCTACCATTTTGTTACCTTAATTGTAGAATTATCTCTGAAGAATACATACACAATTTTATTTGATACAAATTTTATAATTTAGAGGGAAATTTAAGTTTACCACGTAAACTTTGTTTCGTAAATTTCTAGGTTGCAATTTGGATTGGAGCTCTGTTCAGAATTTTATCTACGAAGTATAATTTAATCTAAACGTTATGAAATAATAAGTTTTGTTTCTCTAACATAGGCAATAACAAATTCAAAATACTATTAGTGTCAAGAAACTTTCCACGAAGAAATCCAGTTCAAATTTTAGTGTAAACAAGTTTGCTTAAGAGGTTAAAAATAGTGTTGCCAAAATAATTCATGAAATCACTTGTAAGACTTTAGGTCATAAATATTAAAATTTTCATAAATGAGTAATAGCAACTTATAAAATAGTGCCAGAGAAAAGATGCCAAACTGTCAATATAAATTAATATTTTTTTTTTTGAACTTGGAAGTATTTCACGAGTCCTATTTGACCAAAATAACGTAGAAATAATTTCAAAATATTGTATGTCAAGGTTTTCAACAGAAAAATATTGTAAACTATTTTTTCTTGATTTTTTGCAATATTTCACTACAGATTCGGCAATTTTGTGCAAATTCACCCATTTGAAAATGTTCCCCAGTGCCAAAGATGATTTTATTGAAAAGAATAGCATCATCGTATTTATTGGACGGTCAAATTTACGAAATAATTACATACTCCAAAGTCCAGTGCTTTTATTTGTTTCAGTTATCTAAATCTTGTAAGGTTTTAAATACGGATCTACATAGTACTGAATAAGGTGCTTTTCTAATCAAAAACGTCAATATTGTAGACCCATAAATATTTCAAATACCACAGAAACGTCTAAAACTTATCTATTGTTAAAAAGTTAATCAAAAAAATAAATAAATCTCTTATATTAATTTGGGAAATTGCCAATACTTTACCACATTATTAATATCTCCTCACATATATACTACCGCTCAAAAGTGTTTAGGCACTCTCACTGACAGCAAAAATGTTAATAATATTTATTTTTTATGTACAGATACACGTACATGAATAAAAATATATTAAATAAATGTGAAAATTAAAACGTTTAATTTAAATTTTGCTTTCATCTATGTGACCTCCTCTTGATTTAATAATTGCAGCACACAATCGAGGCATTCTCGCAATAAGTTTTGCCAGAGTTTCTTGTGTTATTGAGGTCCAACTCGATTGCAATTTGTTCCATACGTCAGTAGCTGATGTCGGAGCCGATTTCCGTACTTCCCGATCTAGTTCTTCCCATAGTAACTCGATTGGATTCAAGTCGGGACTCTGGGGAGGCCATTCCATAATTTTGAGAGTTCCTTCCTCTTCTAAATGGCGCAAATAGTCTTTACATAATTTAGAGGAATGTTTCGGGTCATTATCTTGCTGGAAGATAAAATTTTTACCCAAAAGTCGAATTCCGGAAGGTATTGTGTGGTTCTCCAAAATTTCGCGGTAGCCTTCTTTTTTTAATATACCGTCAATTTTCACAATGTCCCCTACACTAATGCCAGCAAAACAGCCCCAAATGATGATAGAATCTCCACCATGCTTCACGGTAGCAGCAATACACTCTTCTCTGGCACGTTCACCCACAGATCTTCTTACGAATATGCGTCTTCGGCTTCCGAACAGCTCAAATTTGCACTCATCCGTCCATAGGACGTTGTTCCACTCTTCTATGGTCCAGTGTTGGTGTTCACGAGCCCATTTAAGTCGGTTTTGCTTGGTTTGTTTGCGTAGTAATGGCTTTTTCATCGCAATACGTCCATGGAGCCCGGCTTTTTGTAGGCGACGTTTGACTGTAGAAACACTGACTAGTTTTTGGCGACCAACATTTAATTCGGCGGTGATTTCCGGGGCTGTCTTGCGTCTATTTAATTTGCTGGTAACCACTATTCTGCGATCATCTGCGGATGTTGTCACTTTTGGTCTTCCACTCCGTCTTTTATTAAGAAAACTGCCAGTTTCCCGATATTTGTTATTTCCCGCTACGTGTTTCCGTACTAATTTCTCTTCGCGAAGGCATTTTAAAAAATTGTCACACGATATTTCGCTCACGACGTGAATAGAGTAAACCACACTGCAACTGACCATAGGTTACAGATTTCACTATAATCTTCTAAGAAGGTAATTTAAACATTATTACCTACAATCTAAGAGATAACTAAATTTACCCAGTAAATTCAGAGGGATTGTTATTGTAATTGCACCGCAATAAACAGTTTATGGTAATCCGACCAAGTGCAGGTAAATGATAGTAAACCTTATGCGATATAATGGGCGTTTATCTTACTGAACTACATTTTAAATACGTATTTCATTTCATTATTATAATGTTTTTTTGGGTATACATAATACTATATGAATAATCCATGAAAACAGGGGTGCCTAAACACTTTTGAGCGGTAGTGTAGTATCTTTCACAAGTAATATCCTCATTCTGGCAGATTCTGCAAGGAACAGGTCCCGTCAATGTCAACGCATCATTAACTGACGTCACAGTTCTCGGATTTGGCAACACTCACATCCTCCACAACAACGTCGACCCGGAGACCTACGACTTTTATACCGAATTAAGGCTGCCACGTTTGAGAATTGATGGCAATTATAAGCTATTTGGACGTATCCTCGTAATACCGTTGAAGGGCGTTGGAACTTGCTGGTTTGACGCTAGTAATTCAATCCTTTTAAATATTACTTTAAACGCTCCACTAAGAGCGTGTTGTACCTTTGATATTTATTTTTAGAAAATTTGGAGATCTCAGTGAAGCATACTGTTAATCTGGAGGAAAGGGAAGGCTTTCATTTCTTTAAGATAGTCGCAGTTAAGGTGAAATTTAGCATAGGGGGTTTGAGTTTATACATGAACAACTTATTCGATGGTATTAAGGCCTTGGGTAAGTCTTTCGCAAGTAATTAAGACATTCTGAAGATGTTTGTGTTCCAGAGGAATCTACTAATCGTTATCTGAATGAAAACTGGCAGATATTAGCAGACTCGTTGAATCCAATCCTGTCTAGAACTATAGAGAATATAATGTTCGATATTTTACGAAAAGTTTTTGACAATATACCAGCAGAGTTCTTCATTAGTGATATACTATAACGTTAATAATATAACCTTTTAGAGTACCTGAAATTTTGAAGGTTCTGGTATATATATATTTGTATATATGTAAAGGCATTTTGTAGATTTACAGGTTACATGAATCTGAAAACTTGAAATGTATAGGATTTGTTGTATATAGTATAGATATTTGATTATATATAAATTTTGCCTACGTTTTAGCTATTCTCAAACAAAAACAAAAAATTCAAAATTTTTCTATGAAATAATGCTAGATATCTCCGAAGGAAATAACCACCTCAGTAGAATTTTACATTTAAAAATGTTCCATTAGGTATTTTGCAAAAGAGACTCTGAAGATGGTAATAGGGCCACAATGCCGAAACTTTAGAGCATTTCATCATCATAGATAGTCAATCCCAATTAATTTCCCTGAATAATTTTCAAATCGAAATTTTATTCTACAATCGAAGCATTGTACCATTACCTTTTATAACGTGATACTGTATTATAAATTATATAATCTCTATAAAAAAATGTTGGAATTACGTCAATAAATCTGTCAATCTCTGAAATGCCAACGAATGCTTTTACTTAGTAAGTGAGAGTTACCACTTTATTCTTTATAATATCCTTTCTAATACCTGAAGCGTATCTATCGTAAACAAATAGTAAGTCTAATCTTGTTTTTGAAATTCTTTCGTAATTATTTTCTTGTAAATTAAAGTATGTTTAATAGAGATTCATTTTGTAACATTATCCTAGTTTTATTTTCTATCCTTTTTTATGTTATAATAAAATTATAGATCGAATTAAGTTACCACCAATAAAAATGTATTGTGTAAAGATCGTACCCTGATTTGAAAAGGACTCTTGGTAAATATTTTAGAATAATAATTTTTACATTGCTCATTGTTGTTTGATAAGGCTTTATTTCAAATATTTCAGCTTAACTTTATTTATTAACAAAACAGAAGATAAAATAAAAAAGTAAAGGAATTAATTTTGATTAAAATTAAGCAAAAAATATTTCTATTTAAAGATATTGTTAAAGTATTTGTTCTGGTGTTAGTCATTGCCTCTCTTGCAAAATTATGTTTTTCAATTAATTCCGAGAACTTTTTTGATTCACCTTTCTAAAATCTCCTAACGATATTATACAAGATCTAGGACCATGGCTATCTATTTTATTCACAATTGGAAATACCAATCATAGGTTACAAAAAAAAATCATTTTTTTGGTCTTCTTATAATTTTTTATCAAAGTGTCATCTTCAGTAAGTAATCCTAACTAATTTGTTAGTTCTTAGGAGGTTAGAAATCTTTTATCTTTGGGTTCAAAGTTCGATAAAATGTTCTTCGGACACTTTTCCTTTTTTTTTTCGTATCATTCCCTAGTCTATTACTGAAGCTATTAGAATGGTTATATCTTGTAATAGCTCTTTAAACAATAGATTTATTGAGAAACCAAATCCTTTTTCAAAAGAGGGAAGTGCTAACTTTTCGTAATTTAGGTTATTGCCCTCAAATGGGAACAAGTGCTATGTTGCATATATATACTTGCAATAGCTCCATTGTTTAAATTGATATTATAGACACCATTTCAAAGATGATGTGGTGCATACAGAGTCATCTCCAAATGAAATAAGGCGAAATAAGAATTTCATGGCGCATCACGATTAAATCGGAAAAGGATATAACATTTTCACTTCAGATATAATATCATATATTTCAAAGACATGTTGAAGAATATTACGTACCATGGTGCAAATGCTGCAATCGAAAATTTCGAGTAGTCACAAGTTTACTTTATATCTTTTATTCAATGCCAGTCAAATAAATCAGTTTGCAGAATTTTATTGGGAACAAGTCTCATCTTTGTTGCTATAAATACATTTCCTACATTTTATACCGAGGATTTCGAAAATCCAGTCCAAATACACACTCCATCGCCATTTGACATAAACGACTGAAAAGAAATTTAAAGGAATTGAAAGAAATTTTTGGAATAGGTGAAAGTGAATTCTTCAGAAGATAAAGCCAAACCAATAAGTTCAAATAAATATACTTCATGGCATATCCACAAGCCTCAATTCCAAATGAGTGGTTCTCGGATTTCTATATTTATCGATACGAAAGATAAAATCACAAAACACCTGATTTGGAATCTGTTCCAGCGCAGGCGTTAATTCCAATCAACTTAGATTGGTGATGAGAATTTTGTAAATGAATTATTACTAGAAACATGCAAAAAAACAAGAAATAAACTCCTTTGAACAACTGTTAATCCTACTGAACAACAAAATTTAACACTAATATATTTTGTGCTGCAACGAGCAAGCCTCACATATTTCGATATTCTTTACTTGTCATATTTGAGCACAAGCAATCATTCAATGTGGTTCCTCCTTCAATACAAGTTATTGGGAATTTACATTGGATGTCATACGTTTGGTATATGGTAAAAATATATTTGCTGGAGATTTTGGACACCATTATATTAAAGCAAATGAACTTTTCTGTTATGAGAAGATTTTCCCCAAAGTCTGTTTTCTTATTTTAAAAAGATTCTATTGGAAAATTCGTCTCTTTCACTAAACGTAGTAATATGGCCAAGTTTCAATCTTAAGAATTCTAAGTTAATCGCTAATGACCAAGAAATTAAGGGAAACTATTGATTAAGAAACAAATAGAAACCAAAAATATTCAACCATAAAACAATCAAAGAAAACGATTCAAAAGTGTTGATACATTTTTGGAATGATACAATTATAATAGCAAAAAAAGACTAATGGCAACAGCAACATATCGATTGTTAAAACCTAGCTCTCTGCATCTTTTTCTACGTATGCTATTGCTGCGGTCTTACAAATTTTGGAACTTTGTCTTCAGATGCTTAAAAGAATTTTGGACAGATTTGAAAATATAACGCCAAATGTTAACAAGTGTGCAGCTTCTTTTGCTAACTTATCAGGCTACACACTACTTCGAAGATGCGTGTCTACACAACAAGAAGTGGTAACACTCTCTTCGATAAATTTGATGTATAAGTTACGCTGTATTTTGAAGATTGATCGTATTGTCCAGAAGAAGCTCCGTACGTCCATCACAGTCATCAAAATATCAGCATACAGATGAGAACTGAATACTTTGAAAGGGCGACAGTTCGAAAAGTGAAAAAGAAACCACGATGTGGTAAAAATTTTTAGCAAAGCTTGTCAAAGAGTTTTGGTTATGAAAACATGTGTAATGTTCATTATTAATTTGTAAAAAAAATTAGCTGTTTTTCCAAATTTTGTTATTGAACCTCTAGTTTCGTACAGAAATGTATATGCCGTGCGTGACAGGAAAGTATTACACATGCCGATCAACAATGTAATCCCCACAATTCGCACACGGTATGTCTATTCTATATTTTAATGGACAATTTTAAAATTATCTCCTTTATTTATAGCGTAACTTCGAATTGTAAATAAACATCGTAATAATGTAGCGTGCTTCAAAATAAAACTGTTCCTTTCGAAAATACCTCGCCGTCAGATGTTTCTTGCGATATTTTTGGCAACGTATTTGAGACGTCTCCTTCTAGAAGGCGTTGCACAATGAATCATAGATCAAAATGTTACCGTCGTTAGTTTCGTAAAAACACTCAAAGTCCACGTGTTTCCACTTGCAGAGGCTATTCGATCCAAAAATATGAGCCAAATCGTGCATATAAGACGCCGAAATGGTGCAATCTCAATTGTTATCGTTTTTGGACGGAGGTGTGAAGTAAACTCGAAAAATGTTTAAGATTTTGGCATTTGTATGCTGTAAAAATAAGGTTCACCTCTATTCCAGTCAAAAGTCAATACTCAAAAACCAGTTATAACTTTATGAAAATGTTTTGTATTTGGATGAGCATATTTCGAGATTATTTTTATCAATTTTTGACTTGTATATGATGTATTTATTGAAAGTTTCGTTTAAATGAGACGGTATTTGTTAGGTCTACACCAACACAGAGGTTTATAGTTAGTGAAAAAGATTGTGTTCGGTATTTAAAAAGAGAACAAGTGTGTGCCTTGTAAGTGTAGACTATCTCCAGGTTGATTACTTGATAACCAAGGAAGGCGGATGGTATTTTATCAGTGGCTGTTACAGATAATTGTCCCCAAGAGAATGTAGTAGATGTAATGTATCAGATATGACCTAATTGCACGACGTTGCATTAACCTAAGAAGAAATGCAACGTAGGAATTTTTCTATAACTTTAATTTAGCTGATAGATAACTTTTCCAGCAAATTATTATAAATGAAGGAAAGAATATGAGAAAGAGGGTATATCCCAATTGACAAGTCAATAATGCAATTTTTTTCAATATGTTTTTTGAAGCATTGAACAAATTAATAACAGCGATTTGTTAATATCATATAATCGACTAAATTTACGGTCTAGCAAGCCATGAAATTTTTCTCCTTTAAACTTAAGTTGGCAGAATAAATTTAAAATCGTGTAAATTGACTTATTCTGTAACGTTAATGACAGCGTTTAAGTGTAGGTGGTTCAATTTATGTTGTCATGTAATTGATTTGAAAATTGGTTGTAATAAATTATTACGATATCGTTTCGCATTTACCGCATCATTAAAAAATATTGAACTAATAATTCGTCTTTGAGAAACAGCAAGCCAAACCTCTATTTTTTGAAAATACAAGGGTATCTACAAGAATTTCATGTGGATTTTCACTAGTCCAGATGCGCATTTTCGTTTATTTATATATATCCTGATAAGTGACACCATGCTTCATCCGAGAACAATGGTTTATCAAGACCATTATCCATCGTACCTATAAATACCATTGACAATAATTAAGCCAGGTTGCTTGATCAATGAAAGCTCCTGTATGCAATGAAACTTATATGGAAATTTTTGTGGGTCCTTTTTAAGGATTGTCTGGCATGTCCTATAAGAAAGTTCCTCAACGTCTGCTGTATTTTCAGCTGTCCATTTTGATGGTCTACCACTACCTGGTTTTCTGATTCTTGAATGATTTGGAAATTCTGCCCGAAATTCATCTATATATACATGGTTGAAAAAGAATACGATCCTTTGCCATTCTCTATTTTTATACCATTTCCGAAGTATGATTCGATAATGAAAACTTTGTGATTTATCGTAAATTTTTTTGTGTCAATAAAGCATAACAGTCCACATGACAAATCTACTTTATTTGTCACAGTCAATTCTCTACTCACTACCAACAAAATAGAGAAATAATTTCATAGCTAGAGAGATAAATTCATATAATCATATAATACAACTTTATCAATGGAATATGCAACAATTTTCTAAACCGAATCTGAATCAGAATCCATCTATATTAGGATTGAACTAGTGTTGGAAGGAAGGTGATGATAAAAAAATTCAAACAATTTGGATTTTGTGCAAAATTCACCTCTAAGGTCGCTGATAAACATGCCATGGAGCTTGTTTGATTTATTATAATTAATGTAACCCTTTATGTAAGCCTTTATTAAAGACTAGTAGTTTATGAAAGAAAAATGATATAGATGTTCACCCAAAACGTAATTCCGAAAACATTCAAGCTTGCTTATTCCATATAACCTTAACAAGTCAATAATTGTCAATTGTGTTGCTATTTTAAATAATTATGCAAGATATAGGGCTCCTTGTTTAAATGAGGAGAATTTTGTCATTACATGAAAATAGAAGGAGTTTTGTCGATTTTACGAAATAAAATCTGTTTTGTATTATTCTGCAAAAGCAAAAACAAAATCACATCACGCAACAGGTGTGTAGGTCAACCGACTAACAGAACCTAAACATTCAAAAATATTATTCTGAGTGATTTCTTAATACGTTTGAATTGTCTAGAATAACATATCTCCTAGCCAAAATATTTAAACGTCATCCAAATCCGTAAACACGATCATCACACGTGTCAAAAGGATAATAAACGGGTAATATAATTGCCATTTCTTTCCAACTTGCTTCCAAATCATCGACGCGTAATTCAGATTGTTCCGGTGTTTAAGGTTCTCGACAAATCGGGGCAAAAAACGTCGACCGAAGTAGTACTGCGTTCGCGTCATCTTCTGCGTTAAAAATAGGTCGAAAATGTACACATCAACCGCATGAATCATCAACTTAAACATGAAGTGCGTGCTTTAGAACCTATGGTTTAATTTAAGTCTTTCGCCTTTAAGACGTTCGAGAAATAAATTTAGAAAAATTTAGACTAATTAAAATGATCTAAAGTACGTATCTAAGGACTAACCTGCCACAATGGTCTAGAAGGTCCTGGCATTGTTCCGAAGGGGAAAGTATAGGGAAATGAAGAGGTCGTACTTTGGATGTAAAATACACTGTTTCGACACTGAGTTCGGTTTTTGGACTAGAAATATATTTTCTGAACCAGCCACTCTTATATCAGATTGTAACCACAGCGTCGGTACCTTTTATAGGTTCACCTACGCATCCTCTACCAATACATATCCGACGTGTACACTTACTAACCGCTTAAAAATGTTTTCAAAACGTTTATGACAACATGCGTGGCTTCTCGAGCTTTTGTTTAACGAGGGGGTCGCAAGGTAATGCGTATTTTAGGAACTGTTGAATGAAACACTGTCGTCAAAATTTAATATATGCACGTAAACAGCTGCAGGTGGCTTTGCTAATTTGGTCAAAAGAATTTCGGGGGATGATTGTATTAGTCAAAATTGCCAAATAATACGCTATTTTCAAAAGAAGGAACTTGTGTCTATTCCAATAATGTTTTCATCGAGTTAATGTGTTTTTCTTTTCTTTTTGGAAATTGTTTATGCTGTGGACTAAATTTAGATAATTACGAGATATATTTAATCCAAATGGAACTGCTTTATTTTATTTAGATCAGTGAAAAATTCATTTCATTCTATTTTTGGGCAACTGCTGTTAAAGTTTGGAGATATAGGATCAGCGTAAAACAACTTGTAACAATTCAATTGATAACACAAATGATTTATAAATATTAGGAACAAAAGTGTATCTAATGGTACTCTAGAGGTTGGTGTGCATATATGTTACAAACTGTTGCCTATCAAGAAGATACGATTGGAACAAAGACAAGAAAGTGAACAAAGTGGAAATTCAATATTATCTAATTAACAACAGATTAGATAAAATGTTGGCATTACACAATTAATTATGTTGTCCTTAAGACAATCAATTATTTCTGGTTTATAGGATATTTAACATTTTACTTGAAACAACCTCAAAGGAACAAATTCAGAGGTATTAAATCGCATGATCTAACAGTTTCATCCTCAGGAAATTATTCGATTATATTCCTTTCGGAGTTTTCTTGCAATTTCTACATAACTTTCACCAAATTTAAAATAATTTGTTAATGATAAACATGTGTACATTTACATTTTCCTTCTATATGTAGATGCGAAGAGGTGTTAGATCTAGTAGATCTTTTAAAGCTGCTGTAGAAAATGCTAGATTTGGTGAGTATAACTTTTGGTCGTCATACCATTGAAACACAGGTGGCTTATTAGCCAAACTCTATCACCAAAAGATCAATTGTGATTTAGGACCCTAAGTTCTACGGAAGAGTCTGCAATTAGTAGAAAATAGTTACATTTTTGTTTTTGGATCATTTCTTTCGAAATTTGAAGGTAACCTGTGTTACCCAAATGAAAGCAGATATTTGTTTCGAGATTTAATTAATGACGAAAATCGAAAACTTCTTCCAAAAAACTTACTTAGTTTCAGAGAAAGGATACTTTTAAACTTTGAACTTTAAATCCAATGCCTTCACTTTGAAAACTAGTTTTAACATAAATTTATTCGTATTTTCGACATTTTGTACGAAATTTTTGTGTGGAAAATGTTAAAAATTAATCGTTTTGAGAATTTCTCTACTCAAATCTACTATTTTATGCGTGGTACCGTAGGCTCTTACAGATAATGCTTCAAGTGTTTCTCGTCATTAATTTGAAATACTCATTGCAGCTATAGTGCACTAATTAAATACGAATTCCGATTTTTAAACACTCTGTATACTTATACAAAAAAAAAGGAAAGATGACTATTACATGAATTTTCAAATCCACTTCGTGTAATATCTAAAAAAAGTCACGAGCTGAGGAAGATTCGCTTGTGAAAAGTATTTGACTAGAAAGGTACGGTCTCTCGTTTCATGGTATGACGTTGAGAACGATATTAATAGACCGAGGTGTGGAAGGTAAGGTATGGAGGGGTGTAATGCCTCTCGAGATATTTCCGAGCAGGACGGTGAAACGCAATTTGAAACATGAGGTAGATATGTACCGCTACTGAAAATAATCGATGTGGTACACCTACACTGGACGTTACAGAAATAGGTGAACTGGGCGGCTAAAGTAATTTATGTTCGCTTAAAGATGCGTTCAGAGTATGCGTCTGAAGTTTATGCAATATAATGCTGCTTATTATAGTGTAATTAAAAGTAACATTTATAGACATGTATAAATTCTACACGGGGGGGATCATGGGAATTTAGAAATTCAAGCAAAATCTGGAAGAATTTTCGTAATTTATTTCCATATTATATGCCTTATTTTTAAGAAATTCTGGAAGAGGATTATACCTGAAGAACAAAGCTCACTGAATAGCTGCTTCCAGACAACTTACTATCCGGATATTCGAACGTTAGTGATATTATTATTAGTGAAACCGTTATCCAAAACCTCAGTGACTAGTAAATACGGTTAAAGTTTCATAGGAAATTGCAATAACTTGCAATAGGTCGAGTAATTACCAATCAATATAGCTGCAATAATCACCTACACAATATAAAGTAACTCTAAACTGTGCACATGGATATTCAATATCCGTTTAAGTTCATGAATTCTAAGAAATATTGTGCTCTTTCCATGTAACATAAATCCCATGCTTTCTTTACTAAGCACTTTGTATACTATCAAACAATCTTGAATTGTACATATGCCGTTTCGGAATTAATCTACAAAAAGTGCATCTTCATTTCATTGGTGGAAGGCAATGGTTAATAAATATCCAATATAGTAGGCTGGCGGCTTGGTGAAAGCAAAAGATCCGTTTAATTTGAAAGGACGTTATATCTTATGCTGCATAAGGTTTCATTTTCGTAAGATGTGATTTTATTTTTAACTATTAACTGTTGCCAAATAAAGTAGTTTGAAAATCTCTTGTTATTGTGTACTTTTACAATTACATGAACATTTATCAAATACTTATGTATAAGGATTATATTACAGACAGATATATACAGATACAGTTATTGAAAATTTCAAGAATCATAGCTGTTCATTAGCTACCAACGATCTCTTTAAAAAACTGCTATAGAGGATGAAATTTACAAGGTTTGCTGTTGTAGAGAGAAAGTAAATTGTATTATATTAAGTGTCCTAATAAAAAAAAAATAATTTTTAAAAACAATGTCTATAAGATGAACGTATACAATCCTTGTAGTGAATGCTGAAATTTTGCATAAAACTTATATATAACACATAGGCTGAAAAGTCCCGGGTCTAACACATAGATGACGCTAGTTCTATTGCAGTCACCTTTCTCAGTTAGTACTAATCTTCAAAAGACAGCTGTTAAAATTTCATGATATTCTATTCATTAGTTTGTGAGTTATTGTGCTAAGAGTCACGCTACTTTTGTTATTTTCAAAACAATGGATCAAAAACAATTTCGTGTTTTAATTTTACACTGCTTCTTAATGGGAAAAAAATACCGTTCAAGCGAAGCAACGGCTTGAAAAGTGTTATGGGGACTCCGCTCCATCAGAAACAACAATAAAACGTTGGTTTGCTGACTTCAAACGTGGTCGTAGAGACACCGATGATGCAGAACGCAGTGGACGTCCAAATGAGGCGGTAACATCAGAAAATATCAAAGAAATCCACAAAATCGTTTTGAATGATCGAAAAGTGAAGTTGCGTGAGTTAGCTGACATCGTAAAGATATCAAAAGAACGTATTGGTTTTATATTGCATGAGCATTTGACTATTAGAAAGCTCTGTTCAAAGTGGGTGTCGCGTTTGCTCGCTGTTGACCAAAAACAAGAACGTGTTGATGATTCTGAGCAGTGTTTGGCCATGTTTAAACGTAACAAACCGGAATTTTTGCGTCGATATGTGACAATGGATGAAACATGGATCCATCACTTCACTCCGGAATCAAAACGATCGTCATCTGAGTGGACAGCAGCTGGTCAACCTCGTCCAAAGCGCCCGAAAGCACAACAATCGGCTGGAAAGGTTATGGCCTCGGTATTTTGGGATGTGCGTGGTGTAATATTCATCGACTATCTTGAGAAAGGAAATACCATCAACAGTGAATATTATATAGCGTCATTGGAGCGTTTGAAGGCCGAAATTGCGAAGAAACGACCGCATATGGCAGAGAAAAAAATTTTGTTTCATCAAGACAACGCACCGTGTCACAAGTCAATCAAAACAATGGCAAAACTACATGAATTGAACTTCGAATTGCTCCCACATCCACCGTATTCGCCAGATTTGGCTCCCAGCGACTACTGGCTGTTCGCAGACCTCAAAAAAATGCTCGCCGGTAAGAAATTTCGCACGAATGAAGAGGTTATCGCTGAAACTGAGGCCTATTTCGAGGCGAAAGATAAATCGTTCTAGAAAAGTGGTATTGAAATGTTAGAGCGGCGCTGGAATGATTGCGTTGCTCTTGATGGAGATTACGTTGATGAATAAAGCTAATTTTGAACCAAAAAAAACCGTGTTTTCTTTGTTAGGCCCGAGACTTTTCAGCCCATGAATACAACGAAGAATCCATTTCATCTTCAATACCACTCCGAAAGTGTTCATTTTTATACCACCACCACAGCATTATCAAGTTCATTTTTCAAATTAATACATATTTTTTTATGTTCCCATTATATTGTTTACATTTTTATCTGATTGTAATGATATAAAATTTTGTTTATATCTAAATATCAAATAGGTTTTTGAAATTTCAAGTGAGTCACTCCTGCTTTTAAAGAATTTAGGTTATCGGGCGAGAAGAATGCTTTTCACAGCAGCGATACGACATGCAACAGCCCAGAAGAAGCTCCATGTAACTGACAGCGAAACATCGTCAGACTCATGCAATTACGACGATTTGAAACCTAAATTCTTTAAAAGAAAACAAATAGCACGAAAATATGCAACATATGTGTTAAATCACCTCTTCAATCTTTTTGCTAAGAATATTGAAAATACATAAATTATAAATTTATCAGTATACTCTCTTATTCAGAGTAAAAAGGAGCAGCTAAATGTTATAACAAAACGCATACTACATTCATAATCGTTATGAATGCATAATTTATAGGTGGATGCATATCCTATGTATGTATTATATATATATATACATATATGTATATGATAATACTTTATTGCCCAACAGATAAAACATATCCAATTACAAGGAAAACATTGGATTTTACATTTTTTCATATTAACTGTTAGTTTGTTGTTTATACACCACGTATGGAATATATTAAGTTGGCTTTGCAAATAATTGCAATCCTGAAAATTATTAATTGTATATAATTTTAAGTCATCTGCGTATAACAACTTTGAACAGCTCAGTTGATAACACAAATCGTTCATATATGTATATGAGGAACAAAAGTGGACCCAAGTTACTCCCCTCAGGAACTCCAGAAGTCGGCGTGAAGTAATCAGACTCAATTCCCATGTATGTCACAAATTGCTTTCTATCAAGAAGATACGATTGGAAAAAAGACAAAAGAAATAACGAAAATCCAATATTGTTCAATTTATTAATAAGCACGGTGTGGTCGATTCGATCAAAGGCTTTTGTTATATCAGTATACACATCTATCTGCGTTCATAGTTTTAGGATACGATATATATATACATATATCGTAAAGTATTTTCATTTAGTTTCATTTCCTTCATCATTATATTACATATTCATAAACAATATGAGTGTTATATATAATAGAGATCGAATATACGCAAAGCGCAAAAATTTAATTTAATTTATTTATTATATTTTACGTCTATTTGTTGATGTCTTATACTGATTAAAGTTAATTAACGCTAATTAACTTTAATCAGTGTAATACATCTACATATAGCCGTAAAATATAATAAATAAATTGAATTAAATTTTTGCACTTTCCATCCGGTCTTTAGTTATATATAGTATTTGCGAGAAACTGTTCTGTTCGCAGTCTAACTTGAATAAATGTTTAAAACTTACTACGTAAGCAAAGGTTAACAATTGTTATTGCTTATGAAGGAAATAAATACTACAGTACACTTCGTCGAGAATGAATTAATAAATCATTAATTAAAATCTATAAATATTTGTATAACGTCAAACCAGTTATTAGTTTTTGCAATATAAAATCTGGAAATGAAACTATTCTTCCAATAGAAAGCAAATAAACGTATTCAGAAACAAAGAGAAAGCTTGACAGAATAAGATTACTGATAAAACTAACGCCTGATAAGAAAAAAATACATTAAAATTCTAACTTTAATCATCCATGAATCGTCGTGTTTTTCCTTTTGCTACGAGTACATTGCCTATCGGAAAAAAAATAATTTCTAAAAGAATCGCATAGATGAATGAATTTTGACAAACTAAATGATTTTTAAATTTGCATTAACATTCTATGTTTTACAACGATCGCAAGAACTGTATGTTTGGACCCACATTGTCAATCGAATTACCGACAATGAGAGGCCGTGAGCTCTCGAAACGTTGTGTTTTGAATACTGCGATACCTGTGAATTCTATGTTTTATCTCAAGAAAATAACTTTGTGTACAGTCATTTGCACGAAGATTTTAGTGGTCTTAATTTTGTTGAAATATTAATTTAAGCGTCAAATAAAAGAAATTCCAAGCACCAAAGAGAAAATAGAACTGTTTATATTGTAGGACATAGAAAATAATTCGCCAATCAAAATTGTAATCATTTCAAAATACTATATTACTACTGCAATTGGATTGAGGAACTTAATATTTTATTGCTTGACCTTCATTCTTTGGCATCTCTCGGCAGCTGTGGAGCAGCGACTTTACTAGTTGCCTATATTTCTCAGGAACTTGTTGCCATTCACCTTGGCATATCTTCCACAGATCATCAAAAATTTTGCGACTTAACAGCAGATACAACCATAAATTTTCAATTAGGTTTAAGTCTGATGATTTCATATCGTTATCCTGCATATAAAACCATCTTAATGGAATTTCTTCCTCTCCACATAGCAGAAGTATAGTTTATAATATGTTTGTATAGACATTGTTAAGGACTTAACATTGTTTTTTGTGTTTTGTAAGTTTTTTACTATTATGTATTTTATCTTCTTTACATTATTGTTTTCATTTAGAATATTATTTTATTTTCATTTTTATATTTATTTATTTTCATTCTTATATTTATTTATTTTGCTCTCTTATATCCAATTTTATTTTAATATGTATGTACATTACGCATTGTATATGTATGCAAGTCAGCCATTCGCATTACGCTAGCTAAAACTGCCTAATTAGAAATCATTCACTGCAACGTCGTCGGATATGTAATGGGAGTTTTCTTGAAATTTAAGGTACACAAGCATAGGCAGTCGTCTCCCGCGCGACAGTCGAGGTATTAGCGATCGTGCACTCTCGGTCACCTTTCGTGCCTCGTCGTAACGTGTACAGTAACGTCGTCGTAAGATTATTAGAGATTTCTAAGTTTTTCTAGTTTTGGCGGGAATCGTCGAGGACGTTGTCTATACATTTATTTCTGGCGGGAGTCATTTGGTAACGTCGTCGAACCACACGTATAGATTTTTTTAATAAGTATAAATTCTCGATTTTCTATCATCGTACGTCGAGGCTACTGTGTCCATTGTCGTCTATACATATTTTTAGTCTTCAGTTAAGTTTGTGTCGGCAATTATTTTGGTGAGATTGTCGGCGCGCATGTATAGACCTCCTCTACAAGTACGATCACTCCGCTTCTTGCTGACGGTCGTTGCAGCCGCAGCGCCCGTTGTCTTTGTACGTTTGTTCGGTCCTTGTCGTATCGGGACTTAGAAATTTTTCATTTAGTTGCTCGTCGTAGCGGACGAGTGTCCCGGACCAGTTTTCTTACGTAATGTCAGCATCATCGCTCCGTTTTACTTGTCGGTGCACAGTTCGCACATTTGCTGGTTACTGGATTTTTCCCTTCTTTGGGGCGCAGTAGAGTAGAGAGCTAAAGATTGCACATAGCGTAATATTTCAAACGAGAACGCCTGGGTAGTTGTGACATTACTTTTGTATTGAGATCGGCTATTATCGCTACTGTCGCCCTCGACCAGGCGTTCAAGCTCTAAGAGATAGGGTGGGTTCCCCTATAAATGTGAATATAACAAACGTATTTGGTTCAAGTACAAATACATGCCAATAATACAGGGCCAAGTCCCTTAGGCAAATTTAAAACAAGGAAAGTATATTAGGCTCCCGGAAAGGGACATATAAATAAGCATAGCACCGAGGTGCGCTTATAAATTTAAGAAATAAATAGGGTTGGCTCCCTATAAAAGGTAGTGGTGCATGCAAACAGATAGAGGCATTAGTACATGCCTCTAACAAAGCTTCAGCGGAAGCATATAAGAGTTTAACCTTTTAAACAGAATTAAGACATAGCGTTGCAACGTACATGCTGAGGCATTACTTTATGTTGCTACCAATGAAAATACATATACAAATGCTAATGTACATTACATGTATAAGAGAGCTCGAATAACTGCAATTATTGCAAATCTATATATCTTACGTACATCGTACATGTACATAGGCAAGAGTGGACACCGTGTAACCATTTCATTTTTAAATATATTTTTTTGCGCATGCGCATTGAGTTTCACTGTACAACCTCTCCTCTAGTAAATAAGCGAACATACTCTACAAGTAAGTATTGGTCAAGTAATTTAGGAAATTACGAGCAGGCTACAGCGGCGTTGTTCTTCAAACCAGGAGAACGTAACAGACATCAAGTTTCATTATGTCTTCTATCTTATGTAAAGGACCTACGCCATAGCATAAGAAACAACCCCACAGCATGATGCTTGAGCCTCCGAATTTTATCGCGTTTTTGATGTATTTTGATGTACGGGAGTTGAAATGCTGTAGATGAAGGTCTTCGTACGTGTTATTGGTATGCACCAGAATTAAATAAAATTGTTTTAGTTTCATCTGACTTTTTTTCGTCCCATTATGCGTGTTTGTGACCAAAAGGCAATCTACGCTGTATTTGCCTTATATTTAATAATGGTACCTTCCTAGGCCTTCTTGCACGCAACATTACTTGAATCAGTCTTCGCCTGATAGTATCTGTTATTCTATAGAAAGGCTTAACTCATTTTTAATTGCAGTTGAACTTATCGGGGTCTTGTTTGCACAAATTATAATGTTTCACTTTTCTCCAGTTCTTAGGGTTTACATTTTCGCAGAAAAAGAGGGGATTTCTTGTATAAACGTGTAGCTTTTCCCACTATTAAGGAGAGGGAGATACCAAGATAAGAAAACGCTGTAAATACAGCTTTCTCATGGTATAAGTGAAATCAATTCACGAGAAAGACATGTGGGACATAAAACGCCAACACACGGACATGTTTCTGCCTCCCCGGCGTCATCAGAGACGCAGAAACATGTCCGTGTGTTAGCGTTTTATGTCCCACATGTCCTTCTCGTGAATTGATTTCACTAATACCATGAGAAAGCTCTATTGTTCTAGGTATTCTTTTAGAGGGAGTATAATTGTTCTTTTTTCAGACAAACAATGTTTTCCTCGACCCATATTACAACAGAAATGAATATTTAAGAAATCATTGTATTGCACTCCAACAGACATAACCGTATTCAGGAATTTTAAATCATTTTAATATAGCTAAGTCAGAATTGTCTGTTCTAAATGTGATTTATAAGTAGTCCTCATATTTCTTATATTCTTATCAAAAATACGTGAGTAATATTATAAGATAACTTTACGCTGCCCTTGCCCAAGATTAAATTGATTTAGGAACATTTATAATTAAATTAGCCGGTTGAAATTGAGTTAATGCGTATTATATAAAATATTTTAACACAATTATACCTAAGTAACTTCATTAATAAATAATTTTTGCCAATCATTTAACGAACAGGAGAATATTTTAAATCAAGCGCGCAAAATTTACGCGCAACAACTTCGCGGAATGTGTTATAAATAGCATTAAACCGCTCCAAACTAAAATACCAGTTTCATACAACTATCGCCATCTACATCACTTCCTCAACAACCACGTAAAGAATGAAGGGAATGCAAGAAGTAGAATGTAGGCATCTCATGCGGCCCGCCTTATACTAGGAAACCAGTAACGACGACAGGTATAAAAATTCGATTTGAGAATCTCGGTGTCCGGTCAAAACATTACGGGTATCTCGTTAAATTCGCTTAATCTAGCCTTAATCTACCAAACCAATCCTTTAAATCTAGATTAGAATCGTATTTCGGAAAGTAATGGGAACGTTTGTGTCGTCTATAGCGGAGGAATTCGCCAAAAGTGGGCGAAATGGTGGAATATTTTATGCTCTAGTCGCGTTTTCCGGATCGCAGTAGTAGACGGGCTTCACCGACGCTGAAAGCTATTGGAATGTTATCGGCGGTATTGGTTGATTGGTTATACCTTTCGGGATGTTCTGGTTTCCTGTTAGAGCGGATCGGATTTCAGTTGGTCGCCGATAGCTTTCCGAACCGCTTACGTTATTGGAAAAAAATATCTCTGGAACTGGCGAAAATCATTTTATTTAAATTGTTTCTAAGGCTTCTTATTTTTGTTTAAATGCATTCTAATTCACAGGGAAAGTTGCTTGGTTTTCAATTTTATTCAATTAAAATAATATGCCAAGTAAGTTTACTTAAGAAGAGAAGATGTATGGCAGAGCCTGAAAAGGAGAGGTTTAGAGAAAGGAATGATAGAGATGATTAAGGCGTTGTATAAAAGCAATAAGAATAAGGTGAGAACTTCCAATGCAGAATCAGCTGAATTCGAATCTCAAATTGCATTAAAACAGGGATGCGTATTGAGCCCATTGTTATTCTCTATATTAATAGACGACGCTGTTAAAAAAGCTAATACACAAAGGAAAAAATATGAAAGTAGGAAACTGGAAAATGAATGCAATTAACGTACAGGAACTAATGTTTGCAGACGATATGGTACTGATAGCATACTCGGAAGAGACATTACAGCAAAACTTGAAGATATACTAAGAAGAACTAACAAAGATAAACATAGAGATAAACACGAGGAAAACGAACACAATGATAATAGCAGCAGAAGAAAGAAAACATAGCATCAAAATCGGGGAAAAAGCATTGGAACAAGCTAAATGTTACAACTACGTAGGAACAATCATTGAAGACAATGGGAGAATAGAGAAAGAGGTGAATGAGAGGATAGGGAAATCCGTAAAAATATATAACATATTGAGAAATTCGTTTCTGGATAAAAAAGAAATACCAAAAAAAATAAAGACAGAGGTGTATAAAAGAGTGGTCAGACCAACATTAACATATGGTAGTGAGTCATGGATAACCACGAATAGAATCAGAAGCAGAGTTACGGCCATGGAAATGAGATTCCTAAGAAGAATAGAAGGAGTAACTAGAAGAGACAGAATCAGAAACATGACAATCACTAATAGTCTGGGTATCGAACCAGTAGAAGTGGTCATAGAAGAGAGACAACTGGGATGGCTTGGACATCTACACAGAATGGAAGAAGATCGAATCACAAAGAGGATATTTGAAGCCAAAACAGAGGGCAAAAACAGAATAGTTAGACCCCGAAACACCTGGAAGGAGCAGGTGTATAGAACATTGGAGAAGAGAAGTATGGGATGGATTGAAGCCAAACAACTGGCTCAGAACAGGAATCTGTGGAAGATAAAAATAAGAAAATAAATAGTCCGACACCGCAAGGTATAAAGGACATAGGATTAAGAAAAAAAAAGTTTACTAAAAGTAAAATAATCCTTTTGATAAAAGAGTTATATCGCGTGAAATATAATTATGTGAATGTATAGGACTTTGCGAGCAAATAAATAATTTTGGGTTTTATTGAAACCCATAGCGGAGATTCAAACCGCGAAAATGAAATTGGACCCTCTTACTGTCAAAGAAAAGAATCTTATGACAGAACATTTTTTCTTCAAAATGAAAAACACCATATTATAATTGAATAAATTACACTGTCCAACACAATTTTTGTTGAGTTTCTATATGAGATTTCTTTTTTACTAATTTGTGTGTGCTGAATCAGAAAATTATGATGAAATTTCTCGCCTCAGCCCCTAAATTTTCGGGAAATCTACCAAGGAAATGAAGCATTGATTTTACCAAATTTTTGTAATTCTTGGAGACAAAAGTGCCTTTTGTTTCCAAGAAAATTATCCGCGACCATAGTGAATGAAACTCAGACTTCTTTGACAGCTTCATTCATAGAGTTGATGAAATTTAGATCCATGAAAATTCTAATTTGAAAGTCCGTCAAATACCTTAGCTTTAATTTTTTTGTAACTTAGTCGAGGAATTTTTTGACATACGTATTTGAAACAGTCCTCTTGCAAATCTGGCATGCATTCACATGATTATATTTCACGCGATATAACTCGTTTATCAAAAGGATTATTTTATTTTTAGTAAACTTTTTTTTTTCTTAATCCTATGTCCTTTATACCTTGCGATGTCGGACTATTTATTTCTTATTTTTATCTTCCACAGGTTCCTGTTCTGAGCCAGTTGTTTGGCTTCAATCCATCCCATACTTCTCTTTTCCAATGTTCTATACACCTGCTCCTTCCAGGTGTTTCGGGGTCTAACTATTCTGTTTTTGCCCTCTGTTTTGGCTTCAAATATCCTCTTTGTGATTCGATCTTCTTCCAGTCTGTGTAGATGTCCAAGCCATCCCAGTTGTCTCTCTTCTATAATTATTTCGATTGGCTTGATATTTAGACTATTAGTGATTGTCGTGTTTCTGATTCTGTCTCTTCTATTCTTCTTAGGAATCTCATTTCCATGGCCGTAACTCTGCTTTTGATTCTATTCGTGGTTATCCATGACTCACTACCATATGTTAATGTTGGTCTAGCCACTCTTTTATACACCTCTCTCCTTATTTTTTTTGGTATTTCTTTTTTATCCGCAAACGAATTTCTCAGTATGTTATATATTTTTGTGGATTTCCCTATCCTCTCATTTACCTCTTTCTCTATTCTCCTATTGTCTTCAATGATTGTTCCTAAGTAGTTGTAACTTTTAACTTGTTCCAATGCTTTTCCACGATTTTGATGCTATCATTGTGTTTGTTTTCCTCGTGTTTATCTTTGTTAGTTCTTCTTGGTATATCTTCGAATTTTGCTGTAATGTCTCTTCCGAGTGTGCTATCAGTACCATATCATCTGCAAACATTAATTCCTGTACGTTAATTGCATTCATTTTCCAGTTTCCTACTTTCATATTTTCTCCTTTTTGTTTAGCTTTTTTAACAGCGTCGTCTATTAATATAGAGAATAACAATGGGCCTAATACGCATCCCTGTTTTAATCCAATTTGCGATTCGAATTCAGCTGATTCTGCATTGGAAGTTCTCATCTTATTCTTGTTGCTTTTATAGAATGCCTTAATCATCTCTATCATTCCTTTCTCTAAACCTCTCCTTTGCAAGCTCTGCCATACATCTTCTCTTCTTACCCTATCAAAAGCTTTTTTAAGATCTATAAAACATGTATGTTTTCCTTTCCTTTCCCTATTAGCTTTTCTCCTAATTGTCTGATTACAAATATTAAGTCCTGGGTGCTTCTTCCTTTTCTAAATCCATGTTGAGTATCTTCTAGTGTTGTTTCCAGTTTCTCTCGGAGTCTTTTTTCTAGTATTCTTGTCAGTACTTTTCCTGGGATGCTAGTTAATGTTATTCCTCTATAGTTTGAGCATTCCTTAGAGTCTCCCTTTTGGTATATGGGCATACTTATTCCCATATTCCATTCATTAGGTATTCCTGTTTTTATTATAATGTTTAAGAGGTCAAGTAGTTCTTCGTTACCTTTGTCTCCCATATATTTTATAATTTCAGCTGTGAGTCCATCCTTCCCGGCCGCCTTTCCTAGTTTTAGTTTGCTAACTGCTTCTCTGACTTCTTCGTCGCTTATTGGTGTAATACGTTCATCGTCGTTTTTTGTTTTATGCTCTTTTTCTCTTATGTAAAGTACTGTTTCCATCTTTCCATTATCTCTTTTTCCTCAGTTAGTATACTTCCTTTGTCATCCTTTATATTTTTCAATATCGGCGCTTTCTTCTGTCTCAATTGTTTTATTGTTCCGAAGAATAATTTTTGGTTTTCTCTATAATTATTTCTCAGTTTTATTCCGAACTCTCTCCAAGAATTTTCTTTGGCATTCTTGATACTCTCTTTAGCTTCTTTTCTTGCCATTTTGTACATATTGTAATCCTCCTCTTTCCTGGTATGCATATATCTGATCCATTTATTTCTCTTATCTTTCACTTTGAGTTGTATTTCTGCTGTCCACCATCTGCTTCTTTTTGTGTACGTATTTGCTATTTTTGTTATTCCACAGCTTTCTTCTGCCGCCTTGAGTATGATGTTTTTGAATCTTATCCATTTGTCCTCTATCCCTATTTCGTTTTTAGTCTCTTGTTCAAATAGTTGATTTGACTTGTATTGGTACTTCTCTCGAATTTTTTCCTCCTTCATTTTCAACTGATTTGCAATGTATAATAAACATTTTAAATTTATATATAAAATTTGAAACAAATCAAGAAGTCGTAAACTAGTTTAATTACAAGTTAATTTACAGACTGTAAATATAATTTTGCTTGTGTTACTTGAATAAAGCCTCCTAGACGAGAAAATTACATGACCATATAAAGCAACAACCTTTATAAATAGCAACACGCAACGAGCAACTTTTTAATCAATCACTTCGAATCTTGGTAAACAATTCCTTATTGTCCAACTATCATTGCGGTCTAAATTGACTTGAAAAACATCATTTTTTGGCTCTTTCGTAATTATGTGTGTGTATACGTGCTACTGTACTTCTATACTTATTTATATTTTACGCATATTATGTCAATGAACTCGCTAAATAGTCTACGCATGTAAATATAACTATATCAGAGATGATTCTGCGTGTCTTGGGCGACGTATGTATATTGATATCGATTACGCTATTATGTATGTCACTTTTCAAGCCGATTTTATTAATAAATATATGTACACATATATAAAGTTCTACGTATGTATATAACACATATGTGTATAACATTGAAATGTGTCGATGTGTGCTTGCAGGCGTCATATAGACGCTATAAATAAAGCAATAAGTCAATTATATGGCGATAACTGTTTCATATTTAGAGATTGTTGTATGAAAATCATTTTTTTTTCTCTCTTCCATTTTAGATGATTGCTGTTGATGCTAGTTACACTCGGCGCAAAAGTTATAGTACAACAATTAGGATTTTCTTGTAAAAATTAACACCCCTTGAGCTATCCGAATCTTGTAATCGTTTGAAGGAAGATAATTTTGGTTCTCTACCGAAGCTTAGGGTTTTTTTAGAAACACAGCAAGACAAGCAAATTGAACAAGTAAATACTAATATAACTGACGTTTAAGCAATACTGTCCTTTATTTTTGGGTATTATATACGGTTTTTTACAAGGTTACATTAGTGCTAACATAAATAAGCTTTCTAACAGGTTTATGTGCTTTCTAAACAACTTCCTAAAGTAACTACAATGTAATTAGATCTTTGGGCAAAATTCTGAAGCAGTGGCGTAACTAGATTCTCGGAAGACCGGTGGTAAAGGTTCAAACTTGGCTTCTAATTGCGATTGCCAAACGTGATTTTACGATTTTTTTAAATTTGTTTTCAAGACTCATGCCATCCCTATTCCAAAAAATAAGAATCCTGTTAGCAGTTTAGATTTTGGCCCAATTAGTGTATTGCTCGTTCTGTTGAAGATTCGGCCAAGATTGTTGACGGGAAATTGCGTAGTCATCTGTCAAAATTTCACTTGTTACCTACTTTCTAATCTGGCTTTCATCCAATATTTAACTATGTCGGCAGTTACTTACATTGTATTGTTGGATTTATCCAAGGCTTTTGACAGAATTGATCATAGTCTTTTGCTAACTATACTTCATTGCGTTGGTCTTGACGAAGATGCTGTTCGCTTCTTTAGGGTATACTTACTTGGGAGAAAACAGGCGGTGGTTGCTGGCGATCAAGCATCTGATTAGACAAAAACACGCTCAGGAGTTCCACAAGGATCAATATTAGGTCCGTTGCTGTTCTCTATTTATGCGCCACCTTTGTCGTTTTTCCATAATTTCACATGCAATCTTCATCTCTGCATTGATGATTCACAATTGTACAGATCTTTCTCCACTGGTGAGGTTCATAGTATTGTCGGTGATACCAACCGCGACCTTAACAATCTGTATACTATTGCAAGAAAACGTTGACTATTTTTAAATGAAGCCAACATCCTTTATTGAATTTAAAGCATTTTTAATTACACAGGATGTTCTAAAGGTGTAGAACAAATCACACCTTATGCCACTTCCACCAAAACCATCTATATTTGCATACATATGTCTTCTATTAAGAAAAACCACTATTAATTAGTTAAATTGCAATGTTTCATAATTCATGCAAATTATTTATGATTTTTGTATTTAAATTTTTGTTCTATATACAGGGTGGCGCAGGGGAACGGGAAATTTTGAACGTTACAGTTGTCAGCACTATAGAGCCGGTAGTTGCTCGTAACGTCGCACAATTGTTGTGAACGCATTGCCATTTAGTAATCATGGATCGTTGGATTGGTGCGGAACGTGCAGTAGCTGTGAGAGCGTTTTATAAAAATGGTGATAGTGCGACTGCCGCGCAGAGGATATTTCGACAGCATTACCACCTTGGACGTCATGGACGTGTCCCATCTGCGCATGCGATTACAACGTAATTTTGAAGAAACAGGATTTGTCTTGAAAAAGAAAGCTCCAGGTGGCATTCGAACGGTACGTACCCTAGAGAACATTGAGGCTGTTAGAGCTGCAATCGAGAGAAGTCCTTGCCGCTCCGTTCGACAGCATGCATCTACGCTAGGGATTCAGCGACGAAGCATACAAAGAATACTGCACGAAGTATATTTCCATCTCTATAAGTTGCAGATTGTGCAACAATTACGAGACCCAGCGTCACGTATGGAGTTTAGTAGGCAGATATTGGCTAAAATTAACGAGGACGCGAATTTCGTTGGGAACATATGGATATCAGACGAAGCCCATTTCCACCTGAACGGTTTCGTAAACAAACAGAATTTTCGTTATTGGGGCCAGGACAATCCTTGTGAGTTACACCAGCGACCACTACATAGCGACAAGGTCACAATATGGTGTGCTGTATCACGTCATGGTGTTATCGGCCCTTATTTTTTTGCACGTGGGGATGGTAGTGCAGCGACAGTAACATCCGCTCGATATGTTGAAATGCTTCAAACATTCTTTACACCGAGACTGTACGAGCTTAATCTTAACATGGAAAACATGTGGTTTCAGCAGGACGGAGCCACGTCACGCACTGCTCGACATTCGATGGCAGCAGATCGTCAATTGTTTGGAAGACGCATTATTTCACGTAACGGTGACATTGAATGGCCTGCGAGATTCCCTGGCCTTAGTGTGTGCGACTTCTTCGTGTGAAGGTATCTTAAAGGCAAGGTGTATCGTACACGACCTGCAACAATCCACGAACTGAAGAACATTCAACAAGAAATCGCGCATTCCAGAGTTTTCATAACAGGCTGTTAGAGTGTGAACGCCGAATGGGAGGACATCTTTCCGATGTCATCTTTAAAAAATAAAGGGACACTTTACTACTATACATGCACTTTCGTTAATAAATTACTAGTTTTATGAATTTATTCGTGGAAATGACGTCATTTCAAAATTTCCCGTTCCCCTGCGCCACCCTGTATTTCCATTCAAAAATTAAATCAGCAAACCCGAAAATATGTGAATTTTCAGCACAAACAAATAAAAATTATTTTCAAATCCCAATATACTACTAAGAAACTTTCCTTGTTAATTAAAGTAAAGAATTCTCAGATTAATTTGTTGTCAATACGTCTCTGCCTTCCCAGAGAATGTAAAATAAACCTCAAAATAAGATACGTGCTTGATTTACATATTAAATTTTTGCCGCTATAATAATTTATGTCACTGGTATTAGCGCAAAAATCAACTGCTTCGATATCGTGAAGAATTGCAGGTCTAATTCCCAAGCGTTGCCATTTCTTCGTACGGATAGAATGCAAATACGCCTCAAAATAAACCAAAGCGTAACTAAAAGAGATATCGAGAGTTATACAGGCAATATATTAGCCTAGCTTACAATTACTAAAAGCTAATTTGCAAGAATGAATATTGCGCATCGAGCTGTGCGCGTCCCTTTTGAAATATAATTTGTGCGTATAGGCAAAAGTCGGTAATTGCGTCGTTATAGGATAGGTTATGGTCGTTTTGCTAGCGCCTGCATTCGCCTGACGAAGTACTAGCCACCGCGTGGCTCGCTATGATGCATATGCAAATGTCTATCGATTGAAAATATTATCTACGATATCTCATTGCGTCGGGACTGAGAAAAAAAGGAGTAATGGATTTCTTATGTTTCTTTTTACAGAACAAAAGAGCATGAATTTAATAATGCTACTACGGGTTTGCGACGTTAGAGGTCTAGCGTTTGTTACGATGAAGGAATACGTCGATCTGTTTTAAGAGTTCCAAATTAGACCTTTAGATAGAATGTTTATTCATCTAGATCAAAATGATCAGTGTCTAGATCAAAGTGTTGTGGTGTGGCTTGTTCTTGAATTGTCTGCCGTGATTGTTCATTTCTTTATCCATTCCGTTTTAGGTATTAAAAATATAGTAGAATTAAAAGTGATAATTGGCAGTAAAAATACGTCTCGGGCAAAATCCAACCTGTTTCACTGCCTGAACATTTTATATATTAAAGATTTTCGATATTGATTTATAATTATATCTATTTTAATCTTGAATGTCCCTGTACATAATACGCTAAACCAGTTAATAACATACACAATAAGAACAAGAAGGCATTAAACTTAAAATGAAACTCAAAAGAGGCATGTTTATGCTTTCTTAAATGTTCCGAAACACTTACGCAAGGAACATACGGAAGATATACACAAATGTAACGAGAATACATCGGGAATACAGTTAACACCATATCGGGGGACTCGTTATCGAGTACCGCAGACGTCCTGATGAAATTACTGTAAAAAAAAAGACGTCACCTTTGAACGCTAGTAAACAAACCTTAACGATAACCCCAAAATATTTGGTTATCTGTTTGATTCCAGTTGTTCCTGTTTGTGAAGTATTAATGTGTAGGACAATGCAAAAGAGATAAGACTTAAAGTCTAAAGGTGTATTGATTCGAACGTTGTGGATGTTGATGTTCTTTTTTTTCAATATCGTTAATAAATTCTACTTTTAGCGAATAAAATTTATTAAAACGTTTTTCTTTTGTTTCTAAATAAATATACAGGGTTATCTGTAAGAAAGGTCCATTTGATTACGTCAAAATTTGTAAATTGTGTGTAAGTTTATGAATATGAAAAGGGAATATTCTTACTTTAAATTGAGTCCCTCTTACGAGATATCATCAGTACAAACTGCAGTCGTTGCCAACATCACCTTAATTAGCAAAACGTGCGATCTAAAAATTAAGCAGAGAACTTGTTTGCAAATAATTCACCGATACAGGTGTACATTTAAAATAGTGCGTTTTTTTAGAGTTTAAAACACCACGGCGACTCAGTAAGATGTTATTTAAAGGTTGTAGATCGTAATTTAACGTTTTGTCTTCAAGTGTTGAGCCAGAGGAGATTTCAAAGCTTCTTTGTTTTTGTTACGCAGTTCTTTCGCGAGTATATTTAAATTTCTTCGTGTTAAACTTATATAGGATTCTTCATATGTATTACAATACACTTAGAGACATGTCTGTAGTTCCATATAAATTTGTAGTTTCCCCATCAAGATTTAGCAACGGTATGAGTTAGGAATTACCTAGTGAGTAATAATAATAATTGGAATAACCACGAAATTAATCGAAGAATGCAAAGGCACCAGTAAGTGATAAAGTGACAACAGAAATCATCAAAAATATAGGTGGGAGTGGAAGACAAATTATGTTAGAGAGTATGAAAGCAAATATTGCGAAAAATAAGGGAAAACGAACGCCAGGGCAAACTTAGAACGATGTCATAGCGAAAAGTTTGTAAAAAAAAGGGTGAATCATGGACTGAAGCAGCTGTAAAGCTCTAAAACATATGTGGGCAACAACCGGCCCGCGGGCCGGATCCGGCCCTCTGTAAGATTCGAACAGATTTAACGATTTTAAAAATATGGAAAACACTTTCAATTTATTTGCTAACCCAACAAAAAGTAATCTACAAAATGCTCCAATACACTTGCAGAAAAATACCTCGAAGAAGACCATTGTTACGTTCTCCTGGTTTGAAGAACAGCGCCGCTGTAGCCTGCTCGTAAATTCCTGAGTTACTTGACCGATACTTACTTGTAGAGTATGTTCGCTTATTTACTAGATGAAAGGTTGTACAGTGAAACTCAAAGCGCATGCGCAAAAAAATATTTAAAAATAAAATGTGTACACGGTTTTCACTCTTGCTCATGTACAGTTACGATGTACGTAAGATATATATATTTGCAATAATTGCAGTTACTTGAGCTCTCTTATACATGTAATGTACATTAGCATGTGTAGATGTATGTTTTCCTTTATAGCAATATAAAGAACTGCCTCAGCATGTATGTTGCAAATAAAATGTTGAATTCTTATATGCTTCCGCATAAGCTTTGTTAGAGGCATGTACTGATGCCTCTATCTGTTTGCATGCACCACTACCTTTTCATAGGGGAGCCAACCCTATTTATTTCTTAAATTTATAAGCGCACCTCGGTGCTATGCTTATTTATATGTCCCTTTCCGGGAGCCTAATATACTTTCCTTGTCTTAAATTTGCCTAATGGACTTGGCCCTGTATCATTGGCTTGTATTTGTACTTGAAATACGTTCGTTATTTACACGTTTATAGGGGAACACACCCTATCTCTTAGAGCTTGAACGCCTGGTCGAGGGCGACAGTAGCGGTAATAGCCGATCTCAAAACAAAAGTAATGTGACAGCTACCCAGGCGTTCTCGATTGAAATAATACGCTATGTGCAATCTTGTGCTCTCTGCTACTGCGCCCCAAAGAAGGGAAAAAGCCAGTAGCCAGCATATGTGCGAAATGCGCACCGACAAGTAAAACGGGGCGATGAAGCCGACTTTACATATAGAAAAATGGTCCGTGAAACTCGTCCGCTACGACGAGCAACTAAATGAAAAAATTTCTAAGTCCCGATACGACAAAGGACCGAACAAACGTACAAAAGACAACGGGCGCTGCGGCCGCAACGACCGTCAACAAGAAGCGGAGTGATCGTACTTGTAGATGTCTATACATGCGCGCCGACGACCTTACCAAAATGAATCCCGACAAAAACTTAACAGAGGACTAAAAATATGTATAAACGACAACGGACATAGTAGCCTAGACGAACGATAATAGAGAGTCGAGAATTTATATTTAATAAGAAAATCTATACATGCGCTCCGACAATCTTACCAGAATGACTCCCGACAGAATCGTAACAGAAGACTAAATAAATGTATAGACGACAACGGATACAGTAGCCTCGACGTATGATAAAAGAAAGTCGAGGATTTGTACTTAATAGAGAAATCTATACATGCGATCCGACAACCTTACCAGAATGACTCCCGCCAGAAATAAATGTGTAGACGACAACGTCCTCGACGATTCCCGCCAAAACTAGAAACTATTAGAAACTTCCAATATTCATCCGACGACGTTACTGTACACGTTCCGATGAGGTACGAAAGGTGACTGAGAGTGCACTATCGCTAATACCTCGGCCGTGGCGCGGGAGTCGACTGCCTGTGCTTATATATATTAAATATTAAGAAAACTCCCATTATTTGTCCGACGACGTTGCACTTAATGACTTTTAAATTAGGCACTTTTAACTAGAGTAATGTGCATGGCCGGCTTGCATACATATACAATGCGTAACGTACATACATATTAAAATAAAATTCGATATATTCTAAGACAGCAAAATAAATAAATGATGAAAATGAAAATAAAACAATATTCTAAATGAAAATAAGGTAATAATGCTAACCCATACGGTTGCGAAGAAGATAAAATCATATAAAATACATAAAGTAGTAAAAGAATGGATAGAACAAAATACATTTCCTTAGAAACTTAAAATTCATTTACAAAAACACAAAAACAATGTTAAGTCCTTAACAACCATATTCCGGAGCTTAGAAAATTCGCAAGAAGATTGATTTGTGCGTTTGGCAGCACTTATAAATGCGAGCAGTTCTTTTCAATGATGAAAGTTAATAAATCAAAACATCGTACAAAACTAACTGACGATAATTTGGAAAATTCTTTACGTCTTTCTATCAATGAAATTAATCCAAACATCGATGGATTAGTTTCCCAAATTCAAGCTCCAGTGTCTCTTTGATTTCGTTATCGTTATTTAACTTTCGTAGTTTGTAACAATTCCAAATTTCACTATTTAATTATAATGTTGTACCTATTTTTTCATTTTATTTTCTTATTTTAATAAATCGCATTATAATAACATTGTCGTATTGTTTCATGTCTGCTATCTATCGCTAAAAATTATGAACACTACTTTTAAACGCGGCCCGCGAACGTATTTGCACACTGAAGTTTGGCCCACAACATGTCAAAGGTTGTCCATACCTGCTCTAAAAGAAACAACTCCCGGCACCATTCATGTGATGCATGGGTTATTAGTAGAAATTTCGCTGATTTGAGTTATCATTACTGTAAATATACTCTCTAAAAAATGTAATATTTTTTTTTAATATTATTTCTCCTTGCATTTGTGTTTCTTTGTAGTTCAGCGTAGAAAAGCTGATAAAAGAGTACGACAAGTGCCTAAATTTGAACGGTGACTGCGTAGAAAAGGAGCTTTGGTATCTAATTTCATATAAAATACAGTTTCGTTCAATTATTTCAAATAAAAACTTTTATATAAAAAACGTTTCTTACTTTCCTAACAGTCCTCGTATTTAACCAGCCTATTATGTCTTAAGGTACGCAATATTTGCTATTATGTCTTTGTCTGATCTTAAGCGCAACAAATGTGAAATTAAATAAAGTTGAATCTATTTTTATTTGAAGATGAACACCCAATTTCAGTCCATATGAAGAAACTACATGGGTAGACTGGGGGGTTAAATAATTTCTATATGCCATGGTGAATTTGAAAAGAAACCTCATATTGGAATTAAGAACACCTTAGTGCTATATTATATTTGATGAGACCACGAATCTCTCTTGCGGATTATCTTAAAAACCTCTTTGTATTACTACAAATTTTGCTTCTCATATTTCAACATAAATACATAGCAAAACTACGACTACCCGCAGCTTGATACTTTCATCCGAATAACATCTAAAGACCGGTATATTAGTTAGCAAAACGTTTTCGCGACGTGGTTCGAAGATATCTAGGGCAAAAATACCTGTGACTAATAGCCTCATTGTTTTCGAAGTGCGAAGACGTTAACATTAACCGCACGACCATTTAAAGCGTTAAAAAATAAGCTACGGACTAAGAAGTAGTACGTTGGGCATCGATTTGTGTATGTATTGAGGGGTTTCCTAGCCAACCAAGCTGACCAACTGACCAACAGAGTCTCTTAGTAGACGTAGATGAGTTTCAGTTGCATGCGAACCCTTCGAGTGGACGCCGAATTGTTTCTATGAAAATCGCGAAGGATTACAAGGATCGAAATGGGATATTTCGGTTCGTAAATCGTCTAAAATTAAAAATTAAATTTAAACGTAATGCATTCGATGAAATTAAGGGTTAAAATGAAGTATTAATCGTAGGGGAATTAAGGAAGAATATAAAAAGAAAAGATTAAAGGTTGGGAAACGTGTAATTGCTTAAATTGGAAAGGTCAACAAGTTCGTCTAGTCACGAAAACCTCCCATCAAATATTGAGGGAACCGTCTTATCCTATCCGGTTTACTTTTCCGCAAAACGATGAAGTGGTTAATTTTTATTTATCCTCCTTTCTTCGCGATGGCTTTAACCAAATTCGACAAGAGCGCTATTCTCAACAACATCCTAGTACCAGCCGATGCTGCAGTTAACAGCACGATATACAGACTGAAAGCTTACGAGAGCTTCTTCGATTACCCTTTGATATTCAAACTGGGCGAGATCAGCAATATCGTGAGATTGGAGACTTTAAACTGCACCCGTTTCAACTCCATCTGCCAAGCGAACGTTATCCTGAAGAATCGGCTCGAGATCGGGAGAATCTACGACTTTTCAGTGAGCGTTAGCAATTCTAAAGGTGACAGTGACGTGATGCAGTGTTCGTTTAGGGCGACGAACGCTACGACGCCGATCGAAAAGATATTTCCCGGCGCCCCTTCGCTGTTGACCGTTTCCGAAGGTGCTAGAAGAAATTCGGAGATCGGCTACATCAGGGTGCATGGAAAGGAGACTGGAGATAGAAAGGTGTTGCTGGAATTATACGGGCCTCCACAATTCGGCTTAAGACAGAGGTTGGTCAACGAAAGGGATGTTGAAGGATCGATATGGTTGTTGAATTCTTTAGATTACGAGAAGAATCCGTCGCATCACGTGACGATATTTGCAAACGTAAGTAAAAAAATAATAATGCTAATGTTTGACGCGATATCCCCATGCGCTAGTGACGATTCTTTTACAATAGTATATGCATTAAAAAAAATAAAGAAAAACTTTTGCTGCTTCCTGCTATAATATGTTAATTGCATCGTGTAAAAGTGTTTTTAGTGGCTTTAACTCACTGGAAATCTTTACCAGATGTAGTGTGTCATGACATGTATACTCACATGCAATATTAAAGTGCAGTGCATGCTAGTAAGAAGACTGTTCAATATAAACACACTTAGAGGTTGTAAAGCATGTTTTATTTAATGTATTTAAAAGAAATTTCCATTAATATTAATGCACGTATGGTAAACCGCTACTGGAATTACCATTTCTCACAATTTTTACTAATGAAACATTCATTGCCGAGGCACAAAAAGGAAAGTTTTAGGCACTCACTTCCTAAACATCTATAAAATCTCGCTCTGACTGGCAATCTTGCATTCATTCTACTTTTTCTTTTTCTTCTGTTTTCCTTTATCCTTTCATTTATGTCGAAGATGTCTAGTTCTATTCTAATATCTTGTTCGACCTTTCACTCTTCTCAAAAACTTCATCTCTTCTGTCTGTATCCTGCCCCCTTGTTCCTTCATCGTTGTCCATGTTTCACTACCGTACAAGAGGGTTGGCACTACGATTTTCTTGTAAAATTGTATATACGAGGGGAGGTCCAGAAGTTCCCTATGTGTCATTCTGATTGGCGACTCATCATTAGTATATAAGTTTAGTTGCAGCCCTATAGCGTCAGTCGTTTACGAATAGTTGCCTGCTAAACAAGTCAATCCGGAAGAAAACTGAAACTATGGAGAAAATTGAACACCTTACAAAGGGAAGAACGCTCAAACCATATTGAATGCAAAGAAAACCGTTTATGAGGAACAGTGCCCTAGTAAATCAACGATTTATAAGTGGCATGGTCTTTTTAAACATGGTCGGGAGTCGATTGAAGACGACCCCCGCTCAGGACGGCCAGTTGAGGCAACCACATCAGACATCGTCGAAAAAGTGAAAAAATTTCTACTGCAAGATGCCCGTTTGAAGAAAAAACGATTATCTGTATTAGTTGGAGTATCAGATACCACCATTTTGCGTATCCTACATGACCACTTGGGTATGACAAAAGTCAGTGTAATATGGGTGCCAAGAATGCTCACGCCGCTGCAGAAACAGCAGTGCGTCTGTGCGTCTAAACAATTTTTGGAGCTGTGTGGAGACAAACCTACACAGATTTTGGAGCGAATTGTTACCGGAGATGAAACATGGGTTCATCATTTTGAGCCTGAATCCAAACAGGAGTCCATGCAATGGCATAAAAAGTGGACACCACCGCCAAAGAAATTCAAAGTATCAGAATCGGCTGGAAAGTTGATGGCTATTGTTTTTTGCGATTATCAGGGGATATTATTGATTAGTTACAAAGAAAAAGGTAGGAGCATAACCGGAGAATATTACGCAGCGATATTAGAAAAATTAAAAGAGGCCATAAAGGAAAAACGTCGAGGAAAATTGACCAAGGGTGTGTTGCGCTTGCAAGACAATGCGCCGGTTCATAAGAGCAAAGTTGCAATGGCTGCTCTGCACAGGCATGGCTTTCAATCAATAGTCCATCCACCCTACAGTCCAGACCTGGCACCTAGTGAATTTTATTTGTTCCCCAATTTAAAAAAGGACTTACGTGGAAGAAAGTTTTCCGACGACAATGAGGTAAAGGAGGCAACTTTGACCCATTTTGAGGCGAAAGATAAAAAATATTTTTATGATGGTTTAGAAAAATTAATTCATAGATCTAATAAATGTATTGTGCTCCATTATATTGAAAAGGAGAAATAGATTTATTGTTTTATTTTATTTAAAACCCTCTCATTCCCAACTTCTGGACCTCCCCTCGTATGTTGATTTAGACAAGATTTTAGGATTGCCTTTCGCCTAGTATAAGGTCGCTATCCAACAGAAGTCTTAAGCAAAATTTTCACGGTTTTTCTTTCAGGGTTGCCAGCTTAAGAAATAACCAAGTTTGACAAGCGTTTCAAAATTAAATCCAAACAACCACTGAGTCCCGATTGACCCAATTAAACCGGTAGATATAATAATCGTAGGCAAACACCGAAATATTTTACGTTTGCAAAATACGTTTTAAATTTGCCTAATGCACTTGGCCTTGTATCATTGGCTTGTATTTGTACTTGAACCAAATACGTTCGACCTCCCCTCGTACCTGAAACTAATTTTCTGCATCCGCATTTTCATCATACTGAATAGCGAAGAAATCGAAACTTTCAATTTGGCTTGAGATTTCTTTTCTGCAAACAGCAAGTATCGAATCTAAAATTTCATTTCGCAAGGCTGCTTTGAAAACAATTGCATTATTTAAATGTTTTAATTATTCTCGAAATATTTCACAATCGTCTGATTTGTTGCTTCCATCATAATATTTAAAAGCTAGTTCAAAAGCGCTACAAAATTTAATACAAAATATTAAGCCTTTTAGTACATGTATAACGGTTAAATCTCTTATAACAGAAATACGAGAAAAGGCGAAACTGTAATAAAATACAGGCTGATGGAATTTTTAACGAAACTCCCAGTTAGCTATGAGCTCATAACAATTTATTGCTATTATTATTAGACCTATAATATTTTAAAGTAAAGAAGTTTACCTCGATATTTCTTTTTGCGTATTTTCTTACAAATTCTAAACTTGAACTTGTACCCAAAACTCTAGAATATTAAAAATATTTCTCAATCTAATTCTAATTAACAAAAAAAACCTAAGAACATTTCGAGAATTGAAAAAAAATGCAATAAACTCGTAATATTTTCAAATAATGTTTTGACAACATTCTATTTTAAACCTTTCAAAATGTCTCCACGTTATAAAATATTTACTAGTAGTGTAATCTGAGTCAGTCGACTTATACTCTCCTTTGCGTTAATAGAAGGTGCCATTCTGAAAACGAATTCTGTATTTTAACGTTTCACAACCAACCAGGAAGTCATGGAAAAATTTATGCCCTGATTACCATAACAGATTAATAAGAATACAGAATAAATTACATCAGACGAATGGGACGCTAGAACGTTTACAGGATGTTGTGTAGGTAAAGTTTTAATACTGTTAATTGAAATAGAAAGATTTAAAGTCTTATTTTTTTTGGGAAAAGAAAGCATCTTAAATACGATTTATTGCTTCGTATTACTTTCGAAATGAAAGCTTTTTATTTTAGCGATTTATTTTTTTATCGCTAGGACCCTTGGACGGACACCACTACCGACACCCGGAACATAGCCAGTTGGCCTATATTCATTTCAATACTCGACCAACAAGATACTCCTCCCATGTTCACTCAAGTACCTCCAACGACGATTCTAGACCCTAAACTGAAGGTAGGAGATGTAATTCTTACCGTTCACGCCGAGGATGGTGACAGAGGCGATCCCAGGGACATTCGCTACTTTTTGACGCCCGATAATAATCTTTCACAATTTTTCGAATTGGTAGAAGCTACTGGTGAGTATCAGGTGCAAATATTTCGATTAATTCGGCTATTATTATTAGAGCAATTAATGAAATCCGCCTGTAGTATGCTAATGGAGCCGTGAGATGCAACCGTGACCTCGTAGCATCCTCAATTTATAAAATTTATTTAATTGATGTCTGTCGGATCGGTTGCAATGAGAATTATATTGTCTCATGGACAATTTTATTAAATACAAAGAACTTGGTCAACAACGGTTATTGTAAAATTAACGAGGTATAACTGTTAAAAAAGAACAACTTAAGGATATTATTCACGTTGTGATATACAACGGGAGTGCATTATTTATTGTCCTTAGCAAAATTCATATTAACTGAGTAATCTAGTCTTACGAAAAAAATAAAAAATGCAGATATGACGTGTCCATAATTTTATTGCGAGATTTAAATATGAACTATTTTTTTTTTTGGGATTGACAAATAGTCATTTAGTCACGTAAAAATTTTCGTGTTCGAATCGATACAAAATAGCACAAGGATATACACTTCACTACACGGGGCACATCGTGCCGATTTGAATAGAAACAACACATACAGGGCCGCGGAAAGGGAGAAAACCCACAGAAGGAAAGGTAAACAAATGAAACGAAGGTGAATTACAGAACTGAAAGCGAAAAAAAAGTAACGAAAACCAGTCTCATAAAAATATTTTATTACGAATCAAAAATTCTATAATAATATTATAAAAAAGAATCTACATAAATCTTGAAAGAATTCATTTCGGTATCTGGCGAAATTAGGACATTCAAATAAGACTGTGTGATTTAAAGGCAAAACATGTGTAGGCGGTAAACTAGCCAAAGAACGGTTAACTGCATTTGTGTGTGCTAATATGACCGGTACGGAGAAACGTAAAATTCTTGTCATAGGAAAGTCAAAAAAGCCACGCTGCTTTAAAGACATAAAAACACTCCCAACAAATTACTGCGCAAACAAGAGGGCATGGATGACTTCAGAAATCTTTGAAAATGAAATTCGAAAATGGGATAAAGAACTTGCGGTTAAAGGTAAAAAAATATTGCTTTTAGTCGATAACTGCCTTCTTAAAAAATATTAATTTGGTGTTTCTGCCTCCAAATTGCACTAGCATCCTTCAACCAATGGACCAAGGTGTAATAAGAAGCTTAAAATGTTTTTACAGAAAATTTCTTCCGCAGAAAATTATTACGGGTATGGACAAGAACGCACCATGTGCAGTTTCACTTCTCGACACGTTGGAGTTTTTAGAGAAGGCTTGGCGTAGTATAACCTCTGAGACTATAGCGAACTGCTTTAGTCATTCAAGATTAAGGAATAGTCCAGTTTGTGACAACTTAAATGAAGATGACGTTCCGTTATATGAACTTATTAAAAAGTGGCAGCAAAATCAGAGTGACGAAAACCAGTTTTGTTTCGACGACTTTGCATCCGTGGACAGTTGCCTTATTACGTCGGGAATGCTTTCAGATTCTGATATCGTGGAGGACATAAAACAGCGGGATAACGAAAACGATAATGAAATCGAAGAGGAAGAAGATTCATGCGACGAAGCAGAACACGTACCGACAAACGAAGAAGCCCTAAGTGCCATAACACTTTTAAAAACTTATTATAGACAGCGAGAAAGTCACCTCAAATTATTAATAAAGTGAGAGAATTAGAAATTGATATAGAAAAAGAGTTTTGGCGTCCAAAATTACAGATTTCTTTCATTAGACAAACAAGTTAGTATGTACCTACATGTGTAAGGTTATATGGTTAAGTTCATTAAATTAATTAAATTCACATATGTATCTGTTTACCACCCGTAATATTGTTTTCCACCAATTCTTGTATGTAAACATGGAACTTGTAAAAACTCCGCCTATAGCGTTACCTTGTTATAGCGTCAAAAAATTCACAGTCCCGTGGCTGTCGTTATAACCGGGTTCTACTGTATTTAAAAAGTTACGTACATAACAAAACATTATATTTTTCCTAAATAGGTCACAAAGGGTGAATATCGAAAACTAAATCTGATAAAGCAAATTTTACGGCATTTTTGGAACCCCAATATTGGTTAATTACACTTAAAAAACCGGAGGCACCAAGATGTTTGTTGGCCAATGTTATTGACGAAAAATAAATTATCTATTCTAGCATTAATAATAAATAATAAATTTTCTTTAAAAAAAATTAATTATAAGCAAAATCTGGTCTAACTCATGGACGAAAAGTAGCACGTTTGTAATTTATTATCCAAAAATATCCAGAAAATATAAACGAAAGTCCTTCAATCTTATTGTGCCGTATAATCAATTTGGAATCTTTTTTATTTTAGTGACTTTCGACTTTTCGGTATACGTATACTGAAGAATGATGTAGAATTTTTATTACTTCCGCAATATGAAGGTTGGTTGGTTCCTTCTCCGTGAATATAAAGTAAATTTATTCGGGCAAGTTCACTTCGTCACCCCTATTGACTGAAATGCGATGTTGGTGTTATGAATTTTATTAGATAAATTTAGTAACCGTACATATACTGACATTATCGATTATCTAATGTGTATATGTGTACCTAGGTACTATTTTCTAAGAATACATTGACTTCAATTAATTTATTCTAGCCGTAACACGTGACACATTGGTTAGATCTCTTCGAGGAAGAATAATTATTGTATTGCTATTTGGATATGTAAAGCTCGTGTACTTTTAAAAATATAAACTTCTTAAGCTTCGATTGTCTAACTCAACTGCCCCTTTTTGTTTTATTCCAGGTGAGCTAATCCTAGCTAAACCGATCAATGACCTTATAGCAACCGCCCCACCAAAAACACCAGTACTCCTAACAATAAAGGCTGATGAAGTTAGACGTAATGACCTCGACGCACCATCTCAATCATCCTCGGTTCAACTAGCTCTAATTCCACCGCTTCCTCCAGAGTTACTACCGAAATTCAGCTTTAACGAGTATACAACCAAAATAGAAGAAAACAGTCCCCCTGGGATGGAATTACCTATCAAAAACGCCGAGATTTCCGCTCAAAACGGCGTTGTTATCACGCTGGAATTGCTAAACAATAACGGAACTTTCGATATTAATCCTAAAGTAGTAAACGGTAGAAGCAACTTTACCATTACCATAAAGAATAATACGTTATTAGATTATGAATCGAGGCATTCGGTTCAATGCGATATCTTAGCGAAGGAAATCAGCGAAAAGTCAATGAATTTCTCCTCGAAATCTCAGCTGGTGGTGTATTTGATCGATGTCAATGATAATACTCCAACCTTCCAGCAAATTGAATGGAAAGCGAAGATACCCGAGCATGCTAAAGTTGGTACTAGCGTTGTTAAAGTAGAAGCCGTCGATAGTGATAACTTAGATGGGAAAAAAATTAAATATTCCAAACTTTTCGGACCCGGTAGCGATCTCTTCCAAATAAACCCCGAAACGGGCCTAATCACTGTTGCCAAACCAGACAAATTAGATGCGGAAAAAGGAAGCACCATTAAATTTTTCGTGGAAGCAGCAAGTAACCAGATGCTTGGTAATACGGCTACGGCTACTGTAATAATTAATCTAGTTGATATTAACGATAAACCTCCGATTTTTGAAAAATCCTTGTACGAGTTCATTCTAGATGACAGTAGAAATAAATTTACCGTTCCAGCTTTCGTAAAAGCGTACGATAATGACACGACGCCTCCAAACAATGAAGTTTTCTACGAGCTAATTGAACAGATTGACAATATCACTTTAGATGCCAATACTGGCGAATTGAGAATCAATAATACTTGGATGAAGACCAATGTAACGTTCATCCATGCTAGAGCTTACGATGGTGGCATTCCGAGATTGTCAAGCACCACTGAGATAAAATTATATCCTCCTGAGAATAAATATCGCAAGGTTTTGTTCGTTGTACCAGGACGACATCCTGACAGAGAAGAAATTGGAAGAACCTTGAGTGCTATCGTAGGCACACCAGTGAGTATAGACGAGGTGAGGCCGTATAATGAGAACGATGCTATAGCCACCGATATAAAATATAAAGACGGAAGGTTAGTCTCATTCTCCGAGTATATTACAAACAACTAACCCAAATTTGTCTCTTTGCAGAAGTGTTGTCGTGGCGACGGTACCGAATTCCCCGAATACCATCGTCGATTACAAGAAGATCCAAGAGATGTTAGACCAGAAAACTGTAGAAGAAAAAGAAAGCATTGTAGTGAAAGCGGAAGGTCCGAATTTATGGTGGCTATTTTGGCTCCTTCTCCTACTAGTTCTGTTAATCGCTTTAATCGTAATACTGTGCTGCATGTGCGAATGCTGTCCGTGGTATCTTCCGCCTCGTAAGAAGAAAAAAACTCAATCTGCGGAGGTGGCCAAATTAGTAGTGAGAGGTTCAGGTCAAGGTAAGGAAAGTAAATCGGTCCAGGTCGCTGAGTGGTTCGGGAGACGCGAAGCGTGGACCCCAGAAGCCATACATTTAGACAACGAAGTTGATTCTTTAAGAAGGCACGAATTGGAAAGAGACTCCCAAAGGGGTGGTGTCAGAAGAGCTGCTAGACAAGTCCACGTCACCCAGGACGCCTTACCACGAGATCAGCTGTATATCCGCGAAGGAAATGCTGATATCTTAAGACTGATTACCAGGGGAAACGAACAGCAAAGACCTATCACTCTAGTACAAGAGCAACCATACATTATTGACAGCGGAAAAGATATCTTGCTAAGGAGATTTATTGACCAACAACAAACCGACACCCAAAGACCTAGCGTTCCTTTACCGAACGCTGTTAATAAGCTCCAAGCAGAGAACGAGATGTTAGAAGCTTCCTTAAGGCATCAAAACGCCTTATTGAGGCAGATACTGACAGAGCGTGAAAGGGAGATGCGGCTAGAAACCCAATCTTTACCGGCAGGTACTCAAACAGATCAGGACGCCGGTACTCAAACTGAACCGATATTTTTGCGACCGCCTAAGAGAAAAACAAGATCCGATAATGACGCCAGCGATTATTCGGATGAAGAAGAAATTAAACAACGCAGAAGATACTATAGGAGACCAGGTAGGATGTCTACACGAAGAAAGATCACCACACCAATTCAGGAGGAATCCGAAACCAATGTAGATGTGGAGAAGAGCCAGAGGAACGATCCGCAATTAACTTTCGGACATACAAAGACCAGCATCCTAAGAAAAAACGTCGCCGAGAAAAGAAAATCCAAGTCGGCTTTGAAGAGAGAAGTCCTAAAAGAGATTTCAGCATCGCTGCTTCAAAGCGACGCTAGCGATAGTGATGGAAACCTTCGGAGAGGATCCCTATCCGACGATAGCCTAGAGAAGTACATTGATTTGGAGAAGAGGATTTTGCGAAGTCATCGAAATACCTCCAAATCGGAAAAGAAGAAGAGATCCCATTCGATCAGCGATATCAGATCGTTATCTATCGAAAGCAAAAGCGATAGTAAGAAACAAGAAAAAGCTCTAAGTCAAGCCGATCTTACTAGAAAGCCACCAACGAGAAGTACGTCCAAGAAATCGTCTTCATCGCGTTACATGGAATGGTACACAAAAGGCAATGCTGGTAAACGTAAGAAATCCGAAGATACTACTATAAGCTCCGCTACATCTAGAGCTTCGGTTAATGTAACCAAAACTGGTGTTCAAACGCAAGCGAAAAGTGATGAAACTAAGGCTGTCAGCAATGGACCTGTCCATCCGTTAATTCAGCATTCCGAGCACAGATTTGAAGTTAATTATCCGCGAAAACCTGATGATGACGTCGACTCCGGGATAGTTTTGACGAGGCCAGCCATGACCCAGAAGAAAAGCGTCTTCACTATTGCGTATGATGATATGCATACCACGCAGATACGTCAAAACAGTGCTACGCCTCCATTTTGATTGAATTTTCGGTGACTATATGTAAAAGACGACTTAAAATATTTGATAATTGTTGCTGTACTTGAATGAAAATTAATAAAATCGAAGATGAACGTTCTTTGTATGAAATTAATTGTGGTATGTAAAATCATAAAAATTGCGCTCAAGACAACGCTGGTTACTTTCTATGATTCAAAAGATATTGCCAACAAGGAATTTTTTCCAGAAGGTGAAACTGGCAATGAAGGATACTATCTAGGAGTTTCATGCCGTTTTTGGCTAAGAATTGTTCGAGTTAGACTCGAATATTGCACGATAAACTGCCATGCCACAAAGCCATTGAAGTGCGTGACTCTTTGACTAAAAAACAAATTTGTGTCATCGCCCACCCACTGTATTCGCCTGATCTGATACCGTACGATTATTTTCTGTTTCCGAAACTAGAGACTGCAAGGAAATTACGTTTTTATTATAATGTTCATCGGTGCTGAAGAACATCCCACAATTTGACTTCAAACCAATATCGGAACACTACGTATTGTTGATTAACATTTCTTTCTCTAGAAAGGCTTTATACGTTATCAAAATTATTAAAGAAAGAAATTACATTTCTAGATTGTCTTAACTTTTCCAGTTTTTTTGATTTCTTGATGACTCAAACTCTAACAAAGAATTTCGAGATGAACTTTGAGACCAAGTTTGTCAGTTGAAAAGTGACCATAGTTTTTCAGTTGCAATTTGTCATCACTCTCGAAAACAAGACAAATTCTTCTCCTTCACCAACATTGTGGGAAATTAGCCATTCTGATGGATGGGTAAATGATACACGCTAAAACCTTGGCTAAAGCATAGCTCATATCATGCACAATAATGCTTGGAACGAGCTCGTTACCAGCAGTAAAATGTTGTGGAAAAATTATTAAATTATTTTGTTTAACTCCACCTCCGTAATTTCAGGAAAAGGAATTTGTGGAGGGAGTCAAGTTGATACGAAGAAGAAAACATCTCGGCAAGGACATTGATAATATCCTATGGCAGTACCAAACTTGAAAATCCCTTTAAGATTGTTAAAGCCCAATTTCTGGGGGTTGTTTTAGTAAACCACATTTGAATATAAAATAAATATTTGTCATTGAAAATGGTTTTATTGTTTTTCAAAATATTCTCCGCGACGACCAGTACACTTTTGTTTGAATAAATTTTCATAGCACTTTTTCCATTCCAATCGAGGTATCTCCAAAACACGCATTTTGAAAGCATCAACCGCTTCTTTTACCGTCGAAAATCGTTGACCATGTAGTTTATTCTTCACGGATCGGAATAAAGAAAAATCATTAGTTGCCAAATCAGGACTGTATAGCAGATGACCCATGAATTCGATGTTTCGACCGGTTAAATATTGAATTGTTTGGGTCGATGTGTGAGAGCTCGCGTTGTCGTGATGAAGTATGACCCCCACATCGTGCTTCTTTTTTCTTATTTCTTCTTTTGGCTTCTGGAAACTTCTGGCAAACAAATGCTTATGTACCATTCAGAATTAATCGTTCTACGATTCTCTAGTGGCATTATAACCAATCACATGCTCGTTTATTCCAAAGAAACAGGCGGCCATTTGCTTCGAGGTACTTCTGGCGCGAACAACTTTTGTTGGTTTTGGCTCATCTTGGGAGACCCATACAATCGATTGCTGTTTACTTGCGGACTCATACGCATAGATCCAATATTCGTCATCTGTGTAAATCTTGTACATGGCTTTTGACGCACCGCGATTGTAATGATGACGACCCTCCGATTGAAATAAAGAATACAGTGAGTGACGCGCAAGCTGTAGGAATTTTTAATCAAGCGTTGGATTGGGCTGAAGAAGAAGACATTATATTCCGATGTTTTAGTGCTTCGTAAACTATGGCATTAGAAAATACCCAGCGTAAATTTACGCAAACAAAGATTGTTTTTCAAAATAATGTAAATTTTATTTTTTAATATTATATGAATTATGTTATTCATTGTTCATAATTTATTTTTAATAAACATACGAGGGGAGATCCAGAAGTTCGTGGAATGGAGGGGATGGAGTGGGTATAGGGGCGCTCGCTAGGTGTCATTCTGATTGGCGACTCATCATTAGTGTATAAGTAAAGTTGCAGCCCTATAGCGTCAGTCGTTTACGAATAGTTGCCTGCTAAACAAGTCAATCCGGAAGAAAAGTGAAACTATGGAGGAAATTGAACACCGTGCTCAAGTTCCTTACAAAGCAAGGGAAGAACACTCGAACCATATTGAATGAAATGGAAACCGTTTATGGGGAACAGTGCCCTAGTAAATCAATGATTTATAAGTGACATGGTCTTTTTAAACATGGTCGGGAGTCGATTGAAGACGACCCCCGCTCAGGACAGCCAGTTGAGGTCACCACATCAGACATCGTCGAAAAAGTGCAAACATTTCTACTGCAAGATGCCTGTTTGAAGAAAAAACAATTATCTGCATTAGTTAGAGTATCAGATATCACCATTTTGCATATCCTACATGACCACCTGGATATGACAAAAGTCAGTGCAAGATAGGTACCGAGAATGCTCACGCCGCTGCAGAAACAGCAACGCGTCTGTGCGTCCAAGCAATTTTTGGAGCTGTGTGGAGACAAACCTGCACAGATTTTGGAGCGGATTGTTGCCGGGGATGAAACATGGGTTCATCACTTTGAGCCTGAGTCGAAACAGGAGTCCATGCAATGGCATAAAAAGGGGACACCACCGCCAAAGAAATTCAAAGTGTGAGAATCGGCTGGAAAGTTGATGGCTACTGTTTTCTGGGATTGTGAGGGGATATTATTGATTGATTACAAAGAAAAAGGTAGGTGCATAACCGGAGAATATTACGCAGCGATATTAGAAAAATTAAACGACGCCATCAAGGAAAAACGTCGAGGAAAATTGACCAAGGGTGTGTTGCTCTTGCAAGACAATGCGCCGGTTCACAAGAGCAAAGTTGCAATGGCTGCTCTGCACAAGTATGGCTTCCAATCAATAGTCCATCCACCCTACAGTCCAGACCTGGGACCTAGTGATCTTTATTTGTTCCCCAATTTAAAAAAAGACTTACGTGGAAGAAAGTTTTCCGACGACAATGAGGTAAAGGAGGCAACTTTGGCCCATTTTGAGGCGAAAGATAAAAAATATTTTTATGATGGTTTAGAAAAATTAATTCATAGATCTAATAGATGTATTGTGCTTAAGGGTGATTATATTGAAAAGGAAAAATAGATTTATTGTTTTATTTTATTTAAAACCCTTTCATTCCACGAACTTCTGGACCTCCCCTCATACATATTTTCTTTTATGCAATTTCTTTATAAATAAAATAAGGCTCGCTAATGTAATCTTTCAGTAATGTGAACAGTGCTTGGCTGATATTGTACTTGATGACTCTAAATTTCTAGGAAGCACTGGACTGAACTAGATTGGAATATGTAATAGAAAAATCGATTTTTCTAGTTTTAGAATTTCCATTCGCCTTTCAATTGTCATTGGTGAGCGTCTAGAAGAACTGGGGCAAGAAATAAACATCAATTTCCCCGATTTCCTCCATTTTCGCGACAATTAAATTCTTTCTCACGATTCCATTCCGTTCGTATCGCCGATAAATCGTGTAACAGCCAACGACAATCAATATCGGTACATTTTTAAACGTCGAACGGGAGATATGAGATATCTCGGAGGCAGCGGACCGTTGAGTATCAAAGATATACATACATATACAGACGCACAAACACATACAAACGTCAATATTAACTTTACGCCTGGCATTCTCGGGCTTATAAATACGGGCCTACAATGTACGGGACACCGCATTCATAGTAGTAGTATGATGTAGTAGTAGTAGTAGTAGTAGTAGTAGTTGTTGTAGTAGTATCCGTACTTGTTTTAGTAGTATTGGCGGCTTGAAGGCTTCACTTCGCCGAGTATATGTTAATTTCAATTAACCCGATATCATCGCCGGATAGGTACGCTCTAAAATCGAAGTGTTATTGCTACGATTATTAGTGGTAGTTCTTCGCGGGAGTTGGCTGCTTCTCGTAGTTGGAATCGAAAGTTCGAAACATTTTTCCGAAAAGAAAACACGGATAAAGCAGAGGTAAATAAGGAGAGTGGTTTAATTTTTTTATTTCGAAGTGTTTTGTGTCAGTTTTCCCGGTTAAAGTAATTTGATGTCTTGGTAGTATCTTAGAAAATTTTTAAAAAATTGTTTGGAAGGAAAAGAGGTAAGATATTTTACAAAGTTGTTTCGAAAATTCAAAAATATTCTGCTCGATTTTTGTTGGTGTACTTAATTCTAAATACTAATCGATCGGGTATGTGAAGAGGGATAATTTTGAAAATGGGTTTCAAGCTACAAAAAGAACTGCAAATATATGAACATCAATTAAAACCCAAAAATTACTTTTTGATTTAGATATTGTAATAATTTAGGTACAGTGCATTTTATTTGTCAAACTACTACAAATTGAAATGCAAATTTTAGGTGGAATCTTTAACAATTCTTTTTAGCCTCAATTAGATAGATACCAAGAAAAATTATAATCAAAAAATTTACAATTATGGTAGTATAGAGATTAAATAGGAAAAGAAATTGTATATTATGTTCAAAAACGTCAGTATTTTTCTTTATTTCACAAATATTAGTAAGAATTGAAATGGTACTCATTCATGGACTTATTTTAGAAGACACAAAAAAAACGAAACGGCATTATTATTGTCACTTTTTATACGACGTTTGTTTTTCTGCAAAGGATGATAATCACGTTCTTTTCCACTAGACAAAATTGGTACCGTTTTCACATCTTCTCTTTTCTTTTTTGCAAAATGTTACGGATATCAATTCGGAAATGATATTGGATAAGTAGTATAAGATAATGTAACACTCACTTTGATTCAACATTGTTGCTTTCCATAGGATGATGTTCCTTCACACGTAATACAGGGACCATCCGCGAATTTTTAGTGGAATCGAATTGGTAAACGAATTTTTCTTTCGGAAATGGATCGTGTTATAGTGAATAGGATATAAAAGAAAAAAAAAAGCAAAGAAAATATGAAAATAATTAAAAATAAATGTGATTAAAATAAATACAAAAGAGAGATTTTCTTTCGTTTTTAGTTTATTATTTTTAATTTCCATTTATTTCTTTCGTTTCTGTGTTGACTTTTCCTTTTTCATCTTTTAAAAATAATTAGAATAAAAAGAAAATATTTGTAAAAAAAATATGAAAGAACAAAAAGGAAAAATTGAGAATCTTGACGTTTCTTTTATTATTCTTTAACTTTACTTCCTTTTTATTTTTATTATTAAAGAAGAGAAAAAAGGCATAAAACAAGTGAATACATAATAAGAAAGAAAAACGAAAAAGAAATTAAAGAAGAATAAATTAAAAACAAATAAACAAAACCTGGAATATCAAGGTTTCATTTTTTCTTTTATTTCCTTCCTTTTAGTCCATAATTTTATTTTTCTTTTTCACTTTTCACTTTCTTTCTTTTCTTTAAAAAATGGAAATCAAAGGTAAAGAACCTAAACAGGCATTAAAAGAAAAATAAGGAAATACGCGGGATCTCAGTGTTTCCTTTCGCTTCTTTTATTTTCCCTTAATTTTCTTTTCTGTTTATCTTTATTATTAAGAAAAAGAAATAAGGAAAGAAAGCGAAGAAGGGAAATAAAAACGAAAAAGAAATAATAGAAAGCAAAAATAATTAAAATAAGAAGAAAAGAAATTAGAGGAACAAAGAGGAATAACTTTTATTTTTCTTTAATTTTCTTCCCTTTTTAGTTTTTTTTTATTATTTTTATTTTTTCTCCTCGAATTCATTTTTCATCTTTTATTGTTTATCTTTAGTTTCATTTTCTTTCGTTTCCTTTGCTTCTCTTGCAAAAATAATTAAATGCAGATAAAATAGACGTTAAAGAAGAAAAATGAAAAACGTCATTTCTGTTCCTTAATTTTATTTCAAAAGAAAGGACGATACAGAAGTAATAATTAAAATAAGAATAAAAGAAAGAAGAGGAAGAAAAGTTCCCGAAGTTTTATTTTGCTTTTCTCTTTCGTTTTCATTTTTCATCTTTCTTTTCTTTCTTCGTCTTCCGAAAACAATTAAATCAAAGAAGTTAAAGAGACATAAAAAAAGAAAACTTGCATTCGGTTCCACTGTGTGCTTTTTATCAGTTTCTTTATTTAATCTTGCTTTTTATTACTTCAATTTTATACTGTCGTTATATCGTGTTAATTGTTTTATCGAAATATCATTCTTATTCGTTGTCAATAAACCGTCAATGTTTATTCATCCTTGTATATTACGTAAGAACAAAAAAAACACTTGCATCTACTTGTGTTTGTGCTTTGCATATCCTTGAGAAACATCCACAGAATATTAAATTAATATAAAGCTTCCGTTGGTTTCTTATGATCATAAATTATAGTTTCCTTGCAATTACCAACGTTAAAAAATTTTCGGAGAGATGTTAGTTTTCTTTTCCTTTAACTTCAAGTTTTAGGCACTTTTCCTGTTACAATACCTATTTTTCATTTGATTTGCTCACATCTTTTTCCTAAACATCTATAAAATCTCGCTCTGACTGGCAACTCCGTCATTTGTATCCATTCTGCATGTTCTTTCCACTTATTTCTGTTTTCCTTTATTCTCTCATTTATGTCGAAGATGTTTGGACGTTTAAGATTTCAATTGCTTGATTGGAAAACGCATATTTCAGATCCTTTAGGATACTGATGATTTTCCATGAAATTTCGAACGAGTACAGCTACGTACTCTAGTTTGCATGAAGGTATATGGTCCTTTTTGTTCAGTAAATTCAGAAAAGGCAAAAACACTGATAATTCAATTTCCCTTTTACTAGCAACGTCTAATTTAAATGGATTAGTTTTTTTTTTGTGAAAGTTTGCGAAATAGCGATTTGTCTACGGTCTAGCGAACTGGAGGTGTAGGTTCGAATCCTACCGGGAAGCCTGGAATTTTTATTAATTAAAATTTTCAAGAAAAGAACTAATCAAATTAAATTTAATATAGGAAATTGAATTATCTTAAAAAAAAAATAATTTCTTCTTCTTCTTCTCTTCAGGTTTTAGGCATTTTCACTGTTATGTTAAATAAGATAGAATTTAGGATGGTGTTCTGGAATATGCGTATTCCTTGAGGACATTTCCTTTTCCATTCCTTTATAATAGCATCAGTATTAATAATACAACAATGGCGACACAAAGCAGCCTCGTCTAACTCCTTTGTTTGTTGGTATTTCCTTAGTTAATCTTCCGCCTATATTTACCATAATTTTGGTGCCAGTGTATGAAACCTGTATAATTGATGTGGATATCCCTCTTCTTTCATAGCATCCAATAATTTACATCCGTTTACATTATCGAAAGTCAAATATATATTTCTTCGAATAAATCTATTGAAAAATGTTTCATCTTCGAAAAAATACTTACTCACTTGTTTAATAATGAATCAAGAATATTGTTTCAAACGTCTTCTTCGAATTGTAAAACTAATCTAATGGTTTTGATACTAATCAATCGGTTACAATATCTCCTAGCCTGCTTTCTATTCAGTATTGAAATATCCAATGAAGACCATTAAAGATGATTTCAGAGTGCTATATTTCAGGGTCCATAGGCTGTTCTTTGATAGTATCCCATAATTTACATGTGTTTACGTTATCGAAAGCCTTCTCGAAGTCTGTTTCTCTGTTGTATTCCCCGTGCTTTTCTATAATTTGTTGTAGAGTGAATATTCCATCCGTGGTTGATCTGGCTTTTCGGAAGCTCATTAGTTCTCCTGCAATTTATCATCTCCAAAATATTTGTGGATAGTTCCATCTGGGCAAGGGGATTAAAGACCACCAGTGTACCCAATCCTCTAGACAATTATCTACCATTTTACGTTCAATACTGTTTCACTTTTTCCACTCGCTGTCTCGCATCGAATCGGCGAAAACAGATCCGCAGAAGAACAACCTGTATATTTAGTCGACTTTCCACAGAACGCGGAGCAAAAGCGCATTCTCGAGCTCGCATTCATACTCGAGGCGCTGAAACGAACGCGTTGAAGATAAGACTGTTCGCTTAACTCGGGAAAGTAAACATTTTTTTTTCTCAGTTTAAGGTAAAATAACGTTTTCGAATACTTCGCCTTGTTTTGCTGTTACTTCTACGGTTCTAATTACGGTTTCTTGCGGAAGTTGAGCGCCGCGCGAAGGTATTCGCATGCTTCTCAGTCTTGGCGACTCGGATGGCTTTTTTTTCTAAGACGTCGTTTTCGCAGAAACGCATAGGAAATGGAACGAAGACAATATACGCCGTATAACGGTAGATGATTGGATGGTATTTTGTCAAATAAGGTGGAATTTTGATATAACGAACATCGATTTAACGATCTCTTCGATTTTACAAATTTTTGTAATATACGTTTCGGTGACGAGGGAGCGGAAAGTTAACACGTTGGCTGAAAAGTCCCGGGCCTAACAAAGAAAACACGGTTTTTTTGGTTCAAAATTAGCTTTATTCATCAACGTAATCTCCATCAAGAGCAACGCAATCATTCCAGCGCCGCTCTAACATTTCAATACCACTTTTGTAGAACGATTTATCTTTTGCCTCAAAATAGGTCTCAGTTTCAGGGATAACCTCTTCATTCGTACGAAATTTCTTACCGGCGAGCATTTTTTTGAGGTCTGCGAACAGCCAGTAGTCGCTGGGAGCCAAATCTGGCGAATACGGTGGATGTGGCTGCAATTCGAGGTTCAATTCATGTAGTTTTGCCATTGTTTTGATTGACTTGTGACACGGTGCGTTGTCTTGATGAAACAAAATTTTTTTCTTTGCCATATGCGATCGTTTCTTTGCACGCTCCAATAACGCTATATAATATTCACTGTTGATGGTATTACCCTTCTCAAGATAGTCGATGAATATTACACCACGCACGCGCTTTGGACGAGGTTCACCAGTTGCTGTCCACTCAGATGACGATCGTTTTGATTCCGGAGTGAAGTGATGGAGCCAAGTTTCATCCATTGTCACATATCGACACAAAAATTCCGGTTTGTTACGTTTAAACATGGCCAAACGCTGCTCAGAATCATCAACACGTTCTTGTTTTTGGTCAACAGTGAGCAAACGCGGCACCCACTTTGAACAGAGCTTTTTCATAGTCAAATGCTCATGCAATATAAAGCCAATACGTTCTTTTGATATCTTTACGATGTCAGCTAACTCACGCAACTTCACTTTTCGATCATTCAAAACGATTTTGTGGATTTTTTTGATGTTTTCCACTGCGTTCTGCATCATCGGTGTCTCTATGATCACGTTTGAAGTCAGCAAACCAACGTTTTATTGTTGTTTCTGATGGAGGGGAGTCCCCATAACACTTTTCAAGCCATTGCTTCGCTTGAACGGTATTTTTTCCCATCAAAAAGCAGTGTAAAATTAAAACACGAAATTGTTTTTGATCCATTGTCTTGAAAATAACAAAAGTAGCGTGACTCTTAGCACAATAACTCACAAACTAATGAATAGAATATCATGAAATTTTAACAACAGTCTTTTGAAGGTTAGTACTAACTGAGAGAAAGGTGACTGCAATAAAACTAGCGTCACCTATGTCTTAGGCCCGGGACAAAATCGTTTTGAATGATTGAAAAGTGAAGTTGCGTGAGTTAGCTGACATCGTAAAGATATCAAAAGAACGTATTGATTCTGAGCAGTGTTTGGCCATGTTTAAAAGTAACAAACCGGAATTTCCGCGTCGATATGTGACAACGGATGAAACATGGATCCATCACTTCACTCCGGAATCAAAACGATCGTCATCTGAGTGGACAGCAACTGATGAACCTCGCCCAAAGCGCTCGAAAGCACAACAATCGGCTGGAAAGGTTATGGCCTCGGTATTTTGGGATGTGCGTAGTGTAATATTCATCGACTATCTTGAGAAAGGAAATACCATCAACAGTGAATATTATATAGCGTTATTGGAGCGTTTGAAGGCCGAAATTGCGAAGAAACGACCGCACATGGCAAAGAAAAAAATTTTGTTTCATCAAGACAACGCATCGTGTCACAAGTCAATCAAAACAATGGCAAAACTACACGAATTGAACTTCGAATTGCTCCCACATCCACCGTATTCGCCAAATTTGGCTCCCAGCGACTACTGGCTGTTCGCCGACCACAAAAAAACCGCCGGTAAGAAATTTCGCGCGAATGAAGAGGTTATCGCTGAAACTGAGGCCTATTTTGAGGCAAAAGATAAATCGTTCTACAAAAGTGGTATTGAAATGTTAGAGCGGCGCTGGAATGATTGCGTTGCTCTTGATGGAGATTACGTTGATGAATAAAGCTAATTTTGAACCAAAAAAAAAAACGTGTTTTCTTCGTTAGGCCCGGAACTTTTCAACCCATGTGTTAATCTACAATAAATAAGAAAATCTATCTGTCTCTAAGGGAGTACAATAATACTCCCTCTCCTACAATAGAATCCCTGACTGAAGCCAAAATCCACATTTGAATGATTGTAACTAGAACCTATCAAATAGTAGATAGTACCAACTATTTATAACTAGTACTTAAAATTACAACTAGCAAGAAGCCAATAATCGCACAGGTTAAAAAAAAGTAAAAAAACCCGATTACAACATGTTATAATTTATTATTTGCTTCTTTACTAATCTTTTGCATGTTATTTTTTAGTTTCATTTATATACCATAGAAGTTTTGAAATCGTAATTATCCTCTGATATAACGAAATTCCTGTTTAATATACTACTACCGTTACAAACAAAAGATTTAACATGCGTTCATAAAAGAAGCCAATCTAAACATTTATAGGCCCACATGTGTTCTTTAAAGACTACTTCTTCGAGCAACAAATCCGTTGTTTGATGTCATATGTGACAGGTAACACAGATTTGCTAAGTGCAAATGATCGTACCATATGAGTCGGGTCAGATATGTCGGTTATAATCTCCTTGCTGCATCTACATTAGTAAGTCGTACGCGAATTTACAAAATAAATATAAAAATCGTGCATTTTCTTTAAAGTTATTTTCTAGTGTTGTGCATTGCTGAGTTATTAAAATAATTAAAAGTAAGTAAAACAAGGAATAAATAATACTGTATATCAGGTAACGAAACAAATTCGTGTTTTTTTTATGTAATACATATATATATTCATTAAGAAACAATAATAGACAACATGACACCAATTTTTGTATGCCCCTTCTGTAGAACTTATGGATTTTGAATAAAAAAATTCACAGACTGTATTTGTTACATCAACTCGAGTTTTGAACTGTCTGTGCGTCGTACAGTAGTCAAGAGACAAAAAAAAATAGTAAGTACTTGGCACTTTGTGTCAGGAGACTATGGAGGCAGCAGTAACGTTTTCGAGTCAAATTCAGAATTTTTCCCGTGTCAATTTTGCTGTTATCCTGTAAGAATATAGTTTTTTCGATTGACTAAAGAAGTTTTTGGATGAGTGCTACGCTGAAACGGTCCACGATATACACTTTTCGTCACAGGCTTTTAATCGATCAAGAAATAGTTCATTATCATTGCGTGAAATGTTTCTTCGAACAAATGGTATCATTTGACAATTCATGTGAGACTCATTTGTTAAACTTCCACGTCTTTGCTAGCTGATGAAAGTGCAAACGAATGGCTCCACCACTCATATTGAACCATTTTGCAAGCTCTAGGTATATTGTGTTGAAATTTTCCTCCGCAACCTGTTTAAGATCCTTGCTGTTGGTGATCTTCAATCTCCTAGAATGTACTTCTTCGGCCAAGCTGAGATCCCTCAAAGAAAATTTCTTAAACCACTTAAGTGCTGTTCGATCATTAATGGCGGCCCTTCTCAATGTGGTACATATTTTTCACGCCGCCGTTGTGGCTTTGGTACCAAGTTTGTATTCAGAAAGTAAATAACCTCAAACTAAAGTTGTATACGTTGCCATTTTCAACTTTTCAAATTAGAAACTAAACGGTTGTCACCAAATATGTGTGGAAAAATATTCGTGGCACTCGGCTGTGTAGAAAAACCGTGGATTCAAGAAAAACAACATAAATTGATGATAGATACCACCCTCAACCGCCCGTACGAGAACTGGATTTACAAGAAAACTGATTGTCTTTTCAGAAGATCAACTTCAATTATTCAATACGAGACTAAAAATTGGGATTCATCAGGAGGAAGTACCATTACCTGAACTGGAGAGTGATTTAGAATTCGTATTGTCATATTTAGTAGCAGTTAAACTAACAATCAACAAGGTCTTAGAGCAGAAAATTTTTATTAACTGGAAAACTAACCAAAAATAAAGACGTAGATACTGGAAAATTCTTAAAAAATAAATTTTAATTCAGTTTGAAGTAAAAATGGTTTATTTTTATATAAAAATAATTACAATTAAATTTACTCTCTCGCAAACCTTGAAATTCTTCTTCTTCTTCAGATTTAAGTTGGTAGAATAACTTTAAAAAAATGTAAATTGATTTATTCCTTGGTGTTAGTGACAGCGCTTAAGTGTAAGTAATTCAGTTTCTATCACACCGTTGATATACGGTTGTCAAATTAGATTTTGACGTTTTGACAAATAACGACACACAAACGTTTGAAAAAATAAAAAGTTTAATAATAATAAATAATAGTTGCATTAAATGTTGATGTTATTGAAGGAACTTCTTAAATTATGTAGTGTAATTTTCTCGCAGATATTTTGGATGCCTTCAATAATTTCATCAATTGCATGAGGAGGATTTGTAAATATTCTATTTTTTTAAGTGTGGATATATAATACAATCCATAATTGTCAGGTCAGGAGATCGTGGTGGAAAGTCTACCATTCGATTATCAAAGAATTCACGCAACAATTCTATTATTTCCCCCCGTTGTATGAGGTGTTGCATTGTCTTTGTGGAAATATCCCTCGCAGAGTTCATCGCCATGTAAATGATTTAGAAATGGTTGTAATAAATTGTTACGATATCGTTCCGCGTTTATGGTATCATTAAAAAATATTGGATCAATAATCCGTCTACAAGAAACAGCAAGCCAAGCAGCGCTATTTTGTGAGAATGCAAGGGTCTCATGTGGATTTTCGCTAGATTAGACGCGCATTGTTTATTTATTTATATCCTAATAGGTGACGCAATGCTTCATCCGATTTTGACCTTTCTAATAGAGAGCAGATCTTACATGATATTTTATCTGATTTGAATAATATAATTGAGATACCTCAGCGACATTCCTTGATCCTAAAATCCCTTTTACAAGTTTCTTTTTTTTCTGACAAAATTTTTTCTGACTCTTTAATTTTATCAGATTAATCTTCTATTAATTGTATCCTATTACACGTAGTGGACGAGGCCAAGAAGCTGGTTTTAGTCATTGATCGCAATTTTAGGTGTAATACTCAAATACTGAAATATATTAAAAATGCTGATTATGCCTTAGAACTAATATATCCTCGTCGCCACCATTTGTCTTATAAAACAAAAGCCGAGTTATGTGAGAACTTAGTTTTGTCACAATTTGATTCTTGTTCTCCAGTTTTCGGACCAGGTTTAACTGGGGATATGTTACGTAGTCTTCAGCGTCCTAAAAACTCATGTATTCGCTTGATATTTGGTGTTCGCAAGCCCGAACACGTAACCCATAAATAAACTGATTTGAATTAGTTGAATATGGTAAATAGATTATATTTACAGAAGGGGTGTATGAATTATAGTATCCTTGCCTCCGAAGCTCCAACGCACTTATACAACAAGCTATGTTGTATAAGTTGTACTGACCTTCATCATCTAGGTATGCGACTTAATATTTCGATATTTTACAATAACTTAATTGGGGAAGTTAAGAGTTATTCGCTACCTAAATTAAAAGCATGGTAGCGGGCATTCTTGTTTATTAATCCGCGATGAACACTGTCCCGATTGTATCTTTGATTTTTCTTGAAGTGTGATAGTGAATGTGTTATTCAGTTGCTTTGTTGTAAGAACTATATGTTTGTGCTTAATCCATGATTGACACAATTTAGGTTTAAGTTAGAATTAGGCATAGTCTCTCTTTCAATTTTATTTTCGCTGTATCATAAGGTTAAATGGAAGACCAAAAACAGTTTTGATCTACTCTTACTATTATTATTGTTATTATTCATCGTAGCCATTGACAATAATTAAACCGGTTTGCATCATCAAGCTGAGTAAAGCCCTTGCACTCAATGAAACTTGTATGGCAACTTTTGTAAATCCTTCTTAAGGACTGCCCGGCATGTTTCATATGTAAGTTGCGCTTGCTGTGAAAGCTTGCGAATAGATTTTGTAGGTGATTGAGTTATTCGTAACTGGACATCTGGTATATTTTCACCTGTCCATTTTAATGTTCGACCACTACCTGGTTTTTGGGATATAGATCCTGTCTCATCAAATTTTGCCACTGATTCTTGAATAAGTTACCGTAAACTGTTATCTGTTACTGGAAAATTTGTAAGTTCTGCAGAAATTAATCCATATATGGTTGCAAAGAGTCCAACCATCCTGCATGTTCTAATTTTATATCATTTCTGAAGTATGTGATTTATTGTAAAGATTTTTGTGCCAATAAGCCAATGCAGTACACATAACAAATATATTTTATTTGTCACTACGAATTCACTACTCATGACTAAGATATTTTGAAGAAATAATTTCATGGCTTGCAGGAGGGTAAATTTATATGATTTTGCGAATCAAAGCTGAATCAGAATCCATCTATATTAGGATTGAACTAGTGTTGGAAGGAAGGTGATGACAAAATTCAAACAAATTGGATTTTGAGCGAAATTCACATCTAAAATTGCCAATAAACACATCATGGCGTTTGTGTGATTTATCATTATTAATGTAACCAGAGTAAACTTTAAAAGCTTGTGCCAAAGACTAGTAGTTTATGAAAGATCGATAACCAACACCAACAAGATATTTTGAAGAAATAATTTCATGGCTTGCAGGAGGATAAATTTATATGATTTTGCGAATCAAAGCTGAATCAGAATCCGTCTATATTAGGATTGAACTAGTGTTGGAAGGAAGGTGATGACAAAATTCAAACAAATTGGATTTTGAGCGAAATTCACATCTAAAATTGCCAATAAACATATCATGGCGTTTGTGTGATTTATCATTATTAATGTAACCAGAGCAATCTTTAAAAGCTTGTACCAAAGACTAGTAGTTTATGAAAGATCGATAACCAACACCAACAAGATATTTTGAAGAAATAATTTCATGGCTTGCAGGAGGATAAATTTATATGATTTTGCGAATCAAAGCTGAATCAGAATCCGTCTATATTAGGATTGAACTAGTGTTGGAAGGAAGGTGATGACAAAATTCAAACAAATTGGATTTTGAGCGAAATTCACATCTAAAATTGCCAATAAACATATCATGGCGTTTGTGTGATTTATCATTATTAATGTAACCAGAGCAATCTTTAAAAGCTTGTACCAAAGACTAGTAGTTTATGAAAGATCGATAACCAACACCAACAAGATATTTTGAAGAAATAATTTCATGGCTTGCAGGAGGATAAATTTATATGATTTTGCGAATCAAAGCTGAATCAGAATCCGTCTATATTAGGATTGAACTAGTGTTGGAAGGAAGGTGATGACAAAATTCAAACAAATTGGATTTTGAGCGAAATTCACATCTAAAATTGCCAATAAACATATCATGGCGTTTGTGTGATTTATCATTATTAATGTAACCAGAGCAATCTTTAAAAGCTTGTACCAAAGACTAGTAGTTTATGAAAGATCGATAACCAACACCAACAAGATATTTTGAAGAAATAATTTCATGGCTTGCAGGAGGATAAATTTATATGATTTTGCGAATCAAAGCTGAATCAGAATCCGTCTATATTAGGATTGAACTAGTGTTGGAAGGAAGGTGATGACAAAATTCAAACAAATTGGATTTTGAGCGAAATTCACATCTAAAATTGCCAATAAACATATCATGGCGTTTGTGTGATTTATCATTATTAATGTAACCAGAGCAATCTTTAAAAGCTTGTACCAAAGACTAGTAGTTTATGAAAGATCGATAACCAACACCAACAAGATATTTTGAAGAAATAATTTCATGGCTTGCAGGAGGATAAATTTATATGATTTTGCGAATCAAAGCTGAATCAGAATCCGTCTATATTAGGATTGAACTAGTGTTGGAAGGAAGGTGATGACAAAATTCAAACAAATTGGATTTTGAGCGAAATTCACATCTAAAATTGCCAATAAACATATCATGGCGTTTGTGTGATTTATCATTATTAATGTAACCAGAGCAATCTTTAAAAGCTTGTACCAAAGACTAGTAGTTTATGAAAGATCGATAACCAACACCAACAAGATATTTTGAAGAAATAATTTCATGGCTTGCAGGAGGATAAATTTATATGATTTTGCGAATCAAAGCTGAATCAGAATCCGTCTATATTAGGATTGAACTAGTGTTGGAAGGAAGGTGATGACAAAATTCAAACAAATTGGATTTTGAGCGAAATTCACATCTAAAATTGCCAATAAACATATCATGGCGTTTGTGTGATTTATCATTATTAATGTAACCAGAGCAATCTTTAAAAGCTTGTACCAAAGACTAGTAGTTTATGAAAGATCGATAACCAACACCAACAAGATATTTTGAAGAAATAATTTCATGGCTTGCAGGAGGATAAATTTATATGATTTTGCGAATCAAAGCTGAATCAGAATCCGTCTATATTAGGATTGAACTAGTGTTGGAAGGAAGGTGATGACAAAATTCAAACAAATTGGATTTTGAGCGAAATTCACATCTAAAATTGCCAATAAACATATCATGGCGTTTGTGTGATTTATCATTATTAATGTAACCAGAGCAATCTTTAAAAGCTTGTACCAAAGACTAGTAGTTTATGAAAGATCGATAACCAACACCAACAAGATATTTTGAAGAAATAATTTCATGGCTTGCAGGAGGATAAATTTATATGATTTTGCGAATCAAAGCTGAATCAGAATCCGTCTATATTAGGATTGAACTAGTGTTGGAAGGAAGGTCATGACAAAATTCAAACAAATTGGATTTTGAGCGAAATTCACATCTAAAATTGCCAATAAACATATCATGGCGTTTGTGTGATTTATCATTATTAATGTAACCAGAGCAATCTTTAAAAGCTTGTACCAAAGACTAGTAGTTTATGAAAGATCGATAACCAACACCAACAAGATATTTTGAAGAAATAATTTCATGGCTTGCAGGAGGATAAATTTATATGATTTTGCGAATCAAAGCTGAATCAGAATCCGTCTATATTAGGATTGAACTAGTGTTGGAAGGAAGGTGATGACAAAATTCAAACAAATTGGATTTTGAGCGAAATTCACATCTAAAATTGCCAATAAACATATCATGGCGTTTGTGTGATTTATCATTATTAATGTAACCAGAGCAAACTTTAAAAGCTTGTGCCAAAGACTAGTAGTCTATGAAAGACCGATACCCAACACCAACAAGATATTTTGAAGAAATAATTTCATGGCTTGCAGGAGGGTAAATTTATATGATTTTGCGAATCAAAGCTGAATCAGAATCCGTCTATATTAGGATTGAACTAATGTTGGAAGGAAGGTGATGACAAAATTCAAACAAATTGGATTTTGAGCGAAATTCACATCTAAAATTACCAATAAACATATCATGGCGTTTGTGTGATTTATCATTATTAATGTAACCAGAGCAAACTTTAAAAGCTTGTGCCAAAGACTAGTAGTTTATGAAAGTTCGATACCCAACACCAACAAGATATTTTGAAGAAATAATTTCATGGCTTGCTAGAGGGTAAATCTATATGATCAGATAGTATATTATTAATACATAGATTTGACGAAATAAATACGCGAAAAACTAGAATAGTTAGCAGGAAAAGAGAGAAAGAAAATATAGACACGCTTGAAAAAGTTGGTCATTACACCAACGAAACGTATTCCTTTAAACATCCAAACGACCGAAGTTTCCCAAAATAGAAGACTCAAAGTTAAGGTTAACACAAATGGAAATCCAATTCTCACTATATTGTTCTACAATATCTGTAATTTAAACATTTTACCGAAGCTCAATCAGAAACATGTCACTCAATAAATATTTCGTGGAATCAACCTGTCCAACCTTGGTATTTTTTTTTTTTTAATTAAAACGTAATTCGCGACCTGCAAGTTATTTGCTATTTTTACCGCCGCCAACCTACTACAAGGCTAAACAGTAGACAAATCAATTCATAGTGTGTACGGTGTTAATCCGACCATGACTACCGTCAACTTTACAAGTCAAGTTTATTAACCTTGCCAAACGTATTATGTAACCGACATCTGAACAATGTACACATAGCTCGACGTAGAAGAATTCCAAGGCAATATCTACCTTTTTTTATTGCACTAACAAAAAAAAAATTAGCCAGTCATTCATAAATTATTTCAAACACCAACCGGTATTGAGAGACAATGCGAAAATGTTGCGAAACATTAGACAAATCGAATTCTGTCTGGAATCTCCAACACTAACAAAATAAATAACCGACATCCTTAAGGCCATAGGAAATCGTTTCCTGGTAGAATTCAGCTAATTATAAATTTGTTTAATTGGCACTGTCGCGTTGAAATTCTTCAACGATTCGTTATTTGTTGGCGAGAAGACAAAACATGAAACGTTATTATGGTATCAAGTTAAAATATCCATATCAAGTACATGTTTTGTTTGTTTAACAACTTTATACGTTCGATTACGTGTGTGTATATTTGCTTAGTACGCGGTTTTCACAATTGTTTTGAGCTGATTGTTGTAATTTTAAGGACGGAAAACATTAAATAATATACACTACCGCTCAAAAGTGTTTAGGCACCCCTGTTTTCATGGATTATTCATATAGTATTATGTTTACCAAAAAAACATTATAATAAAATGAAATACATATTTAAAATGTAGTTCAGTAAGATAAACACCCATTATATCGCATAAGGTTTACTATCATTTATCTGCACTTGGTCGGATTACCATAAACTGTTTATTGCGGTGCAATTACAATAACAATCCCTCTGAATTTACAGGGTAAATTTAGTCATCTGTTAGATTGTAGGTAATAATGTTTAAATTACCTTCCTAGAAGATTATAGTGAAATCTGTAACCTATGGTCAGTTGCAGTGTGGTATTTACTCTATTCACATCGTGAGCGAAATATCGTGTGACAATTTTTTAAGATGCCTCCACGAAGAAAAAATAGTGCGGAAACACGTGCGCTTATAATAGCCTACCATAAAAAGTGGCATAAGTAATCGACAATTTGCCAAAGAAATGAAAATACACCACGCTACGGTTGACTATAACGTAAAAAAAATATCGGGAAACTGGCAGTTTTCTTAATAAAAGACGGAGTGGAAGGCCAAAAGCGACAACATCTGCAGATGATCGCAGAATAGCGGAAATCACCGCAGAATTAAATGTTGGTCAGCAAAAACTAGTCAGTGTTTCTACGGTCAAACGTCGCCTACAGAAAGCCGGGCTCCTTGGACGTATTGCGATGAAAAAGCCATTACTACGCAAACAAAACAAGCAAAAGCGACTTAAATGGGCTCGTGAATACCAACACTGGACCATAGAAGAGTGGAATAACGTCCTATGGACGGATGAGTCCAAATTTGAACTGTTCGGAACCCGAAGACGCATATTCGTAAGAAGATCTGTGGGTGAACGTGCAAAAGAAGAGTGTATTGCTGCTACCGTGAAGCATGGTGGAGGTTCTATCATCATTCGGGGCTGTTTTGCTGGCACTAGTGTAGAGGACATTGTGAAAATTGACGGTATATTAAAAAAAGAAGGCTACCGAGAATTTTTGGAGAACCACGCAATACCTTCCGGAATTCGGCTTTTGGGTCAAAATTTTATCTTCCAGCAGGATAATGACCCAAAACATTCCTCTAAGTTATGTAAAGACTATTTACGCCATTTAGAAGAGGAAGGAACTCTCAAAATTATGGAATGGCCTCCCCAGAGCCCCGACTTGAATCCAATCGAGTTACTATGGGAAGAACTAGATCGAGAAGTACGAAAATCGGCTCCGACATCAGCTACTGACGTGTGGAACAAATTGCAATCGAGTTGGACCTCAATAACACAAGAAACTCTGGCAAAACTTATTGCGAGAATGCCTCGATTGTGTGCTGCAATTATTAAATCAAAAGGAGGTCACATAGATGAAAGCAAAATTTAAATTAAACATTTTAATTTTCACAATTATTTAATATATTTTTATTCATGTACGTGTATCTGTACATAAAAAAAAATATTATTAACATTTTTGCTGTCAGTGAGAGTCCCTAAACACTTTTGAGCGGTAGTGTGTCTATACATATTCCACATGATGTATACAAATATAATGCGGTATCTCGGAGTATAAGGTTATAACTTTTATCATGCGGGAAATTGCATATAGTACGAGGGCGACCTGAAATGAAGTGGATTCATTGGTCGGAAAAGGAAACCTGTTTTATGGCAACTGTCAAAATTTCAGACGTCTACTGTCAATAGTTGTTGTTTAAGACTGTGTTTTGTGTACCAAGTCAGACGGTTTCGCAAAAATGTAATAAAACACTTCTGGCTGGCTGGAAAAAAAGCCACGGAAATTCGAAATATTTTGCTAGAGGTTCATGGTGGATGTACTCCATCATTTTCGACCATCAGCATTTATGTGAGCGAATTCAAACGTGACCACACAAGCACTGGTGACGAAATGATCAACAAGATTCGTGATGTCGTGTTAGCCAATCACCGAATGAAGCTGAAAGAGATAGTAAAGACAACAGGCATCTCAGAAGAACGCGTTGGCCATGTCCTACACGAAATTGTAAAGTCTGCTAGTGAAGCAAGTCAGTTTAATGTGGACTCATTTTCTGTTGAAAATAAGGTGGCGCCGATTATCTCAGACATACATCTCAAAGCCACAGCATCTAATATAAATTTCGAATCTTTTAAATTTCGAGATAAATATCCGAATCTAAGGCAAATTGCCCTTCGGTTGACAGCAATGTTTGGGTCAACTTATTCGTGCGAGTCTGCATTTTCTAAAATGAAAATAATTAAGTCAAAATATCGCAATCGACTGACTGACAAACATATGTCATCATGCTTGCAATTAATATTTAGTAATTACGTAGCATCTTACGAAAAGTACGCTGAAGATATGCAGTGCCATGCACCGACATTCAAAGATTTGTCATTACTTAGTTTGGTAACTAAAAACCAATAAAAACCCATTTTTGGATATCGGTTTTTCCATGAACTTTTTTAGAGCAGTGACCTACACCTATGACCTACCTACGCCATGATACGTCCTACCTACCTACACTAGAATCCTGTATCACACATACTTGCGGCATCTCTATAGTCGATCGCTCGTAGCCTAGCAATTTTGAGGTAGATCGCCAGTCTGAGCAATAGGAATTTAAAGAATATTTATTCGAACGTAAGTTTACCTTTATACGATCATTATAATTATAGTTTGTATACTTCTAATTTCAAAAATACACAGACAGGTGCTGATCGGTTTAATACCCGCAAAGAATTTGATCATTATCTTCCGAATGTTATTGGTGCTTTAGGTGGAAAGCATATAACGCAAGCTTTTTAACAAAAAAAGTCGTTACGATACACCCTGTATATAGAAATTCCTTTAATATAATTTCCATATATTTTTTTTAAAATATCGATTAGCGAGGATACGCTTGAGAAGTGTAGTTAATTTAAATTCTCCATATTAGAGTCGTAAGAAAAAGTTCATCAGCGGTATATATAAATTGATTTCGGTGATTGCTGCGGAAATGGTACAGATAACAGTTAGTTTAGACTAATTGCACACGCCTTGCGCAGTAATATTGGTATATCATTATCTGCTTTCCAGGTCACTATAACTGTATAGTTTTTTTGAAAAATAATTTAAAAAAATCCTCTGCGTATCTACGAGAATATTGAAGGTGGGATGATAATTTCTCTTATTGACATCGATACCTCCTGGATTTTAAATCTAATTTTGATTATCCTTTGTATAAAAGTCCATCATAAAATTAATGCTTTATTCTCGCTTTTAAATGTTTATTTGAATTTCCAGATGGATCCATTAAAAACTTTATTCTCCAACGTCATCAATACGATGGATATCCTAACTATCGGATTCATCGGACTCTTCTTCCTAATGGTCGGTTACAAGCCACCCTGGTGGTCGAAAAATCCAAATCTATCGGCATCCCCAAGTTGCCAAATACCCGGTCCACCATCTTTACCAATCTTAGGTACACGTTGGACTTTCTCCTGGATAGGTGGTTACAGCCTGAGTAAAGTCCACCTCTTCTACAGGGACATGTTTAAGAAGTACGGGCCTATTATCAAAGAGGAAGCCCTTTGGAACATTCCGGTAATTAGCGTAGTGAATCGGAGTGATATGGAAAAGGTTCTGAAATCTTCGGGGAAGTATCCGATCAGACCCCCTACTGAAGCTATCGCTTATTACAGAAGGAGCCGGCCGGAAAGGTATGCCAGTGCTGGCGTTGTTAATGAGCAAGGTGTGTAAAATTGCTAATAAATTCCACTAAATCGTATTCAAACCATCTTATGTTTTCAGGGGAAATTTGGGCACATCTTCGAGCAAACCTAACAAAGGACGTAACGAGTCCTCACACGATTTCGACATTCCTACCTCAAATCGGTGACATGTCCAAAGATCTCTGCTCTTTGATTAGACATTTTCGTCAAGAAGATGATAAAATTACCCAACTCGAATTCCTCACTCGCCGATTGGGATTGGAAGCGATGTGTATCTTGATTCTAGGACGTAGAATGGGGTTCCTACTACCGGAAGGGGAAACCGATATAGCAAAACGACTGAGAATAGCTGTACACCATCACTTCCTAGCATGCAGAGATACTTATTACGGGCTTCCACTGTGGAAATTGTTCCATACACCTTCCTATTCCCATCTAATCAAAAGCGAAGAAAGCATATATAATCTAGCGTTAGAATTGATAAGGACTGCTGATGAGGAAACACGGAAGAGTCTTGTCTTTGAATCAATTTTGAACGCGAATACCGATGACAGAGAAAAAACAGCTGCTATAGTCGATTTTATAGCATCTGGTATTCAAACATTGGGCAACACGTTAGTTTTTCTCCTAAGTTTGATTAGCAAACGTAAAGATATTCAGGAAGAAATCGCTACGAATGAAAACAGCGAGTATATCAGAGCATGCATCAAAGAAACCTTCCGGCTGTTACCGACAGCTAATTGCCTCGCCAGGGTAATCGAAAAAGATCTCGAATTATCCGGACATAATCTGAAAGCTGGTAGTGTGGTGGTTTGCCAAACAGGCTTAGCTTGCAGGGATCCAAACAATTTTCCAAATCCGGACGAATTCTTACCAGAGAGGTGGATTGGTGATGAGAAGTCTAAAACATTGTCCAACTCCACATTTCTGCTGTTGCCCTTCGGCCATGGGAAAAGACAATGCCCTGGGCGAAGGTTCATCGACCAAAGTTTGCCTATTATATTAAAAGAAATTGTACGAAATTTTATAATTAGTTACGACGAAAAAAATATCGATGTTTCTTTTGAATTTATAATGGCACCAGTGGGACCTGTACAGATGACTTTCAAAGATCGTTCCTAGCTGTTTAACTATGTAGTAACACGAAGCATTTGGGACCTGTTTATTTGATAGCAATTTTTTTTGCAAATACGATGCTTAAGTTTAAGTATTAACTATAAGTTTAATATATATATAAATAATAAATCGCCTTTATACATATATGTTTTAAAAGGCGAGATTAAAACATGAGTGAAAATTCAGAGCCATCTACAGGTATGTAACGAAATTATCATTTAAATATTTGGTCACGGAAATAGACCAATGGAATTGATCAAAAAATATTGATTGAGATTTAATTAATCCATCTTTAAGGTTGTGTCAAATAGGCTGTGTTGTAGATACATACATTTTTTTATAAGTAATAAATGCGATAGAATCATAATATATAATTGTATATGTATATATTCGTATATATAAAACGTAACAATATTTTTGCAATTACTAATGTTATGTTTTTTAATAATAAAATCACTTTATTAACCTTATTTATTTTTATTACAATTTTACACTTGTTCTAATTGTCATTTTTAAAAAATAAAAGTAAAAAAGTAAGAATTACTACACAAACAATCCAAAAATATGTATAATAAATTATTTAAAATTCTTTCAAATTTAATACTTCCCGCCGAATTTTAAGAGAAAAAAATAGTGAAGGTCATTCGTGTGATGTTAGTTACATTACATTGTGTTCGTTATGCTTATAAATCAATATATATCAACTTTAAAACGAAAAATTTACAACGATACCTATTTATTTTATATATTTGGGTATAAATTTTGTGCCTAATCGTCGTTTTTTTTTTGTAATTCTATACTGCATTATAATATTGGTACTTCATTGTAAGGTATTGGTAAACCTGCCTGAATTGCGCCAAACTTTACTTCTTTTGTGTGTAATTGTGTTATTTAAATGTTTACATGTATAAATGTTGCTAAAACATGGATTTTGTTTGTCTTTCAAGTTTAAGTGCAACTAAAAAGCCTTCTAAACAGGGTAATTATATCACAGCTACGTGTAAGAATCATTTCTTGATATGACATACTATTAATTTAGGAAGGGCACATTGGGATTTTGCTAGCACTAGTTTAAGTTCGAAAGAACCTGCATCAAGGAAAAGGAGATTAAACTTAACCACGTTAAACGATTACACTAATAGTAATGCTTCTAAAAAAATGAACGAATGTGCCAAGGATAATCTTGGTGATGACAGTGACGATATTTTGGAAAGTAGCTTTGAAGTTTTTGACGATACACAAACGTTGCTTAGCCGAAACAACAGTACATCAACGAATAGTAATTGTCTATCATTTACTCAATTATGTTCCGATACACAAGTGTTAAAGCAAATTGATCGGGATATTAGTGACAGCGATAAATCACTTAAGTTGGATCGTAACATTTTAGACGAAACTTCATTAACAGGTTTTGAGGATCTAAATAATGAATTTTCACAAATAAGCCATAATTTACCCATTAATAGGTCTGGAACAAAAATGGAAAAGGAAGGAAAATCGCCTGATCATTGTGTAAATAAAGGTGTGTAATTATGATAAAGTCACTTCACACATCACATTGTATTGATTTAAACATATTTCTTAGTTATTAAATTTAAGACCGATGAAGATGATGTAAAAAATGGAATATCTCAAGTTTTTACAACATCGCAATATAGGAAAGATGTGGAGATACTTTTCAAGAAAGTTGAGTATTCGATATGCGAGTTAGGGCCAAATCAAGATCAAACCCTTGCTAAAGACGCAGAAGATTTGGTTGATACAGATGCGAAATTTACAGCGAACATCCTTTCCGCGATGGATTGGGACGATCAATCATGGCTGCATGAAGCTACGCTATCGCAGGAGGAAAACCAAAAGCTTGGCTCTGTCATAAAAAATGCTTTGTTGAAAAACGCAGAGAGAAATGTCAGTCCAGGGAAGGTAATAAATCGGACATTGTTGGAAACTGAAATCGTTTATAGCGAACTGGGGGATTTTTATGGGTTGCCGAAGAAGGTTAAAGATTTGCTTCAGATGTATAGGGGAATTGCAAATCTTTACGGTAAGATAATTTCTGTAACTACAAATTTAGTAGAAAGGCTGTTATAGTTATGTTATTTTTTTTTTAGATTGGCAAGATGAATGCTTAAACTTACCAGCAATTAAGGAAAAGAAAAATTTAGTTTATGCTTTACCAACGAGTGGAGGTAAAACTTTAGTAGCAGAGATCTTGATTTTACGGGAAATCCTTTGTTGGAAACGTAACGCCCTCTTTATTTTACCATACGTAGCAATAGTACAGGAAAAGGTAAGGGTTACAACGTAGAAAGTGAAAATTGATTGAATATGCACATTTAGGTATGGGCTTTATCACCATTTGCAGTGGCTTTAGACTTTTTAGTCGAAGAATACGCAGCTGGAAAGGGTAAATTTCCTCCTAGGAAAAGACGAAGAAAGAATTCTGTTTACGTGGCTACGATAGAAAAGGCTTTAGGCCTCGTGAATAGCTTAATAGATACGGGAAGAACTGGAGAGTTAGGTTTGGTTGTCGTTGACGAATTGCATTTAATTGGAGATGAAAGCAGAGGTGCCACTTTAGAAGAGTTATTAAGTAAATTACTATGTATACAAGGTACGAATAGTTTTTTTTTTTAAGTAACTATTTAAGATCTGGAACGTGAAATGGTTAACCTTAATTTTTTTAAAATCAGCTGATCGCTAATTCGCCATCTTATTATTTCACAGTTAAATAATCACAGTTACTAGAATTAAGTGCTGTTCTTTTTTGTAACAGAGAACACTCAAATCATTGGAATGAGCGCCACCATAGGCAATTTACCCGAAATTTGCAAATTTCTCAACGCTGAGGCTTACACACGAAACTTTCGACCGGTCGAGCTAGTTGAATACGTCAAATGCGGCGACGAATTGGCAAAAATAAATTGGAATGCTAAAGATGAGGAGGATTTATTGAATTTCGAAAAGAAATGCAATTTTCCAGTAAGCTCACTGTCAATATTTATCGATAACGCACCAAGAGAGATATTTCTTTTGTAGTATTCAGAAAAATTGAAAAAAATTGATCCCGATTTCTTAGGCGGGATGGTTATGGAAGTGGTTCCTAATGACTCTTGTTTAATATTTTGCTCGTCCAAAAAGAATTGCGAGAACGTGGCTCATCTTTTGTGTAGAGTTTTACCAGCGTAAGCATTAGTAAATTAAAATTTCACTTATGGGAATTCTTTATTGCAGCCATTTGAAGGAGATAAAGACCAAGGAAAAAGATGATTTAAAACAGGCGTTAGAACTAGAGAGTGGTACCTTATGTAATATACTGAAGACGTCTCTCTTATTTGGCGTGGCCTATCACCATTCAGGTAATTTGTTACAGGGTGTTTTAAAACTCCGTTGATAAATTGTCAAAAAATACCTTCGATCCTAGATCCTACTCCAGCAATTTGACAAAGTTTTTACATCCTAGGCCTGACTGCTGATGAAAGACGTTTAATTGAAGATGGATTTCGTGCTGGAACCTTAAACGTTATATGCTGCACCTCAACCTTAGCAGCTGGAGTCAATTTACCAGCAAAAAGGGTCATCTTACGACAACCCTACATCGGTAAAGACTTTATCAACCTCTCGAGATACAAGCAAATGGTAGGAAGAGCTGGGAGAGCTGGCTTAGGTGATAGTGGTGAGAGCATAGCAATATGCACCATTCAAGACTTACCAAAAATCAAAGAATTGCTTCTATCACCCATGGACGAAGCAGTATCTTCAATGCATCAGAATGGGGCCATCGGATTAAGACAATTGTTATTGAGCCTTATCAGTCTTAACATAGCAACTACTCGGGTTGACCTGTTTAGAATGGCGAAGAAGACCTTGTTAGCCGTGCAAGAAGCACGTGTTGGACTTGAATTGAAAAAGATAACAGATAAGGCGATTGTGGAGTTGTTCAAGTTGGGAGCTGTGAAAGTTGAGGATGATTGTTCTCAAGAGAGTTCGAGTTTTGCTGCTGATGTCTCAGTGCAGATTAATAACTCAGTAAGTAAACGATTTCTTTTAAAAATATACAGGATTTTTACCAAACTTTCCGGAAAAAACAGTTTTTGAGATTTAATTTTCATTAATATAGTAAAAAAACAAATTTGGCAATGTTGTTGCAATTCTATTAATGATAATGAATAACTACAACAAATAAGCTTCAGACGCTATTGAAAATAAAAAAAAAACAATATAAAACAACGCTTGCCAATACGTTTACACAAATTCCATATACGATTAGGTATCATAAATATGAGAAGTGACGTCACGAGTCGTCTACAGTACGTTCTAAGTACCAGACGTGTTACAGATGTCAAGTCCGTGCAGAACTAATAGTGAAACGTTAATTGAGAATAAAAAACCTAAGATGCACATATCGTTAAACAATCAAAGCAAGCTAGTCATTAGTAAACTGGGTTCTGCTGCTATCAGAGGTAAACTGCTAGATAAATACGTTACCTTTTAAAGTATTCGCGCTTATTTTCTTTATCGTAGGTGGCTTAGAATTGGCCAAGGCTCACTTACTCTACAATGACCTTTTGCAAGCGCAAGAGAGCCTTGTTTTGTTAAATTGTCTACATCTATTGTATCTAGTTACACCATACGAAATGTCCGAGCAAGTACGGCCTTCCAAACCAAGATATTACAGAATAGTAAGTTTCCTTTGTTCAAAACGGGTGATATCTTAGCGACATCTTTCATGTTCCGTTTCAGTACGCACAATTGGGTAAAGATGAATTGCAAACAGCGAAGATTTTAGGACTAACAGAATCTATTGCGATTAAATTGCTTAATAATCAACCAATAAAAGTGAGTTCGATCGCCTTTCATGTATTTGTTTTAATTCATGTGTGTTCTAGACAATTTCAGATCGTGTATTAAACAGGTTTTACGTCGCACTGATGCTATACGATCTGTGGAACGAAGTTAGCATCTATCAAGTAGCTGAAAAATTTGAGGTAACTATCTGAAAAATTTTGTATGACTTACGTTTCTTTTAATAACTATTTTTCTAGCAACAACGTGGCTTCGTGCAGAGTCTTATGACATCAACAGCATCATTTGCATCCAACGTAGTCAATTTTTGTTCCGAGCTAGAAGAATTTTGGTCATTTGCTTATCTCCTACGAGGCATGAGCGAGAGATTGCAACACTGCTGTGTCAAATATCTGCTACCGCTGATGGATTTGCCTTCGGTGAAGCAAACCAGAGCCAGACAATTGTATAACGCAGGTTATAAGTCACTGGTGCTCATTGCGAAAGCTGATCCGAATGATTTAATGGAACGTATTGATTACTTAACACGTCGAGGAGCTAATCAGTTGATCGCAGCTGCTAAAGTAAGTTTTTGTAAATGCTTCGGCGTCTGTTAAAAATTCTTTTATACTTTATTTAGTTATTGCTGTTGGAAAGGGTGGAGAATCTTAAGGAAGAAGCCGAAGATGTGATGGATGGGGTCGCACCCCATTTGCTCAATCAAACTGTGATGAAATAATCTAGTTCACATTTATTATGCCTATTTTAGTGTTTTTACTTTATATTAATGTTTGTAGATAAATAATGTTAATATGGTTATCAATTTTCTTTAAATAAATGATTCTAATTCATAACCTATATGTTTTGACATATGTCAAATTATGTAGCACCATCTATTAGCTAGTAGATTAAACTCCCTAAACCTTACCTGTAAATCTCTCAAAAAAAAAAAAAAATTCGATAGAAGAGATTGCAAAATAATTTATTTTCCTACAGCAGCACTAATAATACACTTATGTTATATTCTTAGACTTTACGTTGTCAATCGTCTGAACCTTGCTAGCGAACGTCTCCTTGCCAATATGGCCGATACTCTGACCCATCTTCAATTTCTGTCCGCATTTCAGTGCAAACTGAAAATTACTCGGTGCCTCAAAGACCAATACGATGGTAGAACCCATTCGAAATTCACCGATCGGATCACCCTTTTTTAAAGTTATATTGCTACCGATGCACTTGTCTTTTTGGTAATGAGCTCGTGGTCGATTCGTTTGTAGGCTTTTGTCGAAATATACACGGATGGTACCAACGTTTGTGGCACCTATAAGTAGAAAATTGACCTGTACCGTTTATCTCAATTTTCAAAAGTAGGAAACACGTTTGTCGAACAAGGATCCAAGATGATGGAAGGTTTGGGTAATTAAAATTGGAGTTTCCTAATACACATGTATTTATAGAGAAGAGAAAGAGGAACAAGAAGTAGGAAGAGAAGATCGTGAAAAAGAAAAGACAACAAGACAACGTGGTTTGACAGGATAGTAAACAATAAAAATTCATTTGCGACACAAATATTTTGTACGGCACTGTATACAAATTTCTTGCGAATTTTATATATGAATACCTACAAATTGGATTGTAATTTTACAATCCAATTTTTACAAGCTAAAGTCGCTTAATACATCACATTAATTGCGTAAAAAACTTACCTACTGCTGTATAGGAGAAGAAGCCATGTTCCCATTCTCCTAGATACACTGCTCTTTCATTAATACAGAACAATCCCGGTAACCATTGCGCTACACTGGGACTTACAGAAAGTAATTCACCGTGAAAATGTCTTCTGTGAGTTGGATTCCATTCTACAGGTGAGTGAAATCTAAGAAAAAAAAAGAATAAAACTACAGGGATGAGAAGAAGGAATCTACTTTCCACCGATAGATGGCGTCGTTCGAAGTAAACCTGAAAAACCGTTAACATTTTCAAAAATCATGGCTTCTACTTACCGACAGATGTCGCCACCGCTAACATTTAAAAATTCAAAATAGCGTTATCCAAGATTGTCAAACAACGACAGTTAATTCTTAATTGAGAGCGACGTTTTACAGCTTTCCTATCGAATTCGATTTAACGACACCATGGATAAAGACAAGACCGTTCAATACGCTAAACTCGCGGAACAAGCCGAACGCTACGAAGATATGGCGTTTCACATGAAAACCGTAACCGAGTCCGGGACGGAGCTTTCTAACGAAGAAAGGAACCTATTATCGGTCGCCTATAAGAATCTGGTAAGCACAAAGAGATCTTCGTGGAGGATAATCTCCTCAATCGAACAGAAATTGGCAGAATTCGACAAGAAACAGCAGATGGCAAAAGAATATCGGGAGAAGATCGAGAAGGAGCTGCACGATATCTGTTATGAAATCATCGGATTATTAAATAAACATTTGATCCCGAAAGCTAGCAGTGGTGAATCCCAAGTCTTTTATTTGAAGATGCGAGGAGACTATTACAGGTACTTAGCTGAGGTTGCGAGTGGAGATGAGAAAAATGTAGTAGTACAGAATTCAAATAAAGCATATCAAGAAGCTTTCGATGTAGCAAAATCGAAGATGAGTCCAACGCATCCTATTCGTTTAGGTTTAGCTCTGAATTTTTCCGTATTTTACTATGAAATCCTTAATGTAGCAGATAAAGCCTGTCAATTAGCTAGGGAAGCATTTGACGATGCAATAGCTGAATTGGATACCTTAAATGAAGACTCCTACAAGGATAGTACATTGATCATGCAATTATTACGTGATAACCTAACCCTATGGACCAGTGATAACCAGGAGGATGCTGAAGAACCGCAAGATGCAGGTGATAATTGAAACGAATTAACAGACATGTAATGTATCGATAAGGAATGTATACTTTTTTTTTAATAAAATAGTTTATTTTGCTTTTCTTCATGTTGTTTTCTTTTTGTATCAACTTTATAAAAAAACAATATAACATAACATACCTGTGATAATCACCAGGTGCAAGGTATATGACGCATTGATATAAAGTGTGATTGTGTTCCAATTTGTGCAGTAAAGATGATCGATAATCTGGTCTTGATGTTCCGCTTTTATTCCAAGTATTTTCACCTAGAAAATTCTCTAAAGAGTAAGTCACTCCTTTCACCTGCAATAAATAGCTCCCTTTAATAGTTTACTTACACACCAAAATAAATGAAAGATAAGCTAAAGTACCTGTTCAACGTGACCTGTATTGACAATTCCAAAATGAAGAACTGTTCCGTCACATGGGGATACTATTGGACTAGATTGATCAATAACTCGTGCCCCTTCTTTTAAAGGTCTAAAAGAATATAAAACAAATTCGTAAATGCTTTAATTTTGTAACAAACTTTTACCTAGCAAAAAAGTCAGATATATTCTTATAAGCGGTTAAATCATCAGTAATTGCCTCCGATAAATTAACACCAAATGTATTTATGTACATTCCATAAATATATGGTCTTAAAAATGTAGGCAAATTCTTATCTAAAATAGTAAGAATGCTACTAATAAGAAATCTCAAAAATTGGAGTCAATCTACCTGCGAACCAACCCCACCACCGACTAACCATTCTCAATGGCAATACACGATAACAATTTATTTCAAATTTATTTGCTATTCGTTCTTTCATATGTTTCCGGTAGCTTCTCCATTGCATTACGGCCACTAAACAAATTCCTATTGGAACAAAGCTTTTCATTGTTGTTTTCCATGTTAACCATCCTAAATTAAGAGGCCTATATAGTATCGTCGCTCTCTTATCGCTCTGGACTATTTACTTTCCAATAATGTAATTTGATAAGAATTTTTATTTACTTTACCTTCATATTTTTGATTTCTTGTAGCAGTTGACTGCTGTACAACCGTTACCTTTGCATAATGAGGCGACTCTAGATTTTCTACCTGCCTCCTGTTTATTGTCTTTCGAAATAGCGGTCTTGTAATACTACAAATTCCATATATATCTTGTACTTCCACGCACATGACTTTAAGAAGGAAATTAAATTGCTTTACTTACACTTTAATGTTGTGTAGAATGTATGATGGCATTTTTCGTAAGTGGATAATAAAATACAATTACCGGTCAATTAATTAATTAAAAGTGATTAAAGTTAGTTAATTCCAATTGCCACGGCCAATTCTTTGTTTTGTTTTGCTTGTTCAGCTCATTGACAATTTGTAAAACAGATACTGCCAAGCCATAAAAAAAATTTTCGTTAGAAAAATTTTATGGAAAAACATAAAAAAGATATGAAATAAGGTATATAGAAGTAAATAATAAATTAGTAGTTCGTATATTATGCATAAGTATTCGTAAATGTATATTGAAGTTATAAATTCTTGAAGAAAGGTTGGTAACGATGAAAATTTAATTTTGGGAGATCGCCGCCAAAATCATTAAATATAATCATAAATTTTAAAAAGTAAGGGCTAATTTGGAAGATTTTCGAAACTTTTTATAGACATTCAATAACAAATAGCAGTGAATAGTTATTAAGTTCTTGCATAGCAACAATATTTCAAAACAATGTTGATTATTGTATTCTTGTTTTATAATTACTTGCATTGATCTTTTTTATTACTTGTGTATCACCGGTGAGTACCAAAGGAAATAAAGTGAGCAAGTATTATACGTCACAATTATTGCGCTCAATCAATTTGAAAGGTTTTCAAAATTTTTTGAAGATACATATAATCCTGCTTAAAGAAAACTCAAAATTATTGTATTAATCTTTTTTCTATAATTCCAAATATACAAAATTAAAATAAAATATAGCAATAGAGTAATAATAACAAAACACAATTATATTATTTACAGATTATAATTTACAATCAAATAAATTGTTTACACTTTTATAACATACATGGTCATGACATACTAGGATCTCACGGGGTTCCCCGTTTATAAAGGGATTTCAAATTAAGTACTTTTGAATTTTTCCAGAAACGATACATTAAAAGTTTTTTATTGCTTTAAAATACGAATTATCTATTGTGTATTACTCATAAAAAATTGTAATTATATCTAGATAGTAAATATATATATAAAAAGAATTAATACCTAAGAATCACACCAAATGAATACCTAGAACTATTAGCAAATATCTAAATACGATATGCAAAATGTATTCGTACTTTAATGTTTATATTTACATTATTTGCATTGTTTCTTTTTTATTATTCGCGTATCACCAATGCTCACAAAAAAAAGCGAAAGTGTGAAAATAGTCAGTAAAAGTTGTGCTTGTTCAGCATCAACGAATATATGAAGCTGTTACTTCGAATATTACTACTAAAACATTTTGTTTAGTTTTTTCTTTCTCTTTCTTGGTTCTAAAACTATCACTTATACTTAGGCTCTTTTGTTCAATTTTTAACCAAGATATTTAAAATAAAGTTGCACTTATGAAATACTTTTGATTTGTAAATTAAATATAAAACTGTTATTTGGGTTAAGAGGATATCCTGTATCACCAATGATACAAGTCGTCCTCAACGTTATAATTGTAAATATTATAATTTTTAAACAAACTTACTGCGAAATTAGATATAGCAAGTCATCTTGTAACATATGAATGTACGAATACTTCTCACATATGCACGAATTAAATATTAGTTAATAATGCTCATTTGGTGTCAAGGATTCGCTACTGTTTGGTTAACAAATCTCAATCTTCATAAGATTCTTTAACCACTTAGTATGTCGTTGGGCTAATTCACACTGTACAGGATTAGAATGCAAAATGCCATTACTGACAAAGTCAGTCTCCGTTTTCAATATCAACTTATATAAAAACGTATCTTCTACGATCCTACGACCCGCTTTAAATAATTTAGGGTACTTCTCACCGTTTTCTTGCAATTTATCTGGCAACATTCCAGATGGCACGTTAACAATATTAGTGCTTTCATCCAAACCCTCATCAGCAATTTTGACATCCCGAACCCAATCTAAATTGAAGGCCTTGTATAACGTTTCTAATAGTGTATGCACAAGAAAGCGACGATGATACCACACAGCCTGATGACCGGGGTAATGTTTATTTATTTCACAACAAGTATGCAGTAAATCGAATAACAACAAACTAAAGAGATTGAGGTAATCATTCGGTGATTTCGGAATCGTATCTTCAAGCAAAAATGGTAACAACAAATCAATTGAATCGTTTGTAAAATGTAAGTAATTCAAAAGGAATTGTTTAAAACGTTTAAAATAACTATCGTTCTCCGGAACACAGGCATGAACCACAAGTAATAATCGCTGACGATAGTGAAAACCTGAATGCGCAGACACATTAAAAAACACCATGGTCAGCGATGAATCCAACTCCCTTTTAGCTATTGTAGATTTTAGCGTTAAATCCGATACATTTTCTATCCACCAAAGTTTATAAGTCCATGCGTGATAATTATTATTCTCCTTCTGACATGCCATTTTCGCAACTAGTAATTCTTGTGCAATCAACCTAATTATATCATCCGTATTCCACGCAGGCACATTTTTTAATATCCTTTTAACGACCCACTTCCGATGTGAGAATGCCTCGTTTGATTTAAATTTATAAGACAGAACGAGCTTGGTTATTAACAATTCTTTATCCATTGTGATTAAATTCATTTCGATTAGATCTCTGCGCATATTCCAAAAAGTTGAGACATCCGGTTGTAATAGTACTCCTCCCAAAAGTAGCTTATTGATTCTCCTAATATCGGAGTGCGATAGATGCAATTTTAATTTCTTTCTAATATTTAAAAGGTACGAGTGAATGTGGGCGTATACATGTTTAACGCACCACATTTCCAAACCCAAGCTGTGTTCTTCATATAGTACAGGAGATCTATTCGTGTTATTTTCTAGTACAGGTATGATGTCAAACTGCGTCCTAAAATTAATTCTCATTTAACTGAAATATGTCAGGGTGATATAAATTAACTTACAAGCTATCATCGATATAGATAATAGATTCTAGCTCTGTTAAAATTTTTTCTGCCAAAGAATTGTCTTCTTGCATTTTTTTCTAGATCCTTATAATTACACTTTATAGAAGATACAATATAGATTTTGTACGTTCATTATAATAGGTTCTTTCAAAGTTTGAATTTAATTATTTTATATTTGTTAAGTTTCAACATTTAATAGTTATTAATCTTTATTGACGAACACAACTGAACTCAAGTATATATGTGGGAGTATTAACTTAAGTTTAACTTCACTCATGTTGCCTATGCAATACATTCAGATTGCAAAGTATAAAATAATAATTTAGTTCAGATTACACACGTTTTGGCACTGTATAATAACTCTTCACATGCTACGGAAATCGTGAAAAATAAATCGAGTTCGATCCTCAGTTACGACCACCTTCACTGATAAAAATATAGGGAAGACAAATACGTCAGACAAAAATCATCCAAGCGTGATTGATCCAGCAAGCAACAGCCCTTCTCAGGGCTACTTTAAAGACGACAGTAGACGAACTGCCCAAACATCGGACTATATCAGTTCGACAAACGATGTAAATAAAACAACTTTAATTACTGTACAATAACCCTATAATATTGTGCACGTTGTTTTAATGCCAAAAAGTATTTTTTGTTAAATATCGGTTCATTATGTATGCACGTCGCCAAGTTAATTCATATTACAGTCATCTGGATGGTAATTAGAATTTCGCGTTTAGTTGAAAGTTCAATATGAGATTTTGAGTTTGGCGCGTTATCCAAGTGTTCATATTACAACCACATAGTCGCAACATACGTTACACATGTGTCAGTATACCCCACAACTTTCAACGATCTTCATACTAGTTAGTGTTTTGAGGTTATGGTATCGCATTTTTAATCAAAGCCAAACTTCGATTGATGATGTCCGTTTTAAGTATAAATGAAACAAAAACAAAGAATTTTCGTCACTTATATATTGTAAAATATGATAAGCATTATAAAAGTCATGTAAATCAAAAATATCAGTATGTCATAGATCCATTAAAGTCAGCTATTCATTTCGAAGCGAAATAGATCCACCTGTATATCGACTGACGATTTTTTATGAAACCTGTACGAAGCAGGAAGATCATACCGTAATTCTGCTATCACTTCTCCATTGATGCCCTGCGATTTAGCCACTTTCAGTACGTGATTTCTAAAAGTACAATCAATTATCCAAATATTCTACTAACTTCAATGTTGTTAAACAACTATTACCGTGTTGACGTTTTATGGAGAGAATACACTGCCTTTCTAGATAATTCAAAAGCAGTTTTTAGAAATTGCATATCAATGCCTTCATTATGTTTAGTTCCAAATGGAGGATTCATTATTACTGTATCAAAAAACTTATATAACCTAAAGTTAACAGATATAAGTTTCTTCTCTAGAGAAGGTTTAATATTTTTAGACTTACCTTGAAGGAATACCTTTCACAACATCACAACATATCACATCAACATTTGGTAAGCTTTCACCATCAATATTCTGCACGTAAATATCTACAGCATCAGGATCTATTTCAAAACCAATGACAAATGAAGCTTCTAACGTCGCTGCTCCAATTGTCAACGCACCACAACCACTACCCAGATCAGCCACAATTTTGTCTTGTATATCACCATATTGACTCTAAGATTTAAAACTTACATACTGGAATTCAACAAATACAATAAATATGGTACCTGTATCGTATGCAACATTTGTGATGCTAGATGAGAAGGAGTAACATACTGCTCTAAAAGTATCTTTGGCTCTTCAAAATCATCCACATCCTGTAAGATCTCTTCTAGTAGTCGTAACTTCATACAAGGAAACATTACTGCGTTTCTTGATTATTTACTGATATCAAATCTTGGTAGGACAGGTAGGATCAGATTTCCGAATGAAGAGTCCTGCGAGATAAAGTAGCCTGCCGATTGAGCGTTCGCGGTTTGTAAAGCTGCACGTTGGGCCGAGCTCATGGAATGACCATCAGATGTTGTTATATTCGGAGAACCCAATGACGGTAATTGGCAGTTTAAGGAGGATGCGACGCCTTGTTTCAACAAGAGTTGCTTCTTTAGTTGTAATTCTTCTAGTATTTTGCGACTGGCTAGATCTGAAAGTAATATGTAGCAGGTATTGGAGGGGGTTTCCAGATTTTATGGTAGATATAACCTCTTTGTGCATTTGGTTGAGAAAAAGCCATGTAGTTGTAGTATTGAAAATATTTGATGTGGTAATTAAATGCTGTAACTCTTTGATTTGAGATAAATTATATCATTTCATTATTATGGATTATGTGATTGAAGTTAACTAAAATTCTATTTGGACAGTTACAAAGAATGTAGAAATGTAGTGTCACCAACATTAATTCCCTAGATTCAAATATGCTATAACGTTTGGACGTGAAAAACGCTGTTTATCAAAATTTTTGATAACCAGAAACGCGAATTTTTTTGAAGATTTATATCTTGAATCTGCATATAACTTTCTTTCATGAATTTTTGAAAATTTGTTGTGTGAACCGCCAACCAAATCATAATCCCTAAAAAGTTATATACTGAACGAGGTAGCACCATAATAGGTTGGTACTAGTAATATGTTATTTTGATAAATTTTATTAGAAAACGTTTTGTTATATATTGTATGTATTGACATTTATAACGAACTGGTTTTGTATAAATTACCATTGGAAAAAATGCAAGAGGAGCAAATAGAACGAACGACAATGCATCTTTAACTCTTTTAAATTTTTATTCGTATATGATCCTAAACAATTCTGTTTATTATAAGAAAAATAAATGTATTTATACGCTATTCAGTCTAAAATTTTACAGGCGATAAAAATGCTAAACAAAAACAAATGTATTACCTTAGATATAAAACTTAACAACGTTCCTATTTGCAAATAAAAAAGATGGTTACATCTATATCTATATAACATGATAAAAGAAAGTTATACTGCATAGGAACTAATACTTCGAAGCTTGGTTGATATAGTCCTGTTTTAAAAATCGATTAAAAGTTGTTGTCAGAATCAAGTTCTTTTTTTGTAAGAGCGCATTTCCCTATTAAACTATCGACCTAACGTTGTTAAATGAGCTGCTTATACATTGTAATCAAAAAATACTGATGGCATTGGTACACCTGAGAAATTGGCAGTGAAATTAACGAATTTCGCAGCTAATTTATTTTTTCAACGGCGTACTTGAATAATGAGAAACTACTTAATTTATTGAGTATATTGATTGAAATATATGTAGTAAAAGTATTATATAGAATATAAATACGTATATGTATCTTTATAGTATATGAACTAAAGATGACCCATCCCAATTAATATGTAGTGGTAAATAAAATTCCCTAGGATAGCACATTCCGTATTATGCAGCCATCTTATTGCTTTGATTTGTCATTTGGTTATTACTTGCATTTTTTAAATAAGTTTATTTTTATAAAAATCCATAAAAACAATGTTTATCAAAATAATTATGTACGTATTAGAGTTCGTCCAGAATAACACTGTCAAAACTGCCGGTTTAGCTGGTTCAGAACGAGAAGACACATCAATCATATATCTAGTGTATAATTATTTTTGCCTTATATAACAAATATGAGGCAAATATAAACAATGGTGCCAACTATCATCAATTACGAACTATCAACTACCACCTTCTAAACTGATAAATAATATTGCAAAGTATGAACTTCCGCCCAACCATAGTTGTGATAATGAAGTCGACCGAATATAAATTTGTGATTGTGCATGCATGATGTATGTGTTTTCTCATTATTGTAAGCGAATTCTTTTCCAATTTTACCAACCGCATTCAATGTTGCCAATCTACATATTTAGATCACGTGATCACTACTTGACGAGGATCACTTAGTACGTTCGAATTAATATATGTAATTACTCTAATAGAGAATTTGTTAACAATGCTATTGCTTTCATTTTCATTTGATCCGTTAAAAAAAGGGTGTGATTAAAATGTTTAGAAAACTAAAACTTTTATTAGTTCATAAGAAATAAAAGTAATATTTAAAAATAAGGGCGTTCTAAATTTAATCTCGATAAAAAGTAATCCACTCCTTTCAGTAAAACGTTAATATTTTCCATATCTTCGTCGGCCGCCGTAATCATCTTGGTTAAATCTTTGAGGTATTTTATAGGAATGGCATCAACCGTTTGTTCCTTTTCTGTTATCAGCTTATATCTAGAAAATATGGGAATAACTAGAATGTTCATTAAACATGCTCACAAATAAATAAAGAACTAACATTAGTAAATCCTTCTTCAACTCGGGATTAGTCTTTAGCCTTATATCTACGACGGAAATAATATACGGAGAACCAACAATAAGTTTCCGTAGATGAAGTGCGGTTAACGTCTTTCCGAATATTTTCTTGGATAACTCGGCCAGTAGGAAATAGAAGTCATCTTCATGATTTATGACGTGCATTTTTAATTTTCCAATACCTACAGAGATTTTGAAAAGAAGTGTTTTATCTTTAAAAGGAAAGACGACTTACTCATCGACGTTATTAACTTTGTCTTGTAATCATCGTCTTCCTTTGTAATAGTTGGAGATTCACAAGGAATGCATTCTTCATATACGCTGTCTAGTTCGGATACCTCGTTATTGCTGTTAATAACTTGCAAATGCGTTTGTTTCGTTTCTAGTGCTTTGGCTGTAAAGATAGTTTTGGTTATATTTTAAAAGTTAATGTTAATTCGTATGATTTCTGCAAACAGGAAACACGTGAGTGTGAAAAATATGGTGAAAAAGAAAAAAAGGAGAAACACGTGATCTTGACGTTTCGCCTCTGTCATAGGAAACGTCGAGAATCCGGAAACAGCACGTACTGACCCTGGGCGTGAAAGCCTACGTATTCATTTCAACTTTATAATCCTTAGCAAAGAGCCAATAGGTGCCATATACAAAAGCAACGGTTAAAGAGGCGCCGTTTAATAAACAAATCTTTGATATATGTGAACATGGAGTCCTCTTATTCTACAGATGACGTTGGTATGGTAATAATGAGGGCATACAGTGCGGTCGCATAAACAGCACAGGCAACAATTTTCATTTGATGAGTTCCCGTTTAAATTTTTATTAAACTAGTGTGAGAATCCCCGAGAAGGTTGCATGTACTTCCCCTAGCTACGTATTCCGGAACAATAATACGGCACATGAAAAACAAAATGGATTCACTTTTCTATCAGGCATATAAATAGCACAGTTGTCGGTTCTGTAGCGGAATCTTATTATAGTGTTACGGTTCGAGTTATTTTGCACCAAAAAAGTGGTGTACTTACCATTTTTAAAATGAACGTGTTAAATTTAGGTCTTACTATAATGGAGCGAGGAAATCATTGCACACCAGAGAAAAGAGAGTTAATTTGCACAATGAAAGAGGATGCCATATCAATTTCAGAAATATCACAAACATTAAGTTATTCACCTAAATCAATACAAAATGCGATAAAGCATATTCAGACTGAAAACAAGAAACGGAAGATTAGGCCTCGTAAAACAACCGAATCCGTTGATTAAGTCAAGATCCTTTTCGCACAGCTACACAAATAAAAACCGAATTTTATAAGCAATATGATATTGATATATCGAGAAAATATAATACGACGTCGGCTGAAAGATTTTAACTGACATGGGTGTATTGCAGTACGAAAGCCACTCGTGTCAATTAAAAACCGTCTAAGAAGATTGTAGTTTGCGAAAATGCACAAACAAAAGCTGATTTCTTTCTGGAAATCTGTACTTTGGACATATGAGAACAAATACAACCGACTTGGGTGTATATGTGGAACGTCCCATCAGAGATTCAACCCTAAGTACACTATAAAAACATTGAAACACAGTGGCGGATGTGTTATGGTATGGGCTTTTATGTCATGGTGTGATGCAGGACCTATATTCAGAATTGTAGGGAAAATGAATCGCAACATTGTAGCAAACGTGATGGGACCGTATGCTAATGAATTTCTTCCAGTAACTTGGAGATTAATGCATGATAATGATCCCAAATATACGGCGAGGATCGTAAAACAGTGGCTAGAGAAGGATTCGAGTGTTAGAATGGCCTTTGCACAAAGCCCTGATTTAAACCTCATAGAAAATCCATGGGGGATGTTAAGGTTGTTATAAAGTCAATCTCCAGCGCCAGTAGACGAATTATGGAATACTGTGGCTTGTAAAGGGTTTCCAACAAAATATTAAATGTAAAAGCAAAAAGTAGTATTTCCTTATTGTTATTAAGTATGCTATTTCTATACACTTAGAAAATATTTATTTTTTAAATTTGTTTATCTTGAAGTTTATAAAATATTATGTGTTTATTATAAACTGCATGCCGTTTACTACATTTTTATTAAGCTAAGTTAAATAAATCACTTGTTAATATTTACAAATTTATCAATTCATCCATATCAGTTTACTTGTGCTATTTATATGGTCGCCACTGTATATGAGGAATCGCGCATGTCATTCGTTTTGCAACTGGTTTTAATATACACTAGAGTGACAGAATAAAATAGACACCAGGTAAAGCGGTATAAATATGTAAACAGCTAAATTCTAAGAACGAATTAAGAACTTTCTCTTGTCATTAGGGTAGGGGTAGATGTATCGGAAGGAATTCGTCATAGTTTAGTATCGTTACAACTATGCCTCGCTTACAAGGTTCGAATGATATTAGCGACTTCACCCGGGGTCGCATCGTTGGCCAGAGTGAACGCGGCGCTTCGCAACGTGAAATTAGTAAATTTTTAAATATTCCGTTGTCCACAGTTAACCATGTGATTACACAATTTAAACGCAAGGAAAAAACAACAGTGGAGCCGAGACCAGGTCGTGTCGGACCTTCTGAAAGAAGTAAAAGGATGCTTGTGCGCGAAGTGTTAAGAGAACCGCGAAAAAGTACAGATGAGCTTGCGGCAACTTCACAGAATAGTCAGCGTACCGTTCCGCGATACCTCCACAGTGTGGGGATGTATAAAAGGGTGGTAAAGAAAAAAACACTCCTTACGGCGTTTCAAAAACGGCGCCGAATGGCTTGGGCAATCAAAATGCGGACGAAACCCGAAGAGTTCTAGCGGTTTGTCATTTTTTCAAACGAAAACATATACTGCCAATTCAGTGATAGTGGTCGTACGTGGGTATGGAGACATTCGTCACAGCAACTGGACGACACATTTTTGCATCAGACGGTGAAATACGGCGGTGTGAACATCATGGTGTGGGGTGCGATATGGTATGGTGGAAGATCGCAATTAGTAATCTGCGACGGATATATAAATGCGGCAAAATATATCCAAATATTAACAGAAGGACTACTACCGATATCCGACAACGCCATTTTATCTAAAGAAGACGCCACTTTTATGGAGGAAGGAGCACCCTGCCACAAAGCAAGAACAACAACCAGATTGAAGGAGGAACAGGGGATTCGGATTTTATCATGGCCAGGCCAATCACCAGACATGAATCCGATAGAGAATGTTTAGCACATAATCCAGACAAATATGGTGAAACGACCCCGAAAACTCAGCAATAAGGAAGAACTCGTGGCAGCTGTTGCAGAAGAGTGGTTAAATATTCCAGAAGACACCATTAATCATTTAATAGATTCTATGCTACGACGACTCGCAGCGCTTCACGCAAGTAAAGGTGGATCGACAAAATCTTAGTTTAATTTAAAAATTTAAAAATATTTTGTATATATAACGAGAATAGAATCTTTTTTTTTTAATGAGTAGGTGTCTATTTTATTCTGTCATCCTAGTGTAGTAGTACTTACGATTTATTTCAGTCTTTACATTTTCATTATCTTGGATATTATCAGCTATAAAGAGATTCTGTTCCAATTGTTCTGTTGCTATATCTTCTTCCTTATTTTCAACGAAATCTTTGTTATAATCTAACGTAATACTGATGTTCCTTTCAAGTTCTTCACCTTTTTCGAGCAATTCGTTGCTAGGTTTCATAATACCGCTGGTAACATGTTCTTTTAAGAAGACGTCATGTACGATGTCAGATCGGCAAGGCGTTATCGTAGGAGGTATACTTTCAGCTGCTACATGATCAGGTATCGTTTCAGGATTTACACGAATATGGTCTTGGTTAGTTACAGTTTGCGTAGGTTGAGATTCGTAAGTATGGGATCCTGCTGGCGTATGTTGATACTTGGTAGATTGGGGAGGTAGCCTGTTTAGGTAATCTTGGTTATTTTGGCTAAATAGGGGATGATCTGACGCCTCTTGCGTATTACTCTTGCAATTTAAGCTTTGTAAGAAGTTTTGCTGCTGAAAACTTAACCTACTCCTAAGCTGTAATAAATGCTGCATATACTGTTCGTAATAATGGCTTGCGTACGGATTATAAGCATATTGCTGCGTAGAGTAGGGATAGAGTACGGGAAGGTTAATGTAAGTCTGATTAGTAATGTAGTTATAAGGATGTTGATGCGATGGGTTAGCATTGTAATTATAGGTAACTGCAGTATTTCTCGGAATAACATGATCGTAACCAGGAGGAGGTTTAAGAGGTTTCTTGAACTCGCCACCTGTAGGAGGATTAAGCGGAATTTCTTCGCCCGTACCGCTAAATTTGGTAGGACTGTTGGTTCGGAAGGATCGATTAGTATTAGTAGTGGTGTTGGAACGTTTCGCCCCAGCATTAGGCGTTTCGCAAGCATCAGTTTGCGTAAAAGCGGATATATTCGTTTGGGTCGCTTTCTCTTCGTAAAACTCTGGAGAGTATAGAGCGAAATCCGTTTCGCACGACTTATTAACGTTACTAGGCGAGCGATATTCACCTTCTTCAATAGAATACTGTTCAATTTCATCACCTCCGTCATCCTGCAAATAAATCTCAGTATTACTACCATTGGCAGCGGCAAACACTGACTCAACTAGTTCGATAACGTCTCCCCAACTACAAGAGATGGCGCCACTACTATTGCCGGCGCCACTTATAGCCCTTTCGCCTTCATCGTTATCTAAAGATATCTGATCAACATCTCCTTCCGCTGTCTTCTTCAAATAGGCTTCCTCGATTAGGGAGTCGACGCTTAGGTCTTTCGCTTTATCAGAAAACGTCTGTGATATGGTGATCGGTAAACCGGTCTTCGCGTCTTTGAAGTAGTGAGGATACATCTGCTCGATGCGCATGCCCGCCTGGTGCATGTACATAGCTTGCGTAGCGGTCGGAACTAGGCTGTTCTCGAGTTCCAAGTGCGTCGGAAATAGATGAATATAACGGACTATCGGGACGATTTTAGCGGGCGCTGCTGGAATTTGGTCCTATAAAAATGAATCGTAAAGAGAGTTAGACGTTTAAGTAAGATATCAGCTTGTCTCAGCATGACGTGAAAGACAGCCATCTGGGGGAGAGTCTCGGAAAATGTAAGTGTAACGCGTGCTAGTGGTATACGAGGTGTGACAATTTTATCCCTTGAAATGTCATGGTTCCATATGGAAAAAATAATTAACGTCGCAGTAGAAATTTCATCGACTAATATATGGAAAAATATACTGAAGCCAATATGTACAATCATCGTATTATAGAAATATGTAATTGGGGCGTACCATGTGTATGCATAAGTTTTTTCCGGTTTAACCAAGAGATGGCGTCAGCGAAAAGTACGCAGCGTATTAATTTGATACATACGTCATTTTGTTCGTGTGACATTTAACCTACGAACACACAAAAGTTGGATCCGCCAAAATCTAGCAGCTTGGTTTTATCGTTCATCATGTCGAGTTTTGTGTCTGAAAAAGAACATTAATGGCACGCATTACTTTTCTTATTTAATCAAAAAAAAAGGCTGTTGAAAGTTATCGTTTGCTGCATAAAAATGAGAAGAGCAATTGTATGATGACTTAACTCAAACTCAACGGCAATTAGAATGAAAACAAAGCAATGATTTTGTTACACAACAATGCGTCTTCTCGCACAGCAAAACCAGTGAAAGACAACTTGAAATTGCTAGGATGGAACACCAGCCGTACTCCCCAGACCTGGCGCCCTCTGACTAATACCTCTTCGCATCAATGGGGCACGCGCTCGCACAGCAGCTCTTCAGCAAATTTGGAGGAAGTTGGAAAATGTCTGCCACAAAAAGCAAGCAGTTCTTCTGGCATGGTATCCATAAATTCCTGAAAGATGGGTGAAATGTGTAGAAAAAAAATAATTTCCCTTGAAAATTACGTGCTTTCTTTTTTTAGCAAAAAAAAACAGAAAAAACATATGCATACACCTGGTATCTAATTTCTATACGATTGAGTCCCACCTTACTATAAATTTCTTGTTCAAGAGCATTTAAATGATAGGTAATGATTTATACAATGGCCAACTAGATCACCTAATGTAAATGCATTTGATTGTTTCTTGTGGGCAAAAGTTTATTATATAAATGGACATTTGTTTATTTTTAATTGTAATTTAACTTTTTTCTAAATATTCACTTCACCAGCACCTATTAGATATTTTAATACATACTATAGCCAACTATAAGCTATTTTTTTCTCTCCGTTCTCTCGAAAAAAATTTCTTTTTATATATGATGTTAATTCCAGATGTAAAAATTTTACTATAATCTAAGGTGTATTCTTATTTTAATTGACTATTTCGGTATGCAGTACACCATTTTTCAACAATTCACAAGCAAATGTAACAAATCTGATAAAAATATTATAAGTTTTCCTTAATATATGGCTATGATTGCATATATACTGGGTGTTTAAAAAAAAGAGTCGGATATTTGACTCAAACGTAGTACTTATTTAAACAAATAAGTCTTAAATAAGCAATAAAATGTTCTGAGAATAGTGAAAAAAATCAGCACCAGAAGAACAGGAAGGTAATTAAATCCTTATCATATCCAATGGGTACAAGCTCTTTTAGCTCCGGGTACTAATTCTAAACTGGCTTTCTGTAGATTTGTGTTAGGAAAAATGATCGAAAATTAAAACTTTACTGCTAATATTTTATTCATTGAACGACGCTATTTCCACAACAACCATATTTGATCGGATGAAAATTCTCATGTTGTTATGGAGACAAGACATCATCACCGATATTCTGTGAACATTTGGGTAGACATTTTTGATAGGATCAATGCTTTACCAAATCGTTTAAGTGGTGAAAATTATCGAGACGTATTCGTTAACATTCTTGATAGAGTTAAGCAATGGTTTTCACATGATAGGGTTCCACCGCACTTTCTCTCGCTGTAAGAAATTCTTTAAATGAAACGTACAACAACAAATGGATAAGCCGGGAAGATCCTGTGCTATGGCTACATAGGTCCCTTGATTTAAACCCACTTCACTTTTGCATTTGGGGATATTTAAAACAGTTAGTATATTCAAAGTCAATGAGGATGAACTACGGTAGCGTATAGAAAATGAGTGCTAAATAATTAGACAAAATGTAGGGTTATTTGAAAGAGTAGATGTAACATATGTGTACAAATAGGAGGTGGACATGTAGAGCATCATTGATTTTTTCGTTTTAGGAAATACTATTTAATAAAATAACATGTACTGTTCGTTTGTTTATGAAAATGTAATTTTTTTGATTGTAATAGGTGTATCTTTGAAACACTTCAATTGCGGACATATGTTTATTAAAACTTTTTGGTTTGTTTAGATGAGTATCATATGTGGGTAAAATATTCGACAATATTTATTAAACACCCTGTATATATGTTTTTCTCTTACTAAAAGGGTGCCATTTTCTCTTTAATTATATCGTAATGTAGATTTTCCCAAGCGGTCTTAAGTTTATGAGCGATAGTGTAAATACTTATACAATTAATTCCCATCAAACGGTGTGTAACTTTTTTTCTGAGACCTTGGTTTACATCTATAGTTCGTTCGCACATTAAAAGTCAGTATGGCTCTTATGGGAAATGCAAACGACGTTGCCACGCTATGCTAAAATTCTATTCATAGGATGTTTTAAACTCTATAGTTGATTATATGAAGAAATGACAAATATCTTTCATATATGAAATATAATTTACGAATGTGGCGTTTCTTTTTCTTTTAGAATTGATTCTAAAATTGAGTATAATAAGATTAGTAAACTGATTTATTTATTAAGAATCGTGCTGTAATTAGATGATATAAAAATATATGTATATATATATCTACATACAAGTAAAATATCAATTTATTTGTTGGTAATGGCGCTGTCAAGAAAAGTAATTATTCTAGTAGAAAATGGCGCAACTCTGCCCAGATTGAAAAGAGATATACACTAGGGTGACAGAATAAAATAGACACTAGATAAAGCGGTATAAATATGTAAACGGCTAAATTCTATGAACGAATTAAGAACTTTCTCTTGTCATTAGGGTAGGGGTAGATGTATCGGAAGGAATTCGTCATAGTTTAGTATCGTTACAACTATGCCTCGCTTACAAGGTTCGAGCGACATTAGCGACTTCACCCGGGGTCGCATCGTTGGCCAGAGTGAACGCGGCGCTTCGCAACGTGAAATTAGTAAATTTTTAAATATTCCGTTGTCCACAGTTAACCGTGTGATTACACAATTTAAACGCAAGGAAAAAACAACAGTGGAGCCGAGACCAGGTCGTGTCGGACCTTCTGAAAGAAGTAAAAGGGTGCTTGTGCGCGAAGTGTTAAGAGAACCGCGAAAAAGTACAGCTGAGCTTGCGGCTACTTCACAGAATAGTCAGCGTACCGTTCTGCGATACCTCCACAGTGTGGGGATGTATAAAAGGGTGGCAAAGAAAAAACCTCTCCTTACCGCGTTTCAAAAACGGCGCCGAATGGCTTGGGCAATCGAAATGCGAACGAAGCCCGAAGAGTTTTGGCGGTCTGTCATTTTTTCAGACGAAGGCAGATACTGTCAATTCAGTGATAGTGGTCGTCCGTGGGTATGGAGACGTTCGTCACAGCAACTGGACGTCAAATTTTTGCATCAGACGGTGAAATACGACGGTGTGAACATCATCGTGTGGGGCGCGATATGGTATGGTGGAAGATCGCAATTAGTAATCTGCGACGGAAATATATATGCGGCAAAATATTAACAGAAGGACTACTACCGATATTTGCCATTTTATCTAAAGAAGACGCCACTTTTATGGAGGATGGAGCACCCTGCCACAAAGCAAGAACAACAAGCACATGGATTTTACCATGGCCAGGCCAATCACCGGACATGAATCCGATAGAGAATGTTTGGCACATAATCCAGACAAATATGGCGAAACGACCCCGAAAACCCAGCAATAAGAAAGAACTCGTGGCAGCTGTTACAGAAGAGTGGTTAAATATTCCAGAAGACACCATTAATCATTTAATAGATTCAATGCCACGACGACTCGCAGCACTTCACGCAAGTAAAGGTGGATCGACAAAATAGTATAATTTAAAAATTTTAAAATATTTTGTATACATAACGAGAATAGAATCTTTTTTTTAATTAGTAGGTGTCTATTTTATTCTGTCACCCCAATGTACATACATAAACTCTCTGTCAATATAAAAAGAGGATAACATTCCATAAGAGCCATACTAAATTTTAAGGTGCGAAAGGACTATACATGCAAGACGGATTTGGGAATGAAATCATCACATCCAAGTATTTTGTCGAAGGAAAAGAAAGGACAAAAACAAAAGAAAAAAATATGTACAGGAAATAAAACTCCAATTAAAGACCATTTTACATACTTTATTTTTCACAATAGATACATATTTTTTTCTTTTGCGGGCGGTAGAATTCAGTATCTATCGCCATCGGATATCGATGAATGAAATATCACAGATGAGAAAGCAAAACAAATTATGTATTATAGTTAAGTTAAAAGGAAATATAGAGGTTGTTATAGCACCTTGACGGTGTTGTCGAAATTTATAGGGTTTATTTTAATAAAATTCACAAGTGATTGTCAACTATCCAAGTTACAACGTATCTAGTAGTATCCATTGATATAAACCCTAATGAATCGTTAAATACACTCACCAGCAAAATTAACACATAATTTATTAAAATGAATTTTCTTGTAATTTAAATGCTTTTATTTGGCTTATTCTAATATAGAATTAACTTTAGGTGCCTTACGTACGGAATAAAATCCAAGTAGGCACCTGTCGTTAACTAAGACAGCTATTTTAATTCAAATAATCAAATAAGTGCAGTTGATAAAATAATTGTTAAATGACGATTGCAAGGACTGTGTGGATGTAAAATTCACAGGTATAGCAGTAAACTCCACTCACATAAATTAATTAATTATGCGGAACGCGGCGTTTCGAGAGCACGTGGGCTCCTATTGTCAACCGCTAGTCGGTAACACGGGTAACACTATACCTGTGAAAATAATTGTTGTTTTAATCATTTTGGCGTTTTAAGTAATATAGGGCTTTTAATACGTGATGACACCGTACGAGCCATTACATTACTTCAACACAGAAGAAACCAGTAGTATATCGCAAATCTTCTTGGAGTAAACCAATCTAGTATATCTGGACTTGCTAGACGCCTTAGAAAAATTGCTGATGTAAGGAGGCCAGGGCAAGGAAGAAAACATGCTACTTCGATGGTAAATGATTGTGGAAACTTTTAACTTAAATTGCCTTCGTGATCGCACCACTACTCCAGTATGGCTTAGAAGCATGTTATATGCAATTCAAGAATTACAAGTTAATAAAAGGACAATACGAAGAAGGTTAGAACAAGTCAATCTTTATGCTCGTCGCCCTGTTATGGTTCAATTTTTTTTAGGCATGAATACATGTTGTAAGTGACGCTGGTTTCATTACCAATATAAAGCGAAAATTTTTCAAACAACGAAAGTTTCACGTGGTACTTTGGTTCACCCGCGCTTTCCACAAATTTCGAAATTTCCTTATCCAACAAATAGTCCAGAACAATTCATATTGCACTTTAAGTTTATCGATACAATTGTTATTTATTCCAGTATACTTAATAGTGTCACATCTATACTTTCAGAACTTGGCAGTTGTTACTCGATATATTAGTGAGATACTTGATAATCATGAAATTCTGCTCACATTGGAACAAGTTCTTACAAAATTGATGGTCAATACCTTCCTAGAGGATTTGATTACCATTCTTTGCTGGAGCGTCGTGGCATGCATTCCTTTAAAGAACGCAGAGAGACTTATTGCTCTCAATTTGTCTGGAAATTAATACATGGATTTGTTGGTTGCGGCGATTTATTATCTATACGAGTTGCACTTTCATCTATCTCCTTTTTTCATCTAGATTTTGTTCTACGTTTGCAGTACCTATTATATAGTGTAGCTTAGCAAATAAATATTATAATAATATTTTTTTTGGAATCTAGATAAATTTTTATTAATATCATTTTGTTTTGCATAATTCTAAAGCCTTATAAGTGCTTTATTCATAGTTATTCTTTATGCTATGTATTCTTAGGTCTTTAGTTTCTAAGTTTTCTTTTCACAATGTATGTATGGCTTTCTATTATACAGGGTGGCGCAGGGGAACGGGAAATTTTGAACGTTACAGTTGTCAGCACTGTAGAGCCGGTAGTTGTTCGTAACGTCGCACAATTGTTGTGAACGCATTGCCATTTAGTAATCATGGATCGTTGGACTGGTGCGGAACGTGCAGTAGCTGTGAGAGCGTTTTATAAAAATGGTGATAGTGCGACTGCCGCGCAGAGAATATTTCGACAGCATTACCAGCATGGTCGTCATGGAAGAAGAAACAGGATCTGTCTCGAAAAAGAAAGCTCCAGGTGGCATTCGAGCATGCATCTACGCTAGGGATTAAGCGACGAAGCTTACAAAGAATACTGCACGAATTACATTTCCATTCCTATAAGTTGCAGATTGTGTAACAATTACATGAACGTGACCCAGCGTGACGTATGGAGTTTAATAGGCAGATATTGGCTAAAATTAACGAGGACGCGAATTTCGTTGGTAACATATGGATATCAGACGAAGCCCATTTCCACCTGAACGGTTTCATAAACAAACAGAATTTTCGTTATCGGGCCCAGGACAATCCTTGTGAGTTACACCAGCGACCACTACATAGCGACGAGGTCACAATATGGCGTGCTGTATCATGTCATGGTGTTATCGGCCCTTATTTTTTTGCACGTGAGGATGGTAGTACAGCGACAGTAACATCCGCTCGATATGTTGAAATGCTTCAAACATTCTTTACACCGAGACTGTACGAGCGTAATCTTAACATGGAAAACATGTGGTTTCAGCAGGAGAGAGCCACGTCACACACTGCTCGACATTCGATGGCAGCAGTTCAATTGTTCGGAAGACGCATTATTTCACGTAACGGTGACATTGAATGGCCTGCGAGATCCCCTGATCTTAGTGTGTGCGTGTGTTCTTCCTGTGAGGGTATCTTAAATGCAAGGTGTATCGTACACGACCTGCAACAATCCATGAACTGAAGGAGAACACTCAACAAGAAATCACTACCATTCCCCAAGATTTGCTACACCGCGCATTCCATAGTTTTCATAACAGGCTGTTAGAGTGTGAACGCCGAATGGGAGGACATCTTTCCGATGTCATCTTTAAAAAGTAAAGAGACACTTTTGGACATTTTGATTGTGAAAACATAAATGGCATGCTGCATACATGCACTTTCGTTAATAAATTACTAGTTTTATGAATTTATTCGTGGAAATGACGTTATTTCAAAATTTCCCGTTCCCCTGCGCCACCCTGGATTTTGGCCTGTAATTGGTATTTTCTTGGACAATAAATTCTATTATTATATAGTATATTTCTTATTTCATCATGTAATACACAAGAAAAATGTATTAGAAACATAATATCCAAGTATATGTTAATTGTAATTCGACAATTGTGATTCTTCAATAATTCACAAAATTGTTAATATTTAATTATATTAAGGGATTCAGTAATATTGTCAGATAGGTAGGGGAAATTTTAAATGGATGAAAATTGAATTTATAATTGTATTTCATTTATATTCTGCTTTTTGTACAATACTTGGGGACTATAATATTTATAATACATTGACTGAAAATAGCCTTTTATTAACTTCCTTGTTTTACAATATAATAAAATAAGAAAAAATATAAAAACTCGCTCAAAAAATTATATTTTAGTTCATCCGCGCAGATGTTAGAGGGCGCTATTTTATGTATACGTTTTACGTCATGTGTCGTGTGATGGTTCTATTTAGGGTATTCTACGAACTGTCAACATAAAATGGCCGGACCAAAGACAATCGAGAACATTGTATTTCACCAAACATAGCCAACTATTTCTTCTGCATTTTTAATTTTGATAAAACGAGCGTTTGTATTAAAACACAGTGCGTTGCGTTATCAATTGATATTTACTTTAGTTACTGAGTATTATAATTATGTACTAATATAAAATACTTTTAATTTATTTGTAGGATCGCATTGCATATTTATGACGTCATTTGATTATATGTATGACGTATTGGAACTTATCGTGCCCCTAGTATAGCTAGATTTGCGTTCATTATGTATTGTTAAGTTGAGGAGATCCGCTCTAGTGCCTCTGGTGGTCATATAATAAGTTTAATTAAATAAAGTGTAATATGAGGACAATGCCCGATCACACGCAGCAGTTGTAGTTGATACATTTTTATATGATGTTAATATTCACCGCCCCAACTGGTCAGCTTGCAGTCCATACTTAAACCCCATACAGCGTGGTATAAGATGAAAAGAAAGCTACAAAACAGAAGACGTAACATAACTACTTTTAACCAGCTTCAGGAAGATTTACAACGAAAGTGGAATAATGTCGATTCAAAGTTTGCCCTAAATCTGGTTCAGAGCATGCCTCAACGAGTCCAAGCTGTTAGAAGAACATAAGTAGGCCATACCAGATATTAACCATAAATAAATTTCGTTTGTAACAATCATAGGTCTTTTAGGTTTTGTAATTGTTGTTAAATAAAAGAATTTAAAAAAGTTATAACTTACTCAAACTAATGAGTTAATCAAAGAATTAAAACTGCACATCTTTCTGTAATAAATATCATAAAAACTAAAATTATGCGTTAATTTTGCTAGTAAGTATATATAAATGTATATCATACGCACATTTAGAAAGAAATCTCTAAATTTTTATAAAGGGAAGTAAATAGTGTTGAATTTTAATCTCAATATTTAAATTATAAAAGAATGATCGATCATGATAACTATGAAACGTATATCACCTATATGCAACGCGATATAGAAAATTAATTGGGTGAAAGTAAGATATTGTTCTAAGTCTTATATATTCCGGTAGGTTTCGAGGTAAACGGCTGAGCAAACTTTCAAATTTATTAATGACTGCCGCGTTCGAGAATCAATCGATTAATTTCTTTCGGGCTAAGTTTTGTCTTTTTAACTCTCGTCGTTGTGACGTCATTTCCTTTCGGTGTGCAATCGGAATTGATGGAGCTGCCGTTGGCGATGATCGAAAGGGAGCTGTCTGATTCGGAATAATTAGTATCAGATTTTACCTCAAACGTGAATTGGGCGTAACCCATCGAAACCAAAGCGTCGTTTATAAAGAAATCCTCATCCTCGGTGGTATCGGCTAAAACGACATCTAGTATCTTCCTCTGGAACAAATCGAAATCGTTTAGTAGGTGTATCGTTTAAAGCGAAGAACGAACCAATGGTTTTTCGGAGCCTGCACTATAAGTTGTACGAGGGCGACCTGAAATGTTTCCGGAATCGACAAGAAAAGCACGATATTGGTGTTGTCTTTTATTTTTATTTTTCGATGTAGTTTCGTCGAAGTGCGCCAATTTCTTCAAGCTGTCGGAAGATTATTGACAGTAGACGTCTGAAATTTTGACAGTTGCTATAAAAAGCGTTGCCCTTACAATTAATCCACTTCAACCTTCATGCGCCCTCTCTTGCCGATTTCAGAAACATTTCAGTTAGCCTTCGTACACGTCTTGCTTTTAATCAGAAATTCTAAGTAGTAGTGTATACCTACCTCTTCATCAATCTTAATTATTTGCGCGACAAGATCCTTTTGCATCACCAAACTGAGAAATCGCATAGCTCCGGCCCTAGACCATTGTTCGTTCTCGGTGCGTGGGTATATCCCGGCTAGTCGAGTTCTTATCGCTTGTTCCGGTAATTCAGCGTATTGGTTATGCAAATAGCAGACGGTATTCGTTGAAATAACGGAAACGGTGCCGTAGTCAATGAAATACGCCTGAAAACAATCGAACATCAACGTAAATCAATAACGTGAGGTATACTTTGCTTAATACGGTAATTGTATTCTCTTCCTCTTGCGAGATGTTAACGATCCTCGCCCTATGATATTCTCGATTGTAAATGCATGCTACGTACATGCCCTTCTTTAGGGCAAAGAAAGGTACATAGAGTTCACTGTGGTGGATCCCATAAAATAGCCTAGAAGTAAGATAAGATGTACTTATTTTACAAATTATATATATATTTTGAAATTAATATAAGGAAACGTCATACAGCGCCATCTAGAAACGACTCATATAGTCATGTACTACTACTTCTAGTAGGTTAAAGACTGATACTGGAAATACACTTACTGCATATTATCCATCATCGCATTCAACCTGTTAGAACACATTTTCAGTATCATCCAAAATTTCGACGGATCATAGATCTCCGCGATGTTTACATCAATGCAATCTTGCTCGTTTGTTCCCGGATCTATCCATTGCCTTTCCAACTCCGTGCCGGACATGACAACATCAGGGGGGACGTTTTCGGCGTGAATCTGGCGCATGATGTCTTTCACCTCGCCTACTGGTAATGCGGTACCGTCGGTAGATGTCTCTCTGGTTGCTTTGATCTTCAACAACTGCAGTTTTTTGACGACATTTAACGTATCTTCTGGGATCGGTAGGTTTTTGTTAAACAACTTGACGTCGCTTCTATCTAGTTGTACGACGTTGAAGATGTTTCGTAGGTCCGCACACATTTCGGCTATGGATCGGTATCCATATTCACTATACGTTAGGGCTTTCCGATATTCTTTTCTGAAATAAAGGTATGATATAGGGTTAATCTGAAAAATTGTGAAATTAATAATACGTGATAGTACAGCTATGTACAAGATATATATCTATAAGCGATTCTTTTTTACAAACGCTTAGAGATAGGCCCATAATGCATGAAAAGTTTTAGATCAGGCATTATTATCGCTACCAGATATCATTAGCTTTTATCATATTTTTGACTAACCCCGTACACACAGAATAACCATTGCTAATAAAACCGCAAAACATATATTTATACACTATCGCATATCATTACTTTTTCCCAACAACTATTTTAAACAAAAATGCTTAAAGATATATCCATTATGCATAAGAAGTCTTAAATCAAATATTGTTATCCCTATCACATATTACCAGGTTTTACCGTATTTCTGACTAACCCTGTATACATTGAATAACCTCCGACTAACCTCAAAATCTAGACAATCACCCTTACAAATTTAAAGTACATTCAACCACTTTAAGGCAAAAATGTAGGAAACTTTAATAATAATAAGCAATTAAAACGATTTACCTGTAATATTCCAAAATGCTAGAGCACATTATACCATCGGGATACTTAGAAATTAACTTCCTCAAATTTTCCTGAATATTCTCAGGAACACGAACGTTTCTCCTAGATTCCTCATCGCTGAAATATATCTCCTCTATCCTGTTCGTCTGCCTTCTTATAGTCTGTTTTGGTACAGCACCTTTATCATTCGTCGATGTTTCAGTTACTGTTTGTTCTGGACCGTTCGATGATGAAATTTTACTTTCGATTTTTTCAGATTTTTCATTATGAGAGTTATTCGTGCAATTCGTAAAACTTCGGTTGTTGTGTTGATAAAAATTTCGTCTCTTTGGCAATCTAGAAATAAAATAAACAGTTTGTATCGTTAATGTTCAATTTCAATATAATACCTTTGGATTTTTGGATTGCGTGTCTTTTGTTTCGCTATTAATTCGTTAATGTGTGCTGTTTTTTCAGTTATGAGTACTTGTACCTCCGCATGTACACCAGATCCATTCACCTAAGATTCAAACGAGATGCACATAACAACATTCGAATTGCCAAGCAGGATAATAAACGACTACGTACCTGCACTTTACTCTTTAAGGTTCGTAGGAATTGCTCTAAATTATAACATCCGAACTTTTCATGTGGAATCCTATAACCTTCCGTCTGTATAAAGTCATTATTTAGCTGTTTTATTGTCATTCTTTTAGTGGTAGAGGTTAGAATACTACTTATTATAGTAGCTATTTCTTTTCTTTCTTCTTCGCTCTAAAAATATCAAGCATAAAATGGAAAAAAATGTTTCAAAATATGGGAATATCAGAATATAAAAGCTTACCATTATGTTACTATATACAACTACACTGTATATCTTATAAAGTAAGAAATAACAATGCAACTGATAACAACTGAAAACTTATCTATAGGAAAGGTAATATCTAAGTTCTAATATCACATTACAAATTTTATACTAAAGAACTAAAGATTACTTTCGCACCTTTCGTTTCATTTTTCAAATTAAAAGAAGCACGTGAAAACGTAAATAATAGAACAAAAAGATTGAGAAATTGGAAATATGCTATTAAATTGGCTCCATCTAATGTTTAATGGCATAACTTTGCGGTTGCTGAATATTAGGAAACTGTATACTACGTATAACGACTTTAATGCGAAGTTTTACTATTATAAATCACCACCATGAACTCGATAAATCTAGAGAATCTATAGATTAAAAATATATAATATTCGAGTAATAGTTTAGATATAAAAATTGTAGAAAAATTATAAATATGTGTACATCAGCGCCACGTAAGATGCAATAATATAAGTAAAGGTAATTGGAGCCCATTTGTGTTGGTTTAGATTTTGATGTATAGATAAGCCAAAAGCTAAAGCAACATGTCTTAAATTTGATTAAATATTAAACATATATTAACAATCATGAAATACAATAGTATTTTTAACGCTTTTTAGTTACTTATTCAAGGAGATACACAATTTGAGGGAATTTTTGTTTTCGTTAAAACTTAAAAGTGTCATTAATGATAATATATTCCGTGAATATATTCTAATAAATTATCAATATAAATAGAACAGGACACCAGGATTTTCCTTTTAACCTTTAGGTAAGTTTTCATGTGCCTCACATTAGTTTTTAATCATTTTTACTGTCGCTATTCATTTGCATACTTAATTCGTCATAAATTGTCTCTTTTATGATTTCTATCGTAATTAAAATTTTTAACATTAATAGCATTTTTCTGATAATTTTAATATTAAATGACATGGGATTATACTAATTTATTTGCATACTTCTCTTTGTGTTAATTCGTTCCTTTTCGTGTTTGATTTATTTTTTGATGTATACAGTTATTTGTAATTTTTCTCTACAAATTGGACTACATGCTTAAATCGCCAGATTCTATAAGATGGCATATTTTAGGAAGCTAAACTGTAATACTCTTGAGTATAGTCGCTAATTATAGAATAATTATCCATTCACATTTTGCCAACAATCAAATATGATCTTTATTGCCGGATGTACCAACCTAAATCACCTGCGAAATTTAAAAATGCCTGTTCCTCAAATGTCAAAGCTTGATTGTGTAAATAGTAGTAAAGTAAATACTTTTTTTGGAAATGGCTTTATTATTAAAACGTGTTCAATATACAATATCTATTCAAGGTTCATCTATGCAACAAAAAACAAAACAAAACGGCAACACCTACATGGTGGACTAGTTTCTGCTTAAATAATATCATTATAGATCTTTTTACATTTATACAAGGTTCATTTTTTAATTTTAACTCTTCAATCACAGTTTACCATCCTTTTCCATATCCGTAACCGTATCCTCCTCCAATACCGTATCCTTTTCCAAAACCATATCCTCCACTACCATATCCGTATCCGTCCCCAATACCATATCCTCCTCCTCCATATAAACCACCGCTATAACCTACAACAACTGGTACGGGTTTATGTACCGGTACTGGTACTGGACTCGGAACTGGTACGGGGTAAGGTTGAGCAACTGGTACTTTTACTGGTACGCTATAAGGAACAGGAACTGTTCTTTCCACGGGATATGGTACTGGACGTTCAACGGGAACAGCGTACGGTTTCGGTACGGTAACCGGATATGGACGATCTACCGGAACTGGGATGGGTTGGGGAACTGGTACTGGGATGTTCTTCTGAACCGGGACGGGATACGGTTGCGGTATTGGGATTCCTACTTTGTTGGTGATGGTTTGCTGGGTGTGTACCGCTGCTCCTAAGGGAATTGCACCGTAACCGCCGCCATATCCTAAGCCGCTTCCGTATCCGAAACCACCACCATATCCTCCGCCATATCCTCCGCTGTAACCTCCAAAACCGCCGCCATAACCACCATAAAGACTTCCTTCATATCCCACTGATCGAGTGGTCTTTTTCGGATCGGATTTGGCCTGTACGGCTGAGAGAGTTAAGAGAACAACGAATACCTGGAAAATGCGTGAATGATTAGTTAAAGAAAAATAGTAACTAAAGGTGGTACATTTAAGAGGTGGTTTTAGGATTAGGTTTGATTTGGTTATGTTCTAACAGGAAGGCTAGACTGTGTAGAAGCCATACATTCGTCAACTACTTCCAGAAATTTAAATCATTTAGTATTTCATATTAATTTTCTTCTTCCCCAAGGACAAGTATGGTCAGTAGCAATTTTCTTTATGGTAACTGAAGGAAATTAAAAAAAAAAGTATGAAGTATATATTAGGGTTGAGTTTCTTCGTGGACCTCATAAAGAATCGCTATAACAGATTTCAAGTACGTTATCTATTTCATTATTTCGTTATTGTGTTCGCTTTTTCCCGATATTGTATTTAGCGTTTGCTTAAAATGGTCTTACACTTCAAAAAATAACAGAGTCAATAATCTTGTGTGGTTCGAATAAGGAATGCAGGTGAAGAACTGCTGTTAGTTTCCATGGTAAACATCTAAACAAACATGTAGGGAATAAGTATATTCCAGAGTTATTATGAATTTTTTTTTTTGGAAACTGGTAACGTTATAAATAGTGTCTTGCCTCTAGTGTAATATAAAATATGAATATATTTAGAAAATGGTCCTCTTAAGAGTCTCTGCAATCGGTTTTAAAAACGGTTGCTGTGATTCAGTCACATTCGGAAACTAGTTCTAACTTGAAGATAGACCAATTCTTTTGCTAGCAGACAATTATGTGGACAAGGCAATATTAAGTTTGTGTATTTATCATCGAATATTACAAATACAGCAAAGCCACTAGACATCGTCCACTTTGCACCAACGAAGAAGCCTTGGTATTCCATATTATCTAAAAGAAAGGAATCTAAATTTGAGTCGGAGTTTATTATCATTCTAAAAGATGTATTGGCTCCTCAGGGAGTTCATGAATGAAGCTAACCTAAAAAATGAACTTCCCGATTCCAAAAATGTGGGATTTTTATACCAAAGAAACAAATGCTGTTGACTCCATTGCCTAAAAACCTAACAGAAGTTGACAGCGACGTACAGAAAAACCAGAAGGAAATTAAATACATCTGCTGATAGAATTGTTTCTGTTGCAGATCTTCAAACCACTGAAGCCTCGTCGTCGTCAAAAGTCAAGTGATCCAAAAAAAAAAAAGAAAAAATTCCCTTAAGTTCCAAAAAGGATTACTTCTCTGAAGTTTCCCTTCATTCTGATGAAGTAACTGAGAGCATTTTGGATTGAAGAACTCGGTATAATGGTGTTAATGGGAACTTGGAAGAGTGACGACTTCGTGGTTGTATTTTATAACGAGTGAAAGTAACCAGAAGCCCCTACAATTGACTGCATTGATAAAAAGTAGAAATGTTGGAGATGGCTTGAAAGGAAAGATTTGACATCTTATAGCTGGAACGAAGTTTTGGATAAAATCGAACCAACCAATATCGTGTTGGTTTTGTATATTTTTTATTCCTAAGTGTATACTGTTCATTTAGAAGATTTACAAACAATGAATTATAAATTGTATATTATTATATTGTATTGTGTATATTTTATATCAATAATTTAACACGTATATATATTCTTTCTTCTATCATTTGTTGGACTAATATAAACTCATCTTATCAAAAAGCCACTTATTTACTGGATTCATATAATACTTCAATTTAAAAACACATCTAAACGAATGTCTAGAAAATAACATCAAGATAAGAAAATGCTGTAAATACAGCTTTCTCACGGTACTACTGAAATCATTTATGCCTTCCTGGCGTCATCAGCGTGGTCTCGAGCAGTTTTATGCAAACACATGTAAATTCTCTCGCTGCTTCTATCACCATACTTAACTCTACGATACAAAGGAATATTCCTGGCGCTAACTAGTGCCGAAAGAAAGAAACATTTGTCCGCAAAGTCAGACAGCGAAAAGAAGGGGGTACAGTTTCCCACCCTTCTCTCGTGCAATTCGTGGATTGCTCTCCGGAGACGTTGATTTCACCAATATCACGAGAGTTATCTTGGAATAATTCAATTTATTTAAAGTTTCTTAGTCATTTTGGTACAAAAATGATAGAAACTGACGCATGACTACATTACAAAGCAAAAGATCATTCTTGAAACACATTTCGTCAAACAGCTTGTTGTTAATGATTTTCTAAATTGAGCTAACCTAACACCAATTCATGGTACACCACAAACTTGAGAGAACTACATAAACGCATATATTCGAAATGATACGAAATTCGACTAAAATATTTCAGTTATTCGGAAGGTACGTCAACAATGTTTCTTAATAATTTATTTGTCATATAAGGAATCTATTATATCGGTTGTTTATGAAGTTAAACTTCATCCCAGACAGAAATACAATATTGATACATAATTCGTATTTCTTAAAAATTTTCTTTAACTTTTAGAATATAATTTAAAAAAGTTAACGTATAAATAAAGACACTGTCGCAATGAAAAGGAAAATCCTTATAATTTAACGCATAGGATATGGGGTAGAATTTAAGAATTTAAATTGGGGGGATAAGGAGGCGAGATATAGAATATAATTTAATGTCACATATAAACAAAAAGATATCGACGTGATCTAATAAATGTATTCAATAGATTAAACAATTTAAATAATTTTCCACCAGATATACCAATACGATCAGTACTTTTTAAATGATTATTATTATGTATTTTTAAAAAGAAAACAAATCAAATAATATTAAAGAACGAAAACTCGACGATTTTAAAGAAAAAAATATATTATATTATGCGGTGATATTTAGCAACCTTGATCGAAAGGTCAGATTTTATTAATTTCGAAATGAAGCAATAGAAAATTTCGTTTGGTGATCAGAAATGAATTAGATAATCACTATCTACTTACCGTCAGCTTCATCATGCTTTACTTCTCTTGCGGTTCTGAAATATAGCAGATGAGTGGTACTGTTCTGCTAGACACATGTCGCTTTTATATATAGGTACTTAGCCCAAACGACAAACACGTTTTTCGGTGGACGTATAAAGATGTCCGGCCAGAAAAAAAAGAATAAGAGGGGACTGAAACCGCCCCATATAGGTATCCTTTGGTCTACTTTCAGAGCCTACTAGGATTATGTAAACTTCGCTCGCATATTGTAGCATTTAATTCATATTGCAAGCGGATTTTTTATGGATTTTATGTTTGTTTATTGTGAAAACGTATATCGCATAATAGCGTCGTCCAAAAGGTCAAATATAACTTAGTACCCCGCTTCATTGAGACAGAGAAATCGTCTTTGACCGTAGTATACGATAATTTTTCATTGATCTTAAGACAGCAGTAAATAAATACCATCGATGTTTTCGCTCTTTGTGTCGTCGGTCGGAAGTATTTCATGAGGTGGATGGGTGTGACCTTTTGGCCGAACGTGTTACCGCGATTTCGTAAAAGGTTTTTGCTGTTTTCGCAATTTTCCAAGGGATTGGTGGTCTGAAAGGTAGGAATGTGTACATGTACATACGTCAGCCATTTTTGTAAAAAAAAATCTAGATTGAACGAAATACCAAATAGGTGTTGATCATATAAAATTTTTATTGGGTAATATTAGAATATCATCTAACATAAACTATAATTCGAACTTCCATAATTAATGAATTTATTTCAATGTAATTAAGAATTTTCCATTGATGTGTTTGTGCGTACCAACCAAACCTATAATAACCACAGACAGCACTATAGTAGTAGGGAAACAATAAAATTAAAATTGAAATAATTGTAAACTTGAACAGAACAAAACAATTTAAAAGTTATCAACGCTAAAGACATCTATTCCACTTTGTAGTCCTCTTTAGAATATTTGGGCATGAGTATGTATAAATCTGTTACAGGAAACCGGTCCCTGTATTATTAATAAAAAGAATTCAAACATTTTAGTTCATTTTATTTCCACCTTTTCATTTACTTTTTACTTAAGACGAATTACCCACAATCCATTTAAAAAATAATCCTATTAAAGTTTCTTAAGAAAAATTGTTAAAATAAATAATTTTTTCGCGTCATAGTACCTATAAAAACAAAAGATTTAACACTCAAATTCTTCTACCACTGCTTAGTCCAGCGAAAGTCGTTCTTAATATGGTTATGGCACCCTAGAATGGAAAATAAAAATTCAAATTGTCGCTAACCATGGTAACCAAAATTAGTTTTAATCCAATTTGCGATTCGAATTCAGCTGATTCTGCATTGGAAGTTCTCACCTTATTCTTATTGCTTTTATACAATGCTTTAATCAACTCTATCATTCCTTTCTCTAAACCTCTCCTTTCCAGACTCTGCCATACATCTTCTTACCCTATCAAAAGCTTTTTTAAGATCTATAAAACATATGTATATGTATTTCCTTTCCTTTCCCTATTAGTTTTTCTCCTAATTGTCTGATTACAAATATTAAGTCCTGGGTGCTTCTTCCTTTTATAAATCCATGTTGAGTATCTTCTAGTGTTGTTTCCAGTTTCTCTCGGAGTCTTTTTCTAGTATTCTTGTCAATACTTTTCCTGGGATGCTAGTTAATGTTATTGCTCTATAGTTTGAGCATTCCTTAGAGTCTCCCTTTTTGTATATGGGCATAATTATTCCCATATTCCATTCCTTAGGTATTTCTTTTTTTATTATAATGTTGTTTAAGAGGTCAAGTAGTTCTTCGTTACCTTTGTCTCCTATATATTTTATCATTTCAGCTGTGATTCCATCCTCCCCGGCCGCCTTTTCTAGTTTTAGTTTGCTAACTGCTTCTCTGACTTCTTCGTCGCTTATTTGTGTGATACGTTCATCGTCGTTTTTTTGTTTTATGCTCTTTTTCTCTTATGTATCCGTCTTGTTTTATTTTTGTGAGTTCTTCAAAGTACTGTTTCCATCTTTCCATTATCTCTTTTTCCTCAGTTAGTATATTTCTTTTGTCATCCTTTATATTTTTCAATATCGGCGGCTTCTTCTGTCTCAATTGCTTTATTGTTCCGTAGAATAATTTTTGGTTTTCTCTATAGTTATCTCTAAGTTTTATTCCGAACTCTCTCCAAAAATTTTCTTTGGCCTTCTTGATACTCTCTTCAGTAGTTAAAGTCTTACTTTCAAATGGCATTGTAGCTAAGTGTATCAAAGATTCAACAGCCAATATAAAGAATGAACTTATTTTTCGTTTAATATCATGCAAAGTTTTCATCACAAATAAATGAGCTGGACTCGGGGTACTAATTGTGATTCGTTAGGTGTCAGCACGAAAACGCAACATAATACGATCTTCTGTTGCCTAATTCTTTACCAACGGGGATGGAAATATTTGGTTTCCTAAAGTCTCTTCATGAAGAAGGTACAGTACCATGGGGCAATTGCATTGGTATCTATACTAATGAAAGAAAAGCAAAAGTATCATAATTAATGAGCTTGTGCAGCTTACTAAGACGGTTTTCTCGAGAAAAGATACTAACACATATTTTTGATCTAAGAGTCGAGATTCCTTCTTCTTTGAGAAAACAATTTCGTGTTCAAAGGTCGATTATTTGATACATATTGGATGCTTAAAGTTTTTTTTTTAAAGATCAATTGGCTTAATTTCACCCCTCAAGGGAAAGAATGCTCACGAAAACATTCTTGCTTTCAAGGAGAAGATAGAATTTTGAATAATTTGTGCACGCCAACTCCAACGAGATTGACTGCTTTCTAATAATAAATAATTTTGATAAGAGAAATGGGTTGAGCACCATTAGAAACCATTTATTATTAATGCACGGCCTTCCACCATGTTAGCAAAGGAATACGAAAATTTTATTGAAATAGCATCTGAATCATCACTGAGTGAAATTAGGGGTTCCACGATAAAATTGGACATTAAAAAGCATCAACAATATTAAAAAAATGCTAAATTAGAGGATCTGCCTACATTTATTTGCTTGTCACTATGCTATTTCTTTCAACATATGCACCATTTTGCGTATTGAAGTAAGGATTATATGAAGATATAGAAATGGCAAATTTTTTTCTAGAAAAAATCATTTCAATAAATTTTATGACTTAATCAGCTGTTAATGGCTCTGTCAAGACATGGCCAATTTTTTTCTCCTTGAATAATTGTTGATCCGGTCTAATTTATTAGAACTTCGATATAAGCTTACCACTTTTTTATGCGTGACTTAATTCCCTACAAAAACAATTCACAATTCGCGAAATAAAAATGATCCAACTTTTTCGCGTATCTTTTTTATCGTGTAGGTAGTCGTATGGATGCGCAAGGTGCGTCATCAATCATCAATCATTACCAAATACCAAACGCGAATCCTGTTATAAAACGTTGTTGAGAGCGAATTGCATAAGCTTTTTTAACTGCAGATTTTGTATGTTTCATGGCAAATTTGATTGGATATATCTGTTGCTTGTCATATTTTTTTAGTCCGCCTGAATGCTGGTTATAATTTATTGAAACGTTTTGGAGTTTGCTATTTGTTCTATTTGTTATTTAAATTACCTGTTTTCGCTATTTATAATTAGCAAATAAAAAAATAAATCACCTAATTTTAATCCGTCCATTCCGGATGTTGTTGTAATTTTAAGTTCTAGACATTTCATAAAAATTTGATTCAATGTCGAGATGTCTGGAAAATAATCGTGACAATATGCGGAAGATGTTTCTGCAGAGAGAGCTTACTTTTAACCCTCTATTAAAACTTTGAATCTTAAAACAGTTTTCAATATTCCCCAAACCTTAAAAGCTTTAGTGAATTTACACAACATGAAAAACTTTAGACATACACTAGGGTGACAGAATAAAATAGACACCTACTAATAAAAAAAAGATACTATTCTCGTTATATATACAAAATACTTTAAAATTTTTAAATTAGGCTAATATTTTATCGATCCACCTTTACTTGCGTGAAGTGCTGCGAGTCGTCGTGGCATAGAATCTATTAAATGATTAATGCTGTCTTCTGGAATATTTAACCACTCTTCTTTATTGCTGGGTTTTCGGGGTTGTTTCGCCATATTTGTCTGAATTATGTGCTAAACATTCCCTATCGGATTCATGTCTGGTGATTGGCCTGGCCATGGTAAAATAAAAATCTCCTGTTTTTCTTTCCATGTGATTGTTGTTCTTGCTTTGTGGCAGGGTGCTCCATCCTCCATAAAACTGGCGTCTTCTTTAGATAAAATGGCGTTGTCGAATATCGGTAGTAGTCCTTCTGTTAATATTTGGATATATTTTGCCGCATTTATATTTCCGTCGCAGATTACTAATTGCGATCTTCCACCATACCATATCGCGCCCCCCACCATGATGTTCACACCGCCGTGTTTCACCGTCTGATGCAAAAATTTGTCGTCCAGTTGCTGTGACGAACGTCTCCATACCCACGTACGACTACTATCACTGAATTCGCAGTATCTGCTTTCGTCTGAAAAAATGACAGATCGCCAAAACTCTTCGGGCTTCGTTCGCATTTCGATTGCCCAAGCCATTCGGCGCCGTTTTTGAAACGCTGTACGGAGAGGTTTTTTCTTTGCCACCCTTTTATACATCCCCACGCTGTGGAAGTATCGCAGAACGGTGCGCTGACTTTTCTGTGAAGTTGTCGCAAGCTCAGATGTACTTTTTCGCGGTTCTCTTAACACTTCGCGCACAAGCACCCTTTTACTTCTTTCAAAAGATCCGGCACGACCTGGTCTCGGCTCCGCTGTTGTTTTTTCCTTGCGTTTAAATTGTGTAATCACAGGGATAACTGTGGACAACGGAATATTTAAAAATTTAGTTATTTCACGTTGCGAAGCGCCGCGTTCACTCTGGCCAACGATGCAACCCCGGGAGAAGTCGCTAATATCACTCGAACCTTGTAAGCGAGGCATAATTGTAACGATACTAAACTATGACGAATTCCTTCCGATACATCTACCCCTACCCTAATGACAAGAGAAAATTCTTAATTCGTTCTTAGAATTTAGCTGTTTACATATTTATACCGCTTTACCTGGTGTCTATTTTATTCTGTCACCCTAGTGTACACCACCGTCCATAGAAGTTTGGCCAAGTAACAAAAATTTAAAGTCAGAAAATAAAAAAAAGATAATAAGTGTATTACTCTTAAAAATAACAACTACCAAAATTTAAAAAATATTTTATTTTTTTTGTATTCATTGTTAACAACATTGTTTAACATTCTTTTCGTCCGCAATATTGATGTAACAATTAATTAATTAGTAAAAGAGGCAACTCCAATTCTTTTACTTTGAACGTCGAAAGAGGATCACCCACTACTCAAGTTCAAAATTTATATCATCTTTCGGGTTTAATTTATCTACCAGTCTTTTTAATTTTTTTTTCATATGACCATATAGTTAGAGTATTACAAAATTGATATGATCAATGTTTAAAGGTTCAAAAAACGTAACGGAAATCTTACAAAAATAAAAGTGAAGGTTCTAATTTTTAGCATTCCCAGGTTGTCTGTTATTAAGGCAAATACATTATAGAAATAGTAGTGAAATCATAAATTAATAAAATTGGTTTGTAAGATTTATTCAGAAACGTTACCAAGGTAATCCCGATTTAGTCAGCGTTCATTTGTTTAATTAAATTGGAAACCGACTTTTTCAAATGAAGGTTATCTAAAAGGATTCACAGTTATTACGTACGAGGACAATCTTATGGGATGTAGGCATTTTCTTGCTTGATAGAATGATAAGGCGCATTATCCATTGCAATAACGCAATTTGGTTCTAAAAGTGATAGAACATTTTTCGTTCATTCAGTAAATACTTCATCAATTTTTAATGCAATACACTATACAAATAATAATATAACGAGAAATACAATAAACAACCAAACGAAGAAATTTGACAATTGACACTACAGAGACATAATAATAGTGATCAGTAATATTACAGTTTATCCAACATAAGTTTCATGTATATAGACTTTGTCTTACTGTATCTACCAATAGCAAAAGACGAAAATATAAGCCTCTTCCCAAACGCACATTCTTAAAGTGAATGGACTATAGTAGTAGAATGAATCTATGACTTTGTTCTGTCCACGCGCTTTTATCCAAACACCTTAGAATAAATCGAATATGCAAATATAAGTCATGAAAGTCACTCAATTTATATAAAGTGTGTTAGATGTTAATTACGTTCATCTATTGTTTTTCTAGCGCACTATTGTGCTGATCTAACGGAATGCGTAGAAAATAACACCAACGACAAAATCGCAGTAAATACAGCTTTTCTCATGCTATTGGTGAAATCATTCACGAGAAAGACATGCGAAGAGACATAAAACGTTAACACACGGACATGTTTCTGTCTACCCGGCGTCATCAACGTGATGTCGAGCGGTTTTATGATCAACACATGTAATTTCCTCTCTGTTTCTATCTATCTATTGTGTTGGTATTTAGTATTTATATTTTGCATGGGATATCGTCATTACATCACTGTAGGCAGTCTTTTTCCATACTTTCGATTTTTTTTTCTTGTTAAACGACCTTGTGTATCTATAACACGCATACTTAGAAACTGTTAAATTCCAGTTCTGACTAATAATTTAGAATGACATTTTTTTGCTCATTGCTTGTCTTCGGTATATTAATAGTATATCTTCAAGGCTTTTATTTGAGACACTGGCCACCTGTTCTATAATTTTACATCCGGAATGCTCCTTAATAGTAGTGTTTTTGAAATTTGGTAATAGTATTTCGCTTTTAACAATCTTATGTGGCGCTAGTTTACATTTGTTCTGACCATAACACCTGTAGATCTGGAGATATTTATAAGTGCACTTGTGCTCACTTATTTTGGTAGGTGACTTTAATCTTTCTAATCTATTGTTACCACTTCAGCAGTTCTATAAATAAAGCGAGTGTTTTCAAAAGGAAAAGGTAAATGGATCTATTCTACTCTAATGTGGATTGTAACTTTGATATACACTACCGCTCAAAAGTGTATAGTCACCCCTGTTTTCATCGATTATTAACATATAGTATTATGTTTACCAAAAAATTATTATAATAAAATGAAATACGTATTTAAAATGTAGTTCAGTAAGATAAACACTCATTATATCACATAAGATTTACTAACGTTTACCTGCACTTGGTCGGATTACCATAAACTGTTTATTGCGGTGCAATTACAATAACAATCCCTCTGAATTTACTGGGTAAATTTAGTCATCTGTTAGATTGTTGGTAATAATGTTTAAATTACCTTCCTAGAAGATTATAGTGAAATCTGTAACCTGTACTCTATTCACGTCGTGAGCGAAATATCGTGTGACAATTTCTTAAAACACCTCCGCGAAGAGAAATTAGTACGGAAACACGTGCGCTTATAATAGCTTACCATAAAAGTGGCATAAGTAATCGACAAATTGCCAAAAAAATTAAAATACACCACGTTACGGTTGACTATAACGTAAAAAAATATCTGGTTTTCTTAATAAAAGACGGAGTGGAAGGCCAAAAGCGACAACATCTGCAGATGATCGCAGAATAGTGGTTACCAGCAAGTTAAATAGACGCAAAACAACCCCGGAAATCACCGCAGAATTAAATGTTGGTCGCCAAAAACTAGTCAGTGTTTTTACAGTCAAACGTCGCCTGCAGGAAGTCGGGCTCCATGGACGTATTGCGATGAAAAAGCCATTACTACGAAAACAAAAAAATAAATAGCGTCTTAAATGGGCTAGTGAACACCAACACTGGACCGTAGAAGAGTGGAACAACGTCCTATGGACGGATGAGTCCAAATTTGAGCTGGAACCCGAAGACGCATATTCGTAAGAAGATCTGTGGGTGAACGTGCCAGAGATGAGTGTATTGCTGCTACCGTGAAGCATGGTGGAGGTTCTATCATCATTTGGGGCTGTTCTGCTGGCACTAGTGTAGGGGACATTGTGAAAATTGACGGTATATTAAAAAAAGAAGGCTACCGAGAATTTTTGGAGAACCACGCAATACCTTCCGGAATTTGACTTTTTGGTCCAAAATTTTATCTTCCAGCTGTAAAGATTATTAACGCTGTTTAGAAGAGGAAGAAACTCTCAAAATTATGGAATCGCCTCCCCAGAGCCCCGACTTGAATCCAATCGAGTTACTATGGGAAGAACTAGATCGGGAAGTACGGAAATCGGCTCCGACATCAGCTACTGACGTGTGGAACAAATCGCAATCGAGTTAGACCTCAATAACACAAGAAATTCTGGCAAAACTTATTGCGAGAATGCCTCGATTGTGTGCTGCAATTATTAAATCAAGAGGAGGTCACATAGATGAAAGCAAAATTTAAATTAAACGTTTTAATTTTCACATTTATTTAATATATTTTTATTCATGTACGTGTATCTGTACATAAAAAATAAATATTATTAACATTTCTGCTGAGTTTTTATACATTTTTGCTGTCAGTGAGAATGCCTAAACACTTTTGAGCGGTAGTGTATATAATAAGTATCACCTAGGTTCTGCAGTTATATCTTCTGTATTGCATGCGAGCAACGGTGTGCATCTGGTAATTACTTAGGTATATTTTCAACAAGACAAATTCCACCGCCACAAAAAAATAATTTTTTTGTCGTGGTGCCTGCAAAATACGAATTGATTTAGGGTCTCCTATATGCGGGTTTCAAAAATAATTGGTATTTCTTCCTAGCAGCTCTGGTTTTTTGGGATACACCACGGTGAAATATATTACTCATACGTAAGATGATTTGTAACTTTCACACTCTCGGATGTAACAAGATTCATTACCTTCACAGCCATTTACATCGTTTTTCAGAAAACTTAGGTGATGTGAGGAACGAGGGGGGGGGGGATTTCACAAAGACATCAGTATTATGGAGGTACCAGAGGTACTAAAGAAGATGGAATACCCATATAACGCTTACTGCTGGAATCTTCAGCGAGATTCTTCCGGTAAACCTCACACAAGGAAATGTTATAAAACGAAATTTTTAACTGATCATTGAAAGTTGTATATGCATATTTTTCTGTTAAATAAATATCTCTTACCCATTTTTTTGGTGTTTCAGTTAACAGTTAATAATAATAAAATCCGAGGCACCAAAATATGTATTGGCTAGTGTTATCTATCGATATATAATCATTCCTCATGTTCACATTCCGGGATATAATTCTGAAATTCCGTCGATACTGAACCTAGTCGTAGTTGCCTCCCATATGTTATTCCACCTGTATTATATTACAACGATCTATTGCTTCAAGTAGAATGCCAATTTCTTGCATACGCGGATGATATAAAAATCTATTTAGAAATCTCAATGGCAGTGACATTTTCATGATTCAACGCAATTTCGACCTTTGCTGCTGTTAAGGACTTAACATTGTTTTTTGTATTTTCTAAATTTTTTTTACTATTATGTATTTTATCTTCTTTGCATTATTATTTTCATTTAGAATATTATTTTATTTTCATTTTTATATTTATTTATTTTCATTCTTATATTTATTTATTTTACTCTCTTATATCCAATTTTATTTTAATATGTATGTACATTACGCATTGTATATGTATGCAAGTCAGCCATTCGCATTACGCTAGCTAAAACTGCGTAATTAGAAATCATTCACTGCAACGTCGTCGGATATGTAATGGGAGTTTTCTTGAAATTTAAGGTACACAAGCATAGGCAGTCGTCTCCCGCGCGACAGTCGAGGTATTAGCGATCGTGCACTCTCGGTCACCTTTCGTGCCTCGTCGTAACGTGTACAGTAACGTCGTCGTAAGATTATTAGAGATTTCTAAGTTTTTCTAGTTTTGGCGGGAATCGTCGGGACGTTGTCTATACATTTATTTCTGGCGGGAGTCGTTTGGTAACGTCGTCGGACCACATGTATAGATTTTTTTAATAAGTATAAATTCTCGATTTTCTATCATCGTACGTCGAGGCTACTGTGTCCATTGTCGTCTATACATATTTTTAGTCTTCAGTTAAGTTTGTGTCGGAAATTATTTTGGCGAGATTGTCGGCGCGCATGTATAGACCTCCTCTACAAGTACGATCACTCCGCTTCTTGCTGACGGTCGTTGCGGCCGCAGCGCCCGTTGTCTTTTGTACGTTTGTTCGGTCCTTGTCGTATCGGGACTTGGAAATTTTTCATTTAGTTGCTCGTCGTAGCGGACGAGTGTCACGGGCCAGTTTTCTTATGTAATGTCGGCATCATCGCTCCGTTTTACTTGTCGGTGCGCAGTTCGCACATTTGCTGGTTACTGGATTTTTCCCTTCTTTGGGGCGCAGTAGTAGAGAGCTAAAGATTGCACATAGCGTAATATTTCAAACGAGAACGCCTGGGTAGCTGTGACATTACTTTTGTATTGAGATCGGCTATTATCGCTACTGTCGCCCTCGACCAGGCGTTCAAGCTCTAAGAGATAGGGTGGGTTCCCCTATAAATGTGAAAATAATAAACGTATTTGGTCAAGTACAAATACATGCCAATAATACAGGGCCAAGTCCCTTAGGCAAATTTAAAACAAGGAAAGTATATTAGGCTCCCGGAAAGGGACATATAATAAGCATAGCACCGAGGTGCGCTTATAAATTTAACAAATAAATAGGGTTGGCTCCTATAAAAGGTAGTGGTGCATGCAAACAGATAGAGGCATTAGTACATGCCTCTAACAAAGCTTCAGCGGAAGCATATAAGAGTTTAACTTTTTAAACAGAATTAAGACATGGCTTTGCAACGTACATGCTGAGGCATTACTTTATGTTGCTACCAATGAAAATACATATACAAATGCTAATGTACATTACATGTATAAGAGAGCTCGAATAACTGCAATTATTGCAAATATATATATCTTACGTACATCGTACATGTACATAGGCAAGAGTGGAAACCGTGTAACCATTTCATTTTAAAATATATTTTTTTTGCGCATGTGCATTGGGTTTCACTGTACAACCTTTCCTCTAGTAAATAAGCGAACATACTCTACAAGTAAGTATTGGTCAAGTAATTTAGGAAATTACGAGCAGGCTACAGCGGCGTTGTTCTTCAAACCAGGAGAACGTAACAGCTGCTCTGTTGGGCAATAAGGATTATCATTATTATTATGTTAGGAAAAAAGTAACCTTAGATTTTCATTTATATCTGTCGGAACAGATCCATTACTGCAAGGTGTTTCGAAAAGGAATCTAATTAAGAAAGCCATACAAAAACTCTCACACATTTTATTCAAAAAATTTGCAACAGCAACTTAACAGACTAGTTTTTACAACAAATAAGAATCGTATAAAGAATTCCTAAAATAATCAAATAAATACACTATCTAGCTCATTTACTACAAATAAACTACGAAAAAAATTACAAATCAGAATATTGGAATTTGCTGTTGAATCTTGGCCCTTTGTCCGACGATCGGAGGACTACCTCCGTAACCAATGGAGCCAGATCCAAGAGCAAAGTTACCATTGTTGAGCCTCGTGATTCCCAAAGAACCCGACCCCAACGATATTGGCGAGGGTGGAATAGGATTTGCATCAACCTGTTGGTAAGGAGGATATGCCGGTCTATAACCGGATACGGGAACAGCTGCATTGGGGTAAGATACTTGAATAGGAGAAGAGGTGAGTCTCGTGTTCGGAGGAGCGATTGACTGCACCGGTTGCGGTGAGAATTTGATGCTGTTAATTCCGGATGATGATCCGTAAGCTCCTAAACCGATAGAATCGCCATTGTAGGCGTTACCCGTGAAGGCACCGCTTCTAAAGCTGCTTAAGAACGAGCTACCGTCCAGATTCTGTTGGTTCTGGTAGGATCCAAAAGTTTGCGCACCTAAATCGGCTCCTAGGCTCTGCGATCCCAGTTGAGAAAAGTCGAAACCCTTAAGGTAATCTCCGTTGTACAAAGTTTCTACTGGTGGAGAATTTAGGAGCGAATTGTATGAGCCCAAATTCTGAAATGTTCCAATTCCAACATTATCGAGTCCACGTTTTCCAGATATAATTGATATTGAATAGGTGCTAGAGAAGGTGGCTATTAGAAGCGTTAGAATCTGAAACTGAAAGAGAACATCGTTATCATCAAAGTCTTTTAATTAAGGCTAACAATTTTTTTTTCCATGGTTTAGTATTTTACCTTAAAGTCAAGGTTAAAAATGTTACTTTAGGCAATGCATATATTCAAGAGGGCGAATCAAATATGAAGCGGACTTTTCTTTTTAACGCCCTCTAGGTGAAGTAAGTGGCGTGACGTTTTAATATGTATTGGTGGAGCGGACTAAACCGGTTCGGTTCGCCAGAGCAGCTGGGCTGTTAGTAGCACCAATTCTGGGCAAGAGCTGCACACGTCTGTTGAGCAATGTATTATTACTAATTTTTTTGGCGCAGGGGGGCTTAAAACCTGACAAAATTTTGCGCTGAGTAACTGCACAGTTCGTTGAAAAAACGCTTTCAAGGGCCTAAGGTATAAAAAATTTCCTGTCGGCCAAAAGTCAGGGAAAAGGTGACCGCCACCTTATATTATGGGAAATTGCTGCACGTGTAGAAATATCATGTGCGAGTGCCGGCAAGGTACGAACTGTGTACAGCTAATGCTGCGTACTACTGCCAATTACTTGATGAAGTGAAATTGGCCTATCAGTGAAAAAGGCGAGACGTGCCTGTTCGAAGTGCGATTCTGCTCCATGGCAATGCTCGGCTACACACAACTGCATTGACCCAAAATAAGTTGGACAAAATTTATTGGTGAATTTTGTGAAATCTGTCACTATGTGACTATAACATGTTTTGCGCCATGCAAACGAAAACTGGAAGATCACTAGTTTGACGACGACGATGAGGGTGTGGAAATTTTCATACGTAATTGGTTACATATGCGACCACATTCATTCTTTGACGACGGAATTAAAAAACTTCCGATACCGTGGAAAAATAACTAAAGTCCGCTTCATATTTGATTCGCCCTCGTATATTAGCTCGCATTTCCAACAAGGCATTTCGAAGTAAACCTTATTCAATCAAAGAAATGAGACTAATTAAATCGGTTTTAAATCCTCCAAAAAGATTACAGCGAAAGTTTGCAAGAACCAATAATCTCCTTCAGAAAAGAAAAAGAAAATACCTGTATCAAAATAATAAGGTAATTGCTAAAGAAATACTTCGCAAGTAAGCAATTAATTCTCAAAAATACAAATAGAAGCACTTGAGTTTAATCATCATACATTTAAGTATCTTTCTTTCCATCTGGGGAAAGTACGCCGGTACAACGAAGGAATCAGGTTCTCGATGGTTAATTTAATGATTGATACAACTTCAGCGGATTTCGATAAAAAAAACTGGTACATACACATCTGTTCAAAAAAAAAGTTCTACGAAATTGCACACGCGATTACGCAAAGAGTTATTATTGTCTAGATATCCATTTAATATAAACATTTTCACCTTTCTCCTAGGGTCTTACGTGTAGATTAGTTTTCGAGATAAATACTTTCGCAATTCATCATTGAAATTAAATCAAGTTCATGTTTGTAGGTATTGCCTGCGCTCATACTAACCTCATTCGTAAATTTGAATGTCATTGGTGTGGAGCTGACGAAGAAAAAGTGAAAGTAATGCGTTGGATGAGTAACAATATTTTCTTATTTAATTTTATTGTATTTGAATTCTTTTTTTTTAGAGTATCTTCTATGCGACACGAAAAATGTGTATCAAGTATTATTCTTCAATTTATGTAGCTCAGGACATCTTTCGCAGTTATTCTACAGTTTGCAGGAGTCTCAGTAGAAAGTCTCCGGGTAAAAACGTACGCATAGAATCGATTGCCAAGGGTTCCTTAATGTTATTTCCATAATTTCTCGAGTAATGTCAAATTTGCCTAGCTTCGAAGTCGTTCGGTGTAATAACCGTCTATAGGACAATGATTTGAGGTTTTTTTTATTTCATATTTGTTTGTTGAAAGTTATAAATGGAACCGTTTCCTTCCAAGATATATACTATTTTAAAGCTGACTTTGATTTTTCGCAAAAAACATACTCCAATCATACAGAATACGATTCTAAAACTAAAATTGACACAAGACGGTATTCGTTTCTAAAGATTTGAAAACATGTGAAAAGTTAGTAACTATTGCTAAATCGTCCTCTTATTTTAGAATATTAAGGATTTCGCCATGATGGACAATTTTTCTGCATTCTAATCATCAAAATCTTCAGTTGCATATGCATTTTGACATATTTTATATTTCACAGGTGGCCTACGGAGGTAGGGCGTACTTTTCGAACCTTCCTGTTCAATTTATCCTATAACAACTCGATGGGGTTTAGATCGGAGCTTTGCGGCGGCCATCTCATTATTTGTAAAGTCTCATTAACTTCTTGATTTAAAAAATTTTTACATACGTATGATTGCTGAGTGCTTGGAGTCGTTGTCCTGCATGAATATAAAATTTTCGCCGATTACGTTGTTCCGATGGTATTGCAACATCTTGTAGTAGTTCTAAATAACTCCCTTTTCGTACAATACCTTTGATTCGCTTCTTTTGGACCAGTGTTGGAAAAATAACCCTAAATAAGCACAAAACTTCTTCCTTGCTTGACAGATGTCACTACACAATCCTGCAAGATTCTTTGACCCTTCGCTCTTCTTACAAAAAAGGCGCCTTGATTGTCCAAACACCTCAAACTTTGACTCATCAGTCCATAGCACGTTTTTTCGATCATCCACTGTTCAATTTCTATGTGTTTCTGTCCACTGTTACCGTTTATTATACAGTATTAATAATACCAAGTATATATATAATCAATTAAGTTGACCTTCTAAGAGATACATTTTGAAAAAGAAAACAGAGGAAGTTTCATATTGAATTCGCATATGTTGAAATTCCCAGATGAAATCGAATTGGTGGAATCGATTGCCGTAAATTTAATGTTGCTATTTTGTTTATTTTTTTGTGTTAAGATCGAAATTCTCAAAAAATATTAATATTTTAACCCAAGCAATTGAAATGTCTATTTTTTTTTTTGATTTTCGTAATATGGCTAATTCAAGGAGAAAATGTTCCTTTTGTTTACTAAGGATTTTAAAATCTTTTTGAAATTTTTAAACATTCTTTTCGATGAATTTTAACCTACTGAATGTGGTAGTTTGTTATTTAATTTGTACCTTTGTGGATTTACAATATATAGACACTAGAAGGCTTCTTAGTACTTTGCCTTAAATCCGGTTTAATTTAGTTTATTTTTCGAACGTTTTTGGTGTTAATCTTTATTTCTAAATAGTCAGTACGATAAATATATAAAAATTAATATCCCGTTAGCTAATTTTAAGACAAACTTTTAAGCACACGCGTTTTCATTCATCGAATATCCAAATTTTAGAACTAGATGTTAATATTTGTCTTCGTCTTGTTTCTACGTCAATAAACTTACCATTTTCATTGTCCGACGCGCAATTATGAAGCAAAGAGTAAACGGAACACAGCTATATTCAAATGATACTCGCTGGAAAAAGTGCTCGTGGTTATATATACCCTTTCACTAAAAATCAAAATCATTTCTTGAACGTGTCGAACGCAATATCGAAGGCTTAAACGCGAAACCAAAAAAAAAAAGGAAAGAGAGGTAGGTACCAAACGGATACTTTGCGAATCGCGAGCTTCCCATGTGGAAGAGGGGTCCGGACGTACGCTACGGTATCTCCATCCTTTGCCGCAATAAACACTTTCGCCAGTCTCCACCCTAGATTCCTCCGACGTTGCGGATGGTTCTTCGGAAACAGGCTCCTAAATTATTCGTTTTGGCGCACCGGTAAGCTTCCTGATTGCTCGGGTTGACACGTGTCGAGAGTTGTTTATTAAAATATGCAGTTCCGGTGTGGAAATTTTATTCACTTCCAAGACGATTTTCGTGTTCTTTTACTTGCGTAACTTACGCGTAGAGAATTTATGAATTGTGGTCGGTTGATGTCGTAGCTTTTGGGTCGACGAAGATTATCTGTAAAATGTTTGATTAATTTTTTTTTTAAAGATGCACTTAAAATATGCTTTTTGTGGAATTTTGTGTGTGTGTAAAAGATTCAAGGACACTCATGAAAATTCAGTTTTCAAAAAAAAAAAAAACTGTCTCATGAGTTGTATTGCATAAAAAAGTGAATAAAAGCAAACAATTGTTACAAATCTAATGTGGGAATATAATATAATAACAAGACGCGAAACTGCAAAAATATAAAATTAAAAAGAATCTCTTAATGCAAAGAAGCAAAACAGAGACTTTTTAAAAGATGAAATATAAGACTGTATCTGTTTTTAATAAATAAAAGATCCCTTTAGGATGATAGCATCAATAAATAGGAAATATATATTGAATAATTTATAAAAAAAATCAACGTTTCGTGCCTTTAATTCTGAATTTTACGAGGTAGGCTCCATAAATTCTCGACCTGATAAGAAGAAAGAAACTTGGAACAATTTTTAGACATTCATTACAACGACTACTTAATAATTCGATACACTTGCAACAAATAATCTCAAATTTTGTCGTCAAAATGTTCCATAACGACTGCTTGCAATTCACTGTCGTTGTTAAAACGACGTTCCCTAAGGTCTTTCTTTAAATTAGAAAACAAATAAAAATCACAAGGGGCCACATCCTGACTATACGGCGGATGCCGTGACGGAATTTGAACAGGCTTGAACCTGTATAAGCCTGTCAGGTCGAGAATTTATGGGACCTACCTCGTATATATATATACGGTGAAATCTCCCTTGAACGGACACCGACGGGACCAACTGAAGATGTCCGTTCAGGAGGGGTGTCCGCATAAAAGTAATATGTAGTAGGTACAACAAAAATCGTGTTTCAACGAAAAATGAATGTATTAAAGAAACTGGGACATTTAAATCGTATATGTATATAAATGTTTTTAAAATAAATAAGAAACAAAGCTTAAGAAAAAAAGTTTATTTCCTTTAGATATATACATACAAGGTATAATATATGTACATAGATACATAGATGTAGTATCTAATACAAAACAATGAAATAAATAGTCACTGTAAGGACGCAAAAATTGATGTATTGTTGTTTGTCTTCTCTGTTTCTTCAAAAAATCGCGTCTTGAAATCGTATTTCTAAGCTAGAAAGAAGCTCCAAAAACTCTGTATCTCCGTGATTTTCGAGAAAACTTTTGAGCTGCTTGGTCAGGGTAATAGTTTTACCATAATTTGAGATAGCTTCTGTTGGCACTGGCACCTTCCGAAAGTTCTTGTATTTCAACTGGATTTGTAATTTCTTGTTCTGAATCTGGATCTTCAACATACAAATCTTTATCTACGTTCAAAAAATCATTAAGGTTTTCATTATCCGTCAATTTCAATAAATTCTTATTTTTGAGGATATCTGAAAGTACACTAAGAGGCAAATCATCTTCTAGGTCAGATGTATCAGCCTCAGTTAACTGGTCTTCACTTTGCATATTTACATGATTAAATCCTGCTTTGCGGAAGAAATTTTGAATTGTCTCTTTAGTTACTTGGTCCCAAGCGGTTTTTGCCAAATGAACTGCATCCAGTGGTGTAATTTTCTTTATTAACTCAAGAGCTGTACCAGCAGTTTCAATATTTACTAGCAGATGTTTGAGTATTAGACTTCGGTAATAAGTTTTAAAATTGATGTACAATTATGGGGTAAAAATAATATTTTTATATTATTTAAGCGAACGTCTTTCGGATGAGATCCCGCATTGTCTAAAAATAACAAAATGTTTCCTTTTTCTTTAGCCATTTTCTAGGTCTTGCAACCACTCTGTCATAATTAGTCTTGTCATTCAAGCTTTCTTATTGTATTTCCAAGTTACAGGCAGGTTATTTATATTAATGTTTTTAAAAGCTCGGGGTTTAGCTGCCCTACCAATGACTAGGAGTTTCTTTTCTCACCCGCCATATTTGCACAATGCAAAATTGCAAACCTCTCTTTGGGATACTTACCCCCAACACATTCTTCCTTCTTTAATGTGAGCGTTTTGTCGGGTAGAGCCTTACAATACAGGCCTGTCTCATCGGCATTATATACGTCTCTCGGTGAATATCCCTTAATCGGAAGGACATTTCTTTAAAAACGATGAAACATCTTCAGCATTAACTGAAGCTCCTTCTCCTGAAATCGCTTTAAAACTTATATTGTGGTGGATTCTAAATTTATTGAGCCAACCAGAAGAAGCACTGAAGGTAGAATGTCCCAAAGAAGCGGCTATTTCTCTTGCTTTACATCGTATTAGCGGACCTAAAAAATATGTTTTTGCGTTTTGTCACGACAAACCTATTGGTAATCTCACCTTTTTTATCTATTTTAGAATTTAATATGAAAAGATAATCAACGCATTAATACAACAAAACCTTACATATCTAAAATAAATATATGCATACCTGTTAAAGGAACCCCTTATGCCGAGCTGCTGTAAACCAGTCATAACACAATTTGTCAATTTTAGTATCATCACCCGTCAAAAAGCTTCTTTTTTCATTAAAATTGCTGTTCGACATCCATTTATTTAGAAGGATTTCTTTATGTTTAATTATATCTGCAGCTTGTGTTTTTCCAATATTAAAGCGCTTGGATAAGTTCCTTACACTTAATTTCAGCAATCTCAATTTTTTGTTTAAGCGTGATAATTTTTCTATTTGGAGCCATTTCTACAACGAATGTGTCTCCCACTGTGTCTTTTCCGCATTGACGTCAGACTAATATTGAAAGTAGATTCAATCGAAAGCGTACACCCAAAGAATAAGAATGGTAAATTCCCGACCAACCTGGGGAAGTCCCTAATTCACGCCAGGCAGAAATGCACGACATAGGCTGCGTTTGTACCGAAAGATTAAAGTCGGTAAATCTCCGGTTTACTCGGGGAAGTCCTAGCGAAATTGGCTCACGGCGCGATTGAGAAATGCAATAGCAATACTCTCGATATAAAAATAAGATAAGGCGTTTTTTTTATTTTATTTTTTTTCCGGTTAAGAGAACATTTTCTCGTGTCCGCGTCCGTTCAAGAGAATGTCCGTCCAAGAAAGAGTTAATACAATGGAAATTATATGAGAGACGGTCAGGATCATGAGAAACTGATCGTTTAAGGGAGGTGTCCGTGTAAGAGGGGTGTCCGCGAAGGAAGAATCACTGTATATATATATATATATATATATATATATATGTATGCCGTGTTGATTTTAAAAGTTTCCACCCTAAATTTTTGGAAATCTTGGTATTTATTAAAAAAAAATCCTGAAACACGTTAGTAGTATTATCGAGGGGCTAACTTTTGATGCAAACTCACTTTAACTCTCTTTCCCGGAGAGCAACGCTCTTGAAAATCTCAAAATGATGATATATGCATATACAGTAACTTATTAATTTGTATGGGGTTGAGTTTACTGCAATACTTGTGAATAATACAACCACACCATCCTTGCAATCGTTATAACAAAGTATTAGACATATCTGTATGCGGATAGCCTATCCCATTGGACAAGTTTAAAGAGGAAACACTTGTAGGAACAACATTAATGCATTTAATTTTCAGATCGAGTTTGTATATCTAATTTGACGGTGTTCTATCATAAGATAAGTATGGCTTTTTATCATTGGATGTAATTGTCGTAAATTTACGTAAAACTGCGTATGCATATGCACGGTCACAACGACTGCAAGAACTGTGTGGCTGTTACACGCTTGACAATGAGTGCTCTTGAAACGCTGCGTTCTGAATAAATTATTAATTTGTGTGGAGTGGAATTTACTGCGATACCTGTGAATTAAAATTGAATGAAACCACACAGTCCTTGAAATCGTTGTGACGTGAAAAAAATGTTGATGTATTTCTAATTGAATATAAAATGTCTATTACCAGTTTCTTTCAACATCAAAGTAACTGGGGCTTAATTATAAGGGATTGTATTTCTGATTTTTCATCAAATTACCCACTTATTTGTTAGTCTAAAATATCAAATTATTTCGAAGATATTTAAAAACAGAATTTCCCATTTGCACATTTATTATTTGTACCAAAACGCCCAATCTTTTTCGCCCAATATCCCACGAATACCTCTCTAACAAATTCCATCTTCAAACTATTAATTATGCAAGACATGAAAGGCAAACTATTATTAGCTGCGAGGGTGAAAACTTGTAAGCAAAACGCAATTTTCCCCAATGAAATGACACGAGTCTACACAATTTTAATAAGCTGGTTGCAACAACGGCGAACGTATAGAATTGCTACGAACATAATGAGCGCTGCAGTGATGATAGTTCGTGGTTATTTTCTTTTTTTTTTGTAGGCGAACTGTAGAATAAACAAACGCCTCATTGAGCTGCATTTCACGGTCAAGAACGCGAGAACCTGGAAATGATAGCTTGTCTTCTTCACGCAAGACTGATTACATATAAACGCTCTGTTATTAGTACATGTTCGGAGGGGTTATGCTTAGGTGTGATTTATATACAGTCTCGTTCGTGAAAAATTGGACACGTATCTACTTAAAAGATCTCCAGGTTTTTAAAGTATAAATATTGAAGCTCATCATTGTTGGATGAGTTTTCCACTAACATTGTTCGATGCAGAAATAATCCATATACAGGATGGCGCAGGGGAACGGGAAATTTTGAACGTTACAGTTGTCAGCACTGTAGAGCCGGCAGTTGTTCGTAACGTCGCACAATTGTTGTGAACGCATTGCCATTTAGTAATTATGGATCGTTGGACTGGTGCGGAACGTGCAGTAGCTGTGAGAGCGTTTTATAAAAATGGTGATAGTGCGACTACCGCGCAGAGAATATTTCGACAGCATTACCAGCTTGGACGTCATGGACGCGTCTCATCTGCGCATGCGATTACAACGCGGGTGCGTAATTTTGAAGAAATAGGATCTGTCTTGAAAAAGAAAGCTCCAGGTGGCATTCGAACGCTACATACCCCAGAGAACATTGAGGCTGTTAGAGCTGCAATCGAGAGAAGTCATCGCCGCTCCGTCCGACAGCATGCATCTACGCTGGGGATTAAGCGACGAAGCTTATAAAGAATACTGCACGAATTACATTTCCATCCCTATAAGTTGCGGATCGTGCAACAATTACATGAACGAGACCCAGCGTCACGTATGGAGTTTAGTAGGCAGATATTGGCTAAAATTAACGAGGACGCGAATTTCGTTGGTAACATATGGATATCAAACGAAGCCCATTTCCACCTGAACGATTTCGTAAACAAACAGAATTTTCGTTATTGGGCCCAGGACAATCCTTGTGAGTTACACCATAGCGACAAGGTCACAATATGGTGTGCTGTATCATGTCATGGTGTTATCGGCCCTTATTTTTTTGCACGTGAGGATGGTAGTGCAGCGACAGTAACATCCGCTCGATATGTTGAAATGCTTTAAACATTCTGTACACCGAGACTGTACGAGCTTAATCTTAACATGGAAAACATGTGGTTTCAGTAGGACAGAGCCACGTCACACACTGCTCGACATTCGATGGCAGCAGTTCGTCAATTGTTTGGAAGACACATTATTTCACGTAACGGTGACATTGAATGGCCTGCGAGATCATCTGATCTTAGTGTGTACGACTTCTTCCTGTGGGGGTATCTTAAAGGCAAGGTGTACCGTACACGAGCTGCAACAATCCATGAACTGTAGGAGAACATTCAACAAGAAATCACTGCCATTCCCCAAGATTTGCTACACCGCGCATTCCAGAGTTTTCATAACAGGTTGTTAGAGTGTGAACGCCGAATGGGAGGACATCTTTCCGGTGTCATCTTTAAGAAGTAAAGAGACACTTTTGGACATTTTGATTGTAAAGACATAAATGGCATGCTGCATGCATGCACTTTCGTTAATAAATTACTAGTTTTATGAATTTATTCGTGGAAATGACGTTATTTCAAAATTTCCCGTTCCCCTGCGCCACCCTGTATAAGTTAACTGACGAGCATTTAAAGTCCATGTTGATAATTTCCAGTAGTAAATTTAACCCACAACCGCAAATAATTGTCAATGGATAGTTAGAACTACATAAATCTCATTAATCATCATTATATCTTAATTGGTCGCTACATAAAAACATCTGATTACTATTTCGTATGACTTACTTACATTATAAATTTTACAATGTAATCAAAATGAAATTGGTGTTGCTCCGCGGGCTGCGGTTTGAAGACCCCTATCTTAAATATTAGGGAAAGGACGTCGATTCTAAATTGGAGTTCCGTGAATATAAACACGTTGTATACTTTAAGCGTGTTAATGTAAATTCTTTCCATGTATTGGATTTTACGCGCATATAGAGTGCATATGCGTAAGTGGAAGTCTCTAAGTACACTTTTTGCTGCAATTAGAAACCAGATAGTAATCGTTAATACTTGTTGCCTTTCGATCTAAGGCGGCTTATCCGTCGGGGTGCTTTCACATGTTCTAAAAGAAGCTACAACTAATTAAATGTAATTAGTACTACGTTAATGAAGATTAGATATGTTTTGTTTCAAATATTTAATACACGCAGAGTTCATATATATATATATATATATATATATATATATATATATATATATATATATATATACGCTACCGCTCAAAAGTGTTTAGGCACTCTCACAGACAGCAAAAATGTATAAAAATTCAGCAAAAATGCCAGTAGCTGATGTCGGAGCCGATTTTCGTACTTCCCGATCTAGTTCTTCCCATAGTAACTCGATTGGATTCAAGTCGGGGCTCTGGAGAGGCCGTTCCATAATTTTAAGAGTTCCTTCCCCTTCTAAATGGCGTAAATAGTCTTTACATAATTTAGAGGAATGTTTTGGGTCATTATCTTGCAGGAAGATAAAATTTTGACCCCAAAGTCGAATTCCGGAAGGTATTGCGTGGTTCTCCAAAATTTTGCGGTAGCCTTCTTCTTTTAATATACCGTCAATTTTCACAATATCCCCTACACTAGTGCCACCAAAGCAGCCCCAAATGATGATAGAACCTCCACCATGCTTCACGGTAGCAGCAATACACTCTTCTCTGGCACGTTCACCCACAGATCTTCTTACGAATATGCGTCTTCGGGTTCCGAACAGCTCAAATTTGGACTCATCGGTCCATAGGACGTTGCTCCACTCTTCTATGGTCCAGTGTTGGTGTTCACGAGCCGATTTAAGTCGCTTTTGCTTGTTTTGTTTGCGTAGTAATGGCTTTTTCATCGCAATACGTCCATGGAGCCCGGCTTTTTGTAGGCGACGTTTGACTGTAGAAACACTGACTAGTTTTTGGCGACCAACATTTAATTCTGCGGTGATTTTCGGGGCTGTTTTGCGTCTATTTAACTTGCTGGTAACCACTATTCTGCGATCATCTGCAGATGTGTTCGCTTTTGGCCTTCTACTCCGTCTTTTATTAAGAAAACTGCCAGTTTCCCGATATTCTTTTACGTTATAGTCAACCGTAGCGTGGTGTATTTTCATTTTTTTGGCTATTTGTCGATTACTTATGCCACTTTTATGGTACGCTATTATAAGCGCACGTGTTTCCGTACTAATTTATCTTCGCGGGGGCATTTTAAAAAATTGTCACACGATATTTCGCTCACGACGTGAATAGAGTAACCAGTACCACTGCAACTGACCGTAGGTTACAGATTTCACTATAATCTTCTAGGAAGGTAATTTAAACATTATTACCAACAATCTAACAGACGACTAAATTTACCCATTAAATTTAGAGGGATTGTTATTGTAATTGCACCGCAATAAACAGTTTATGGTAATCCGACCAAGTGCAGGTAAATGATAGTAAACCTTATGCGATATAATGGGTGTTTATCTTACTGAACTACATTTTAAATACGTATTTCATTTTATTATAATGTTTCTTTTTTGGTAAACATAATACTATATGAATAATCCATGAAAACAGAGGTGCCTAAACACTTTTGAGCGGTAGTGTATATGTTATCCAGCTTTATGAGGCCAAAATATGTACATATGTTTTGTAGTACATAAAAAGCAGGAATCTAGCCAATTTTTCAATTTCTAGGTGGGTCTAATATAGTTGGTGTTTCTCTTAAAATATATAAAAATTTAGTTCCACTGAATTTCATAGAAAGGGCGCCTTAGTCAAGCTGTATATATACTATACTTGTAAAATCAATCTTATGAATTCCAGTACTTTTTATCGATTATATAAACGCCAAGTATCTTGCAATAGTGTAGAGGATAAAGGTATAGATGTTTTAAGCTTAAACGAACGACATTTAAAATAGTAATTTTGGTTAACTTAACAGTTTAGAACTTATTACTATAAAGAATTTGCTGTATTTATTCATTTTTATTGTAGTTTATAGTATAAGCTTTAATTAGAGGAAGGATGTTTCCTTTCGATTTTTGCCTGAATGAGTTGTAGAAGAAAGTTTTAACCTTTACCCAGTTCTTATCTCTTATAACATCTTTATACAGAGAAAATAACTCTTCACATTCTCCATTTTTTAGGGTAATTTTCTTTCTGATCGGATTTTTAAAAAACTTCAGTCTAATAGCTTTTTTTTCTTGATTGCATCTCCTTCGTCCTTGTTTGTTTACATGCTCTGAAATACAAGTTAATTTCAGTACTGGGGCTTACTGTCTTTATGGTACGCACGCACCATCTCCTTTTTCATTTAATTTTCGTGAATTACATTTTATAACATACCTTTTAGGTTTGTAGATTTTAGAATTTGATGTATCAATACTTAGACGCTTTACAGTCACATCATTTTCTTCTACCATATACGTATCACTTTCTCCTTCTGACAAATTATTTAATTCCGATTGAATTAAGTCATCTGTCTCATACTCCTCCTATAATTGGGTTGATTGTAATGAACTGCATTTTAATTTACGATTCAAAGTGCGGACAGAATGTGGAACCGATTCGTCTGCTGATTCATAATATTCTGATTCTGAGCTGTAATAGACTAACTCAGTTTTATCTACTAACTCTTTGTATTAAAATGTTTTCCTTTTCCCTTTTCTAATAACAGCAATACTTTTGCAACTTTAGCGATGTGTTATATATCCTGCAGGAGCCTAGAAAATCAAGAAAGTATGTATGCAGTGTACCTCATGTGGCCAGTTTGTAGATCTATAGCAAGTGTGGGCAACCTTTGACATGTTGTGGGCCAAACTTTAGTGTGCAAATACGTTCGCGGGACGCAACAAACCCTATAAACTCGATCTTCCTCATTTGGAGTGAGTATGAGTAAGTAGTGTAATATATATTTTTTTAATTGGGTTTTTTAAAATGTCTTGCGGGCTGGATCAAATATTACAGCGCAGTTGCCCCACAAATGATCTATAGGGTCATTAGGGACATATTTGAAATTACTGTGAAATATTCAAGCTATTATATAAATCTCTCTATTTTAATTAAACATTCTTCTTACTATATTTTTTGATGCTAATTCTCGAGCCAAATTAAAAAAAAGACATGGAGCGTTCAATAAAGAAATGAAAAACCTTGCCATGATGTAATATTATAAAAAGAAGATCTGTACCTGTAAAATTCAGTATGAATTTTTTCCGTATGGTCCATGAACTTGGCTATTTGTTCTGTTGCATTTTCATCCATACTTATTAACTGCAGAGTTGTAGCTGTGTGTTTTTTCAACTTTGTTGATGTCAGTGAGGATGGATTTTCGGCACCACATTGCTGTGTATGACATCTTATAATATTTGTGCCACTCAGCCACCTGTTTGCAGACCCGCGATTAGCAAGAAAAAAATAGGGATTTGACTTCGGTACTGTATTGTAATCATTAGTGTTAGTTGTAAGAACATTCTGTTTTTTGTTGATTTATGGGTATTAATTTAGCGGAACTAATCAGTATCCAAACTTTTTCTCAAAAAAAAAAGAAACTTAGACACATAAACTTTTAATTCTAATTGTTAACGGAAACATAAACAGTACATACTGACGAATACACCCAACCCATCTGGGTCATTGAGCTAGGTAAAATAAAAACAATCCTTTCACTTGTGTGAGGCGAGGCATTCCACGAACTAGTGCCTTTTCATCGTCCCCACGAATACGATCTTTGAACGTAGATTAATGGGACAGCTCCGTTTTTAGAACAATATCGCAATATTAAATACCCGTCACGTACAACGGACTTAAATGTGATGCACGTCGAACCATCGAAATTAAAAGATTATAATCCGAGACGAATGTCTACCGTACTTCCGTTGTGCAGACTTCGATATCAAAATGCAAGCGATGACATTACTAGTAGCTAGAAATCCACGATTGTGTCATCGGGAAATTTACATATGGTCATAATCGTGACGCATAAATTTAGTGAAATGAAATAACTAGAAGCGATTTCTTTTCTGTTGGTATTAGATATTCGTAACGTTTGTGAAATTTACTTTATTCATTGCGAAATAGGCAAGATTAAGGTTTAGATCCAATTGACTATAAAGGTAGAAGTATCTTGAAAATATTTCCTTATTCTCGTTGCTGTAATGGAGTACAGGTGATATCATGGAATATTTCTATTAACAAGAGAAGATGTTGATAAAGTTGCAAGTGTCTCCATTGATCTTTGTACATTTGCTTTTCTCACGTTTTATAAAAGCTGTTCGTTTGTGGTATTTATTGTTTTATGGTTTAATTTATGAAGACCTTTCTGTAGTTGTATTCTGTCCATTTTCCATATTTCGGGACCACAAAGCAAAGTATTCTTGACATTGCATCTGAATATTTTTATTTTTGTTCCTTTGGTGATGTTTTTAACCAAGAAGAAGTTTTAGTTCTCTGAAGACTATTGCGCTTATCTAACTCTTGTGTAGCTTACTAACACATGGGCTGAAAAGTCCCGGGCCTAACAAAGAAAACACGGTTTTTTTGGTTCAAAATTAGCTTTATTCATCAACGTAATCTCCATCAAGAGCAACGCAATCATTCCAGCGTCGCTCTAACATTTCAATACCACTTTTGTAGAACGAATTCTCTTTTGCCTCAAAATAGGCCTCAGTTTCAGCGATAACCTCTTCATTCGTGCCAAATTTCTTACCGGCGAGCATTTTTTTGAGGTCTGCGAACAGCCAGTAGTCGCTGGGAACCAAATCTGGCGAATACGGTGGATGTGGGAGCAATTCGATGTTCAATTCATATAGTTTTGACATTGTTTTGATTGACTTGTGACACGGTGCGTTGTCTTGATGAAACAAATTTTTTTTCTTTGCCATATGCGATCGTTTCTTTGCAATTTCGGCCTTCAAACGCTCCAATAACGGTATATAATATTCACTGTTGATGGTATTTCCTTTCTCAAGATAGTCGATGAATATTACACCACGCACATCCCAAAACACCGAGGCCATAACCTTTCCAGCCGATTGTTGTGCTTTCGGGCGCTTTGGACGAGGTTCACCAGTTGCTGTCCACTCAGATGACGATCGTTTTGATTCCGGAGTGAAGTGATGGATCCATGTTTCATCCATTGTCACATATCGACGCAAAAATTCCGGTTTGTTACGATTAAACATGGCCGAGCACTGCTCAGAATCATCAACACGTTCTTGTTTTTGGTCAACTGTGAGCAAACGCGGCACCCACTTTGAACAGAGCTTTCTCATAGTCATTTGCGCATGCAGTATAAAGCCAATACGTTCTTTTGATATCTTTACGATGTCAGCTAACTCACGCAACTTCCCTTTTCGATCATTCAAAACGATTTTGTGGATTTTTTTGGATGTTTTCTGGTGTTACCGCCTCATTTGGACGTCCACTGCGTTCTGGATCATCGGTGTCTCTACGACCACGTTTGAAGTCAACAAACCAACGTTTTATTATTGTTTCTGATGGAGCGGAGTCCCCATAACACTTTTCAAGCCATTGCTTCGCTTGAACGGTATTTTTTCCCATCAACAAGCAGTGTAAAATTAAAGCACGAAATTGTTTTTGATCCATTGTTTTGAAAATAAGAAAAGTAGCGTGACTCTTAGCACAATAACTCACAAACTAATGAATAGAATATCATGAAATTTTAACAGCTGTCTTTTGAAGGTTAGTACTAACTGAGAGAAAGGTGACTGCAATAAAACTAGCGTCATCTATGTCTTAGGCCCGGGACTTTTCAGCCCATGTGTTATACTTTTCTTCAAATATCTTCAGTATTTCATATATTATTTTTAAAAATTCTTGTTCTCTCTTACACCATTTTAAAATTCCATCTCTCATTAAAAAGAAGCTGTCAAGATTATAAATTTTGTATATACACTACCGTCCAAAAGTTTTGAAGCACCAACGAATTTTACAAAAAATCACAAATATAGCAAAGTTTTATTGTGATTATTAATGAATTTATACAACATAAGTGACTGTTGTCAAATAAAATTCCGAATACGTCCCTGCTATCTGAAAATATCAAGACCAACAACAAATTCGCTTCTTGAAAAGTCACGCGTGCCAAAAAAAATAAGCGCGTAATATAACAATGACCTCAAGAAATTCGAAACAGAACAGAAGAAAGTTCTGTCATAGTACATGTACATACAACGATGGAAGATATTGGGTTACATATTTCGTACCGGTCCACCGTGCCCACGGTCAATGCCTCTTTCACAGTTCACCAAGCTTTACATTCGCCATCTGGTGCTGTTATTTATAACGTTACCGTCGCGAGATTATGTCTTCTTATCGGTTACGTAATGGGTAATATAATACGTAACATTGGAATGGTCTCTTACCTGAAATAGATGATGTAGGAAGTAAAAACGAATAGTAGAAGCCGATATCTTGGGTGTGTACGTTGGGGATAACATTAATGGTATATTTATATCCATAGATGGTTAAATAATGGAGTATCTTTTAACTTGTAGAGCTAAAAGTTTGACGTAATTTAGAATATGAAAATCTAATCGGAATAAAAGAAAAATGCTCTAGGATTTGAAACATATTTATTTACAAGAAACGTGTAACCTGTACACATGTAGAAACTTGAAAGATTAGCATTTCTTTTTGAATATGAAAATCTCGCCCTTTGATCTGTGAATAGAATACAAGAGAAATTGTGTAGGGGTTAAAACAGTTTTATTTACGAAAAAAAGCATGTAATTAACATAGAAATAAACACGATGAGAACAAATACAATGATAATAGCGGCAGAAGAAAGAAGTTAACAATAGAATCGAACGAACAACCTTGAAACGAGTTAAAAGAGAATAGCGCCATAAAAATGAGATTCCTAAGAAGAATAGATGGAGTAACAAGGAGAGACAAAATCAGAAACACGACAACCACTAGTAATCAAAATATTAGACCAATAGAAATAATCATAGACAAGAGGCAACTGGGATAGCTTGGACATATACACAGAATGAAAGGAGATCGAATAACAAAAAAGATTTTCTAAGCCAAAACAGGAGGCAAAAACGGACTAGGTAGACCCCAAAACACTTGGAAAGGACAAATGTACAATAGAACATTAGAAAAAAGAAGTATGGGATGGATTGAAGGTAACCAACTGACTCAGAACATGAGTAGTGTGGAGGAATAGAATGGTTATCTGAGACCGCAAGGTACAAAAGAGGTAGGATAAAAAAACAAACATGTAATAAGGTTTATTAAAAGGACATTGAAAAATATGAAACAAATACCAAATCGATAAAGTAATTAATAATACAGCTCGATGGTCCAGTGGTAAGAGTGTCCGCACTTGAATTCAGTCGTGCGTTCGAAACTAATGTTCGTCAAGTACAGTGGTAGTACTTTTCGGACGGGTTCGATATACTCTCGCATCACCATTAGCCGTTGGGAATTAACGGGGCTTCATCCTTTACATGAAACGTTTTACACATATTATTCCTACTCTTTAAGGCATAAATAACTTATAATCCTCTTGAGCCAGTCACCATCAACAAAACAAAAGCTTGATAGAAATAGGAAGTACGATTAATAGACATATGAAACATTCTCTTTCTAGTAGTATTCATTTCTTATTATTCTTTGGTTAGTAAAAATACTTTTCTATTCTAAATAATGGTTAACATTCAGTGAAAGTTAGTTATGGAAGGTCTCGATTATTTTACATGATATGGAAATGATACACTTATAAGGTTGTCGAATGTAATTATTAGGATCGCAAAAGTACGTTGCATGCACAGAATGTGTCAAATGCTAAAAACTAGAAGAAAAAACGTAAACATTATATAATATATAGTATAAATGAATTGAAGCCAAGAGATCTAAAATGACATTTAAAATTTCCGACGAATCTGAAATAAACTACTTGATGGGATGTGAGTTTAATTACTGCAATAATTATTTACGACGTAATTGTATCGAAATCTAACGAGTTTTCATGTTTAGACATTCACAGGTATCGCAGTAAACTCCAGGCCACACAAATTAACAATTATTCGGAACGCAGCGTTTGAGGAGCACGTCGACTTCCATTGTTAACCGTGTTAGCGACTGAATGTAAAAATGCATTGCACATGCAATATTTCCTAAGCCGACTCTAAAAGTTCTTAAAATACATAGCGTTTTACAATCTAACACATAGGCTGAAAAGTCCCGGGCCTAACACATAGATGACGCTAGTTTTATTGCAGTCACCTTTCTCTCAGTTAGTACTAACCTTCAAAAGACAGCTGTTAAAATTTCATGATATTCTTTTCATTAGTTTGTGAGTTATTGTGCTAAGAGTCACGCTACTTTTGTTATTTTCAAAACAATGGATCAAAAACAATTTCGTGTTTTAATTTTACACTGCTTCTTGATGGGAAAAAATACCGCTCAAGCGAAGCAATGGTTTGAAAAGTGTTATGGCGACTCCGCTCCATCAGAAACAACAACAAAACGTTGGTTTGCTGACTTCAAACGTGGTCGTAGAGACACCGATGATGCAGAACGCAGTGGACGTCCAAATGAGGCGGTAACACCAGTTTTGAATGATCGAAAAGTGAAGTTGCGTGAGTTAGCTGACATCGTGAAGATATCAAAAGAACGTATTGGTTTTATATTGTATGAGCATTTGACTATGAGAAAGCTATGTTGCTGTTGTACTTTAGAATTTCTCAATACAAATGCTTAATTAAATTCATTCTAATATTCCTTAAAATGTTTCTATACCCATAAGAAAAAATTCTTTTATATTATCAGGTCAAAAAACAACATTGAATTCGTCAAACAAAAAATGTTCATGACAGGACGCTCTTGTTGCAATGCCGCAATTGCCAGAAAAATAAAAGCCGAACAAAATCGTAAAATACTTGAAGGCAGTGATTGCTCAAAAGACACCGGTAATTATTTTAGTTACAAACAATCATATTCCTTTACCAAAATTGGTCCTATGTTATTTTTAGATGAAACAAAATGCAATACCGCAAGTGGGTGTCCGTCGAAAACTGTGGAGGTGGAAAAAGATGGTTTGAATTCAAAAACGTCATCCTAAAAATACTAATCATCAATTTGTAATGATGTAATTCTGTTTAATAAATAAGATTAGAATTCAATAAGGTTATATTTGTATATAATTAACGTACAAATCCCTTGCCTCTCCAAAATTGTATCTTGACAAATTCCTGACGCTAGTCATAATTCAAAATTAAAACAGGTTTTACTTGGTGACCGATGGGAGACACCAGGTACGTTTGGTAACCTTCCAAATCTTGCACAACATTTGTAACACATTAAAATATCGAATCGAAGCTCATTGCTCAAACATTCGGAGATGGTATGGTGTATAATTTAATGCCCAATTCTTTAAATTATTTTTGCGAGGATGAATCTTACTTTGTCGTCTTCTTTAATTTGTCTGTTATAAGTGAGGTTTTATTTATGTTCCTTCTTTTTTCTAATATGAAGAGAGTATTTTTGATTTTTGTAAACAAGAATGTTTTTGGACAATATTTAAGTTCGATGTAAAAGATTCTTTATTGGAGGTGGAAAAATTTGGCAAACAAGATAAGTTTCATGATCTAGCGTGAGATGAACTTTATTTTAGTATCCATGGTCGATAATTTATTTAAATATCCTTCTAGGAATGCCTTATAAAAGGCATTAGAAACAACAGGTTTAGATAACACTGGCCAACACACGTTTAATCGGACTTTTTAAGTGTGATTAACGTTTTTATTTAACAGAAAAATATCCATACACAACTTTCAAACATCAGTTAAAAATTTCCTTTTATAAGATTTCCTCGAGTGAGGTTTAACGGAACATTCATTAAAAAGGTCGTACAAGCATACACCCAAAAACATCCACTTCTACAAAAAGTTCGTAAAAAGTTTTGAAATTTGTGGAAGTCGAACAACATTGAAAGATGTTGCTAAGGCCACGGGCATCTTCAAAGAATGGGTGAAGTACATTTTAAATGTTAAATTAGACATGTCTAAGCGCTGTGCAAAATGGGTGTCGCGTTTTCTCACACCATCGCAAAAACTCAAACGCGTGTAATGTTCTACAGCCATTTTGGAGCGGTTTCGGCAAAATCCAATAGATTTCTTACGCCAATTTGTGACTTGCGATGAAACGTGGATCCACCCCCTCACACCGAAAAGTAAACAGCAATCAAAACAGTGGACTAAAAGTGGTGAACCAGCTCCAAAGAAGGCTAAAGTCGTTGTATCGGCAGGAAAGGTGATGACTTTCGTTTTCTAGGATGCAAACAGAATCTTGCTTATTGATTAACTTTCAAAGAGACGAACGATTACTGGGCAATACTATTCTAAACTTTTGGATCGATTGAAGGCAGCTATCGTCGAAAGGAGACCCGAAATAAAGCAAAAAGAAGACCTTTTCCATCAAGGCAAAGCGCCAGTTCATAAGAGCGGAGTTATCGAAGCCAATTTAAAATTGGAAGCGCTTGAGTATCCCCATTATTCACCCGATTTAGGTTCGTCTGGCTATCATCTTTTCCCCAAGCTTAAGAAACACGTCGCTGGCACGAGATTTGCTTCGGATGAGTAGCTGATAGCTGCCATGGACCACTATTTTGAGTAGCTCGACGAAAATGAGCAATGTGAAGGTGTAAAGAAACTTTTCACTGAAATATTGCTATTTGCTATGCTTTAATTACCGAATTTTTCAGCTTACCCTCGTATTATTAGCACCATTTGATCCAATCATTACGTTGTCCTTGCTTGTGTTAAAATTGTTACCTTGTAGTGGTCTCAATAAATTAGTTAAAATTATATAAAAGTTGTTTCCACAAACGATCCAAATATGGTGCAACACATGGGCTGAAAAGTCTCGGGCCTAACACATAGACGACGCTAGTTTTATTGCAGTCACCTTTCTCTCAGTTAGTACTAACCTTCAAAAGACAGCTGTTAAAATTTCATGATATTCTATTCATTAGTTTGTGAGTTATTGTGCTAAGAGTCACGCTACTTTCGTTATTTTCAAAACAATGGATCAAAAACAATTTCGTCTTTTAATTTTACACTGCTTCTTGATGGAAGAAAATACCGTTCAAGCGAAGCAATGGCTTGAAAAGTGTTATGGGGACTCCGCTCCATCAGAAACAACAATAAAACGTTGGTTTGCTGACTTCAAACGTCGTCGTAGAGACACCGATGATGCAGAACGCAGTGGACGTCCAAATGAGGCGGTAACACCAGAAAACATCAAAAAAATCCACAAAAACGTTTTGAATGATCGAAAAGTGAAGTTGCGTGAGTTAGCTGATATCGTAAAGATATTAAAAGAATGTATTGGCTTTATATTGCATGAGCATTTGACTATGAGAAAGCTCTGTTCAAAGTGGGTGCCGCGTTTGCTCACTGTTGACCAAAAACAAGAACGTGTTGATGATTCTGAGCAGTGTTTGGCCATGTTTAAACGTAACAAACCGGAATTTTTTCGTCGGTATATGACAATGGATGAAACTTGGACCTATCACTTCACTCCGGAATCAAAACGATACTCATCTGAGTGGACAGCAAATGGTGAACCTCGTCCAAAGCGCCCGAAAGCACAACAATTGGCTGGAAAGGTTATGGCCTCGGTATTTTGGGATGTACGTGGTGTAATATTCATCGACTATCCTGAGAAAGGAAATACCATCAACAGTGAATATTATATATCGTTATTGGAGCGTTTGAAGGCCGAAATTGCAAAGAAACGACCGCATATGGCAAAGAAAAAAATGTTGTTTCATCAAGACAACGCGCCGTGTCACAAGTCAATTAAAACAATGGCAAAACTACATGAATTGAACTTCGAATTGCTGCCACATCCAGCGTAGTCGCCAGATTTGGTTCGCAGACCTCAAAAAAATGCTCGCCGGTAAGAAATTTCGCACGAATGAAGAAGTTATCGCTGAAACTGAAGCCAATTTTGAGGCAAAAGATAAATCGTTCTACCAAAGTGGTATTGAAATGTTAGAGCGACGCTGGAATGATTGCGTTGCTCTTGATGGAGATTACGTTGATGAATAAAGCAAATTTTGAACCAAAAGACCCGTGTTTTCTTTGTTAGGCCCGGGACTTTTCAGCCTAAATGTTATTGGGAGGTCCCGGATATCTTGTATCTTTTCGGAAAGCGGCAGAAAACGAACCGTGTTTGTAGGAGGGCATCATGTTAATAAATCAAGCAGACTCGAGTGTGCAATTGGGGGTAGTTCTTTTTCATGAATATCTCACGTGTCTAATTCTCTGCACGAATTTATATTACATAAAGTATAATAGGCATATAAATAGAGTTTTAAATATTTCAAGTAATAAAATCAATCGGTTTGACTCATCAACAGTAAAGGTTTACGTATTTAACGGATTTTACATCGTAGGTTGTATAGAACAAAACGTGTTGTTGTGCATAATATGTATTATATACTAAAAATAAATCTTCCGAGTAGATACAATAAAATAATACAAATTAATTATACTTAATAATAATAATAACAAGATATATGCTACAAATATAATAAATAAATAAATAAAACTAGCGGCTAAAGGTATTAAGGATTATTTATGTTATTTTCTTCATTTGGCACTGATTGCTCCTCTAGAACATCTAAATCTTCAGTTGTAGCATTTTCCAATTCACCACTATCTTGCGCCTCGGTTGTTGATGTCGTTGATGTAGACGTGGTCAATGATATTTCGCAATTTTTTCCAGACGTTCCTTCACGGCATAGGCACGTGAATTTTCCATTTTCCTTCGTTAATGAGACGCATTTCGCCCCATTTTTGCAAGTATTCGGATTCTTTTCGCAGTAGTTCAATTCTGTGAAATGAATGAAAATAAGAATAATCATAATAATAATTATTATTATTATGCCAAGCGGATGACAAAGAGCCAATTATAGGACAGAAATTTAATACAGAAATGCCATAACTTAGACAAAGTGGTAATTCATCACGAAGAAAGCCTAAAACCAATTTACAGCAAATAATAATATAATTAAAAACAATGTTAATCTTGTATTTGCATTTATAGGGATACTAATTAACTACGTAACGAATCAGGATCCTACTAGCCACTAATTAAGCTTAAAATGAACTTAAAGGTGACACGTGAATATCTACGACAGAACTGTATAGTTATTACTGAAGTAATAACAAATTTGGTATAAAGACGCTTTGTGAATTATATCAATACAGCAAGATTGGACACTGAATGTTTCATTCATAAAATCAAGCTGATGTTGAGATAAAAATGGTCTGAATAAGGAGAAAATATTGTTATATAAACAAATCCCAAAAACTCGTGCGAAATTATTAATAATTGGAATTGAAATGGCATCTTTTTATGGACAGATGTAATTCTCACAACTTACCACGTGTCAGAAGAGTCAAAATTGAAGAATAGTTCTCAAGAATGAAACTGGATATATTATAGCCATTCATACTAATGAATCTTTAATATTTTTTAATGAAAACAAAAGCTCGGATCCGCCAATAAACCTAATTTTAATTAACCAAGAGTTAATAGTTTCCAACGATAAACTAGATGCACTCTCTGTGCAATAATTGTAACTAGAACTGAAGAAACTTTAGAATGCTTCAACAATGCTTGAGTGTGTGCTTTAAAATATTTAATTAATGAATATGAAGTACATAATTTAATGTGTTCAGCAATGGTTTGCTTGAATGTCCAATATTGACTTAATCACCTCTATTCAACGTGTTATTATATCTACAACATCGGATATATTCATATACATAGCTAATATGTAAAATATACGGGTTTTCAAGGCCGTTGTTTAATGCTATTATCTTCATTCCGACGTACGTAACTTACTGAAATTTGTTAGTTAGGGCCTAGAAGTCTACGGTTGTGTTGAGAGATAGTAATGTGAATTTGTTCTTGACCACTATAAATAGTTTTTGTATTTTTATATTATTGTTCTTCTGAGTTACAATGACCATGTCATATCCATATGTATACATAAAAAGAAAATTTTCAAATGGCTTATAAAATTAAACATATAAATAGCGAAAAGGGTATCGTACAATTTTGGTATATTAAATGCGTGTACGAATAGTATACAGTGATGTTTCTGGCAGCTTTGGACACACCGCTAATTGAATAGGAATATTTTTGAGACTAATTTTTGAAGAATAACCTATTATATTACATATTTTAGACTCCTATAGTTTAATTTCAACAAGTACAATCTAAATTTTGGATATAATCCTTCGACTTGACCTCAAATGACAATTTATAATTTCTCCTTACCAAATTCAATAAACATTCCGGTAATTGGCATGTTAGCAACTATCCAACTGATTTCAGAAAAAGCAATAGTTACCTTCGTCGCACAACATTCCACCCCAACCAGGTTTACAATTACATTCCCAAGGTCTGGTACAATTTCCATTGGTGCATCCTGGATACGGAAAACATTTATCGCAATTCTTGCCCCACCAGCCTACCTTACATCTAAAATTATACAACAATATCATCAGCACCTTTCGTTAAAATAAGACTCCTTCGAGTATTTGCAGAACTCACCTGCATTCACCAGGTTTTCTGCAGTAACCGCGTTCTTTGTGGCAAGTTTTAGAGCAAATCGCTGTAAAGGTAATAGTCAATATAATACTCCTCGAAGCGCATTGAAAACTTACGGCTTTGGCAGAGAATTCCCGTATATCCAGGGTAGCATTTGCATTCCAAAGGTTTGTCGCAAAACCCACGCTGGCAACCCGGAAGGACTTGGCAATCTCTGCATGTTTTTCCTGACCATCCTAGCCTACATTTGCACTCTCCTGGAAAGTCGCAGTAGCCTCTAGCTGAGTGGCAATCTTCCCGGCAAAGAGCTGAAAGGTATTCCGGGAAATTTAGGTAATTTAATTCGCATTGAAAGTTTTCGTATTTTTTTTTAAGGAGAAGAGGACCTGCTTGGGTGTGCTACTTTAATAGTTATACCTCTTTGCTTTATTAAAATTGGCTCCTATAAAATTGGCTTCTATAAACTGGAATTTTTGAGCTATCGAGGTCACGGTGCGATTAATAAAAGATTTGTGCAACACGTATAAGGTCAAGAATGTTTATATTATTGTCTGTATTTGCATAAAATTTTTATGCAGGTTGAGAGTTTTTATTGCAACATATATAATTCTCAAACCTGTCATTTTTTCTTGTAAACTACTGAATGCTATTTCCAGTTGAATTGCGACATAAAATTTTCGCAATATCAATTTAATTACGACAGATAACACTGTGCATATGAATCTCTCTTGCAATGGCTGTTCATGATAAATCCTGGTTAGAAGTCACTTATGTCGTATCTAAGATGCAGCAACACACTTGAATATTTGTAATTTTTCTATTTTAAAGTATTGGGTATTTATGTGTTAGTTTTTATATTTCAACAATTCGATGTTCAACTATTTTTTTTAATTTCACCACCTCTAAGAGCGAAAAAAAGTTAATCAGATTAATCAATTTTATAGTTTAAATAGTAAGGAGGTTACTAATCGAACTGACTTTAATTTGAACACAGTATATAGAATTCTTTTTTAACCATCACAATAGAACTTGAGTAATTTAAAAAAATATCAATTTATTTACTTTAATATCCCCTAAGGCTTCTTCTAAAGTTTCCAAAAGTAATTAGTATTACATATCTAGATAAAAGCGAACCCATAGAATCGATTGCAGCCATTTAGAACCGCTATCTTACTCAGTTTTAATGTTACAGTTCGAAATTAGCTCGAAAACTTACGTAAAGTTTGCCAAACTTTTAATAGTTATAATTTATAATTTATGTGGGATAAAAGATTGCATTTTGTAGTTGAAATTAGTTTAATGAGTATTTTCAAATGAATCTGTATATCATTCAATTGTTTCTGAAACACTTACGATATACAGTGATTCAGCTAATAGCTATTTTAAAAATGCATTGGTTTTAAAATTGTGAAAAATCGTTCTTCATATTAATTTTTGAGAAGTTTGTGAATTTCGATGCAATAAATATTTACTAGGATCTCCACGTGCACTCAAATAAACAGATATGAAACTTGTATTACGCAATTTCTTTATGTCAGATAATACGTCATGGTAGCCGAACCCAAAATCAATTTAAGGAAGTCAATGAAAACAAGAAATCTTCTCCTTCAAGCGTGTTATTTATATTTTTACATTAATCAACGCAAATATCTAACGAACAAATAGAATATTAGGTAATTCGACAAATTTCTATGGGATTACATCTATACAAGCGCTACTTTTAGAGTCTGGAGGTGTGAGACGATCTCTCCCAAATCTAAAAACGGAATTTTAATTGTTCTTGCGTAAGTAAGACATTCCATTAAAGTAACGCATATTTGAGGCGTGTTATCCATCAATTTCACTCAAAAAATGTCACACCTTTTATCGAGAAAAAAGTTGAAACTCTTAAACAAGGAAGTGCAAATACAATTGTCGCATTAATCACAAGCTTTTGCCTTGTATTTAACATTGCACCGCGAATACTGTATAGATTATTTTATAAACATTACTTACGTTCGGAGCAGAATAATCCATCCCAACCCTCTTGACAGATGCATTCGAAACTAATGTTACAATACCCATGCTGACACCCAGGTAACGGTATACACTTGTTACAACGTTCACCGTAGTATCCTAGCTTGCATAAACATTCTCCCGGCCTGTTGCAGTAGCCTTGCAATGGATCGCAACCAGATCTGCATTTCGGCACATCGCACAGGTCGCCGGTCCATCCTGGAAGGCATTTTACTTCACCGTCATCGTCACAAGTGTAGTGGGAATGTTCGTTTTGAGATGTTGGAATTTCGCAAGCCTGTGGGAGAGATTTGTGATGTGATAGAATTCTTTTTTCGTGATGGTTGCGTGGGTCTTCATGATCAGAATCATATGAATTGTTTTTGGAATTGGATGGTGCTATAGTGAAGAAAATATAGGAGAAGAAAGAAAAAGGAGGAAAACGGGGAAAAAAACAAAAAATTGAAATAAAAAGAAAAGCAAATGTAAGAAAAAAAATCAATAAAGGGCTTCTTGTTTTTCTGTATTTTTTTTTTTGGAAAACGAAAGAAATGGAAAAAATTAAAGAGAAATAGAATAACGGAAAAACTAAGAGAAAAAAGAAAAGGACAGAATGGAAAGTAAAAGAAAGAGAAGATGAAAGAAGATAAACGGGAAAAGGAAAGAATAAATGAAAAACAGAAACAAAGAGAAAGAACAGAAAGAAGAAGAAAAAGAAATAAAAAGAAAAAAGGTAAAGAAAAGAAAAAAAAAGAAGGAGAAATGCAAGAAAAAGAAAACAATTAAAATAAAAACAAAGGAAGAAGGGAAAAAAAATAAGAAAAGGAAGACAAAAAAGAGGAAAAGTGAAAGAGAAAAGCAACAGAAAAACTGGAGCCAAAAAGAAAAGGAAAAAAAAACAAAAATTAAAATAATAAGGGCTCGTTTTTGTTTTTTATTTTTGTTTCTGTTTTTTTTTCCTGTACTTTTCCTTTTCTTTCTTTTTCTTCTTTCTCTTATATCTTGTTCACTCTAACGGTCCAATCTACGAGGGGAGGTCCAGAAGTTCGTGGAATGAAAGGGTTTTAAATTAAATAAAGCAATAAATCTATTTTTCCTTTTCAATATAATCACCCTTAAGCACAATACATTTACTAGATCTATGAATTATTTTTTCTAAACCATCATAAAAATATTTTTTATCTTTCGCCTCGAAATGGGCCAAAATTGCCTCCTTTACCTCACTGTCGTCGGAAAACTTTCTTCCACGAAAGTCTTTTTTTAAATTGGGGAACAAATAAAAATCACTACGTGCCAGGTCTGGACTGTAGGGTGTATGGACTATTGATTGAAAGCCAACTTTGATGGCCTCCTTTAATTTTTCTAATATCGCTACGTACTATTCTCCGGTTATGCTCCTACCTTTTTCTTTGTAATCAATCAATAATATCCCCTCACAATCCCAAAAAACAGTAGCCATCAACTTTCCAGCCGATTCTGACACTTTGAATTTCTTTGGCGGTGGTGTGTCCCCTTTTTATGCCATTGCACGGAGTCCTGTTTGGACTCAGGCTCAAAGTGATGAACGCGCTGCTGTTTCTGCAGCGGCGTGAGCATTCTCGGTACCCATCTTGCACTGATTTTTGTCATACCAAGGTGATCATGCAGGATACGCAAAATGGTGGTATCTGATACTCCAACTAATGCAGATAATTGTTTTTTGTTCAAACGGGCATCTTGGAGTAGAAATTTTTGCACTTTTTCCACGATGTCTGATGTGGTGGCCTCGACTGGCCGTCCTTAGCGGGGGTCGTCTTCAATCGACTACCGACAATGTTTAAAAAGGCCATGCCACTTATAAATCATTGATTTACTAGGGCACTGTTCCCCATAAACGGTTTCTACTATTCGTAAACGACTGACGCTATAGGGCTGCAACTTAACTTATATACTAATGATGAGTCGCCAATAAGAATGACACCTAGCGAGCGCCCCTATCCCCACTCCATCCCCTCCATTCCACGAACTTCTGGACCTCCCCTCGTAGGAAGCATTGCCCATAACATTGTCCTTCAGCACTGGTGTGCCATTAACACCTGTAGGTTTTTATACTTGTTTTGACCTTGAACATATTTTGAGAACCACGTAGTTTTAGAAAGTACTTGGTGGTGCTGTTCATTTAGTGAAACTAATCAGAATTTAAGTTTGATTTAGTACAATATCCAGTGAGGATAAGAATGAGAGAATCCACAAAATAATTTTAACAATAACTTTCAAATAATTTGATTGGAAAATAATCACATACGCTGTAGATATAATACCTGAATAAAAGAAGATAATTTTAATTTTTGGCTGGGCAAAATAGTAGATGTAAGGTGTAAGAACTTCAGAACAGATTTGTCTAATTTATCTAGCATTGATTCCACTAAATAAAGCTTAGTAGTTAGCAGAATTCTATGTTGTTTGTAACGATTTCTTACATTTCCGTTTTAGCAATGCTTCATAGATTTTCGGAAATTTTTAATTGATGGATTCACGTTCAACAATTACGCTGAATAAGATGTATTGTATATGCCCTCTTCTGGAACTAAATCTTTCACGGGTAGAAGTGTGTTTAGGATTTCTATCATGTGGAAATTTATATCATATCAAAGATAAGATTTTATTCCTTACTATATTCCAGTAAATATTTTTGTGCAATTGTTTCCCTTCTTTAATAGAAAGAAAAATAATGCCAAACCAAGAAGATTATTTCCACAGACAATTATCAAAGTGTTCAAATCTAAATATCTAGAGTCAAGATCTTTATTTCAACGGGTATGTATGTATTCAAGTTTTTTCATATAATTTAAATGTCGTAATTCTCCTATTATAAAATATATTCTTGGTTTGGTGTTGGTTTTTCTTATTGGATTAAAGTAGCAATGGTCAAAAATATTCACCAGTTTAGTAAAGAATGTACAAGTCAGAATCAATGCTAAATAAATACGAAATTGTAATCCATTGATTTTTTTTAATCACCTGTTTTTTCCATTTCGGCACGAATTTGGCAGCTTCACCGTTCTCGAATAATGTCACAGCACACCACACGAACAACACCAAACATTTCGAAATCATTACTGTTGAAGAGGACTAATCTTTCTCAATATATAGTTCCTTTCGAACTAGCATTCATCAACGATACTAACGAGATAATATTGCAGCTAATCAAACCTATTATCTTCAATGGCGGCCGGTTTACGAAGAGTCTTCCGAATCGTGAACTTGACTTCGAACACCAACAACTGGTAATGCAGTCCCAATGTCACTGACCTTCCCGTTCGGAAACCTACTTCTGCAGCAAACATAACTGTACAAGTATCACATGCACGGTGTATGTGTTTTATTTGCTTTACGGCTTGCGGTGTGGAGAGATATTTGTTTGATGCCGTATTTAGATTAACGTTTAATCTGATTTGAGTGGTGATGTTTAAGGACAATTTCTATCGTTTCGATTATGTTCGTCAAATGATGTATGAGGAGATGTTTTGAGGATGGTAACAAATAAAATATATCGTCATAGAATTGTTTGAGGTTGAGATTGATGTATTTGGAAGAAGAAGTTTTTATACTGCAGAGATTTGAATGACGATTGCAAGGACTGTGTGGATGTACAATTCACAGGTATAGCAGTAAACTCCACTCACACAAATTAATTAATTATGCGGAACGCAGCGTTTCGAGAGCACGTGGGCTCCCATTGTCAACCGTGTTACCGACTGAAAGTAAAAACTGTATCACACATGCAAATTATTTTCTACGCAGGCTCTAAAATTTCTAAACCATATGACTATTTACAATCTACTAGGTGGTCTCATGCCTTTTACGGGAAAGGATGGACCGAAAGCGAACCGTATCTTTAACAGGGCCTATGGTAATCAATCAATCAAACTCGAGTGTGCAATTGGGGGTGGTTCTCTGTTCAATAAGTTTCCGTTCTTTTTCGTATATACCGTTTCGTACGCGTCTAATTCTCTATACGAGTTCACGTTTTTAAGTAGTGTCAGATTTTTTAAATCAATCTTATGTCCGGATTTTACCATATGCTCTGCTACGCTTGATAGTTCAGGTTTGTCGAAACGATAGTGTCTAATATGTTCTTTGAACCTCGTTTCGATACTCCTTTTTGTTTGTCCAATATAAACTTTCTCACAATCATTGCATGCGATTTGGTATATTCCAGGTCTTTTTATCGTCTCCGGTTTATCTTTGGGATTCCCTAAGAGATTCTTTAAGTTGTTTTTTGACACAAAAGACACGTTCATATTTAGTTGTCGGAAAATTTTACTTAACCCTTTTACTGTTGGGTGAAAAGGAAGAGTTATAAATTTCTTATTACCGGTGTTTGTTGATGTCAAAGTCGTGGAATTTCTGATGTGTTGTTTGTATTGGACCTTCCTTAAAATACGGTCGACATCCATAGAAGAGAAACCATTGTACCTCGCTAGATCTTTGATATACTTTAATTCTTTGTCATACCTGCTCTTGTTTAGTCCAATTTGGGTCCTCTTTTATTTAATATTTATTTGGATGACCTCTTAATTATTATTTCTAATTAGTTTAGATTAGCGAGGATCAATTGCACCTTATAAAGGACCGAGAAATTTTGTATGCTCACCAAAAATAGCCTTCAAGAAAGGAATTCTAAGAAGATTTGGGGAACGGAGAAACGTTGTTACGTTTGGAAGATTTTGAAAAAAAATCTTTTTTTGATACAGAAATTTGGATGGACTTTAGAATTTATTGCGCAACAAAAAACTTGATGGTATCTTTGTAAATAAGCCAAAAAAGTAATTTGCTTCAAATTTTTTGCCTTCTGGTCTTCCTTAGAAAGTAACTTATTGCGAGACTACAGGACTTTGTTCTCAAACAAGTTATTTCATAGAACCACACTTCAACTAAACAATTAAAGCTTACGTCTTTAATACAAATAATTTATTATTCATGGTATAAGTCTTACATTCGTACTTAATTTCATATCTATTGTCTATCCTTTATGTATCTAATTAGGTTTTGTTTGGGAAAGAATTGAATATATCGATAATCCTATCATAAAGAAACTGTTTAGCGTGGCGGCCATAAATAAAATCCAAATGATTGAAATCACCATCATTTATTTCACGAATTCCATACCTAGCTTCCGGTGATAGAGTGTTGTATAGATTGATAGCATCCTGAAACCCAAAAGTTGGTAATTGCTTGGATCGTTTTGATATGAAAGTTTTTATATGTGAGGTAAAGAAGATATGAGGAATTATTTTGAAAGCTCTGTATGCTTTTTAACATTTTATTTATACACTACTGCGCAAAAGAAAGAGGCACCTAACTAAATTTTATAGAAAGGAAATTTAAGAGAAACCCTACCGTAATGTAACTCGCTATATTGTCAGATAAATGTTTACAACTCATACAATATTTATATCAGTAAATAATATGCTGAATATCTTCAGAACTTTTAGTTTTTTAATATTTTACATGGCCACCCTTGAACCCGAAGACTATCATGCTCTGTTCTGATGTAATCGCCCGAAATATGATACCATTCTTGTGGTAATATGTTTCACAACTCATTTAAAGTCTTTGGTCCTCTTTCAATCTTTTTACGGTCGAAATAATCCGAAACATGTTTGATAATATCTAAGTCTGAACTTTGTGGAGACCAGACTATAGTGAGAACTACTCCGTCTGCTTATAGCTAACTTAAATAATTCTTGACCAATCGAGAAGTGTGTTTGGGATCGCTATCTTACCGCAGAAGGAAATTATTACCAATTAGACGGTACCCAGAAGTTACAGCATGTTGTTCCAATATTGTTCGATATTTCCCCAGTGTAAGTTTACCTTCAATTTTAATAATGTCGCCAACACCTTGCGATGAAATGCAGCCCCAAATCTAGATATTGCCACCCCCATGCTTGACAGTAGCTTCTATACATGCTTCTGCAAAAACTTCTCCAACACCTCGTCGAGCATATTGATGCCTACTCGATCCAAGTAATTGAAATTTAGACTTATCGATCTGTAATACTTGGTCTTCAGCATATTTGAGCTTTGTTACCTTATTGCCTCGTCCCAAAAAGGGGTTTCCTGACAACTACATATCCGCATAATTTCACCACTTTACAGATGGTGCATGTACTGACGTGCTTGTGGTATCTTCTATTATTTTTTCTGTTTCTTAGAGCTGTTACTTTCAACAAGTGGTAATACGCTCTGGTAAGTTTTTTCGGTTGTCCAGGGTTCAGTTTATCCACCAAGTCGCCTGCTTCGTTATATTTTTTAAGAACTCTTGTACAGTGCACCGAGAACAATAAACACAGACCAACACACCCTACTATACATTTTATTGGTTCTAAATTTGAAATATTCAAATTGAATACTACGATTTGCAAGTATTCTTTTTTATTTATATGTTATTATAGCATTCACGTGACTTAAGTAAATCGTAAATATCAGTACAATTAAAGATATATTAAAAAATATTTCCTGTACCATGGCCTTACATTAACTTTTAAAAATATACCTATGTGCCTCTTTCTTTTGCACGGTAGTGTATGACCTACCTTTCCTCCAGCAACCCAATCGTTCATCCCGTATATGATATAACAAGGGACCTTTATCTGAGCGACATCGTAAGGTGGTGGTAATACAGATCCGTATTTCTTCAAATTATCAGCACCGTAATTGAATTTTCTAAAGTTATTAGCAACCAAATCGGCTGCTTGAGCCAAAACCTTAAGTGACGTCCCACCAGGAACGATGTTATAATAAACTGGCACCTTTTCCTGCAACAAATATACTTGAATGTGTTCCAAATTTATATAATTTGCATACCGAACCAACTCCTGTAACGGGACCGTAGAACAAGTTATGTAACTGTGCGCAAAGTTGTATTAAAATCGGCGATTCTAAGCAGAAAATTTGCGCTATCGCCTTTGCGGGTTGGGATTGCCCCAGTAGACGGTACAGATCGAAATCGTTAGCTAATTTCTGAAAAACTAATACTTAGTTACTTGCTGCACTTATGATCGAAATCGGTATCCAGAATTACCCATATTATTGGGACTAATGGTATAATCTTTTTGTAGGGAGATACCATGTTGGACAAGGTGTAAGCCGGGGCCATGAAGACAAACATACGGATTAATTGGGCGGATTTTTCCGGATATTCCGCGGCATACATTAAACCTATCGTAGTGCCTAGGGAGTGACCGATGTAATAGATGTCACCACCTCGCCCGGTGGTTTTTGCGATGAATTCCATGATCAGCGGCATGTCTATTGTCGCCATCTCATCTATACTAAACAGAGTAGTTTTCGTAGAGACTGCGATTTTAGTTCGAAAATTTAAATACCAGGTGATTAAATAAGATAAGTAATGCGTGCCTCTAATGTTTTTTTTCAGGCAAAAAAGGAAAGACGTTAGTCGTTAGCGGGTTCAACTTGTGTGTGTTTGTAGCTTAGATGTCAGACGAACAAAGTGACATATGTGTCAAATTAATACGCTGCGTACTTTTAGCTGAAACCATAAACTGTTAATTAAGAATAACGTAATTTTCTACCTCAATTTCTTATTATACATATTACATTTGTATCTGAAACGAACTTTTTTTATTCTAATCATAATAGCTAGACCTACTTTCCCTTGGTTATATCGAATAATCGAAACACGTAAGATATTTATACGTGTACATGTATGAAATTTATGGAAAAAACGTCGCAAACGTAAAAATGCTTACTTATTTTTCTTGCGCTAGGCAGCTTAGTCGCAACAGCAGCGTAAATATTATGCATACCCATGTGTATGCATTGGAAAGTTCGAGTGCTTTTATTATTTCATGAACAGCTCGCCGGTATTTCCTTTCGAAACTGAATAGACAGTAGCCTTGAAGCGGGACGTTACGGACTGGCGTGAGGTATCGTTTAATAAAGTGGTGGTGACTTTCATAGATCCGTTATTCAAATGTACGTGAATACTTGGTCTCTAAAGGTTTTCAATTGCCTTTCGTACGCATATTGCACAAGATTTAAAAGTAAATTTATGGACGAGACGTTAAGGAAAGGAACCAATTAAGATATCTGTATGTCTTTGAATTTGTTACTTCATGGAATGACCAAGAATGTTCTAATTGGAAGTAGTGTTCTGTTTTAAATTTAAGCGGTGTTGTATTAGAGGAAGAACACTACGTTAAATTGTGTCATTGCAAGGCATTAAAAGGCACTTTCTTGCAAGAAATTATTTACCATACCACTGGAATTAGTATTAAAGTTTTTCACTTAAGAGGATTCTATTTTGAGGTTATACACCATCGAAGAAAGATGAAGTATCTAAAAATATTTGGAAACCTTTTTAAAGTCATAAATTGGTAACTAAGAGTACTACAGGACTGGTACTGACGTCATCTTATTTGACGAATTGTATTTTTTAGAAATTAAGATGAAATCTTGTTGCTAAAGGTCTAGCAGTAGCTTTAAACAAGATTTTCTGTTCAAAATTACAGAGAAATCAGCTTATTAGACACCTCTTATAAAATTTACGCCAGAATATTAAATAACAGGTTGAAAATTATAGCAGAAGAACTAATAGAAGAGGAACAAACGGGCTTTAGAAAAGGTAGATCAACTACAGATGGAATATTCACTCTACAATAACTTAGAGAAAAACACAGGGAATACAACAGAAAAACACACGGTTTATAGACTTTGAGAAGGCTTTCGATAATTTAAACAGATGTAAATTAAGGGATACTATGAAAGAACAGGGATATCCGCATCATTTAATAGATACTATACAGGGTTTATACGCTGACGCCAAAATTATGGTAGGTATAGGCGGAAGATAAAGTAACGAAACACAACAACGGACAAGGCTGCTGTGTGTCGCCGGCATTATTTAACATACGTATATATTAGGAGTGAAAGGTTGCACAAGATCTGATGGAATAAGGAACGTAGTTACAAGAGCAGCACTAAACATCTTCGACATAAAGGAGAGAATAAAGGAGGTTGCCAGCCAGGGCGAGAATCGATAGATATTTAGGAAGGAGAAATGTAGGCAGACCAAATCAAAGATGAGTGTCGTAACAAGTAAAGTGCCTAAAACCTGAAGGGAAGAAGAAGGTAACTGAAGCTATCTATCATTAAGTGTCAGAAGGTTCTAGGTACTTGAAGATTTCTGTTTTAAAGTTGCATGGTATAGTAATCCTAAACCATAGCAGCCATGGTAATTAGTACCTATATCATATTATGCGACAATCCACATCTTGCTTAAAGGAACATAACATCCTCCAATCTAACTGGAAGTTTAGGTGTCTAAAATTTTTACGATTGGATAAAATGACTCTATTTCCAAGCTGCACCGATAGATGTCCCCAAAAGTCTTTGGAGAAGTTTTTAAAATCGTTACTTAATAAACAAGGACACTAGACAACAGGAATTTTGTTTGACAATTTTTTCTCAAAGGAATGCAAGATACTACAGTGATAATATTTTTTTAAAAAGTTGTCTTCGATAAATGCCAAATAAATCATTGAAATTAAGATTGAATATTAAAATCTATGACGTGTACACCGATTGATGTAGTGCTAGGATCTCTCTCAAAGATGTTGGTTAGTATTTCATGATCTTCCTTTATCTCGAAAAGCTTTGACGCTTCATTGTTAAGAGCTTGTAAAAATAATTTACCAATTTTAAGATTCGAAATGTTTCGCCCAGTTATAAATCCAAATTAAATAATATTCTCCACAAGCAATTTTCCAGCCTGAATACCAAGAACAGTTTTGTAGATTTTGTATGTATTGGGTAAACTTATCATTTAGATTTTATACTATACCTGTGGTCCCAATATTCTTTATCATACACTGTGAGATTGACATGACCCTCGGAGTAGTAACATCCTCTAAAATTTCCTATCCAGACGTCATAGCCAGCATCCCATAGATTATAAACTGAAATATGATCTTTATTTTGATTGTATTAGATACAAATATTGAAAGGAACTAATTACGAAAACATTGTAAGGGAGAAAATAGTATTTATAGCACAACTAATGAGGTTACGTATGGATTTACATGTACTTATAAGGCAGCAAGGTTTATTTTCTCTCTTTGCAATATTTTCAGCTTGTTTCGAGAGAACTTATAATAGTTTTTTATTTAATAATTATGCAGGACAATTCCAGTTTTTCAAAAATTAGGCTTCCTTGAAATTGACTTTTCTGCAGGTCATCAAACCAGTATTAGTTCCTTTGGGTCAGCTCAAGAATCTTTTATTGTTATGGTGTCAATTCTTTTATTGGGAAACTTTTTCTATGCTACGAAATAATCTAAACAGTTCCCGTTACACTTGCGCTGCCTTTACAATTCCAAAATATGCAAGAAGCTAATGAATTTATAAACGAAATATTGAGATACTTCGATGTTGGAAAAAAATGCTGGGATATAGATTGCTTGCACTTACAACCTTTATTGTGTAAAATCTTATAATTACTTTGAAGAATTTAATTGAAGTAGTTTAATTATGAAGGAAAGTCTATGAATTTTAGTGTATCAGTACAGTGAATGCTACAGCACAAAGGAGATAACTGTGGCTTTCGCTTAGTAAATGTGGCAGTTCGTTGGTCCTTAAGCAGTATTATTTCTATTAGTATTAGTTCCAAAAGGAAAGGCATTGTTACGGTTACTTCACATCAAATTAGATATTTTTAAAAGCTATGTAAAGAACAATGAACAAAAATGATTAATGCTTCCTGACACTGTAACACTTTCGAGAGTAAATCGACCAAAAAACAAACTCGAGCTTGAGAAACTTGTCGTTGAAAACTTTTTAAATGATTAATACGAAATACAATTGGTTTTTAGAGGATATGAATGTTTGAACATTTTGAAAAACCTTCTTTCCAGAAAATCTAGGAGAATCGAGAAATGGCTGCGAGACATTTGATAATCAATTGTGAGATTTCCCTATCAATTCTAAATTACATCGGTTTTCATGAAATTTACTACATCCTTGATAAGTAGTTATTTGCACGGTTGGGAGAGTAGAAGATCAAGAGAGCTCGAGATGCTGCAGTGAGTGCCGCAAGGTTTGGTAATTCCATTCTATTCCTAATTTATATATCTGATCCTTTTTGCAAGATTTAGCTATTGTAGGGTCTTCTCCTCACAAATTAAACGTAATTTAATCAAATTGAAACACTCAAGTTTAACTGAGCAAAAAGTAAATTCGAAGAAAGATTCCCTACTCACCGCCATGTTGAATTTTCGATTCCCGATACAGTTTTCTATTTAATTACGTCTTTCAATTTAACCCAGTAAATTCTTAGTTCCACAAACAAGCCTACGTATATTATTTTTAATTTTATTAGGAAATTGATTTGTTAAATTTAATTGATAATGCACTTAACATTTATAGCACTGAAGCTTGATAAGATCAAGCTACATAAAGTGACCACTTGAATTTAGCGATTTGAATAGGATATTACATGCATTTATACGATTTCCGTGGCTTAAATGGAAAACGCACTTGTTTAGCGAACAGTGGCAATAGGTTCGAATCTTATCGGAACCGTGAAATTTTTAATTTCGGAAATTAATAAAAAAAAACTGACAGTTGGTAATACTAAGTAACTGGAGAAAATAGTCTTCGCAATTATCAATTAGTGACCGAAAAATATGGAAGAAGGGAGCCATTTTGGCTCCATTTTCCTCAAACATGAGGCTTTAGTTGCAAAAAAAATCTAAATTAAAATTTAAAAAAGGAACTTTGCTTTTTGATTTAAAATGTTATAAAGGTTTTACTAATTTCATTAATATTTTATATAGTATTTCCTTGAATTTAATAAGATTTTATACATAAAATAGATAAATCTTGTAATTGTATTATTAAATGTATTACCCAAATTTATCTCTTTCATTTAAAATTATTATTACTTATTATTATTATCATTATTATTATTATCATTATTGTAATTATTATTACTATTATGATTATTATTATTATTATAATTATTATTATTATTTTATTTGAATTAACAGGTACAAAATTTAATCTAGTTGTAACAACAACAAATATATTTCGTAATGAATATTCATGAAATAAATTAATTATAAACATTTATTAAACGAACATCATTAACCTGACTCACAAGAAACAGCTGAAAATTAAAACTAAAACCTTCGTTGTACCGCATTATTTACATACCGAGTGATGCGTTACCCAGCGTAACAAAATTCGCACCGGTTGATAGAATTCCATGTTGTACGAAGACGGGATACCCGTTCGAGTGCTGATAATTAACGTTAGGCAGTCGAAACACCGTCAGAATATACCCATCCGAGGACGTGAGCTTGTAAGTTTCCAGAGGATACCCAGCTGCTGGTACGAGTTGCGGCTATAAACAATGCGTGCGTCTATTAATTGCTACGTTAACGAGTCCGTTGCTGGTATCGAAAGTATCGAAGCAAAATCTTTACAGCGGCGCGAATTTCTTCGATCTATTGCGAAATTGGAAAGCAATTTTCACGCGCTAGATGGCGAATAATTGAATAAAAATGAATACGATCAGGTTGTGTGTGTGTGTCTAAAGAAGTTTTTTTTTTGTTTTATCTCTCTACGACCGGTTAAACTTACGTAATTGCAAATTGATGAAATATTTATGAAATTCCTTTGAATATGTGCATATATTATGCTACGTAAGGAAACTAGATGGAGGAAATGTTTGGTTCATCTTCTTTTCGTTAACAAATTCTTTTATACTCGGGTATCCTTAGATAAAACAAATATTGATCTGGAAAAGATACTTTAATGATAAAACTTTGAGTGAATACCTATTTAATGCTTAGTTTGAGGAGTACAAAGAATTCAGTAAAGTAATGGAATAAATTCAATAAATTTGAAGCAAATTATTTTCTTAAAACATACATTTTTGAATCAGTTTTAAGTTCTCCCTACTCCTGGCCTTCATATAATGACCTCGCCGACAATAACAGCTCCAGATCCTCTTTTTATAGAACATTTAATTGCCTAAATCGTACTATTAAAATTTTAATAGCTCAGATGACAAAATTTAGTCGTTAAAATGTGAAAAACATAAATTTCATTAATAACAATATCGATACATGCTGTTGTGGTAATATTGTCAAACGAAAACGATCCTTGTAGTCGTAACGGTTGTCAGGTTCCATTGTCTCACTAGGTTTTTTGTCTCTGATGTTTCGCAAACAATTGCGGTTTGCAATTTCAAAGTTACTGTACCTTTGAAAATGCAGACATAAAGACTACAAATATTATACACTTCACAAGGAAATATTCCCCGTATAGCCAAAAACAAACGAAGACGTATGTATTTAATAAAATACTCGAGTCGTCAGATTCCGGCCGAAGCTTAAGAACAAACTCCTTCCCATCAGTGTAGAAGTTTTTGGCCAAATTATTACTGGATATAACTACTATTAACACATGGGCTGAAAAGTCCCGAGCCTAACAAAGAAAACACGGTTTTTTTGGTTCAAAATTAGCTTTATTCATCAACGTAATCTTCATCAAGAGCAACGCAATCTTTCCAGCGCCGCTATAACATTTCAATACCACTTTTGTAGAACGATTTATCTTTTGCCGCAAAATAGGCTTCAGTTTCAGCGATAACCTCTTCATTCGTGCGAAATTTCTTACCGGCGAGCATTTTTTTGAGGTCTGCGAACAGCCAAATCTGGCGAATACGGTGGATGTGGGAGCAATTCGAAGTTCAATTCATGTAGTTTTGCCATTGTTTTGATTGACTTGTGACACGGTACGGTGTCTTGATGAAACAAAAATTTTTTCTCTGCCATATACGGTCGTTTCTTTGCAATTTCGGCCTTCAAACGCTCCAATAACGCCATATAATATTCACTGTTGATGGTATTTCCTTTCTCAAGATAGTCGATGAATATTACACCACGCACATCCCAAAATACCGAGGCCATAACCTTTCCAGCCGATTGTTGTGCTTTCGGGAGCTTTGGACGAGGTTCACCAGTTGCTGTCCACTCAGATGACGATCGTTTTGATTCCGGCGTGAAGTGATGGATCCATGTTTCATCCATTGTCATATAGCGACGCAAAAATTCCGGTTTGTTACGTTTAAACATGGCCAAACACTGCTCAGAATCATCAACACGTTCTTGTTTTTGGTCAACAGTGAGCAAACGCGGCACCCACTTTGAACAGAGCTTTCTCATAGTCAAATGCTCATGCAATATAAAGCCAATACGTTCTTTTGATATCTTTACGATGTCAGCTAACTCACGCAACTTCACTTTTCGATCATTCAAAACGATTTTGTGGATTTTTTTGATATTTTCTGGTGTTACCGCCTCATTTGAACGTCCACTGCGTTCTGCATCATCGGTGTCTCTACAACCACGTTTGAAGTCGGCAAATCAACGTTTTATTATTGTTTCTGATGGAGCGGAGTCCCCATAACACTTTTCAAGCCATTGCTTCGCTTGAACGGTATTTTTTCCCATCAAGAAGCAGTGTAAAATTAAAACACGAAATTGTTTTTGATCCATTGTTTTGAAAATAACACAGCACAATAACTCACAAACTAATGAATAGAATATCATGAAATTTTAACAGCTGTCTTTTGAAGGTTAGTACTAACTGAGAGAAAGGTGACTGCAATAAAACTAGCGTCATTTATGTGTTAGGTCCGGGACTTTTCAGCCCATGTGTTATATGTTACATATATGTATTATTAATGTAAAAAAGAATTCGCGAAACATCAGGGACAGAAACTTTAGCAACAGGGCGGAACCGGACAATCGATGCGACAATGACAACTGCAATATTGTTATTTTAAATTTTGTTGTATAACATCCGTGGTCTCTTTGATCAACCACAAATACCATATCATTTAGATCCGCCGATCATAGCGTTAACTACTACTGTCTGGATTACAAAACTTCTGCAAATGAATTATTACCTTTGTAAAGGGCGCAAAAGTTGATAGAAAATTTATCGGGTCGATACCTATGAGGAAATTTGTGAATAATAAAATAAGGAAAAGCTTATGGGAAACTATAGAACTATTCTAATCCGTCCACTTTACTAGACCAACAAGCATTTATCTCCTTCTGGAGCAAGTATTCGAATTATAAATTACCAAGTCGGACAATGGAAGAACTTGAACTGTGATTCCCTATCTTATCTGCTTCCAAAAGAATTGCAATGTTGAAAGTGATGTTGAAGTCATCTGAGACATATCAAAATGCGTATGCAACTGAATATTTGATGACTAGATTATAGGAACATTATCTATCATGGTGAAATACTTAATATTTTAAAATTAGAGAAGGATGAAGCAATAGCCATTACACTCTTCACATGTTTACAAATCTTTAGAATCGAATACCCTCTAGATTAGTCCTCTTGTGCCAATTCTGGTTTTATAATCGTATTCTATATGATTGATGATAACATTCGCTGAGGCTTGAACCAAATCTAGGCTGAGCGAAGTGTGGAAACATATTTAATGGTTCTAATATTTAATAGATGCCACCCAGTTTGTGATTTCGTGGAAATTTCTTAGAACAGCAAGTGTTTCAGCACATTATATAATATATCTTTTATCATTATTTTATATGTAAACATTCCTGCGTCCGCATAGCCTATGCTCACTCATGGAGGGCGCGATCATAAAAGATGCGAGTACGTAAACGATTCTGAACAGTCGCCTTGATACTGCCACTCGGCCCCTCCTCGTTGTTCTCCACACTGCACTGTAACTTGCCTCACTTTGCCGAGACTACCAATAATGTAATTGCTTGCGATGGTTCTTGGTATCACATGCATCGTCTTTTATTGTAAGTTCTTCCTTATACGCATACTTAAAAGAATTGCATGTTAAACGGAATCCAACAGAAAAATTAACACAAATTATTCTATGGACATAATAAAGAAAATAGTTTAATTGTAAATTATTTGGCGTATAATATTGAAAATATTTTAGACATATATATAAAAACTAAATTCTTATTGTATAACCCTAATAAATGTTCCTTGTTTAAACTTAAATAGGGATGAAGTATTTCCATCCTTTTCTCCAAAGTATTTCAACTTTTACTTTCGTTGTTTGATTTATCTGTTAGCGACGTGTTCTCCTCGGTACTTGTGTAGTAATATGGATCTATATTATGTTCACTTGGTTCCATTTTTGCATTCTCAGACGAAGCTTCCTTGTCCTCCTTAGCAGATGATTTGGATTTCTTGATCTTCTTGAACTTCGACTTATTCCTTTCCTGAGACTTCTGGGATTTGAGCATTTCTTTAGATTCGTTAATATCATTCGAGGATTTAGATTCCTGAGCTTCTTCCGGTTCTTTGTATTGGTTAGCTTTACTAGATCGTTTGGGCTTACTGATATAGTCAGCATCGTCCTGCCCATCCTGACCATCTTCTGCAGGAAAATCCTTGAAGGATGTTACCGATTTTTTATTCTTCCTCGCCGATTTCTTATGAAGGCAGCTCTTCAACGAGCAAGCCTGCCACGTATTCGAAGTCTGCGCAAAGTCCGAAGATCTTCGCGTCATGCGGAATCTATGAAAAGGGCAACAGATCCTCGAAAGCAGCATGACGAACGTTATCGTAGGATACGTGAAGAAAAACATGATATTCACGCAGAACTCCGTCGTTGCGGGGATGCTGCGCATTCTCGCGCCTGTATCGGGATGTACAGGCCATCCTTTTCCATCGTGGCATACGTTTCGACCCTGCAAATCGATATCGTAATACCTATGGATTGGTTTGGGAAGCTCCAGCAGGACATCCATCCCCCACATGCCAATGCGCGTCGAGCACAATCCTAGGAGGGCTTTCGTCAAGCCCAAAGTGAAGAGCAGGAATATTACGAAAATCGTAACGAAGATAATCAAATTAGTTACGTCGCTCGCTAAGGTCACGTGCTCGACATGAGAGATAACCGGTAAACCTCCTTTAAAACCGGCGGCGTGGTAATGATCCAGACTCATTGGGATGCATTTAAGACCCTTGGCGGAACCTATACACGCGCACAGGCAGTGCCATGTGCAGATGCAGCGATCCAGCTTCTGAATTTTGATCCTTCGCAAGGCTACTAGTTCTCCGATGGTATTTAGAACTTCTACGGAGCAATGGAAGATATCAATACGCAATTCCATGTGTATAACTAGATTGAAGATGTGCTGGTTTTGCGGTGGTATTATGACCACATCCGATTTGATGTCTTTTAGATTATTTTCGATCTCCAACGGGCAATCGGAGATGCGCACCATGAATCTGTTCGATAGCAATCCAGCATTGCTGACTTTAATAGTGATAGCTGTCCTTGTAGCACACGTACTATCTACGTAGACTTCGGTGATTACCGCAGATGAGGTAGGTCTCAGAACAGCGTTACTATCTGCTTTTATCTCCATATCTATTATGCTAACATAACGTCCATAATAATTTAAGGACAAATACTTATTCCCAGTGCTAGAATTACGTTTTAGAGGAATCTTCCCAAGGATACCGTAATTTTTCAAGAAATAACATCCCTTCTTACCAGATCTCTCCAAAGTCTTATCGTGACTCCACAAATGGAAAGGCTGATGGTGCAGACAACTTCCCCTTGGCATCGAACAACGGTTAGGTTGCTTGTAGAAAGCTTCGAAGCCAACCCCGGCCACGTTACATACATCACCAGTCAAATGTATTTTATTCTTAGGCACTAATAGGTATTCGGCCGGGCCGCCCCGTACCTCCGGGTATTTGGGCAGATCGTCTTCTTTGACCCCCTCGGGGATTAACAGTAACATTTTATCCCAATTCAGGCAAAAATTCGCATCGTCGTAGACGGAATTGAAGACCATCGAGATCGTTGGCCCGGAATCTTTATATAAAGGGTAGAACGTACCTATTCTAACCTTTTCTCCGCGCGTAAGGTCTTTCCATCGTGAACCGCCGTTGGGAGTTTCGAATTTTGAAACACCTGAATGACGATTTTCTGTTCGACGATCGGCTTGGAGAGTTTATAGACGGCGTACCATACCGGGAAAATTTTAGGCAATGAGCGCTCTCGTGGTAGGTATCCGGATCTACAAACGGCGGTGTATAGCGGTCGGCGCAGTTTTGACCTCCTCTACGTTGTATACCGCTCGACTGTACTTGGCGTTTTCCTTGTACGTTGCTCGGCATACCTCGTTCTAATCCCTCGAAAAGAGAAGGTTCTTCCTCTCGATCCAACTGTTGGACCTTCTCGTCGCGCCTGATTAAGGTATCGAATGCCTCCCGGAAAGCCTTGTCGGCGATTTTCTGGATGCTTCCTTTGAAATTATTGATACGGTTGGGCGAATGTAAGACACCCGGATTTAACACCGTATGCATTGACGGTTTGTCGTTAGTTTCGTCTAGTTTGGCTTTCTTCTCGGATTCAGTTGATTTTCCGGGGACGAGATTGAATAGTTTACCGAGCTTCTTAGATAGGGTAGGTTCCGGAAGGACGTCGTTCAGAAATACCTTTCCTTCGGCATTGGGATCTGTCTTCTTGGTATGGGGATCAAGTTGTTGTAATCTATTCATGTAGTCGATCATCATAGTCATTTCCGTTGAGATATCGTCGTTCAGACTAGTCGGATTTGAGAATTCCAGATCGTGGCTAAATTTGCCATGTTCATCTTTAAGCGGGTCGTCATGGATTTTACTATTTTGAAAGAGGCTCTTAGTCTGAGGTTTTATATAGTAAACACTAGCATAATCGGAGTGTTTATTGAGGTTATCCATGTTCCTTTTTCGATTATCCTTCTGGATTTTTTGAGCATTCGTCTTTTCTTTGTGTAAATCTTTTAATTTCTCAAGCTTTTCAGTTAAATTCTTCTCTTTCTCCTTCAATCTTTTTATTTCATCTCTGGCGTCGTCCAACTTCGTCCTGGGACATAATACGGAGTCCATGAGATACGCCGGATCGCTATAGGCAATTGAATCTCTCTCAGAGTCACTCAAAGGTTGCCTTTGGACGTTCTTTTCCGCATCGCAGGAGCAACAAAATCCGGTGCTGTACGCAAGAGGTTTCCCGTGAAACGTCACCACACCGCAAGTCGATTTCTTCGTATCGGTACAGCATCCCGTATAATTCCCATCGTGCTTATTGTATACATGCTCCCTCGCTTGAGAATTCACGAAATCTCTAAAGTGTATACCGTAAGACTGGCTAGTCTGATCTTGCTTCATCTTGATCACGTACGGATTTAATAACCTCACCGTCTGATCGGATAAGGGGTCGTACACGTGATCGATGACGATAAACTGATTCTTGGTATTCGTACGGCCCGAGCTGCGATTCTTTATCGTCAGAATCAACTTCTTCACGCACTTGGTCACCTCTGATTGCGCGAGCGGTTCGTCCTCGTCGAAGCCCTTGAACTTCTGCAGATTGTGCAGGTTGCCGTGGTATAAAGGCTTGGTGATGTGCCTCGTGTTCATGCAGACGTTCGGCGGATCTATGCAGCGTACGATGACCGCTCTGATTTCGACCGAGGACGGCGTCGAAAGCTTCTTGCAGCAGCGCATCTTCTTGGCGCAACATTCCGACGCCCTAGCTTCGTTATCCAGGCGTGACTCTAATTTGGACGCTATCTGTGGGTATTCCGAGTATTCCGAACGTGTCAAAATGAGGTGTATAAATAAAACTATAGAAAAGATTAGGGTGTCTGAAGTAACTGTCATGGTGACAGTTTATTTAATACGTGGATGTCAAAAGAACTGACGTGAATATCGGGGTATGATTTGACGCATTTTTGGGCGTTGAATACTGAAGCAGTTGGTAATGTTAGGAGTAATGATTTTTATCTTAATATCAAACAAATGGATTACTTCCAGTTGAAATGAAATACCATTTGATCTTTAAACATAAGTTTATACATTTGTAATGTAAAATAGGTTAAAAATTTTAAATGGAAAATTCCGACAGATGGAATACAGTGACATTAATATGTACACTCATATTCAAAATTAAAGGAAATTAAACAATCACGTGTTATAATTGATTAATGCATACGATGTGTGTATATCTCAGTATTAACGAGAATGCTTAGTTTTAAAGTATTTAACTAAATGTATCTACAATTTAATATTGCCCCCTTCAAGTATGCTGTTTTAGAATGCACACAACGTCTCCAGTAACTAAGTAACAAACTGAAGTGATATCTGCAGAATAATCTTTATGCGATTTTTAAGTTTCTTCCTTCGTGTTATTTTTATTCGTAAAATTATTTTTTGTAAAAATACACCGATTTCTAGTTTTAAAATAGTGAATATCAATTAGGTATGAAGATCTACATACAAGCTCAAAATATATGACAAGTGAATAAAAAATACTACATATAATTTGATTAAAGAATAAAGCTTTACCCTGCTTCAAATTGGTATAGATTAAGTTAGAATCAGAATGCATGGGCTGCCTATATTTGCCTATTTAGGAATTCTCGTCATTCAAGTGGTATCTAAGCGAACATTCAGAATCTAAATAGTTTGAATATTTTAACGTCATCGAACTTATTTCAAAAGAAAAACATCACTATTGGTGTCTCATCATTCTGTCTTATTAGAATTTTTCGAACTTCATGTGGAAATTTGATTTTGAAACTGGCAGTGTAGCCATGGTGGTCTTATTCACAGGTGTAGCAGTAAACTCCACTCACACAAATTTATTAATTATGCGGAACGCAGCGTTTCGAGAGCACGTGGGCTTCATTGTCAACCGTGTTACCGAGTGAAAGTAAAAACTGTATCACACATGCAAATTATTTTCTACGCAGGCTCTAAAATTTCTAAAACATATGACTATTTACAATCTACTCGGTGGTCTAATGTCTATTTTCGGGGAAGGATGTACCGAAAGCGAACAGTATCTTTAACAGGCCCTATGGTAATAAATCCATCAAACTTGAGTGTGCAATTGGGGGTGGTTCTCTGTTCAATAAGTTTCCGTTCTTTTTCATACATATCGTTTCGTACGCGTCTAATTCTCTATACGAGTTTACGTTTTTAAATAGTGTAAGATTTTTTAAATCAATCTTATGTCCGTATTTTACCATATGCTCCGCTACGCTTGATAGTTCTGGTTTGTCGAAACGATAGTGTCTAATATGTTCTTTGAACCTCGTTTCGATACTCCTTTTTGTTTGTCCAATATAAACTTTCTCACAATCATTGCATGCGATTTGGTATATTCCAGATCTTTTTATCATCTCCGCTTTATCTTTGGGATTCTCTAAGAGATTCTTTAAGTTGTTTTTTGACATAAAAGACACGTTCATATTTAGTTGTCGGAAAATTTTACTTAACCCTTTTACTATTGCGTGAAAAGGAAGAGCTATATATTTCTTATTACCGGTGTTTGTTGATGTCAAGGTCGTGAAATTTCTGATGTATTGGACTAAAATGCATATCGCACATTTCCTTGAAACTTCAATTTTTCCTATATAAACTATTCCGATTTAAGACTTAGGAATATTTGATCTCAAGTTATAATAGAGTGTCTAGTTATCAGTTACATTGATTTGCGTGAGTATTATATTTAAAAAGAAGAATGGTGACAGGATGGCGAATAATTTTGTTTCCCGCTGATAGTGCATGTGACATGATGCTGTAGACAATGTAGTTGCAGCTGCAGCATTACCGATTAGGTTACTGCCAGAATAAGCCCGAGAATGCAGATATAAAGACTACAAATATTATTAATTTCACTTCAAAAGGAAATGTTCCCGTACATTTACAAACGAGGATATATTTCATAAGATGCTCGAGTCGTCAGATCCCTATATTACACACCTAAAGCCTGAGACTAAGAAGAAACACCTTCCTATCAGTGAGGAAGCCCTTGAGTTAATGTTAACCCAATAAGCGTTTGGCCAAATTATTACTCGATATAATTATTATTATAAGTATTACATTATATATTACATGTATATATTATTAATTACTTACACGCACAAAATATTAAGCATAAATTAGTACAAAGTAGTCACTGCATAATGCATAGGGAGATAGTTGTTGCAAAAAAATTACTGCTCAACTATATGTGGAATTAATTTCGATTTGAAAGATAGAAATTGACATCTTTACGAAGACTAATGAACTTAATTTAACTAGGGTAAACAAATAAATATATTAATTGTTCAGGAAAAGATTCTTACTTTCAAGGGAAGTATAGAAGATTGGAGAATTTGCCTACGCTCCAATGAGTTGGATTGTTTCCCAACAATAGAATACTCTTCAGAAGAGGAAGGGGTTCAAATAGGAGAAATATTTATTGAAGAAATTTCTCAATTTGAGTGAAGCATTTCCCAAAGCAACAACAGTTGAATATCAAAATGAAATCTTAATTAAAAACCGGTTTATTGTCAATGCTATATGTTTGATCATGCGAGTAGAATATGAAATTTTTAATAAAATGAAATCTGATTCATCGTTACAAGAAAAATTGATGTTGGTATAGTTTGAAAGATGAATATCTTAAATTGTTATAAAAGGGTATGTTGGCACTTTGTATCGATGATAAAAAGCAGTACCATTCATCTCTTTAAAATTCAAATTTACAAGTCCTACCCGCATACGTTATTTTAAAAATTCAGGTTCATTGAGAAATTAGAACCATACTACTGAAACAAACCAGGGGCTTCAAGATAAGGGTGGACGTCAAAGGAGTTCCACTTACCAAGAAGATTAAAAAGGTTAATGCACTGCATATGTTATCACCAATGTTGAATATGGTTCCCTGTTTGGATTTGCCTTACATGTGACGAATTGCTTGTTCCCCAATCATATCATCATTGAATCTTTCCGGTTTTAAAATTGATAAGGTATACCAATGGAGCAATATACCTCATGATGAATCACTGACATGTCCTGATATGACATCGTTACGATATACTGTCTGTGACAACGTCCAGTTGATTTGAATTTATAATTGTAATATGGTTATTTTCAAATTCATCATATAATCGTACCATACAATTTCAAATATCTATTGCTACTTTAACGTGAATGGTATATAAAACTTCTTCACTTGAAAGATTATGATCATTGTAAAAGGTACAAAAGTTGGCAAAAGGTTTACTTTGAGAAGGTACGGTTTTTGGACAGCAATTATTGCATCGCCCAATATAAATTTGTTGTCGTGATGGTTATAAAATACGAACTGATTTAGAGTATTTCTGATGCGCTAGTTCCAATAATAACTCGATACTTCCTAGCAGGTCTAGTTTTTGAGATACACCACCGTGAAGAGTATTACTCATACGTAAGAAATTTCACGTTAGGTATTAGTAGAACAAATGCTTTCTAATTTTGACACGCTCGAATGTAACATGAGCATCAAGATTCATTACCTCCACAGCCACTTAGATGGTTTCCAGAAAACTTAGGTGATGGAACAGGGAAAGGGATTTCACAAAGACATCAGCATTATGGAGGAAAGGTACCAAGGAAGATGGGATACCCATATGATGCATATATGCATATTTTTCTGTTAAATAAATACCTGCTACTCATTTTTTGGCACCCCAAAATTGCTTAATTACACTTAAAAAAATCGAGGCACCAACATGTGTATTGACCAGTGTTATTACAGGACCAATACATAACTTGTCACATCTTAGGAATGTTCTTCAACCCATATTATGTAATCTTGTGCTAACTTGTATTAAATTTTCTTTAAATATAATTAAATTAGGTAAAAATAAAACAACGATCATCAATTTTTCTTTAAGAGACTGAGAAAAGGTATTTAAACCACGATGTAGGTTTAAATGTGTATACTAACACAAATCTTAGAGGTAATAGCTACCAATACCTAGTAATATTGCAAATCGATATCGTAATACCTATGGATTGGTTTGGGAAGCTCAGCAGGACATCCATCCCCCACATGCCAATGCGCGTCGAGCACAATCCTAGGAGGGCTTTCGTCAAGCCCAAAGTGAAGAGCAGGAATATTACGAAAATCGTAACGAAGATAATCAAATTAGTTACGTCGCTCGCTAAGGTCACGTGATCGACATGAGAGATAACCGGTAAACCTCCTTTAAAACCGGCGGCGTGGTAATGATCCAGACTCATTGGGATGCATTTAAGACCCTTGGCGGAACCTATACACGCGCACAGGCAGTGCCATGTGCAGATGCAGCGATCCAGCTTCTGAATTTTGATCCTTCGCAAAGCTACTAGTTCTCCGATGGTATTTAGAACTTCTACGGAGCAATGGAAGATATCAATACGCAATTCCATGTGTATAACTAGATTGAAGATGTGCTGGTTTTGCGGTGGTATTATGACCACATCCGATTTGATGTCTTTTAGATTATTTTCGATCTCCAACGGGCAATCGGAGATGCGTACCATGAATCTGCTCGATAGCAATCCAGCATTGCTGACTTTAATAGTGATAGCTGTCCTTGTAGCACACGTACTATCTACGTAGACTTCGGTGATTACCGCAGATGAGGTAGGTCTCAGAACAGCGTTACTATCTGCTTTTATCTCCATATCTATTATGCTAACATAACGTCCATAATAATTTAAGGACAAATACTTATTCCCAGTGCTAGAATTACGTTTTAGAGGAATCTTCCCAAGGATACCGTAATTTTTCAAGAAATAACATCCCTTCTTACCAGATCTCTCCAAAGTCTTATCGTGACTCCACAAATGGAAGGGCTGATGGTGCAGACAACTCCCCCTTGGCATCGAACAACGGTTAGGTTGCTTGTAGAAAGCTTCGAAACCAACCCCGGCCACGTTACATACATCTCCAGTCAAATGTATTTTATTCTTAGGCACTAATAGGTATTCGGCCGGGCCGCCCCGTACCTCCGGGTATTTGGGCAGATCGTCTTCTTTGACCCCCTCGGGGATTAACAGTAACATTTTATCCCAATTCAGGCAAAAATTCGCATCGTCGTAGACGGAATTGAAGACCATCGAGATCGTTGGCCCGGAATCTTTGTATAAAGGGTAGAACGTACCTATTCTAACCTTTTCTCCGCGCGTAAGGTCTTTCCATCGTGAACCGCCGTTGGGAGTTTCGAATTTTTGAAACACCTGAATGACGATTTTCTGTTCGACGATCGGCTTGGAGAGTTTATAGACGGCGTACCATACCGGGGAAAATTTTAGGCAATGAGCGCTCTCGTGGTAGGTATCCGGATCTACAAACGGCGGTGTATAGCGGTCGGCGCAGTTTTGACCTCCTCTACGTTGTATACCGCTCGACTGTACTTGGCGTTTTCCTTGTACGTTGCTCGGCATACCTCGTTCTAATCCCTCGAAAAGAGAAGGTTCTTCCTCTCGATCCAACTGTTGGACCTTCTCGTCGCGCCTGATTAAGGTATCGAATGCCTCCCGGAAAGCCTTGTCGGCGATTTTCTGGATGCTTCCTTTGAAATTATTGATACGGTTGGGTGAATGTAAGACACCCGGATTTAACACCGTATGCATTGACGGTTTGTCGTTAGTTTCGTCTAGTTTGGCTTTCTTCTCGGATTCAGTTGATTTTCCGGGGACGAGATTGAATAGTTTACCGAGCTTCTTAGATAGGGTAGGTTCCGGAAGGACGTCGTTCAGGAATACCTTCCCTTCGGCATTGGGATCTGTCTTCTTGGTATGGGAATCAAGTTGTTGTAATCTATTCATGTAGTCGATCATCATGGTCATTTCCGTTGAGATATCGTCGTTCAGACTAGTCGGATTTGAGAATTCCAGATCGTGGCTAAATTTGCCATGTTCATCTTTAAGCGGGTCGTCATGGATTTTACTATTTTGAAAGAGACTCTTAGTCTGAGGTTTTATATAGTAAACACTAGCATAATCGGAGTGTTTATTGAGGTTATCCATATTCCTTTTTTGATTATCCTTCTGGATCTTTTGAGCATTCGTCTTTTCTTTATGTAAATCTTTTAATTTCTCAAGCTTTTCAGTTAAATTCTTCTCTTTCTCCTTCAATCTTTTTATTTCATCTCTGGCGTCGTCCAACTTCGTCCTGGGACATAGTACGGAATCCATGAGATACGCCGGATCGCTATAGGCTATTGAATCTCTCTCAGAGTCACTCAAAGGTTGCCTTTGGACGTTCTTTTCCGCATCGCAGGAGCAACAAAATCCGGTGCTGTACGCAAGAGGTTTCCCGTGAAACGTCACCACACCGCAAGTCGATTTCTTCGTATCGGTACAGCATCCCGTATAATTCCCATCGTGCTTATTGTATACATGCTCCCTCGCTTGAGAATTCACGAAATCTCTAAAGTGTATACCGTAAGACTGGCTAGTCTGATCTTGCTTCATCTTGATCACGTACGGATTTAATAACCTCACCGTCTGATCGGATAAGGGGTCGTACACGTGATCGATGACGATAAACTGATTCTTGGTATTCGTACGGCCCGAGCTGCGATTCTTTATCGTCAGAATCAACTTCTTCACGCACTTGGTCACCTCTGATTGCGCGAGCGGTTCGTCCTCGTCGAAGCCCTTGAATTTCTGTAGATTGTGCAGGTTGCCGTGGTATAAAGGCTTGGTGATGTGCCTCGTGTTCATGCAGACGTTCGGCGGATCTATGCAGCGTACGATGACCGCTCTGATTTCGACCGAGGACGGCGTCGAAAGCTTCTTGCAGCAGCGCATCTTCTTGGCGCAACATTCCGACGCCCTAGCTTCGTTATCCAGGCGTGACTCTAATTTAGGCGCTACCTGTGGGTATTCCGAGTATTCCGAACGTGTCAAAATGAGGTGTATAAATAAAACTATAGAAAAGATTAGGGTGTCTGAAGTAACTGTCATGGTGACAGTTTATTTAATACATGGATGTCAAAAAAACTGACGTGAATATCGGGGTATGATTTAACGCATTTTTGGGCGTTGAATACTGAAGCAGTTGGTAATGTTAGGAGTAATGATTTTTATCTTAATATCAAACAAATGGATTACTTCCAGTTGAAATGAAATACCATTGGATCTTTAAACATAACTTTATACATTTGTAATGTAAAATAGGTTAAAAATTTTAAATGAAAAATTCCGACAGATGGAATACAGTGACATTAATATGTACACTCATATTCAAAATTAAAGGAAATTAAACAATCACATGTTATAATTGATTAATGCATATGATGTATGTATATCTCAGTATTAACGAGAATGCTTAGTTTCAAAGTGTTTAACTAAATGTATCTACAATTTAATATTGCCCCCTTCAAGTATGCTGTTTTAGAATGCATACAACGTCTCCAGTAACTAAGTAACAAACTGAAGTGATATCTGCAGAATGATAATCTTTATGCGATTTTTAAGTTTCTTCCTTCGTGTTATTTTTATTCGTAAAATCATCTTTTTGTAAAAATTACACCGATTTCTAGTTTTAAAATAGTGAATATCAATTAGGTATGAAGATCTACATACAAGCTCAAAATATATGACAAGTGAATAAAAAATACTACATATAATTTGATTAAAGAATAAAGCTTTACCCTGCTTCAAATTGGTATAGATTAAGTTAGAACCAGAATGCATTAATGCAAACAATCCTAAAGTATGGGCTGCCTATATTTGCCTATTTAGAAATTCTCGTCAATCAAGTGGTATCTAAGCGAACATTCAGAATCTGTGTAAATAGTTTGAATATTTTAACGTCATCGAACTTATTTAAAAAGAAAAACATCACTATTGGTGTCACATCATTCTGTCTTATTAGAATTTTTCGAACTTCATGTGGAAATTTGATTTTGAAACTGGTAGTGTAGTCATGGTGGTCTTATTCACAGGTATAGCGGTAAACTCCACTCACACAAATTTATTAATTATGCGGAACGCAGCGTTTCGAGAGCACGTGGGCTCCCATTGTCAACCGTGTTACCGACTGAAAGTAAAAACTGTATCACACAAGCAAATAATATTCTACGCAGGCTCTAAAATTTCTAAAACATATGACTAGTTACAATCTACTCGGTGGACTCATGTCTATTTTCGGGGAAGGATGAACCGAAAGAGAACAGAATCTTTAACAGGCCCTATGGTAATAAATCCATCAAACTTGAGTTTGCAATTGTGGGTGGTTCTATGTTCATTAAGTTTCCGTTCTTTTTCATACATATCGTTTCGTACGCGTCTAATTCTCTATACGAGTTTACGTTTTTAAATAGTGTCAGATTTTTTAAATCAATCTTATGTCCGTATTTTACCATATGCTCCGCTACGCTTGATAGTTCTGGTTTGTCGAAACGATAGTGTCTAATATGTTCTTTGAACCTCGTTTCGATACTCCTTTTTGTTTGTCCAATATAAACTTTCTCACAATCATTGCATGCGATTTGGTATATTCCAGATATTTTTATCATCTCCGCTTTATCTTTGGGATTCTCTAAGAGATTCTTTAAGTTGTTTTTTGACACAAAAGACACGTTCATATTTAGTTGTCGGAAAATTTTACTTAACCCTTTTACTGTTGCGTGAAAAGGAAGAGCTATATATTTCTTATTACCGGTGTTTGTTGATGTCAAGGTCGTGAAATTTCTGATGTATTGGACTAAAATGCATATCGCACATTTCCTTGAAACTTCAATTTTTCCTATATAAACTATTCCGATTTAAGACTTAGGAATATTTGATCTCAAGTTATAATAGAGTGTCTAGTTATCAGTTACAGTGATTTGCGTGAGTATCATATTTAAAAAGAAGAATGGTGACAGGATGGCGAATAATTTTGTTTCCCGCTGATAGTGCATGTGACATGATGCTGTAGACAATGTAGTTGCAGCTGCAGCATTACCGATTAGGTTACTGCCAGAATAAGCCCGAGAATGCAGATATAAAGACTACAAATATTATTAATTTCACTTCAAAAGGAAATGTTCCCGTACATTTACAAACGAGGATATATTTCATAAGATGCTCGAGTCGTCAGATCCCTATATTACACACCTAAAGCCTGAGACTAAGAAGAAACACCTTCCTATCAGTGAGGAAGCCCTTGAGTTAATGTTAACCCAATAAGCGTTTGGCCAAATTATTACTCGATATAATTATTATTATAAGTATTACATTATATATTACATGTATATATTATTAATTACTTACACGCACAAAATATTAAGCATAAATTAGTACAAAGTAGTCACTGCATAATGCATAGGGAGATAGTTGTTGCAAAAAAATTACTGCTCAACTATATGTGGAATTAATTTCGATTTGAAAGATAGAAATTGACATCTTTACGAAGACTAATGAACTTAATTTAACTAGGGTAAACAAATAAATATATTAATTGTTCAGGAAAAGATTCTTACTTTCAAGGGAAGTATAGAAGATTGGAGAATTTGCCTACGCTCCAATGAGTTGGATTGTTTCCCAACAATAGAATACTCTTCAGAAGAGGAAGGGGTTCAAATAGGAGAAATATTTATTGAAGAAATTTCTCAATTTGAGTGAAGCATTTCCCAAAGCAACAACAGTTGAATATCAAAATGAAATCTTAATTAAAAACCGGTTTATTGTCAATGCTATATGTTTGATCATGCGAGTAGAATATGAAATTTTTAATAAAATGAAATCTGATTCATCGTTACAAGAAAAATTGATGTTGGTATAGTTTGAAAGATGAATATCTTAAATTGTTATAAAAGGGTATGTTGGCACTTTGTATCGATGATAAAAAGCAGTACCATTCATCTCTTTAAAATTCAAATTTACAAGTCCTACCCGCATACGTTATTTTAAAAAAATTCAGGTTCATTGAGAAATTAGAACCATACTACTGAAACAAACCAGGGGCTTCAAGATAAGGATGGACGTCAAAGGAGTTCCACTTACCAAGAAGATTGAAAAAGGGTAATGCACTGCATATGTTATCACCAATGTTGAATATGGTTCCCTGTTTGGATTTGCCTTACATGTGACGAATTGCTTGTTCCCCAATCATATCATCATTGAATCTTTCCGGTTTTAAAATTGATGAGGTATACCAATGGAGCAATATACCTCATGATGAATCACTGACATGTCCTGATATGACATCGTTACGATATACTGTCTGTGACAACGTCCAGTTGATTTGAATTTATAATTGTAATATGGTTATTTTCAAATTCATCATATAATCGTACCATACAATTTCAAATATCTATTGCTACTTTAACGTGAATGGTATATAAAATTTCTTCACTTGAAAGATTATTATCATTGTAAAAGGTACAAAAGTTGGCAAAAGGTTTACTTTGAGAAGGTACGGTTTTTGGACAGCAATTATTACATCGCCCAACAATATAAATGTGTTGTCGTGATGGTTATAAAATACGAACTGATTTAGAGTATTTCTGATGCGCTAGTTCCAATAATAACTCGATACTTCCTAGCAGCTCTAGTTTTTGAGATACACCACCGTGAAGAGTATTACTCATACGTAAGAAATTTCACGTTAGGTATTAGTAGAACAAATGCTTTCTAATTTTGACACGCTCGAATGTAACATGAGCATCAAGATTCATTACCTCCACAGCCACTTAGATGGTTTCCAGAAAACTTAGGTGATGGAACAGGGAAAGAGATTTCACAAAGACATCAGCATTATGGAGGAAAGGTACCAAGGAAGATGGGATACCCATATGATGCATATATGCATATTTTTCTGTTAAATAAATAGCTGCTACTCATTTTTTGGCACCCCAAAATTGCTTAATTACACTTAAAAAAATCGAGGCACCAACATGTGTATTGACCAGTGTTATTACAGAACCAATACATAACTTGTCATATCTTAGGAATGTTCTTCAACCCATATTATGTAATCTTGTGCTAACTTGTATTAAATTTTCTTTAAATATAATTAAATTAGGTAAAATTAAAACAACTATCATCAATTTTTCTTTAAGAGACTGAGAAAAGGTATTTAAACCACGATGTAGGTTTAAATGTGTATACTAACAGAAATCTTAGAGGTAATAGGTACCAATACCTAGTAATATTTTAAAAATTTTCGTTGTAATCCCTTAAAAGAAAAATATGGTGTTATACACAGGGAATGTTGTTACTAGGGCATACATCTTTCGCGTTACTATTGGAGTAATCGATCTTATAAAAGCTAGATGATGTGGGCAAAGAAAAACATCTAAAACTTCTCAAATCTACAACAATAAAAATAATTTTCAATTCGACACATACCACTTCAAATTCGGCCGCCGCATCGTAGTAACAATTACTGCTAGTGTCGATCTTATAGTAATCTTCGAAATTCCGACAGACATTGTTCCTCTGCGCCTTAACCGCGAGGAAATAGAAGGCGGAAAACGAACACAATATAGCACGTCGTACCGACCACATATCAACAGACAATTACCCGATCCTTATTACGCCTACTTCGATTTTATATAATAACCAGCGTCCTTGATAGGTAATAAATAAGCGCCCGTATAGCCCGAGTAAGAACGATAAAACCCCCTTTAATATGGTGCTTCCGCTTCAGAAAAATACCGTGAAAGTTGCTACCGAAACGCGTTCCACTATCGTGTATTAGCGTTAGATGGACTTTATGGTGCATAATTTCAACGCCAGTAGATTTTTCTGCTGGTAACGGCTCGTTGATGGCGGCTGGTTGATTTGAGTTACGCTTCTGGGCATCGCGTTCGTTTAAAGCAGGATTTCTTAATCATTTTGATAAGTGGGACCTCCTTTAATGTGCAATAGTATGGTGTTAATTGTGAAGTTCATGATTTGTGTCTATTTAATAATAATACATGTTTTATCCAGTAACGTCAATAAAGCGTTGAACAAGTCAATACAAATACATGTAAACGCAATGAAGATAAATAGTAAGGACACAATGTGTAAACATCTAGAGAAATTAAAAATTATTTACAATATTCTGCAACGGAATAGAGTGTCATTTTCTGAAAAAATGCACGCAGTTGCGGCCTAAATTTGCTGACTTCACTACATTCAGTTCGTACGGTATGTAATTGTACACTTTAACAACTTGAGTCGTTACACTGCCTTGATACTGCGCATGCGACATCCCTTAGTTTTCTTAAATGTTCATGGTTTTCATGCACAAAAACCTCGCACTCCAGTATGTAAATTGCAGACAAGGTAAGTATTTTATGTTCTCCAAATAGATCTTTGCATCATGTTCTAGGATGCAGTCCGAAAACACTTCGAACGCAGGATTTCTGTAATTTAAAAGTCCACAGATGCACCACAATATATAATACCATAGCAAATTTTGCAACACATCCAGTATGGATGTTTGTAGATCGAGTTATTACACGAGGGGCATAAAGGAGGCCAAGTCCGTCGACAGGGATCCAGCATTCTGCTACCAGTTCAACTGGCTATCAATAGTCAATTCAAGAACTCCGGTGTTCTCTCAGGTGGTGATTCTCTTGTTTTCGAACGCTAATTTACGATGACCTTTCTTGAAATAACTAAATTTTGTCTTACCTTTGTTCAACGCCATATCCTGTGCATTAAACCAATTCGTAAATCTTCTTAATGCAGAAATTACTTTGTTTTCTAGATAGTCATTTCTCGCTCTAATAATAACCGAAGTGTCGTCAGCATATAAAATGGTTTGATGTTGCGGTATGTGCGAAAGGGCGTTTGCATACAGTAGAAATAACAGCGGGCTTAGTATAGAACCATAGGGAACTCCTCGCATTATTATTAAGCAATCAGAGTATATACGATGCCCTGTTTTTTTACATTAATACTCTGCACTATCTGCTGTCGATTGGTTAAGTAAGAATTTACCAATTCCTCTTATTCCCAATAGTTCCAATTTTTGAATCCAGGAAAATTCCTACGGACGTTTCATCCAGCTTTATACTTGCCTTTACATCGTATATAGTTTGGTATATTGCTCTGCTTGTGTACCTCTCCTTTTGACATATCTGTTTTGCATGAAGGAGATAATATTGCATTCTTCAATGAAAGAGTACATTCTGTCATGTAAGATTCTCTCAAATATTTGGGATATATTTGGCAAAATAGATATAGGGCGAATGTGGTTGATCTTGGACTTTCCCACTTGCATAAAAGTTTGCTAGTGGATTTCTAAAATTCCTTTACATACTAATTGTAAGTAAACTAATGCGTAAGATGGTGTGAACAAATTTTGATTAGCTTAGTCGGAATTTCGCATCACTCCGTATCACATTGAATACTTCAGCTGTAGACGTGGGTTTTAAAAACAATGTTTATTTCCTGATTTAGTGATAATGGCAGATTTTTTTCAATTTATTTTTGTATCTATTTACAAGGTATGTCTTTATCAAATGACGATTGCAAAGGACTGTGTGGATGTACAATTCACAGGTATAGCAGTAAACTCCACTCACACAAATTTATGAATTATGCGGAACGCAGCGTTTCGAGAGCACGTGGGCTCTCATTGTCAACCGTGTTACCGACTGAAAGTAAAAACTGTATCACACATGCAAATTATTTTCTACGCAGGCTTTAAAATTTCTAAAACATGTCTTTATATCTAGCAATTTTTGTTGCAATTTTTCTCTGCTTGATTATATCAGCATTATCTCTTATCTTAATACCTTTACCAATAATTTCTTTAAGTAATTTCTATATTGCATTAGTTTTATTTTGGGAGGTATACTATAATTTTTTTATTATTATTATTTTTATCATTTGTTTCTGTTGAAGGATTCCCATATTTCCTACTTACACAAGATATATTACGATACATGTTACATTTTAATTATTTTAAATTACTTTCCTCAAACATAATTGCTTTTATTAATTGATACGGCAGCTTACTTGTGATTCTAAAGTAATTGTATTATAAATTATCGAAAACAACAAATTCGAGTCCCCAAAATTACAATTCAGCATTGAGAAATATCGATCGTTTGAACGACTTGCCTTTTACCTAATTTACTTACCGTACAGTCACCTTATTGTTAATAAATTTCGACTACTATTTTGAATGGATGAAAGGAGATTAAACAAGTTATATTTGCGATCAATAAATGTTTACCCAAAATTGTATTTAAGTCTTCATATTGATAGATTATTATTATAAATGTTTCTCTTATTTAAATTCTCTTTTGCAATCTCTTTAATAGATAAACGCACGTACTTTAAGCATAAACCAATTACGGATGCAATTTATTTCGATTCCTTGACACTGAGACTAAAATTTCGCGCTTACATTCGATACGTATGTGGATAACTGCTATGCCGATGTCTTACAAAATCCTAAAACCATAAACTTAATTAAATACGTTAGCAGACGCAATATTCAATGTCATATCCATTAAATATTTCGACGGTTAATGTTTATGATTGGAAAATTTTAATTAGTTGGAAAATGTTGTGCGGAATGATATAGAAACGTTTTAGATTACATTGCAGGCGATGTATATATCTTTTTTGTTATCCTTTTCTTTAAAAGAAATTTAGGACTACAGTGGCGGCGTTTCTTTTTCTAGCGTCTACGGATTATTGCAATAATGGTTGTTTTTCGAATAGATTTAAACGAAACTATATGGATTAGGTACACTGGTTTATCCGCCAAAGAAATAGGCTAGTTGCAGGATACGTCGATCATCTCGATTACTAGTGACCCTTTTACTGCCGCAAAACGCTCTTCTGGTACTTGTAGCGGGTATCTTTTGTTGTCTGTTTGTCGGGATTTGTTGAGAATACAATCCTGTAACCAACAATGCCCGAATATGCACTCTTTTTATTATTTAGTGTGTCCTTTCTTTATCCATAACAAAAGAATATAAAGCGAATACAAGCAATAACTTAAAGGGCAACACTAATACGTAAACACGGAAAAAACGTTGTCTTTCAATCTTGTTCTTACCCATCTTCTATACGGAGCAGAATGATTCATGAGGGGGATAATAATAGACAAGGGGTCATTAAGTGGCACTTTCTCAATTTCTTAGAAAGATATTTAGGGAAATAGGTATTCTAAACTCTATTCATGAATTTTATAGTTGTATTTGCAAATTACCGCGTTCGAAACACTCAAAAGCTTAAATTCTTAAGGTCGCCCTAATAAAATGAACGGGGACTGTACACTACTCTACGTGGGGTTAGAGAGAAGCCTGTAGATGATACGATAACGATTACGGCACAGTGAACTCATTAACGCTTTATTAATCGATGATCAAAGGAGCTTAGGGATTGTACTCACATTGTCGAAATTGTTTGTGCAATTGTGTCTGTTTTAAAAGTAAACACAAGTGGAAGGCAGACATTTGCTGCTTCTCTTATAACTATATGGCAATAAATTTTTGCGTACTCGGTGCCTGCCATTTACTTAATCGAAATAAGATTCCTATGTATTCATAAGATTAGATAATAATCTAATTTTACAATCCAACCAATCAACAATCAAAATTTGATTTTACCTTCCACATTTTAAGTCCAATCAATCTTAGAAACATTTAAGAAATCGATGGTTTTCACTAAGTACGTTCATGTTAATGAAATAGCGACAATATGCAAATCAAAGTGTAGAAAGGTGGTATACCATTATATTTTTATCATTATTCGGCCGCGTAACAGGTTTAGAAATAAATAACTTGAAGCGGTATCATTTCACTAATGCGTTTGCATTATTTTATATGCGCTTGAAACGTAAATTATAGACGTAGGTTGGTGCAATTATATAATTATCTAGAGTGCAGTGTAATTTTTGTGTTCTAGATTTTCTTATTATTAATTTGTTATTGTTAAAGTATTGAATGGCTTTTTATTGCAGAAGAAATTTTGTGGAGTATTTAATCGATTCTAAAATGCCAAAGAGGGTTCTTTTTAAAAGACTACGATGGCTGAAATTTGATACGTTCTTTCTGTCATCATTCAATGAAACTTTTTTCTAAAGTACGGCGCACTTTAGATTAAAAATTTAATTTTTACTATAATTGCTTTGATAGTATTGCTTAAGATATACAGCTGCGAGCAAATGTTTTAGGCAGGATAACTTTTTTAGCGTTACGATAAGACGAGAACCTCAAAAGACAGTTAGAATGACGATAAAACGATACAAAGAGAGTGGATCTTTGACAAACAAACCGAAAACTGGTCGAGAAAGGAAGACAACTAGCAGAGATGAACGAGTCTTAGAGCGGATGTCTTTGCGAGACCGGAAAAAAGGATCTAAACAGCTTTCCAGTGAGCTTTTCCGGCTACATAATGTTGCTATTTCTCCTCGCACGGTTAGAAGACGCCTTTGTGAATTAAATTTAGGTGGATACAAAGCTCGACATAAACCACGGTTGTCTCCGCAACAAAAGAAAAAAAGACTGCTGTGGGCTAAAAGTCACCGCGACTGGACCATTGACAATTGGGCCAATGTTGTGTGGACGGATGAGTCAAATATTGAGGTAAGTAATACATAATTATTGTATTTGCGGTATTCTGTATTCAATTCCTGGTATCTACAGTGTTTTTATTCTTTTCAATGGGTTCCAAAATGTAACAGTATTCATGTTTTTGTTGGTAGCTTTGTGGTAAACCTGGGCCTCAATACGTGGGACGCAGGCGAGGAGAGGCCTTCCATCCAGACTGTATCATCCCGACTGTCAAGTTTGGGGGTGGTAGCATAATGGTTTGGGGTTCCATGAGTGCAACAGGCGTCCGAGAACTGTTCGTCTGCGAGGGCCGAATGAACAGTCGGACGTACATCGACATGTTGGAAGAAGTTCTGGAACCGTTTGCGTTAAAATTATTCAGTAATGATGAGCCAGAGTATTACTTCCAACAAGATAATGCACCGTGCCATAAATCTCGCGAAATAATGCGCTGGTTCGAGGAAAATAACGTGCGGGTCCTGGAATGGCCGGCACAATCCCTGGACTTATCGCCAATTCAGCATTTATGGTACATTTTAAAGCGAAATGTAGCTAAATACTCATCTACCACAAAGCAATGCTTAAAAACAAAAACATTCGAAAAGTGGAATAAAATCACCCCCGAACAGTGCTACAACTTAGTGAGCAGTATGCCCCGACGAATTCGTGCGGTGATAAAAACCCAGGGAGGAGCTACCAAATATTAAGCAATATCTGTATATATCTGTATACATTCACAATGAAACATTTTCATCGATCAATTTTCTTTTATTTCTTATATATTCGTCGAAATAAAAAACAAAAAAGGGTGGCGAATACATATGGCCACAGGTGTAGCTTCGTAATTTAAATTTTTTAACAATTTCTACTTTAGATAACGACCAGGTATAGGTTCGCAGTACCCTTGTTCTAAGAAGCGCTATCTGCTGCGCGAAACACACGTTTGATTAGGGTGCCTATAACATTTGCTCGCAGCTGTATTTACGGCATTTGTAGATTTCAAAGAATATCTTATACTCTGCCATGGGCAAGATGGACGTCTCATGTCACCAGAGCTCAGCTCTCTTATAATGTTCAATTTACACAAATTAATTTATCATAGTACGTAGCTATCTCTACGGTAAGATTATCTTAAGAACGGATGTTCATAGTGTTAGTTTCGTATTTAAAAATCTACTTACTTCTCCAGTTTACAGTTTAGAGGTGTTCAAAAGGACATTCTCTTATAATGTTGTTAGATACCTTAATGCATTTTCGTTTATATTTTTGTCTTCGTTTTCTTTATTTCTTTCATTCTTTAGTACTCTGTTCCTGTTATTATTTTTTTCATTTTCATTCTTATTTTAGTTTTTAATTAGGTCGTTATATTTATACTTCATTTTATGTATGTATTTTTGAGCTTAGAAGAGAGAACAGCTACTTATTTGAGAGTCTGTTTCTTTTTTCAATATATTCTATTTTTAAATATATTTTATATTTTTTATTTTCCATTAACATTTGTATTTATATAAATTGTGCTAATAAGTCGCATACTATTATTATTAAATATTGCATTTGAAATAAGATCCGAATACACAAAATAATGCGAATGCACCCTGTATACTTATACTAACTAGTATTACCTTTACATTTATAAAAAACATGACTTTGTACATGCTTCCAACGACATTAAATTCATAGTTGATTCAATAATCTACGTTTCACTTTTTACTTTTGAAATAGTTGTGTTGGCATCCCGAAATGTTCAATGTTTCATTTTCAAACTCAATATGAATCTATAGGTACGTCACGAAATGGGAATTTGTAATGCCTGTCCCGAAATGCGAAGCCCCGAAATAGGAGCAAACCAGAAAAAATCATCGCAGTATTATGAAAAGTATTTGACTATCAACAACAGAACGACGTGTGCAATAGTAACTGTTACATAAGCAACTAATTTATCCTCTTATTTGAAACGGTTGCATACATCGAAGGCTATATGTTTAGTGTGTTAGGTTGCAAATAAATTACGATACAATCTATTTATTTAGTTTGACGAGAACGCAATTTAAAACCTCTAACTTTTTGTATAAAAGTACGTCTTTATACTTCATAACTTAATCTTGTAGTTTCAGTAGCTGAAATCGTAAATAACAACTTTGCAGCTTACTCTAGCGTTAAAATCACATCTAGGGTTAAAATATTTTTTCAGTTATAATGTTTACAGAAATTTCTTTAAGGAATAATAGAATTGGGCTAGTCAAAAAGCATCTGAAATGTAAATACTAAAATTTTATTCACTTTTAATATAAGAGTAATTCTTTAATTACAAACTTTATAATGTTTTCCTTAAATTATATATTTATCTTGGGATTATACGTTGAAATAAACTAATGATTTTTGATTTTCCTTAAAAATTCCACAATATGATCGTATACCAATTCTTTTACGTCCTTCCCAATCATAAAGTCAGTGTGTGCAAAACTGGGATGCTTAATGGCGTATATTCCATATTTTCTGCCACGTTTAGATAATTGGTTGTATAAATCGAAGACTGCCTAAAAAATGGGAGTTCTAGAAGTCTCTTTTTGGCTATGGACTATACTGGGATTGTAAATTGAATCAACTACAATACTTCCATGATTTTAAGTTTAAACATTTAAATTACAAGATCATCATTTATTTTGAGAGTGATACAGTCCCATACTACCTTTTCACCAGCCACGAAATCGCCTCTACCATACATTAAGTAATTTGGAACTTTAATAGAATTTAAATTATACAAAGGAGGCGTTGAACTGTTGTAAACTCTAAGATTAACGTCCATCCCATAATCGAACTTGTGAAATTTCCTAGACATCGCTACTTGACTCAGATGTACGACAGTTTTAATAGAAATGCTATCCCCGTCATGGTAAAGGGTTATTGGTAACGTTTCCTGCAATATCAACCGAGAAACAATCCAATTTTTTTGCCACCAAAATTTCAAACCTACTGGATTTATTTGATCTTCGTTAATTCCAAAAGCCAACTGTATGAATCCCAAGCACATCTTCAATTGGTGGGGATACGGAAAGCAAACGCTTCTTATATACTTTATCAAAGGACCATCGCGGGTGAAGAGTTCTCCATGGTTGTGGACGTTAACTAGTCTCTAAAAGAATAATTTTTTATCAACTAAATTGAAGCCAATGGAATAATGAAATTGAGGGTCTTACTTGCAAGAGATTCCAGTAGGGTCGAAAGAATCTCAAGATCGATTTAGAAGTCTCTATTAAAGTAGCAGGTGCCATGCTTATCATCACTTTAACCTTGTTCTCCGCTTCATCCGGATAAGCCGAGGAATAAACATGGCCTGCTATAGCTCCTAGGGAATAGCCGATGTAGATTGCAGGTTTTTTGGTTGTCCTATGGATTAGATCGATGGTAGATTGTACGTCGAAAGATCCAAGTTCATCAAAACTGAAAATCGATAACGATTTAGATGGTGGTTATCGATGGAGATGGATTAGAACCTAAAGTTCCAATACTCCCTATCACTTTTTCTCAGATATCTATGCTTGTTGGAGTATCTAGTCCCTCTGAAGTTCCCTAACCATACATCGTAACCTTCATTGGCTAGAAGAAACCCTGGAGAGATAACATTTTTAGTGGTTAATGTTTTCTTTTTATAAAAATTGTACCCAATGAATGATTTCCAATGATCAAAAAGTTCTCTGAAGATGCCAAGACGCCATGCTGCAACAGCACAGGTTCACCATTTGGATCTTTGCTTGGTATTCTGAATATTTTTAAGAAGTAATCGTCTGGGGTTGTAATTTCATATTCCTCAAGAGAATAATTGTATCTTCTAACTAGATCAGGCTAGAAAATAATCAAATACATCGAATATTAACAAAAAAAAAAAACAATTTAAATGTAACCACTTACCACTTCCAGCACTTGATCCGGGTTATAATAGCAATCCCTGTTAGTATAATAACCTTCGAAGGTTTTACAAACATTCTTCGGCGATATTAAAGCTGCTGTTACGTTAGTTAAGGTGAAGATCGCAACGCCAATTAAAAACGAAGCTAATTTCTTGCGTTTTATCATCTTTTATCGGTTGCAGTACCTTTTCTAATGCGTCCGGAGAAGGTTTTGTTTCTACGGAGTGTATTGGAACGCGGTATATTTGCTTAATTACAAACATATCGTTATATTTCTCGATCGGCGCTTAGTTTTCTGGGACAATTGTGCGGTACGATTCAATGCTACACGCGTTCACTTTCCCGTTTCACGATGTTTTGCGCAATTATTTGAAGTGCGAGCGAATTGTTATGAGTGTACATATTATTGCTTTGATTAAGTCAATGATATTATTAATAATTAATGATAGCGCTATATTATATTGAATGAATTCTCAAGCGATTTTTTGCATTATTAATTAAAATAGCGAATAAAAATTTTGAGATGTACCTAAATCAACTATTGTGCGCAATGAGGGTAATTAATCGGGTTTAGCGCTGTTGACACGGCCTAAATTCAACGACTACACCCCCTAAATTTAATAACGAAACATCTTATAGGAAAATATATTTATTTGCAAAATAACATTTTATATCTATAGCAATAACATTCTATACAAAAAATTTGAGCGAGATTATTAGTATTAATATCATAGAAATGAAATGGAAGAGAAAAATGGATGAAATGAATCTTATTAGTTGTTCTATGGCTTTTAAAGTGTAAAATGCAAAGTATATTCTCGCTCAAACCACTTAAAAACTAATATAACTTTGTACAAATTTGATACGAGCTTGCTGTTACTAAAGCACTAATAATGAATATACTTCTTGATAATTGGAACGGGATGTGGCACTGCTACTGGATACGGTTTCACGACTGGTACGGCGTAAGGCGCCGGTACCGGTACTCCGTAGGGTTTAGCTACCGGTACAGGCACAGCGTGCGGAACAGGTACCGGAACCGGTCTGTCGACGGGTACCGGAACGGCTTTCTCTATGTGAACAGGATAAGGCCTCGGTACAGGTACCGGTACCGGTCTCTCAACAACCACTGGTTGCGGTCTGGGTACCGCTACGGGAACAGGTCTTTCAACGGCGTAAGGTTGCGGTACCGGATACGGTACTCCGATATTCCTCGTGATGGTGGTATGCGTATTGACGCCGACGACGGCGCCCCCGATTGCGGGACCCCCTACTACGGCGCCTCCTATTCCGGGACCTCCGAATGCTGGACCTCCAACGAGGGCTCCGCTAATTCCTGGCCCTCCTACGAGAGCACCTCCGATTGAGGGTCCTCCTACAAGGGCCCCACCGATTGCTGGCCCTCCGATAAGACCTCCAGCGATTGCTGGACCCTCAATTACACCTCCACCGAATCCTGGTCCTCCAACTATAGCCTCTCCAATAATTCCCTTACCTCCGTAAATTGGTCCTGGTCCTCCAATTATAGCCTCCCCAATAATTCCCTTACCTCCGTAAATTGGTCCTGGTCCTACGAGAGCGCCGGTTGCGCCTAAACCGTATCCTAAGCCTGCCAAGCCACGTTTCTCGTGTTTCTTGTTTGCTGGCTCTTCGGCTGCTGCTAAAGCCAGCAAGAAGCACACGCAGATCTGAAACAAAACTTTGTTGGTGAATGTAAAAGCAATAACGTCGTTGAATCACAATCCTCATTGTTGATGTACAATACATTAACACTTAAACACGTTATTTATTCGTGCAATATTTTCTAATGATCTTAGCATTCGATAATAGACGTTAGGCATCGCATTCGAATATAAATTTTGCCCAGGGCATTTTATATTCAGCGATATGCGACATCGTCGGGAGAAAACTTTATTAGATATACTTTTGGTGAAATTCGAAATTTATAATCAACGTATATCTGAGCTAGTTTCTAAGCGAACGTCATCTACGTGTCGTATTTACATAAAATGAAAACCTTTTAGACATAAATAACGATGCGTTGGCATTTTTAAAATCAATTTACATGACATAAACGTATTCTTTGCTTTACTAATGCGAATATAGCGAAGGTATCCTTTCTATAAATGTACAGGATGTTGTTCTATGTGATATATTATTTCAGGGTTTATTTTGTTTATTAAATGCCTTAGACGTCTAAATTATTAAATTTTATCGGAGGTTTATCTGCGCTGTTAAGGTTACAGTTATGAATGAATTCATTAAAGGAATTTGTAGAGTTCTAATGACTCGCAAAATTTCAAGAGAAGGTTATACTATTCCTTTTTTAACCTTCAGGTCACAGATATTCCAAAAAATGACTATAGAACAAAACAGATGCTTATAGTATTTGTAAAGAGCATCACGACAGTAAAACAGTAAAATTTAAATTTAGAAAAATACGTTAAAATAATTATAGTAATATTGGCTTGTATTGTTTTTATTTCAACTGTACTGCCGTGATGCTTCTTATGAATACTATAGACATCTATTTCATTCTATAGTGCCTTTCTGAAATATCTCGCCCTGAAGATGTGCGAAGCAGCTGCACGAAATCCGTCGCTATAATTTTAAATACATTCAGATATTGCGCAATATAGTGTCTTATTTACTTCGTCCACATATAAGTTGAATCAAATTACATTTTGTATTAGATATCTACGTTATGAAGGGTATTGAACTAGAATCTTATTATATTTTTACAAACATACCTTACACAATTTATCTGACAATAAGCATTGGGTACTAGTTCATTAAGAGGACGTGTTATAAAAGAAAAGGCTATACGGGTCTTAAAGAATTCAAAACATCCAGGAGTTGGCTTGAAAAACTTATTAGGGGAGAGTATATTACATTTAAGAAAATCCGTAGTAAAAACACAAATGTACATAGTATTTTGATAGCCAATTTGAAAGATAGACTGCTAAATATATTGGCAAATTGCTAAAAAATTGCTCATAAACAAGGAAAAGTTAACCCATTTTTATATGCATAAATTATATAATTTACAAATATATAAATGGTCTATATAACTATATTATTTCATTACACTGACTTTATTTAAATTTCCTATAGTCAATTCATGGATGATTAGTTAATAATATTCTATTAAAAAGAAATGATACGACTGAAACTCTACTTAAAGGAAACCTTTCAAGAGCGGACAATATCTTATAATAACATAGGTATTCTTTAGACAGAGATTACGCTGTATTGATTAAAGGTCTATGCTCTAAATTTATCGAACTATGCAAGAAAGCTTTACCCAAAAATTGGCTAGAAAGTAGGAGTGAATATTTAGACAGAATTTTGAAAACGAGAAGCTTTAATGGAATTTGAGAAAATATTTGGCCAAATTGTTTATGTTTCAAAATACTTTAGTTAACTTTTATGACTAAAGATTTAGTCAATAATTTTAATATTATCGGCCTACAGTTAAATATTATTACGCTTTCGTAAATATTTTCGTATTTCGAAAGTTAAAACAACAATTTACCTTCTAGCAAGCCATGAAATTATTTCTTCAAAATACCTTGTTGCTAGCGTGTAGTTATTTGTCAAAACCTAATCTGACACAGAATAAGTCAATTTATACGTTTTAAAAGTTATTCTACCAATTTAAGTTTAAACAGGAAAAATTTCATGGCTTGCTAATTGATTTCTCACAAAAAAAATAACCAAATTGAATTAGAAACGTATTCCGAGCTAAACCATTCACCGACAACATCTCATTCATACCATTCGCTTTTTCAGCACTTACCAGAGTCTTCATTTTCGTCGTGTATGAGAGCTCGTATCACCTCCGGGGTAAATGTCAACTGCTGTTCGTCCCCGTAGAGGTAAATTATATACTTCATCCCCCACTAAGCGATACGTGTTACCGTATGCATGCTTAAAAAATGTCTATCTTATATCGTAGATCGACTATCGAAAACGGGGTCCAAGGAATATCTTTTTTTTTCCGATACACGATTTGCTTTCTCTTTTTTCTTATACAATATTTTATTGTTTAGTAATTTAGACAGGTGTTACTTCCTTCGATCGATACACATATAGATTCGTCGCTTCGTTCGGTGAACAAAACGCATGAGAATTAACTTGCGCATATGTGTCTTGATTGCCGAAAACTTGCTACTTCCTATATTGACAAATACGAAACCTAGGTAAATAGATTATGTTGGTGTTAAAATGGTTATTTTGTAGAGATGCGCTTCCTTAATTGTTGGTTACAGATTCCTGTTGTTTTTTAGGTCTATTTTAAGAGTTTTTGGTGTTATAATGCCACTTAAAATGAACTATTGCTTTTGTACAATATGGAATTTGAATTTGTAGATCATTCTTTGGTATAGATTAACTAACAACTTTCTAGTTAGTTCTAATTATTAATTAGAAGCAGTATTTCTAAAGTCTAGTGCTAATAATTTAGATTGTGATTGGTCATTTATCCTACACAAGTGCAAAGTAGATGCTTCCAAGTGCTTTAGACATTTATGCAAACGTCGTCCCGACAACATAATCCAAGTGGATGTCAAATGCTACCACCATGGAAATGAAAATTCCTAAGTTTGGGGCATAGGGCTGTGCATGAGAAAAGGAATATATTCAACATTACCATCGCCGCCTTATTGTGAGTTCAATGCTATTGCATTCTAAGATACTCATAAATGGATCGAATGAATATGGCAAAGTATGAAAAACATCTGAACATTTGTAGCTGATCTAAAATATTTTCTATAATGGTGCAGTCTGAACCTTTTATAATTATTCTTTTAAAAAGAACGCAAGACTTTAATGTTCAATAAAACGTGGTTTTCTGCGGCAAAGCACTGAAATATTTGGGCCTTATGTATGAAACACAATATCTTGTAAATGACAATTCGTAAGGCAACACATTCAATTTGGACACGACAATGCGGGATGAATGAGCCTGTGCAGTGTCGTGGTGGAAAAGCACTTCCTTCCGCTGTAAACGAGGCCGTTTCTTCTTCACTACTCCAGGGGTTCTCTCTCGCTCTTCCCTTCTGCAGATGGTCGATGAAGATCGGTCTTTGCTTTCTTCGGAGCCGATTCGCCTGTTTCTTGGTCTTCGGTGTGTAGTGGTGTATTCAAGTCTCATCTACGGTTACGAAACGCACGAAGAAATCCCTTGGATTGCGTTGGATCGCGGCCAGAGACTCCTCCGAAACGGGCACCCGATTTCGCTTTTGCTCCGGTGTGAGCAAACACGGTACCCATCGCGCCGAAAGCTTTTTCATACCCAAAATTTCGCGTAGGTGGCAGTGGTTTTTGGGCGTCCACTGCGTGGTTTGTCACTTGTCTTTGTGCGGCCACTCGCTCATCCAAAAGCTGGTGGTCGAAAATGATCGAATACATCCACCATAAACCTCTAGCAAAATATTTCGAATTTCCGTGGCCGTTTTCCCAGCTATCCAGAAGTGTTTTATCGCCGCACGAAATTCGATTTTATCCATTTTTGCGAAACAGCCTTGCTACACAAAATACACTCTTAAATAACAACTATTGGCAGTAGACGTCTGAAATTTTCGACAGTTGCCATAGAGAAGGTTGCGCTATCTCTTGCCAATTCCAAAAACATTTCACGTCGCCCTCGTATAGTTGCAGATTGTATATTTGTACATAATGATTCGCTTTCAACAGTGACTATTTTCTTGGACAAAAGTATTGCTAGTAAGGTTTGCTTTGAACTTGACTGGAGGTGGTTCTAATCCAATTGCGGGACAGTGTAATTTCATTATGGAATTAATTTATGTTACGTATTCGTACATCATTGATCAAGGCATGTAGATCATTGTTAAACCAATTTCCGGAAGTTCGACGAATCGTCTAGACGTTAAATTGTAATCAAATTCGTGCACGTAATACTTTGCGAACTGAAAGTTTAACTTCAACAACGCATATTGGGTACGAAACGACTTTTAAAGGTGGATGTACAATTTCTAAAGATATGACCATCTAATAGTATATATATAATTTATTCCAACAACTTCTGGACATGCTTTTTTCTTTTATTTTCAATGCAAAAACGAGATCTGTTCGCTTAGCTTACGATTTCGAAGTATCGAGACGCAACGTATGTATACAGCTGTGGCCATATGTATTCGCCACTCTCGTTTTGAACGTGTTACACGAATATTATTGTATTTCTAAGAAGCAGGGCCGATGACGGACTTAACTAGGTACGTGATAATGAGGGTTTAATGGTTTATTGTAGGCCGTTCTGAGTAAATTAGAAAATAGACGTAAAATTGTAATTTCTGAATATTTCTTCAGTCTTTCTTAAAAGTTGTAAGAGTAACATTGAGCTAGTTAGAGTGAAGATATTGTGTCTGTGATTTTGTCTGTGTAATACGATAGTATACAGTAAAAAGTAATGCCGAAAACACGCGAATTGACGGAGGTATAGCGAGGACAAATTGTGGTGTTAGAAAAGCAAGGGTTGTCGGTGTCTGCTATTGCCCGACAAGTGAAATGTGCGCGATTGACAGTTAGAATGACGATAAAACGATACAAAGAGAGTGGATCTTTGACAAACAAACTGAAAACTGGTCGAAAAAGGAAGACAACTAGCAGAGATGAACGAGTCTTAGAGCGGATGTCTTTGCGAGACCAGAAAAAAGGGTCTAAACAGCTTTCCAGTGAGCTTTTCCGGCTACATAATGTTGTTATTTCTCCTCGCACCGTTAGAAGACGCCTTTGTGAATTAAATTTAGGTGGATACAAAGCTCGACATAAACCACGGTTGTCTCCGCAACAAAAGAAAAAGAGACTGCTGTGGGCTAAAAGTCACCGCGACTGGACCATTGACAATTGGGCCAATGTTATGTGGACGGATGAGTCAAATATTGAGGTTGTATTTGCGGTATTCTGTATTCAATTCCTGGTATCTACAGTGTTTTTATTCTTTTTAATGGGTTCCAAAATGTAACAGTATTCATGTTTTTGTTGGTAACTTTGTGGTAAACCTGGGCCTCAATACGTGCGACGCAGGCGAGGAGAGGCCTTCCATCCAGACTGTATCATCCCGACTGTCAAGTTTGGGGGTGGTAGCATAATGGTTTGGGGTTCCATGAGTGCAACAGGCGTCGGAGAACTGTTCGTCTGCGAGGGCCGAATGAACAGTCGGACGTACATCGACATGTTGGAAGAAGTTCTGGAACCGTGTGCGTTAAAATTATTCAATAATGATGAGCCAGAGTATTACTTCCAACAAGATAATGCACCGTGTCATAAATCTCGCGAAGTAATGCGCTGGTTCGAGGAAAATAACGTGCGGGTCCTGGAATGGCCGGCACAATCCCCGGACTTATCGCCAATTGAGCATTTATGGTACATTTTAAAGCGAAATGTAGCTAAATACTCATCTACCGCAAAGCAATGCTTAAAAACAAAAACATTCGAAAAGTGGAATAAAATCACCCCCGAACAGTGCCACAACTTAGTGAGCAGTACGCCCCGTCGAATTCGTGCGGTGATAAAAGCCCAGGGAGGAGCTACCAAATATTAAGCAATATCTGTATACACTCACAATGAAACATTTTCATCGATGAATTTTCTTTTATTTCTTATATATTCGTCGGAAAAAAAAAACAAAAAAGGGTGGCGAATACATATGGCTACAGCTCTATGTTTGCAGACATCTAAGCTGCAAATTTAAAGCGAGAAAGACCCAGTTAAATAATTCGTCATGACCGAACAATGCGCTGCTCATTTGCATTCGAAAGCCTTCCGAAATATCTGCCTACAACGTTTTGTACATATATTAAAGATCGCTTAACGTACATGATTACTACCATTCTTAAATGCTAATCATTTAAAATCAAACGGAATAAGACTTGAATGAAAGTTTTTTTTTTGCTCGAGTAGGCGATGTCATGCAAATTATATTGTGACTGGTAAATCGATATATTTATGTAGACTGGCTTTATTTTTGAATCATCGATATGGAAATCGTGTACTTTCCATTTTTTTTCCTTTTTCCATGGAACACTTGAAATCTTACTTTGGTATTAATGGTAATCACAAATATATTTCATTACTATTTCGCATTTGGTATTACATGGATCGAAACCTAACTTATTTCGACTTCAATTCTTCCAAGAACAGTGATTATTCTAAATTAATTCCTATCGTGCGTTACTCTATGTTGTAACAAGCAGAATTAAAGGAAAAACATAACAAAATACGATGCATTACGTACACCTTGACTTTCCACGTCCATTTAAGTCGGTATAATTTACGTGCTCTCACGTAAATCTCATGATAACTAACCTAGTTTGTCTAGAATATATCCATGCTCGATTTCGTGACCTGAAATTGTCGCTTTTTTACAAGTAGTGTGATCGTATATTCCTTATTTTTCGTTCTATAGAACGCGAAATAAATCTATGATTTTGTTTTACTTGATTGGATCTGGGTTTGTTGTAAACCTCTTCTGTTACACAATTGAAATAAGCCCAGGCCCGTTTGCACCGGTTACCCTTAAAGTTTCGGCAGTACCGGTTAGTTATGCTTCAGAAATAAGTTGGTAAGAAAAATACCACCAGAAGATTTTTAGAATTTTTGGGAACTTCTGGGGATTTCCATTAGTGCATGCTTTTTAAATCGATGTAATTTGACAGAAAACGCGAAGATGGAAGTAAACTTGAATAAAACTAAGGTAATGATTGTAAGTGAAAACCGAGACAAAGGAGTCAACAAATAAATTAAGTGTGGAGGCAATATATTGGAGAGGGTAACCATATATTTGGGATGCATACTGACAGACGAATAAATCAACATACTCTTTAAATAAGGCACTTCTAGAACACAGAGGTATTGATATGAAGACAAAGATAAAGATGTATAATTCTATAACAATTCCAATAATAACGTAAGCGTGTGAAAAGTGGACATTGGCGGAAGAAAAATTAAGTAACCAATAATAAAAAAAAATAAGGAGGAAGCTATAAAATTGGTACAGACATATAGTAATACTGAAGACGGTTAGAATTACAAAAAAAGCATTTAAGACAGGGGTAAGGGTAACCGATGCAAACTGGCCTCAGTGTTACACGGGTAAGCTAAAGATTTTACACGTTTGTACGCAGAGGGCGCTATTAACTTTTCATGAATGGTGCGAGGAAGTTTGAACAAAAGAAGAATTATATTTTTATGGCAATTTGTGTTCAATTTTTTTCTTCTAATACATATAATTTGTAGTATATTATGTAACCTTGACGATGACACAATTATTTTTGGGAAAAAAAGGGGGACCTCCAATTTTTTTTGTATTTCTTTTCTTCGTTTGTAAACAAATTACGATATATAGTAATAAAAATAATGACGATGATTTACTTCTCGCTTACTCACGAAGAAAACAGTTGGAATTATCTTTTTAAATGAATAAAGAACAAAATTTCTTGCATGTTAATTAAAATATAGAATCTACGACGATATTCTCGCAAAATTTTAGAAGGTATCTTACGTATATATGTACATTCACTGAACCGATAGACCTTTCAATGAACTATGTATAGATATGCATGGGATGACACCGTTAATGCATCGTATACCTTCACAATGCTCTTTCAAATATTTCATTAGTATTTCAGTGATTGTTCTGGTGCCAGCATCCTCCTTTGACATAATTTTATTTACTGTCAGTAAATCAAAATATAATATTTAAGATAATAAACACTTCCCAATAACTCTTGAATGATATGATTTAATTATAATGAAATTAAATACAAGACAAATTAATTAAATTAAGATGTAAATAATACTTTTTATTTATGAACTTTTTTGCACTTAGTGTGTGTGTGTGTATTTCTAATATATAGTGTGAGTGAAATCAACTGATAGAATATCGTATTCATCATTCAACAATGCAAGTAAATGGAGGAAGCTACTCAGTTTACTACAACAGTATTGTAAGGTATACCACACTAGTCTTCAGGAACCCAGTGTATTTTTTGTTGTTGTGAAGTAAATTTGGAGAAGGACGACGAATTTGAGTGCATCTTGTGTTTGATAAAATGTAAATGCAGTAAATTTAAATCCTCGCAGTTAAGCACATGCTTCACCTTGATTAGAGATCGAACCAGCTAATATCGTCAAAGACATTGGATTAAGAAACATTATACGAGGACTATTCGAAAAGTAAAGAAGGTCTTTTCCTACAGAAATTTTTATCAGATATAATTAAGCGAAACTGTATTTTACATAAAATACCCAAGTTACTTTTCTATGTAGTCACCGTTCAAGTTTAGGTACTTGTCGTTCTATTTTATCAGCTTTTCTATGGCTTCTGCATACTCCGTTGTCACTAAGTGTTAACGGCGTTTTTAAGTTCATCATCACTTCCATAGAGTTGTCCGCTCAAAAAATCTTTCAATTTGAGTAAGTGTAAACTACTTGGGGTAAGTCAGAACTATATGGCGGATGTTGCGAAATTTCCCACCGAAACTGCTGAATCAAGTCCTGTGCGACTCCCGCTGCTTGTGGGCGTGCATTATCATTAAGGAGGACGTCTCCACTGCTTATGCATTCCAGTAGGCCGCTGCATTTATGGTCTCACCTCTAGACATGTAGTCGATGAGCAGGACACCCTTACGATCCCAAAACACCGTAGCCATAATCTTTCTGGTGCTCAAAATTGGTTTTGCTTTTTGGGGTTTCGTTGGGGATAACGGATGATGCTATTACATTGATTGTGGCTTTGTTTCTTGTGTGAAATGTGATATCCAAGTCTCACCAGTGACAATGTGATTCAAAACTTCATCACCATCCTTGGTATAGGAACTGAGAAATGTCAATGCAGCTGTTGTATTCGTTTGGGTTGCGTTTGCCTGACAAAATTCGAGGAACCCACCTGGCACACACCTTATTATAGCCCAGATCTACACTAGAAATTCCATACTACGCAGTTTGAGAAATTTCTGGAAAGAATAAGTGCAGTTTACCAATTGTGCAACGTCTATTTTCCTTGGATTTTAGGAAGGCTATAGAAAGCATGTGGTGTTAGGTTTAATATAGACCTGATATCAAGAAAAATGTATCTGAAATGAATGTAGAACGGCGAAAAAAGCTAGGAAGGTTCAATGGTTGTTTTTGTTAGTGCTATATGCATTTATAAAGCTTCATATCTTCATTTTTGCTATCTTTGGCAAAGTTGACGTGTATGCTATCACCTAACTTTACCCTGATGCGTTTGTACTACTATAATGCTTTTTGTTTTCCTTCCCTCTACACGACAATAGGAATTGGTGTTTCTTTCAAAATTCACGTTCTATACCCCCTCCCCCCTCCCAGATTCCTATTATCAGAATTTGGGCGATGTCAATGACCAATACGATCAGCACTTCTAGGGCATTTTATCAATGGGATATTGACACCGAATAAAGCGGTTCCTAATATTATTACTAGATAGTAAGAAGAAGAAACTACAATAATTAGAAGGAAAACAAGACCATTTTCCAATTCATTTTAATACCATTCCTTTTACGAATCAATTAAATCCGAAATGATGTTTCAAAAATTTGTACAAAATTGTACAAGATTAAATGGTCTTATATAATATTTTCGATGAGAACAAGTTCCTCCTACAGCGTCCGCAATATTTCAACAAGATTTTGGAGCAGCCCATACATGAATACATACGCTGAATAGTTCGAAAGACAATACAGTCCACAGGTATTATGAAACTTTCCTTTCGGTTGTTTAAGACGATGGGAAGGTCCAAATTTATGGGTCTGTAGGTAGTATTACACTCTTTTCACTTTTATGCAAATATCGCGAGAACACACATTAATCCTCCGAATCGAGATACGGAATTTCTTCTTTTATATAATACCAAATTTATTACCAAAATTCGAAGAGGTTTTGCGTATTCTTATTTAGCCAAATATCCTCTAATTTGTGCAAATATGCTATCAAATAGGTAACTGTAATCGTTAAAATGTCCAATAAAATACTAGGTTTATTACTTTGATCTAATAATTCGATTCGATGTGAAATGAACCAGTTTTAAGGATTGCGTGTATGAACTTATACCTTCGTAAACTTAAATGATTTGCTGGTGTCTGTTTGAAGATGTAAAAAAAAATAGAAAAAGGCTATAACTGACATTGTTTCTGAATAATTGAAATTTTGTACGCAACATTACTTCTAATTCCATTCGACTTCGTTTAAAAGTCAATGGCCGTGTAATTTATTTATATTTATATGCTATATATATTATAGATTACTAGTCTTAAGGTTGGTGCTACTATACTATAAATTTAAATTACTAAATTCTTGCATGGATTAGAAAAATGAAAAATTTATAGCATTCCAGCATGCAATTGTTTATATTTTCTCAATGCAAAGGCTTGTATTCTCACTTACTGCCTGTTAATATCACGACCTACATTTTTAACGAATTGGTAATATATTCTATCGTACTAATCAGTCTTATACTTTGGAAATACATGTGGACAAGAATTTTTATATTCTTTCGACGTTTTTGTCTCTTAAACGTATGTGTACGAAGATAATACGTTAGAAATCTTTAAAAATTCGCCGGCTAGACCACATAACAGAGTCGTAAATCTTAGCGGTTTAACAGTGAAACTTATTTTAGCATATCTTATGGAAATTGACGAAATTCACCTTTGACGAGTGACGCACGCTATGCGTGCTCTCTTTTTGTTTTCTAAAATATTCGATAATTTCTTCCGGTACCAGCCTAAAACAGTGAAAGCTGTTATACTAGAAGCTCATCTGTCTTTAACGAAGATATTTCTTTCTGCTATACATTTGCCTCTCTTATTGACGTCTCCTCCCTTTATTTTCTTTTCCTTTAACTCGAAGTAGCAGAGGTAGTGGTAGGGCCAGTTCGAGATATCGTATATAAGAAATATCAAGTCGGTCATGGATCAGCATTCGTTCTTCGTGTAATCTTGAAATAACATCCCATTTAGGTGGAATCATGAGGACGTTTCAGGTAAATTTATTTAAACAAAACGGATTAATTGTAAAAATTCCGCTAAAGAAACGTAATTTCAAAACGAATGTCTAATGCACTTAACATTCTGCAATCTTCTAGATCTACATCTTAGCACTATCTTTAGTGGTTGGTACTTTATCCAAAGAGCCAACTAGAAAGGATAAGAGGGGTCTTATAGGCCTAGGATCTGGACCTGTCCTCGGTGGTGGTGGAGGTGCTATCGTAGACGGGGGAGTTGGAGGTGGATATGGAGGTGGTTATGGAAATGGATATGGAGGTGGCTATGGAGGTAGTTACGGTCCCGTTGTAAGTGAAGCGATCGTTGGTGGTGGATATGGCGGAGGAATTGGAGGATATGGTTCTGGTATAGATGCTGGAGCAATTGGTGGATATGGCGGAGGAATTGGAGGATATGGTGGAGGAATTGCAGCGGCTGAAGGAATTGGCGGATTAGGAGCTGTTGGTGTCGGCGGAATTGGCGGCGGTCTTGGTGGTATTGGAATTGGAGGCGGAATAGGTGGAATTGGAATTGGAGGTGGCACCCAAACTGTCAGCACCGTCAATCAAGCCGTTGCCATTCCGGTACCTCAACCGATTCCTGTTCCCGTCAATAGACCAGTCGCCGTACCCGTTCCAGTAAAAGTACCCGTCACAGTAAATCGCCCAGTCATCGTACCGCAACCTTTTCCGGTTAAAGTCACAGTTCCTCGCCCAGTACCAGTTCCTGTTAATCGGCCCGTACCAGTACCACAACCTGTACCTGTACCACAACTTGTTCCAAAACCTTATCCAGTACCCGTACCGCAACCCTACCCAGTTGTTTCTCATGTTCCTGTGCCAGTTAAGGTACCAGTACCAACCGTAGTTGGTGCAGTTGGAGTTGGAGGAGCTGGAATTGGAGGACCTGGAGTTGGAATTGGAGGAGGCGGAATTGGTTCTGGAATCGGATATGGTGGTGGTATTGGTTCAGGGATTGGATACGGAGGTGGTATTGGTTCAGGAATTGGTTACGGAGGTGGTATTAGTTCAGGAATTAGTTACGGAGGTGGTATCGGTGGCGGAGCTGCTATTGGAGGTATAGGCTATGGAGATGGAGCTGGAATCGGTGGTGTAGGTTACGGCGCTGGTGGAAAATATGGTGGTGTTATCTCCAAAGGATGGTGGTAATGAATGCTATAATTAAATATAGACTTATGATTCTGTGTATATGTTTTTTCAATTGTTAATTTTGCATTGCCTATGTTGTACGTGTTAATAAAGATTTTAATTTTTTAATCACGTTTATTTATATCTTTAACTTACATTTGTTTGTTATTTACTATTTTACACGCATTTTGGCGTAGTTGTAATAATTTTAAGCATAAATTTGAGAAGATAGGGTGTCTGTGTATTAATTATTAATGACAAATAATATCTCAGACTTTCACGGCAGTTTGACATAGTCGTAACGGTTGTCGGGTTCCGCCGTGTCACTAAGTTCTTTGTGCCTGTTTGCGTCCCTGTTGTTTTTGTTTTGCATTTTCAAAGGTACTGTCAGTATCTTTGAAAATGCGAATCTCAGTTGTTCGCGAAAAGTCAGGGACAAAAGACCTAGTGACACGACGAAGCTCGACAGCCGTTATGACTATATTTATGACAAAGTTTGAAGAAACAAATGAGAGTAATATCAAAGCAATAAATTACCAGATATCAAGGGAAAAGATAAGAAAGGACAAGAAGAAAGAAATACAATAACTTATACTTCTTGGTCGCGAAATGGAAAGAAGAACTAGTACATATAATTTTTGATAAATTTGGCCATCACTTCAAAGAAAACAAAATAAGCAAGAAACATTTTACGGATGTTTTTAACATTGACCTAATTTTCCCAGATAAAAAATTTGAAGTTAAGAATGAGATTCAAAGGCGTATGTAAAGAAAAAATTGACCAATTTCTTCATATCTTAAGCAAGTGAAACTAAATAATTTGTAACAATAGTTATTTGCGGTTTCTTCGAAATAATTCGGTTGCCCATTTGCATTGTTTTTTTTCTTTTGCCAATACAGCACAAAGGAGATGCAGTTAAGGTTTTATGAAAATGTATATATATAGATATATGCATACGGTGTGAGGTTTCTAATTATACATCGATTTCATGACAGGTTGTAGATAGGCCTTAAAACATGGACTTTCCAATACGCTAATCCGCAAGATATATTCACAGAGGAGAAACGGATGCAATGTCTTCAGTTGATGTCAGTTGTCAAATTTACTCATCATTTTGGTGTCGTTGTTTCCCACAGCTCTTCATTCTATTTTTTTATTTTTATAAACATCTTACAGAAAAAGGGAAACGATTAACCATCTTACATATTGGAAATGAAGATGGTTTCGTTGAAAATGGTTTGCTGTGTTTTGAATCGAAGAAGGGTGAAGACTACTGGAAGCGAAATGTTCTTCATTTTCTTCAACCTGATCCCTTTATCATAATGGATAATACTCCTTACCACTCCTTCAAAACTGAAAAGTACTGCTGCTTGAAAGAATTAACAAATACGTGAATGATTTATTTCAAAATGGATTGTATGTAGTTGGTGAAACTTTATTGAAGCTTGAACTACTCGAGACAACCAAGAAATATGTGGCTGATGATCCTATAACATATGTTACTGAACAGAATGGTATCGGAAAATGGTCGTACAGGTCTGCGTTTGCCCCTATACCATTGTGATTTAAACCTTATTCAACTTGTATGGGTACAAGTAAAGTACCACGTCGTTGCCAATAATAAAGCTTTTCAAATATCAGACGTAGAAGCATTATTACTGGAAGGGATAGATGTTGTAATACCTAAATGAAATGTATCAACTTGATAGTTGAAAGTATGGTTGAAGATTATAACTACAGATGCTCATTTATTTTCTAATATAACTAAATAAGCTCCAATTATTTCGGTAAATAAAACAACCCAAGGATAATGACGATTGCAAGGACTGTGTGGATGTACAATTCACAGGTATAGCAGTAAACTCCACTCACACAAATTAATTAATTATGCGGAACGCAGCGTTTCGGAAGCACGTGGGCTCCCATTGTCAACCGTGTTACCGACTGGACGGTTGACAATGGGAGCCCACGTGCTCCCGAAACGCTGCGTTCCGCATAATTAATTAATTTGTGTGAGTGGAGTTTACTGCTATACCTGGGAACCCAAGGATACATTTATATTGCAATTGATGTCACTATTATCTTGTTATTGCGGTATTATTTTATCAGGTCACATAACTATAATGTATTGCATATAAAATATGAAAGACTCTGCTATTTATTATACAAGATTTTGTTAACCAAATTTTGACGTATACAGTGTTGTCATTTGACTGTTTCATAAGTTAAATTTCACAGCATTCTTAACATGAATGACCGATAGTAACTCAATATTTTTGATTGACTATTTGATATTTATCAATAAAAACGTCTTCAGTCAGCTCAACTAACTCTATAATTAAAATTCGAGTAGTAATAACGCAGAAATTTAATAACACAATTTGTAAAACAGGTAAATTATTTATTAAAATTGTTCTTTTCGTAAAATACTGCAATCCTACGTGAGAAACCTAAACTATATACATTTTTTTTACTTAATTACACAATATACACTATCATCTTCACGATCATTAGTAGTATCTTATAGGAAAATTTACCCCGTTACCTAAAGCACTCGGTAAAGGTAAGAACCACAAACAGCAATTGTATCCGAACACCTCGAAGAAATTCTCCGTAGGTCCTAAATCGAACGTACAGTTTTCGACGAATACAGGCTCGTTCAAAGCCTCCAAAGTTGTTTGGTTGCGTAACATGAGCGCTAGGTGGAATCCGAACAGCGCCGTGACCGCAATACCTGATAGGAGTGCTAAACAACAGCTGAAACAGGATGGGAAGAGTAAATACGTTATAACAAATAGCGGTAGTTTACCCTACAACGTAAAATAATTCCCTAAGCACAACTTTCTTGAATAAGAAGAATTCATACACGTATTCCGCGCATGTACCTGTGTAGTAAAAGCAATAGATCGAGGTATGTATCAGCAGTAAGAAGAATATCTTGTAATTATCGAAATGGATGCAGTTATCTATCCATGGGCAATGGTGATCCATCTTTAATACGCATATTTGACACGTGGAACAATGGTGAGTCCTGTCTGGTTTGATCTGTCGACATTTCATGCAATACCTGAAAATAAATTCAGTTTTTAAGATAAGGTTCCCATTAAATCAATGTCATGCCATGATCTGTCGCATTACCACGTGTATGCATAAGTTCTTCCGGTTTCTTGCTAAAAAGAAGGACGTAATTTTTGAGGGAAGTTAACTTTTTTATTTAAAATATTAGCCATCGATTTCTACATACTTCACCCATCTGTCAGGTAATCTATAGACTCCATACCAGAGAAACTGCTTAGTTTTTGCAGCAAACCATTCATCGAGACTTTTTCCAACTTCCTCGAAATTGCTGAAGTGCTGCTCTGGAAGCGCGTGTCCTATTGATGCGAAGAGGTCAGCTGGCACCAGGTCTGGGGAGTACGACAGGTGTGGATGGATGTCCCATCCAAGCGATTTCAAGATGTCTTTCACTGGTTTTACTGTTTAAACAACAGAATCGCTTTGCCGTGTCTACTGGTCCATTTCATTTGTTGGCGATAGCGTTGTGTATTAACGGTTTCGTCGGGTTTCAAGAGTTGATAATAGACAAACCTCTCTGGTCCCATCAGACAGAAAGAATTGTCTTCTTGCCGAACCGATTTGGCCTTGGTGTTGAAGGACCGGCTTCGCTATGTTAATGCCACGATCTTTTCCGGGGTTTTCAAAATAAATCCATTTTTCGTCATCCCTCACAATTCGATACAAAAATGATTTCCTTTCGTTTCTATTTGACGTTAGTTGAAGTCGTGTGGGACCCATTTACCGAGGTTATTAATCTTCCCCACTACTTGCAAACATCTGCTGATTAGTTCTTGTGCCGTTGAGTTTGAGTTGGGATCCAATAACTGCTGCAATTCTCGTCTTCGCATTTTTGTCCTCTACCAAAACGCTCACTGTCTTCCACATTGAAATCACCACTCCTAATTATCAAAGCCATGTCTCACATGTTTTAGTCGATGGAGCGTGTTCACCATATGTTTCTACCACCAAAGGATGTCTTTCAACAGCCGTTTTCTTTTGATTAAATAAGAAAAGTAATGCGAAATGTTCTTTTTAAGACGCTAGTTTTTGGCGAACTCAACTTGTGTGCGTTTGTAGTTTAAATGCCGGACGAATAAAATGACGTATGTGTCAAATCACTAACGCCATCTCTTAGTTAGACCGGAAAAAAGCTTACGCATACACCTGGTAAAAACCCTACCTTATCCTATTGTTCTTCCTAGTATAAGTCCTAATCCCACGAAAGTAGCAAAACCTTTGCAAGACCATATCTATCTCCTTATCGTTCGGGTCCATTCGACTCAAGGCGTTCACTTCGATTGCTCCGAAGCGGTAAGAATCCGGTACCGGGTCGCTCCTGATACACATCGTAGTAAAGTAGTGGATCATGATCGGTATAATGCAGAGATGATAGACTACCAGGTAGAGGATCCTCTTCAGCACGACGCTTATCTTGAAAAGACACAGTTCCACTACGTAGCCGTAGTACGTAAAGAGGAAGAGCATTATCACTATCGCCGGTATACATTTATCGCCAAACGATGACATATTCCGCTTTGAATCTGCGCATTGTGTCGCTAGATTGACGTAATGCAAGGGTAAACGTCAAAATCTGACGGATTTGAGCTACGTTCGTCTAAAAAGTTGGCAAAACTGTAGATAATAACCTACGTCTAATAAAAACGTGACTAGTTTTGGGTGAATTGGTAGGTATTTGATAAGATTGCATCGTTTGAATTTTATCCCTCAAGGAAATTAAAGGACCATTACTTTCTTAATAATTCCGCCTGCAGTGGATCTGAATGGATTGAGTTGCTCAGTCTCCGCTGTTACGGGTCCCAAGCGAGAATAAAGGAGGAGGATTTGGTCATTGGGTTAGCTCCCCAATACCAATAAAAAACCCATTGGCACAAAATTTCGGAGACGACAACACATAGAAAGGAAAACGATCATAATATGCGGTACATGGAACATATATGGTTCAAAAACTACACAATTGGAAGTCTTTCAAGAGATACATCTAACAGGAATGGTGGTTTGCGTACTGACAGAGACAAGGAAGAAGGGTATAGGAAATGAGATGGCAGGAGAATACATCCAATTTTTACAGTGGTGTACAAAAACATGCCAGAGCTAAAAGAGGTGTATCTATAACAGTACACAAAAAAACTGGTGATATAAGGTCATGGGAAGAAGTAGTCAAACAAATGGTGACACTATGAACCCAAATTAACGGATGCTGCATAGTAATCATTACAGTATATGCACCGGGAGAAAATGCTAGCTGTATAGCTAGAACTTTACTCACCAACCTAGTATTTATAGACCTCGAAAAGGCTTTTGATACCCTTAAAAAAATGTTTGAAGTCTTAAACAACAGAGGGACTCAATTCCATGTACATCAATGCAATACGGAACTTACATAAAGATGCACAGAGCATAATAAAAACCATTCACCAAAAATAAGGGATTGAAGGATGTAGTCCTTCCCCTACATTATTTCAAATTTACATTCAGGAAGCTTTAAGTAATTGGAGAAAAAGAACAGAAAGAATGGGAATTAAGATGGAACATCGTTGTCTTACAAGTCTTTATTTCGCAGACGATCAAATAATTATAGTGATAACGAGGTTATAAACTACATGTTTAGAAAACTGACAGAAGAATAAGAACATTGGGAACTGAGAATAAACACGACAAAGACTGAATATATGAAAGGGGAGTGTAAAGACAAAGCCGACCACCAGAACTTGCAAATTAGAGAAATGAGAAGAACAAACCAGTACAATTACCTAGGAAACATACTTAGTGAGGATGGTACATCAAAAATAGACATACGAAATAAAATATAACAGGGGAGAAAAGGAACCCAGGACTTAAATTCCTTGCAGTGGTCTAAAGGATTAAGACTGGAAAGAAAGATAAAAATATATAAAGCCGTCGTGCAGTCCATTTTAACATACCATGCAGAGAGCTGGCAGATGACAAACAGCAATCAAAAGAATGTAGACATCGTCAAAATGGACTTCCTGAGAAGACCCTGCGGAGTATCAAAATTGGAACATGTAAGAGATGAACAGGAAGAGATATTACTAGTGCGGGTCAAATCGAAACAAGACAGCTTATATGGTATGGACATGTACAAAGTATTAGTTAATCCCCGAGGAAGGCACTAAATTTTACACCATAAAATATAAGGAAACTTTTTATTAATTAAGAAAAGATATAAAAATATTCATTTCGAAAACATTTCTTTGGTCAATACAGCTTCATTCAAACTTAATTCCCTGCGCCAGAGGTAGATCTTTAGAAAAATTTAGCGTAATTGCCGATCTTCTCATGTATTGCTTCCAGGCGTCGCTACCCGATTCACGTCCACCTCCCGTATGTTTCTCGCCTCCAAAGGCACAGCCAATTTCAGCGCCCGACGTTGGAATGTTTATGTTAACGATACCGCAGTCCGAGCCCTTAGGTCCAAGCCACTGGAACAAGATATCACGTTTTAGATTTTTCTAGGATATCGCCGTTGGTGAAACTAACCTCAAATACATTGCTTAAGCTTTGAGTGAATAAACTCGAAGATAATCCTTGAGTCACCTCGTTGTTCCAAGAAATTGCCTCCTTGAGGTTGTTCGCTTCTAAAACGTAGACGATCGGGGCGAAGCATTCTTGGTGAACTAAGGGATGGTCGTGTTTTAGACCGGTTACGATAGTTGGTGTTACGAAGTAACCTGGTGTGTTTAGTACCTAGATTTGTGTGAAGTTGGTAAATTGTTAGGGAGAGAGCATTGAGCAAGTTTAGTAACTAAATAAACATGTACGAGGTAGGCGTCATAAATTCTCGGCCTGATTTAGAAAAAAAAAACTTGAAACTACAAGGCCATTTTAACACATGGGCTGAAAAGTCCCGGGCCTAACAAAGAAAACACGGTTTTTTTTTGGTTCAAAATTAGCTTTATTCATCAACGTAATCTCCATCAAGAGCAACGCAATCATTCCAATTCAATACCACTTTTGTAGAACGATTTCTCTTTTGCCTCAAAATAGGCCTCAGTTTCAGCGATAACCTCTTCATTCGTGCGAAATTTCTTACCGGCGAGCATTTTTTTGAGGTCTGCGAACAGCCAGTAGTCGCTGTGAACCAAATCTGGCGAACACGGTGGATGTGGGAGCAATTCGAAGTTCAATTCATGTAATTTTGTCATTGTTGTGATTGACTTGTGACACGGTGCGTTGTCTTGATGAAACAAAATTTTTTTCTCGGCCATGTGCGGTAGTTTCTTTGCAATTTCGGCCTTCAAACGCTCCAATAACGCTATATAATATTCACTGTTGATGGTATTTCCTTTCTCAAGGTAGTCGATGAATATTACACCACGTATATCCTAAAATACCGAGGCCATAACCTTTCCAGCCGATTGTTGTGCTTTCGGGCGCTTTGGACGAGGTTCACCAGTTGCTGTCCACTCAGATGACGATCGTTTTGATTCCGGAGTGAAGTGATGGATCCATGTTTCATCCATTGTCACATATCGACGCAAAAATTCCGGTTTGTTACGTTTAAACATCGCCAAACACTGCTGAGAATCATCAACACGTTCTTGTTTTTGGTCAACAGTGAGCAAACGCGGCACCCACTTTGAACAGAGCTTTCTCATAGTCAAATGCTCATGCAATATAAAGCCAATACGTTCTTTTGATATCTTTACGATGCCAGCTAACTCACGCAACTTCACTTTTCGATCATTCAAAACGATTTTGTGGATTTTTTTGATGTTTTCTGGTGTTACCGCCTCATTTGGACGTCCACTGCGTTCTGCATCATCAGTGTCTCTACGACCACGTTTGAAGTCAGAAAACCAACGTTTTATTGTTGTTTCTGATGGAGCGGAGTCCCCATAACACTTTTCAAGCCATTGAACCTGTATAAACCGCTCACGCCGAGAATTTATGGCACCTACCTTGTATTCATCTTTCCAAATATTATCCGCGAGTTTAATTTTGTAAATCGTACCTTTCCTCCAAATTCAATCTTTCCACCAGCTTTTACGATCTCCTCTATGGCGTTTTTAAAGTTATCCAAAGACACTTGGCTGTGCAATGGACCAATTAACGTGCTTTCCTCGAGCGGGTCACCAATTCGATTCAGTACTTGTTCGTATGCCTTCTTTAATTTGGTTAAAACTTCGTTGTATACCTGTAAACACCATATAACATGATAGAGTTTTTCTTCTTTGTCTGCAGTGTGTAAGAGGACCTACAGATTTATGCAAAATTAGTCTCCTTGTGGTTGTACACCGTTGTCCAGTGGTTCCTACGCAAGCGAATAATACAGCTTGCACTACTATGCTTAGGTCAGCATCATCAGCTACTATTAAGGCGTTGTTACCTCCTAATTCTAACAGATGTCTTCCAAATCTTTTCTGGACCTCAACTCCAACCTGAAAATGGAATGGTAGTAAGAATTTTAAGTCTTCCAGGGATAATGATGATCATTTACCTCACTTCCAACTTTAGTGCTTCCGGTGAATGATAACAACTTTATTCGGTTATCGGCAGCCATAGCTTTTCCAATATCACTTCCACCGCAACACAAAGACGCTATTGCTCTAGGAAGATTGTTCTTTTCTAGAACTTCTGCAACGACTTTAATGGTGGCTATCGACACTAATGGGGTTGTTTCTGCTCCTTTCCAGACGATGGTATCACCGCAAACCTGCCGAATTGTTAAATTTAGTATATTTCAGAAAATAGCTTAATGAGGATTTTATTTAGCAGACCATAGCGATAGCACTGTTCCAACCGTAGACAGCAACTGGGAAATTAAAAGCTGAAATTACTCCTATCACACCTAAGGGGTTCCAGTTCTCCCTTAAAACATGGCCAGGTCGTTCGGAAGGAAATATAGAACCCGCCATCGATCGCGATAATCCAACAGCATAATCGCATATGTCGATGTATTCTTGCACTTCGCCGATGCCTTCGGCTAAGATTTTACCTGGAATTATAGAAGAGCAATGACTAGATGTGTGCGGTTTTGATGTAGACAAAATTTAGATAATTTAAATCAAGTGAACCCCATCCTCTGAACTTAAACCTTCCCTTGACTGAGATAAGACATCAATTCCAGATTCTTGTGCAATATTCTACCAGTGGCTTTCTTTGGGAGATTAAAGTGAGATAGTTTTGTAAAGTATTAGTGTTTAGCTTCATAAAGGTTTCAAAATTAAACACACACAACTTACCCATTTCTAGTGATACCAACTTTCCTAAGGGTACCAACTTAGTACGAAGAGCGTCACCAATTTGCCGGACTATTTCACCTCTTCGCGGGGCTGGCAATTCGGCCCAGACGTCCCAGGCCTTTTCAGCGGCTTTAACACAGGATTCATAGTCCGCTGCTGAACCTTGTTTGACTTCAGCTATCACCTTTCCATTACTGGGGCATATGGTTTTGGTGGTCTAGGATAAAAAGTTCTGTTTTAGTAAAAAGATATGTAACTGGATTGGACTAGGTTGACCATGTTTTGTTTAGCCGTACTATTATTTGAGGTGTTTTAAGGAGGAGAAATGATGGTACTCCCAAAAGAAATTCATTATATCTTTAATTACGAGAAATTGTATTACTCTGTTTGTCCAACAGAGTTTTGAACTTGGAAAAGTAATATAAATGCTTACTTTTACTAAAAAAATTGTTTTTAATAGAAAGATCAATGCAGGGTATTATTCTTACGGTCCATGCAGCCACTTCAGACAAAGAGCATTCTGTCAATCCAATTTTGGGTCACGTTTTTAAGGAATAAAAATCTTTCGAAAGAAACAATAACGTTCCTCATTAATAATAATATTAGCTTCAATATGTAGCCAATGTGTAGCCACCATACCAAACGGTGCTTTTTTAAGATGTAATGAGGTCGATAGGATTTCTTTTAGATTTCTATCGCTTCATACCCAACAATCCTGCTTATTAATATACGAATTCTCATCTATGAACACAAATTTGCGATAGAAAAATATATCAGATTGCTATTGTCCTAAAGCCCAACCAGTAAAAGAACGGTGTAGGTCAAGATCTTTATGCAAATTAGTCCGCCTATATTAACGGATAGTGAATTCCGAAGATCAAAAAGCAAGGTCAATGAAATGGTACAGCAACGCAGAAGATACTGAAGATAAACTTGAAGATGAAAAAGGTAATGACGAGGAACATCATTCTGATAACGATAACGAACAAGAATGCTCAAAAGATTGAGCAGTTATCCGTTATATCAAAATAATGTAAAATTTATTTTTTATATTTTAATATTGTATGTATTAACACATGGGCTGAAAACTCCCGGGCCTAACACATAGATGACGCTAGTTTTATTGCAGTCACCTTTCTCTCAGTTAGTACTAACCTTCCAAAGACAGCAGTTAAAATTTCATGAAATTCTATTCATTAGTTTGTGAGTTATTGTGCTAAGAGTCACGCTACTTTTGTTATTTTCAAAACAATGGATCAAAAACAATATCGTGTTTTAATTTTACACTGCTTCTTGATGGGAAAAAATACCGTTCAAGCGAAGCAATGGCTTGAAAAGTGTTATGGGGACTCCGCTCCATCAGAAACATCAATAAAACGTTGGTTTGCTGACTTCAAACGTGGTCGTAGAGACACCGATGATGCAGAACGCAGTGGACGTCCAACTGAGGCGGTAACACCAGAAAACATCAAAAAAATCCACAAAATCGTTTTGAATGATCGAAAAGTGAAGTTGCGTGAGTTAGCTGACATCGTAAAGATATCAAAAGAACGTATTGGCTTTATATTGCATGAGCATTTGACTATGAGAAAGCTCTGTTCAAAGTGGGTGCCGCGTTTGCTCACTGTTGACCAAAAACAAGAACGTGTTGATGATTCTGAGCAGTGTTTGGCCATGTTTAAACGTAACAAACCGGAATTTTTGCGTCGATATGTGACAATGGATGAAACATAGATCCATCACTTCACTCCGGAATCAAAACGATCGTCATCTGAGTGGACAGCAACTGATGAACCTCGTCCAAAGCGCCCGAAAGCACAACAATCGGCTGGAAAGGTTATGGCCTCGGTATTTTGGGATGTGCGTGGCGTAATATTCATCGACTATCTTGAGAAAGGAAATACCATCAACAGTGAATATTATATAGCGTTATTGGAGCGCTTGAAGGCTGAAATTGCAATGCATATGGCAAAGAAATAAAATTGTTTCATCAAGACAACGCACCGTGTCACAAGTCAATCAAAACAATGGCAAAACTACATGTATTGAACTTCGAATTGCTCCCACATCCACCGTATTCGCCAGCGACTACTGGCTGTTCGCAGACCTCAAGAAAATGCTCGCCGGTAAGAAATTTCGCACGAATGAAGAGGTTATCGCTGAAACTGAGGCCTACTTTGAGGCAAAAGATAAATCGTTCTACAAAAGTGGTATTGAAATGTTAGAGCGGCGCTGGAATGATTGCGTTGCTCTTGATGGAGATTACGTTGATGAATAAAGCTAATTTTTAACCAAAGAAACCGTGTTTTCTTTATTAGGCCTGGGACTTTTCAGCCCATGTGTTATGTTATTCATTGTTCATAATTTATTTTTTTAATAAACATACACATTTTCTTTTATGCAATATCTTTATAAATAAAATAAATCTCGCTAATGTAAACTTTCAGTATTGTGAACGGTCCTTGGCTGATATCGTTCGCATAATCGCGCGTCTACTGTATTCTGCTCAAAAGTTGAAACTATAGAGATTTCGCTGAATGTATTAGTTATATTTCTACACTTCACACATGAGAGAACATCTTCACTTTTTTAATTATATATTTAGATCTAATACACAACAGATTCAACAGTAATACGCCAACAATGTTCTGAATATTACTACGAACTCATTACCATACAGGATCTATCAAATCCAGCGCCACCAATGAACTGCAACACTGCTCCCAACTTATAAAACATATGTAGTATAGTACGGTGAAATTTCTGCGAACGTTAGTGTATATTACGTACCCATTTAACGTCAAATCATATCAACGAACGGCATTTTGTTTGCATTGCTATTTTTAGAAACGCTAGAGGCCAGGAATGTTATCATGTTTATATTGGACAATAACGGCAAGACCATAACGTCAACTCATGCAATGTATTACACGTACGGGTTACATCGTTATAGATCGGCGTATTTTTTTTTTTTTAGAAACTCGTTCATGTCTATACTCACCGGACCTGAACCTTTCCACGTGCCATCGAAGACGCCCAGATTTGTCGCACTCAAGCCTAGTTCCTTCAAGAACGAGTATCTCGCATCGTTCGCCAAATATTCGGAATGAAACATGGCGCGCGATGACAGAATAACTTTACAAATGTTAAACGCTTTCACCTGCAACGTTCTAGAGTACAGCGCCGTTGACAATACCATCGTTTTATTCGGCGTGCAGCAATTTATACGGGCCCGCTTATATCTCTAGAACGGGCACTTTTAATCTAAGTGATTAGCTCGATTGGGATGTCTCCCGATTATTTTGTTTGTTAAATTGATGCCTAATTTAAATTATCTGCAGTTGGTGAAGAAGTAAACAACGTCTTATCTTAACTTTGTATTGTGTAAGAATAGCGAGGACGAGAATAGGAATTTTCCTTTTGATTGCAGTGCAGTATGTTGTAATAATTGGATATTATCGCTTTCAAGATATACAGCTGGCCCAAATTAAAACTCATTGTATACAAGTTGTTCTAAATCTTGGGAAGATCGTCTTGACAGGGGATTAATAAACGCAAAAGGACACAAAAGCAAAGAAATACAGTTTGTATCAAAAATTTAGGTAATTTGAGTGTGTGTATTAAGAATTATTAATGCTATAAGAACATCTTTCCATTAGATCTTTCTATATGATTTTTCTAAAAATTCTTTAGTCGGTTCTCCTAAATCTTATGTGGGAAATTGTAGACCTTTAGAATCTTCACGCTAACACTTTGATGTTAACAAAACAATTATGTATCTTCACGTCATATTGTAACCAGCTATAATGTGAGCATGTTTTACCGCTATGTAGTCCGGGTGTCTGCCTTCCCGCAACCGTGTTTAAAATTTATCTCTGCACTGTTTTAAAACATTGTATAAGAAAATGCAGCGCCATAAATACTCGACCTGACAGGCTTATACAGGTTCAAGCGTGTTTAAACAAAGAAAATTGAGTACAGCGTGGACGTCAAATTTTTAACAAAAGAAGATCATCTCCTTCGTATTCACAATACGTCTTAAATAGCAACACATAACATCAACTAATAACGTAAAAAATTTTGGGGGTATTACAGGATAGCACACTATCCTGGAAAGAACATATGCTGTGCGTACTAAGAAGCTAGTTGGTACGATATATGTATGTACTGCGAACTATATCAACCGAAGTTCACGTTGAAGCAGCGTTGTCAGCTTAATAACACGTATCATAGCTCATTTCCTTTTGCAAATAAACTCGGTTACAGAGAAAAATGGCCACAATTCTTTGTATTGCATAGTTTGTATTAACACAAGCAATTATACGTCTCAAAGCTATTGCGATTTTGTTGAATTATCCAATCTTCCCTCATTTGATTTTTCGCTAACATTAACCCTTGCGTGTCTACTGTCATCGCATATCACTTGGCGCTTGATGCAAACGCAACTTTCGGGTACCGATTCAGGACCGCAATCATCTGCAAATGTCAAAAATTTGAATTTGTGAAGTTGGCAGTGGCGTTAGATGTTTTAAATTTGATATAAATTTTTACCCGAAGAAACTGCGGCCACGAAGAAGAACACTAATAACATCACCAGAAGGACCTGCTTCTTCATTTTCTTCGAAGGTACTTCAAACGAGTGCGGTAAACCTTTCAACGTGTATGAATCTATGTAACTTTGTAAAGAACTCAATGGTGTTGTTTAAATTTTATTTCAAAGGTATTTGTTTATATTTCCGGAACAATAGGGTGTAAATTTTTTCTATTGTAAGTTCGATGGGTTTAGAAATTACTGGCTTTGTTTTTCAAAGGAATCGAAGGAAAAATGAAACAAACACAAGCGATGGTAGTTAATGGTAGTTAATCACATTTGTATTTAAGATAAGTTTCGAAATATGAGGTTAGTTTCTTTCCTTTTATTCCTGTCTATAATTCTAGTACTTGCGGAGTGTACGTATGTTATTTTCAACTACGGTAAGTGTATATCGATTCTGACTCTAAAACGTTCTATAGCACATCTCACGCTAATGCTACTCAAGCCTCTAACTCAGACAGATAATATTCAGTTTCATCCACCAAGAAAAAAAGACGAAATACGTTTTAGAAGATCTTTACAGTTAATAACTTTTATTGTCAATAAAATCATGACATCTTGCATTATCGTATTTCTAATTAAAGCTAAACGTTATAGTTACTATTTTGAACGTGTTAAATATGTGACTTCTTGAGAATTCTTTGGTTACTTAAATATTTAGTGTTATCGCAGACCAAGTAATAGCTGTCACCGTAGTCCGAATTCATGCAATTACAACCAGGTGGTTGCTGTTGATCGGGGAAACAAATATCTAGAAACAGAAAAATATATACGAGGGCAATCCCAAAAAGAAGGTCTCCTATATTTTTGATATACATACAAAAAACCGTTTATTTTCTATAATTGCTACATCACTTTAAAGATTGAAGAATGCTTTATTGTTCAACATAATCGCCATTTCGGTCGATGCATTTTTGTAGACGCTGTGGTAGTTTTACAATGCCCATGTCATACCAGCTTGCCGCCATATCCTTCAGGAAGCGTTGAACCTCATCTTTCACCTCATCATCGGAGCAGAACCACCGTCCAGACAAATGTTCCTTCAACTTAGAGAACAGGTGGAAATCGCTGGGTGCCAAGTCCAGACTGTAGGGTGGGTGTGTGATGACGTTCCAACCAAAATTTTGCAGGACATCGACGGTTTGACGGGCGACGTGAATATGGGCGTTGTCGTGGAAAACGCTTACACCCTTGCTCAACATCCCTCTTCTCCGGTTCTGAATTGCCCTTCTGAGTTTCTTCAGTCCAGTTCAGTCAGTTGACTGTTGTTCCAGTAGGCAGAAAGTCGACCAACAGTACCCCCTTCCTGTCCCAAAACACATTTGCCATGACTTTACCGGCAGATTGTGTTTGCTTGAATTTTCGTGACTTGGGCGAAGAGGGATGCCGCCACTCGCGTGACTGTTGTTCTGTCTCAGGTGTAAAGTGGAATGCCCAGGTTTCGTCATCCGTGACAATCGAATCCAAGAAGTTGTCCTTTTCGTCTCCATAGCGGCGAAGAAATTCGCGGGAAGAATCAACCGGTTGCCGTTTGTGGTCTTCTGTCAGCATACGCGGCACTCATCTAGCGCACACCTTCCGATATTGCAACTTTTCCAACAATAATACCAAAAAGAGCTCGTCCATCATCTTTTTCAAATGGATTTAGAAAAATTACGTTACCGATTTAACGGTAACATTTTAGAGGCAATTTATAGATATTGCTGATTTTGTTGACATTTTTTGTAGAACAATAGAAAGTAAATCTGCTTTATTTTAAGTGCCATCGAGGTTTACATTTTAAACTTGATATTTGGAAGGAATGCGAAAATACAGCACATACTATAATGTTCTCGTTATCGTAGGATAGCGTTTCTGAAAGATGATTTTTGATCTGTTTAAAAGTTAAATTTAAGCGTTGTGTTTCCTTGTAGATACCTGCTATTACGATGACATTCAGCCTGAAGGATGTGCATGTTTGAAGCGGAGACCTGGTCCTAATATAAGGATATGTAACAAGATCAAAAACGCAAGATCGTACTGAAGATGTAATGTGGATGTTTTAAAAGTTGCTATGCGGAATTAAAAGATTGTATATAGATGAGCTGTTATAGTTATACACAAAAATAAAATGCATACCTTACGATCTTTACTCCAGTAGATAATTAGAGCACTATTTAGTATGGTTAGATACCTTTAACTTTCAGCAAATTTATGCAGTCATAGGACGAATAGGGTTTCTTTGGTAAGCGGGACATTTTAAGGATTATAGACAAAAATAAAATACATACCTTACCATCTTTGTCACACCAGATAATTAGATATAATTAGGTCAGATACCTTTAGCTTTTAGCAAACTTATGCATTCATAGGATACACAGGGTTTCTTTGGTAAAGTAGGACATTTCAAGGATTATACAACAGATTTCTGGGTTTATAAACAAAAATAAAATACAAACCTTACAATCTTCGACACAACAGATAATTAGGTCAGATACCCTAAGCTTCAGCAGTCTTATACATTCATAGGATGGAAAGGGTTTATTTGGTAACATAGGACATTCGAAGGATTATATAAAGGATTTTTGGGATTACGAATTTTAGTTATCAGTCTGAAATATGTTGTTTCATCTGTCTCAGTATTTCTTTTTTTAATTGATCCAATATTTCAAGATGGCGGAGATGATAGATTATTTTGTAAATTGAGGGCCCTGTCTGAAGTTGTATTGCATCTTTTTTAAAGGGAGGCTTCTAAAATGTCTCTTCTCTGCTGCATTTATGTGGCTTTAAACAAATTTTTAGTTATAATTTCTGTTTTGTAACACATGGGCTGAAAACTCCCGGGCCTAACACATAGATGACGCTAGTTTCATTGCAGTTACCTTTCTCTCAGTTAGTACTAACCTTCAAAAGACGGCTGTTAAAATTTCATGATATTCTATTCATTAGTTTGTGAGTTATTGTGCTAAGAGTCACGCTACTTTTGTTAGTTTCAAAGCAATGGATCAAAACCAATTTCGTGTTTTAATGTTACACTGCTTCTTGATGGGAAAAAATACCGTTCAAGCGAAGCAATGGCGTGAAAAGTGTTATGGGGACTCCGCTCCATCAGAAACAACAATAGAACGTTGGTTTGCTGACTTCAAACGTGGTAGTAGCGACACCGATGATGCACAACGCAGTGGACGTCCAAATGAGGCGGTAACACCAGAAAACATCAAAAAAATCCACAAAATCGTTTTGTATGATCGAAAAGTGAAGTTGCGTGAGTTAGCTGACATCGTAAAGGTATCAAAAGAACGTATTGGCTTTATATTGCATGAGCATTTGACTATGAGAAAGCTCTGTTCAAAGTAGGTGCCGCGTTTGCTCACTGTTGACCAAAAACAAGAACGTGTTGAGGATTCTGAGCAGTGTTTGGCCATGTTTAAACGTAACAAACCGGAATTTTTGCGTCGATATGTAACAATGGATGAAACATGGATCCATCACTTCTCTCCGGAATCAAAACGATCGTCATCTGAGTGGACAGCAACTGGTGAACCTCGTCCAAAGCGCCCGAAAGCACAACAATCGGCTGGAAAGGTTATGGCCTCGGTATTTTGGGATGTGCGTGGGGTAATATTCATCGACTATCTTGAGAAAGGAAATACCATCAACAGTGAATATTATATAGCGTTATTGGAGCGTTTGAAGGCCGAAATTGCAAAGAAACGACCGCATATGGCAAAGAAAAAAATTTTGTTTTATCAAGACAACGCACCGTGTCACAAGTCAATCGAAACAATGGCAAACCTACACGAATTGAACTTCGAATTGCTCCCACATCCACCGTATTCGCCAGATTTGGCTCCCAGCGACTACTCGCTGTTCGCAGACCTCAAAAAAATGCTCGCCGGTAAGAAATTTCGCACGAATGAAGAGGTTATCGCTGAAACTGAGGCCTATTTTGAGGCAAAAGATAAATCGTTCTAGAAAAGTGCTATTGAAATGTTAGAGCGGCGCTGGAATGATTGCGTTGCTCTTGATGGAGATTACGTTGATGAATAAAGCTAATTTTGAACCAAAGAAACAGTGTTTTCTTTGTTAGGCCCGGGACTTTTCAGCCTATGCGTTAAATGAGCCCATATCTTATCTCGTGAGCTACTGTTTGCTTTTGAACGAATGAGGTGTTTGGAAACAAGCTTTGTGTAAAAACAACTTTTTCAAAAAATTAGTAACCTACTTAATTTTGAACATCGTGTATATTTTACTCAAAATTCACCCTAGATTTCCGTTAAATTAAAAAAGAAAAGAAGAGATTACAAAGCATTAACATCAATATCTTCCTGATTTACCCCGTTAATACATCGCGATCCTACAGCAATCTCAAATATCGCTATTTCATCTGTTCGGATCCTTCCTCCGATAACGTCGTTTATTATTCGCCCGAAAGCGCGTCGTCCTTGTCGCCGACGCGAAACAATCGCACGTAACGTCCTCCTCGTCCACGTCCTGAGTCTACCGTCGCGCTGTCGCTCTGGTGGGGATGCCCATTCAGCGTTTAAACAAAATCGCAAATTGTATCAAATATTTTGATTTCGATACTCCGGAGATAATAGTGGCCGCGTACCGACACGCTAGAGACGCGGGACCTTTTCAATGCGGACGAAGATGAGTTCGTGCAGCACGTTGCTCGTTATCCTTCTAAGTTTGCTTGTAAGTTTGACGGAAGTACTTTTGTCGCGGAACGTATACGAGAACGAAGTTGTTGTTAGGGTTCTTGGAGGACCGGATGTCGCGCAACTTTTGGCCGCTGAAATGGGTTACGTTTATAGAGGACATGTGAGTATTAACTCGTACGAAAGTTTTTGTAAGGGATTGCGACGTCCTTATATTAATTTTGTTTGGTAGAAATTAAATGAACAATTAATTTAAGTATTTTTTTAATGACTTTTCAGACCTCATGTAAAAGTGATCCAAAGATATATTGCACGATGTAACATAATTTCTTTCTTAACCTTCTTGATAAATGGAATATTTTAATTTTATTTAATATCCTGATTTATCATGGAATCCTTGGTGTGCTTCAATTACGTAGTTTTTGGTGCAACATCGAAATAGGACTTTTAAATTTAAATTTTAATGCGTGAAAGTTGAATTCTCATGTAAGGTTCGCCATCAACTCTGTCGTGGTATTTAGTTTTGTGTAAAAACGTAAACTGAGAAACCCGTTTTCGTTAATATTCAGTTGCAAATGGTAAAAGCGCCGGCACGAGCTTTTATGACAATTGGACATATTCATCTTTTAAACTGCACCAAATTCCACAAATGGTATTACTTAAAATTCTTTTTGCAGCGATGAATTAGCTGTCATTTAAGTAAGGGTTTCGTAATTTTTTGCTGACACGGTGAAAGGTCGTTTTAATATTTAATCTGCTCTTAATTTGGTAAATTCTAATTAAATGCATTACTCAAACCTTTTAGGTCTTCAATAAATGTCTCCTCAATTTCAATTCCTTCTTCTTCTGAAGAGCCTTTTATTGTTGGGAAGCAATCAAACTCATTGGTGTGTGCATAAACTGTTCAAAATTCCATCTTCTTCCTCGAAAACAAGAATTTTTACATGGGAAGTAAATCAGGTCTGTTGATCTTTGTATAAAATCAGATACAGTCATTGTCGAATTTATTAGGACCACTTGCTAAAATAGAGATTCTGTTAAAATATATAAGCATAACCTTATTCAAAACTGTTTTAGACATCGTCACAAATATATAACCAATATTTTGTAATGCCCCATTTGGCTCTTATAATTGCTCGTATTCTTTTTGGCATGCTATCTATGCAAGCGTTAATGGTATGTCTAATTGTCGGGTCGTTCTTCCTAATTGCACTTTTGCCCTGTTTCTTCTCGAATACACGCGTGATTTTAGAACTTCCGGCACGTTCTCGATTGCATTGAGGTCGGAAAAATTTCCTGGCCAAGGTAACACTGGCAGGGCGTGCGTTTCCAAAAAAGTTTGGGTGGATTTGATCATGTGGCATGGTGCCTAGTCGTGCATGAATGTGTAAGTGCCTTAATTCGGATCTAAATCATTGACATATGGCATCAAGACATCCTCTAATACGGGCTTATGGTGGTGTTGGTTCATGATGCCCTGGCAAAAAAAAACATTGCTCAAGGACTTTCGAGTGATATACAGGACCACACCATAGCTGATGGAGGGCGTTTCACCGCTTTTAGTACACTAGCTTCACCAAACTGTTCAGGTGGTCGTCGTCCAACAAATTGAATTTTTAGATTATACATTTCAGATATCTAGACGATTGCAGACATTATCATATTGTATTTGGTCGTAACAGATGTACTGTATACTTTTCCTTTAATATATGTCCAAATAAAAGAACCTAATGGTGTGAAATCCGGTGATTGCGGTTGAAATTTGGGAGTCAGAGTTATTCACGATCCACCACTAGCAAGGAAAGGTTTCCGGGTATCAAATTCAGATCTTAATGAAATTTAAGTGAAAATGTACCTTATCAAAAGGTCTTTAAGGATGTTGGATTCAAGCGCCAGCTTCTTATGCTAGAGCTGATTATAGTACTATGGAGAAGATATTAACGGAAGTTGTTCGTATTTAACTTTCCTTTATTGATTTTAAAGCATTTTCAATTATACAGGGTATTTCAATGGTGTAGAACAATTCATATCCTATGCCACCAAGTAGAACCATCTACATATTGCATACATGTCTTCTATTAAGAGAGACCATAATTAATTAGTAAAATTGCATCATTTAGTATGTCCTGATGTTGATAATTCACACAAATGTAAAGATGGAGTTACACGTGATAACAAATTCTTACCATTAATAATAATGATTATTTATTTTAATGCGTATTTAAATTATGTATCTATGAATTGGTATGGTAATGAAAGTCGTCAAAGAAATGGTCGAAGCATAAAAAGTTTTCGCACCAAGAACAATGAGTGGAGGAAATGGAAGGTCCTGGCTTGAAGAGGCAAAATTCCTGGGATGTTGGAATGGTCCACGTCGATTCTCGATATAACGGGACTTGTGCCGGACATATGGAAACAAATTGATATATTTAGAGGACGACAATTGATTTTATGTTAATGATTTTGTGACATTATTCGGCAAATGGGAATTAACATAATAATTTGAAGAATCAGGTCAGGAAACCATTTCGCATTCGAAATCCGTAGTCCAGTGGTTGAATCATACTTTTGTTGGGTGGGACCTCTTTCTTCAAAGACTCTGAACAGTGACCTGTCCATAAGTCTAAAAAAAGTATAAGAGTCTCTAGCGTACTCTACTTACCTATCAAGTTTCATTCAAATCTGTATTTGATATCCGGGAACATTTCCTTGTAAGTAATCCTTGTACCTCTGCAACATCTTCGTATTGCGAACTTAGTGTCCCATTCATCTGCAGCAACGTATCTCGAGCTTCTTCGTTCGAGAGTGTATTCCAACACTCGTCGAAATAGAATAGAAAGAAAAAGCAGGGTGGGAACTATATGCTTCCTAGTAATTACCTTACGCATTTTTTTACGTAATAGATGGGAATCGTAGATACGAGCATACAAACAAATAAAATATACTCTCTCGTTTATTTAGATAATGGACATTGGGGGAAATAATGTGATGACGGATCACAAGCAATCGAAACGTTTTCACGCGTATATGTTTCAAAATTAATACCTATGCGGATGTCATTAACGATAATTCCAGTTTATATTCTGTATATCTACGTGGAGAAATATCGATAAAAATGCGGCATTTGACGTAAAACAGTCTAATCTTTTATTTATATTACTTTTATTAAAACCAATAAATATGTATTATTATTAGCGGATATATTTTTGTTTTGTGAAATATAAGCTTTATCTTATCGTACCCGTACGTATGTATAATAACGTTATAAATCATAATGGAAAACTATTGGACTTGCTGCTGACTAACTTAAGCTGTGATGCCCATGTAGTACACGATTCGGATCCATTGGTGGCTGAGGATGTTCATCATCCCGCTCTCAATATTACATTTAGGCTATGTTGCGAATCTGTCACTAAACAGTTTCCATCAAACACAAACTTGAAATTTAATTTTCGCAAGGCAAACTTTCCGACCTTGTACAGTGATATAGCTGAAATCGATTGGACTTTTTTGGAGAATCTTAATTGCGTTAACGAAGCAGTATCAGCTTTTTATAATTGCTTAGACATTGTCATCCGTCGTTCTGTACCTTTGTCCAAACACCCTTCTCGAAGATACCCGCCTTGGTATAATTTCGAAATAATCAAGCTTCTTCAAATAAAGAATTATTACCTTCGTAGGTGGAACAAGAGTGGACGGGAGATTTACCACATTGAATTTAAGCGTTTGAGGAAATTAGTTCAAGACAAAATTAGAGTTGTATATGTGGAATATCAGACGGCGGCTGCAGAAGATATAGCGCAAAATCCAAAGCTAATCTGGCAGTGCATAAACGCGCGCCGTAATGCATCAAGAATGCCTGGATGTCTCACTTTTAACGGCTCCACTATTGATGATCCCAGCAACATTGTTCAGACCTTCGCAGATGAATTCTCTAGAGTGTTTGTGTCTGGTTCACAAGCATTACTGGGGCCCCAGCCTCTTGATAGGGATCTCATTAGTGGTAGTTCTTTGATTGGATCTTTTACAGCACACGATATCTTAAAAGCATCTAAGAAGTTAAAATCTAATTTTACTGCTGGTCATGACGGCCTCCCCGCATTTTTTGCACGTGATTGTTGTGTAGTACTATGTGAACCTCTAGCTAGAATATTTAACTTGGCCGTAAGTTCTTCTACCTTTCCTGACGCTTGGAAGATTAGCAGAATTACACCCGTGTTTAAAAAAGGTAATCGTTCAGACTTCCAAAATTATAGACCAATAAATATTTTATCCAACTTTGCAAAAATTTTTGAATGTCTTCTGTCTCACAGAATTTACGTTAGTGTCAAGCCTTACTTATCTACGCGACAACATGGTTTCATTCCAGGAAGGTCTACTGCAACCAACCTTGCTGAGTTAGCACAGCATATTGCCGAATCCATGGAACGACGTCAACAAGTAGATGTATTATACACCGATTTTAGTAAAGCATTTGACACTATCGATCATTCCCTTATGGTATCTAAGTTGAGTAGTTTTGGTTTTCCTTCTAGTATAACACAGTTGATCCGCTCGTATTTAACTGATCGTTCATGCTATGTTCACTACAATGGATATACATTCTTAACATTTTCTGCTTCCTCTGGTGTGTGCCAGGGATCCAATTTGGGTCCCATTTTGTTTAATATTTATTTGGATGATCTCCTACAGGGGCTGAACTGCAATGTACTGGCTTACGCGGACGATCTTAAGATCTACAATACCATAACCTCCCCGGCAGATTGTCTGTTTCTCCAGAACAGTCTGGATACTATTATTAGATGGTGTACACAGAATGGAATTCATTTGAATCTGGATAAGTGTGCTGTTGTAAGCTACTCTAGATGTCAGACTCAACAATTTTCATTATGCTGTGAGTCAGGCTATTGTTCCTAGGCACTCGTCTGTGATGGACCTGGGTGTGCGTTTGATGCAAATTTGTCGTTTTCAGACCACATATTATCCGTACGAAATTCTGCGATGAAATCTTTAGGATTTCTCATACGATCCTGCAGATCATTCAATAATCCTGCCTCGCTAAAAGCATTATACTATTCGCTTGTCCGCACTGGGTTGAAGTATGCCTCCATAATTTGGTATCTTCACTATCTCCATCTGCAAGTACTACTTGAAAGAGTGCAAAAACGATTTTTGAAATACCTGTACTTCAAAATTGATGGCACTTACCCTGGACGGGATGTTGATTATGCTGGTCTGCTGACGAGACACGGCTTTGTATCGTTATCGGATCGAAGGAAGGAATTTAGCAGCCAATTTCTATTTAAACTGATTAATCACGCTATTGACGCTCCATCCCTTCTCTCCAAAATTAATTTTGTGGTACCTCAGTACGATACCAGGTCCTTCCCCTAATTTTAAGGTCCCGTCATACAAAACTAATGTTCTGCTTAAAGCACCCATTACGCATATGATTAGAAATGCCAATGAATTACTTGATGATCCTCTTTGTTGAAGTGTCTACATGGATTTACATTGTCGTCCTACCTTGTTCTTGCATTCTGGTGTCACCGAGCTATCTTTATGCTTATGATTCAGTTGTATCATTACTGCGCTGTATATTAATACTACATATATATGCTAGGTTACATTATTCTCGTATTGTCCTGTAAATGAAATTATTTTCTGTTGGGCAATAAAGATACTATTATTATTATTACCCTAATGATATACAGCATATCTCCTGAAAAAATTAAGTTCATATTAAAGAAGGTACAAAATATTTTACCGTCAGGATCCCAGTTCAGCGAAAAATCTTTATCTATCATCTTCCTTCAGTTTCCGAAGTATTTGTCAAAGTTTCTAACGATGCCGCTGTTATATAAAGTATCGAGTTTCGTTAAAGAAACTCGAGCAAAAAGGATCTAATAGCTTTAATTAATAAAGAAGTAACTTCTTTATTAGGTTAGAGTTAGCGGTCGTACTGACGTTGATATGATATTGATGATGGTGATGGTATTAATTTACCGTTGCGGAGAAGTTGAAGTTCAACAGAATTACGTGGAATATCTTGAAAATGCGTATATTTAATATACCAGTCTGGTTATAGATAACATGGGTTCAAATAAATGTCAAAATCATAAAATGAAAATTTCTAATTGAATGAAATATGTTTCTTTGCAACAAACAAGTTATATTTTATAAAAATTGTTGAAGCTGGCCTCCACCTTGTTCGAGACAGTTCTTACATCTTCTTCTAATAGAGGGAAAGACGTTTTGTAGAATCATATCATCAATTTTGTTAATTCTTTCAGTAATTTTGATTTGAAGGTGTGCAAGGTCGGGTATCTGTACACAAGATCTTGGTGAAAATTCATGTTTTGTTTAAATTTACCAACCGATTTTAAAAAAAATGCTGTGGCATCCTAGGAAAAGTATTGACGAGAATATTAGAAAAAAGCCTCTAAGAGAAAGTGGAAACAACATTAGAAGATGGCATAGATATTTTATATGATGAGTATTCATCTGAATGTTTACATTTTAACTTGTCAATTTTTACTTTATTATGTTGTCCGGGTTCGAAACCGAAAGCATGTAAGTGTCCGACCTAGTAGCTCCTTTTAATTATATATCTGCTGTTTTACCGTGTGTTATATGTAGCTGTGATTTTCTTTTTTATTTTTTAACAAACGTAGTGAAATCTGTGTCATTGTCTGAAATGTCAGCAGTTGCTTTATTTTCATTTATTTCATTTTTATTATCAATATTTCGCTTAATTACTCTGGAATAGAACAGTTTTTTACCATCGTTATGGTTATTCTTTGTGGGATAAGGTCAGTGTTTGTTTGTTTCTTTTTTCTCTACACCTTTCTCTGTCCGTATTCCTAAATATTGTGTAAAAAACTTCTTTTTCGCTAACTGTTTTAATTGTTTTACCTCTTGCTGTAGGGTTTTATTTTCTGTAGTTAATAGTTTTTATTAATATATATTTCCAGTTTGTTTGTATCGATTGTCTCTTCGGATTTCGATGTTACGTCTGCTCGACAACGCGGACAAAACCACTTTCGTATCAAACCCTCTTCTTCGATTTGCACAAACTTGGTTTCGATTAATTTTACACGCGCTATATGATAATTATTGTCACATTTATCTCGACAATTTATATATTCATCATAAATTTTAACGGATTTAAACCTCGAACTTTTTACTCCAACTCTGGAGTACCTCAAGGACGATCCATTAATTGCCCTTTATTAGCCTACGCTGATGATATTAAAATCTACCGCGCTGTTAACTCCTACAATGATGTTGACCGTTTGCAGTGTAATTTGGACATGATTTATACCTGCTGTTTGCATAATAGTTTAAAATTAAATGTAGATAAGTGTTTCTTTATATCTTTTGCAAAAAGAGTGTGTAGAATCGATTTTCTGTATTGCATTAACAATATTAATATTGCTCGACAATCTTCTATTAAAGATTTAGGTATGATATATGATGAAAAGTTTACCTTCTCTAACCATGTCAGCATATTAACTACAGAAAATAATATCGCGTCAGCCCCCTCTAAATTATTCCCCTTCGCGGACACCCCTCTTACAAGGACACCTCCCTTAAACGGACAGTTTCTCATGGTCCCGACCGTCTCTCATATAATTTCCATTGTATTAACTCTTTCTTGGACGGACATTCTCTTGAATGGACGCGGACACGAGAAAATGTTCTCTTAACCGGACAATAAATAAAATAAAAAGAAACGCCTTATCTTATTTTTATATCGAGAGTATTGCTATTGCATTTCTCAATCGCGCCGAGCGCCAATCTCGCCGGGACTTCCCGGAGTCAACCGGAGATTTACCGACTTTAATCTTTCGGTACAAACGCAGTCTATGTCGTGCATTTCTGTCTGGCGTGAATTAGGGACTTCCCCAAGTTGGTCGGGGATTTACCGTTCTTATTCTTTGAGTGTACGCTCTCGATTGAATCTGCTTTCAATATTAGTCTGATGTCTATGCGGAAAAGACACAGTGGGCGACACATTCATTGTAGAAATGACTCCAAATACAAAAGTTCTCACGCTTAAACAGAAAATTGAGATTGTTGAAGTCTACAATAAAGAGAAACTAAGTGTAAGGAACTTATCCAAGCGTTTTAATATTGGAAAAACACAAACTGCAGATATAATTAAACATAAAGAAATCCTTCTAAACAAATGGATGTCGAACGGCAATTTCAATAAAAAAAAGAAGCTTTTTAACGGGTGATGGTACTAAAATTGATAAATTGTGTTATGACTGGTTTACAGCAGCTCGGCATAAGGGGATCCCTTTAACAGGTATGCATATGATTTTTTTAGATAAGGTTTTCTTGTATTAATGTTGATTTTATTTTCATATTAAATTCTAAATTAGATAAAAAAAGTAAGATTACCAATAGGATTGTCGTGACAAAAACGCAAAAAACTAATTTTTTTTTAAGTCCGCTAATACGATGTAAAGCAAGAGAAATAGCCGCTTCTTTGGGACATTCTACATTCAGTGCTTCTTCTGGTTGGCTCAATAAATTTAGAATCCGCCACAATATAAGATTTAAAGCGATTTTGGGAGAAGGAGCTTCGGTTAATGCTGAAGATGTTTCATCGTTTTTAAAAAAATGTCCTTTGATTAAGGGATATTCAGCGAGAGACATATATAGTGCCAATGAGACAGGCCTGTATTTTAGGGCTCTACCCGACAAAACGCTCACATTAAAGAAGGAGAAATGTGTTGGGGGTAAGTATCCCAAAGAGGGGTTTACAATTATGCGTTGTGTAAATATGGCGGGTGAAAAAGAACAACTCCTAGTCATTGGTAGGGCAGTTAAACCCAGAGCTTTTAAAAACATTAATATAAATAACCTGCCTGTAACTTGGAAATACAATGAGAAAGCTTGAATGACAGGACAAATTATGACAGAGTGGTTGCAAGACCTAGATTGGAAAATGGCTAAAGAAAAAAGAAACATTTTGTTATTTTTAGACAATGCGGGATCTCATCCGAAAGACGTTCGCTTAAATAATATAAAAATATTATTTTTACCGCCTAATTGTACATCAGCTTGTCAACCACTTGACCAGGGGATTATAAAGAATTTTAAAACTTATTACCGAAGTCTAACACTTAAACATCTGCTAGTAAACATTGAAACTGCTGGTACAGCTTTTGAGTTAATAAAGAAAATTACACCCCCGGATGCAGTTTATTTGGAAAAAACCGCTTGGGGCCAAGTAAACAAAGAGACAGTCCAAAATTGCTTCCGCAAACCAGGATTTAATCATGTAAATATGCAAGGTGAAGACCAGCTAACTGAGGCTGATACATCTGACCTAGAAGATGATTTGCCTCTTAGTGTACTATCAGATATCCTCACAAATAAGAATTTATTGAAATTCAGGGATATTGAAAACCTAAATGATTTTTTGAACGTAGATGAAGATTTGTATGTTGAAGATGCAGATTCAGAACATGTAATTGCAAATCCAGTTGAAATACAAGAACTTTCGGAAGATTCTAATGTCGACGAGGTTCCAGTGCCTACAGAAGCTATTCCAAATTATGGTACAGCTATTACCCTGACCAAGAAGCTCAAAGGTTTTGTCGAAGATCACGGAGATACAGAGTCTTTGGAGCTTCTTTCTAAATTAGAAATGCGATTTTAAAGAAAAAGAGGTGACAAACAACAATATATGAATTTTTGCGTCCTTAAACTGACTATTCATTTCATTGTTTTGTATTACATACTACATCTATGTATCTATGTACATATATTATACCTTGTATGTATATATCTAAAGGAAATAAACTTTTTTTCTTAAGTTTAAAGTTTCTTATTTATTTTAAAAACATTTATATACATATACGATTTAGATGTCCCAGTTAATATATTCATTTTTCGTTAAAAGACGATTTTTGTTGTATCTACTACATATTTCTTTTATGCGGGCACACCTCCTGAACGGACATCTCCAGTTGGTCTCGTTGGTGTCCGTTCAAGGTAGATTTCCCTGTATATACATATATATATATATATATAAAATAAACTCGCAGCCATGGAAATGAAATTCCTTCGCTGAAATAATTGTAGAAATTTATTTATTATAGTGAATTGTATATATTTGTTCTTGAAAGAAAAACATTTAGCAATCACTGTAGGATTATCAGTGCATCATTTAGTTCAAATCAATTGTTTTTCTATTCCTTCCTCAGAAAAAACGTACCATATAACATAATAGAAAGATCAATCTCATCACGTTAACACAATTTCACAATTAAAAGGATTTCTGTACGCCATCCCCGCCGTGCGTTAGACGCCAGACCCAACGCATCCATTCAATTCAGAATCCGTCTCACTCCTGAAACTCGAAATAAACAACCGAACATCGGCGTTTAGCGACAAAACAGGCATTCACCCAATTAGCCGGTCTTAATTACCGTCAATCTAATCGGATTATTTTGCTTGTTTGATCTTCGTCGCGATGAAGCGATACGTCTCTAATAACGGTCTTTAAAGAAAAGATATCGCTTTCGCGAATAAAGGAGAGGTTTACCAGAGCTAATTTATTTGATTTTTATTTTTCTTCTACGTTAAACCGTCATTCTCAGGGTAATATAATTAAAAAATCTATTCCACGGCGTCCCCTCCTGCGTTGTTTGAGGGAAAGTTAAGAAGAAGGAGGCTATTTTCGTTGCTCGATCGTAGTCGATTCGTTAACAACGTTCTATATTCATTGCGAATCCTTTAGAATTGAAATAAATGATTCGGGAACACGAGGAGGCGGCGATGGAATAATTATTCTACCCTATGTAGGTCTTCCAGACGTGTCCGTTTAGATTTCACATACGTCTTTTGTTCCGATAGTTACGTAGGCGACGATAATGTCATCTAATTCGCGATAAGGAAGCATCTATTATGAGAGCGCCGCGAAAAGTGACTTGTTTGTCTCTATGAACATCATAACATATTAGTGAAAGTCGTGGAAAATGAGAGGATTGCTGATACAAATACGTATTTAAAATCTATTTCGGGAACGTTTCACTAAATATACAGGGAGACTTGTATTACCTCTTGGTTTAAGTTTGACGGCACTTGGTTGTTTAATTAATAATAATAATAATCTATGACGATTGCAAGGACTGTGTGGATGTACAATTCACAGGTACCGTGTTACCGACGGTAACACGGTTGACAATGAGAGCCCACGTGCTCTCAAAACGCTGCGTTCCGCATAATTAATAAATTTGTGTGAGTGGAGTTTACTGCTATACCTGTGAATAATAATCTATATTTGTCCAACGATAATTAAGCACTTACAGGACAATATATTAACAATTCGTGAAGTCATCAGATAGAATACAATTTAAATTAACCTCACACTTTACACGTCACACAATGCGTATCACAAACGTAAACAAAATCTTAATACCCAATAAAAATTCAACGGATATATTCTACTAAAGTTAGTGACCATATGAAACACAGAGGACTTAGCCAAAGCATTGGCTGGTACGTGTAGTAAGGATACCATATTAAGTTGGCGTATTCCAATTGTATGACAAGCTCTGATTAGGGAGCCTAATAACCGAGAATCATAAAGACATATAGTAGATATAATACGCTTGATGAATCGCTTAATTATACAGATTGTGGCTTTAGATACTCCATATTCTTTTGCCAGTTGAGTCACCCCCGCACCTGTTTTAATCTCGTCGATGATTTTTACTTTAATTTCATTAATGTTCTTTTATTGAGCGTGAGTACCATGTCTGTTCTGGCGTGATTTTAGCTGCATACTAAGAGGGAAGAGAGCTAACGCTTACAGGAGTTCCATACATAAATCGGGGAACAACCGATGCCGGCGCTGAAAACGTTGACGTAAACATTCTTTTGATCGTTTTAATTACGCACGTATATTGGTACCCTAAACTGTTTACATTATCGAATTATGTGCAAGCTTGTTTACATTACCGGACGTTCTGTTTGATCCTATACTAACAATTTTCTAATTACATGACCGCGACGTTTACTATACTCTGCTGTTTCATAGATATTCATTTCTTAGAAATAATTTATGTCGAATCACTTGTACCCAATTAACATGACTAAGAGAACAATGCTACAACGAACACTCTACAACACTATTAATGAATATTGGGTGGTAAAGGAAAGGGAAAAACGAATAACAAATTTCCATTGTAACACTTTATTTTCACGCACGGTATATCTAACTTATTACGCAAGAAAATATTGACACACACTCTAATATGATAGATAGCACTCTAAAGCTACAATGTTAGAGCTTTATTGAAAACGAAAGCAATAAATTACTGCCGAATGCACAGTTATCACCGCCATGGCGATGCTAAAACCTAGCTTAAGCGTTATCAATCGCTAACGGACGAACTAAAAGCCGTCACTATGCAACAGACGCGTCAACATAAGTACGTACTATTATTATGTACGGACGCATTTATCTATCGATTGTTTTGAACGTTGTTTACGTTCGGCGAAATAACGAAATAGAAAAGGCAATAAATTCGCGTTCTCCTGCCTTGATAATGAGTTGCTTTAATGCCGCTAAAAGCGGGCCGACTGAAAATTTCGCACGTTCCATTCAATCGGCGATATTAGTGATTGCCCGTCCAAAAGCACGTTTCACGGCAAAAAAAGTAATCATCTAGTCCTGGAAAAACAAGCAAAAAATATGAAGCCGTAGAATTGGAAGCGAATGTGTTACGGGACGGTTGGATTTGGTCGAACATAGTTAGGGAGAAACGGGGGAAAAAATGTTGGTATTTACAATTATAAAAGGTGAAAGAAAAAGAATTGTCTTTTCTAAGAAGCTTGTTGGAGTATATTACTTTTCCGTGGAAGAATTTACTGAAAAGGAGATATTATTATTATTAACACTGTAGGTATTTGTAGTTCAAAACTTTATAATTATAGTAAATGTGTTGTGGCGGACACAAATATACTAAAGAGGATAGAGATCGATAATAGTCTGTCTAATTACAAATAACAAATTAGCTGGACAAGTAAAAGACACAAGGATATATAGAGAGCCAGATATAGGATCAGACCATTTCCTAGTAGTAGCAACGTTAGAAACATATAAAAATACAACAAATTCAAATGAAGATGTCTAACACGGTTTTTTTGGTTCAAAATTAGCTTTATTCATCAACGTAATCTCCATCAAGAGCAACGCAATCACTCCAGCGCCGCTCTAACATTTCAATACCACTTTTGTAGAACGATTTATCTTTTGCCTCAAAATAGGCCTCAGTTTCAGCGATAACCTCTTCATTCGTGCGAAATTTCTTACCGGCGAGCATTTTTTGAGGTCTGCGAACAGCCAGTAATCGCTGGGAGCCAAATCTGACGAATACGATGGATGTGGGAGCAATTCGAAGTTCAATTCATGTAGTTTTGCCATTGTTTTGATTGACTTGTGACACGGTGGGTTGTCTTGATGAAACAAATTTTTTTTCTTTGCCATATGCGGTCGTTTCTTTGCAATTTCGGCCTTCAAACGCTCCAATAACGCTATATAATATTCACTGTTGATGGTATTTCCTTTCTCAAGATAGTCGATGAATATTACACCACGCACATCCCAAAATACCGAGGCCATAACCTTTCCAGCCGATTGTTGTGCTTTCGGGCGCTTTGGACGAGGTTCACCAGTTGCTGTCCACTCAGATGACGATCGTTTTGATTCCGGAGTGAAGTGATGGATCCATGTTTCATCCATTGTCACATATCGACGCAAAAATTCCGGTTTGTTACGTTTAAACATGGCCAAACACTGCTCAGAATCATCAACACGTTCTTGTTTTTGGTCAACAGTGAGCAAACGCGGCACCCACTTTGAACAGAGCTTTCTCATAGTCAAATGCTCATGCAATATAAAGCCAATACGTTCTTCACGCAACTTCACTTTTCGATCATTCAAAACGATTTCGTGGATTTTTTTGATGTTGTCTGGTGTTACCGCCTCATTTGGACGTCCACTGCGTTCTGCATCATCGGTGTCTCTACGACCACGTTTGAAGTCAGCAAACCAACGTTTTATTGTTGTTTCTGATGGAGCGGAGTCCCCATAACACTTTTCAAGCCATTGCTTCGCTTGAACGGTATTTTTTCCCATCAAGAAGCAGTGTAAAATTAAAACACGAAATTGTTTTTGATTCATTGTTTTGAAAATAACAAAAGTAGCGTGACTCTTAGCACAATAATTCACAAACTAATGAATAGAATATCATGAAATTTTAATAGCTGTCTTTTGAAGGTTAGTACTAATTGAGAGAAAGGTGACTGCAATAAAACTAGCGTCATCTATGTGTTAGGCCCGGGACTTTTCAGCCCAGGTGTTAGACGGTATTCGTTTCTAAAGATTTGGAAATTTGTGAAAAGTATGGTGACTTTAATCGTCCAAGAATCGGTTCTTCATCTGGTGATGATTTTAAGTGCTCTGCACCCTTGCACATCATAACTTTGTTAGACTTACAGCAACACAATAGCATTACAAATTCTAGCGGAAACTTATCAGACCTAGCCTTTTCTAATCACAGTCGGTTATAATCTTGATCTTTTGTTTCTGAAGACAGCTACCATTAAGCTTTGGATATATACCTTGATGTATCTGCAGCAAATTTTTACGAAAATTTTCTTTCTAATGCGATTTTTATAAAGCTGATTTTGTATCTCTTTACAGTTCCATTACACCCATTGATTGAACATTCTTCAATACATTTTCTGACATAAATGACGCTGTTTCTAAATTCTACGATAAAATTTATGAAATCATTGATTAATTTATTCCTATTGCTAAAACTTAATGCCGCAAATTGCCTCCGTGGTGTTAGGCGAATATTAAAAGTCACATCAGGTTGAAACAATATTATTTTAAGAAATGAAGATCTACGATTTACTATGATGAGTTTTCCAGAATGCGCTCTTATTAAAAGTTGAGTTTGGAAACTGCGCACAAATCTAGCTTGCGTTGGAGCTAACATTGCACAGAATACGAAAATTTCTGAATCGTTATTGCTAAATAACATTATCCTTGATTAACATATTTATATTGTGAGGGATTTTGCGGATATATTTTCTGACACATTTATTAAGGATTTCTATAAATCCTTAATAAATTTAATTAATAATTCGCTCTTACTATTCAGTGATTAATTCCTACACGTTATATGTACCTAAAGCATGTTCCAATCTACTGTACAAGGTACTATTGTCACAGATGTGTATTAATGCGAATGAATTATACGTTCACAGGTATAGCAGTAAACTCCACTCACACAAATTTATTAATTATGCCGAACGCAGCGTTTCGAGAGCACGTGGGCTCTCATTATCAACCGTGTTACCGACTGAAAGTAAAAACTGTATCACACATGCAAATTATTTTCTACGCGGGCTCTAAAATTTCTAAAACATATGACTATTTACAATCTACTCGGTGGTCTAATGCCTTTTTCGGGAAAGGATGGACCGAAAGCGAACCGTATCTTTAACAGGGCCTATAGTAATAAATCAATCAAACTCGAGTGTGCAATTGGGGGTGGTTCTCTTTTCAATAAGTTTCCGTTCTTTTTCATACATATCGTTTCGTACGCGTCTAATTCTCTATACGAGTTCACGTTCAATCTGACACTACTTAAAAACGTGAACTTTGAAAGTTTTTACATTCACTCGGTAACACGGTTGACAATGGGAGCCCACGTGCTCTCGAAACGCTGCGTTCCTCATAATTAATAAATTTGTGTGAGTGGAGTTTACTGCTATACCTGTGAATTGTACATCCACACAGTCCTTGCAATCGTCATTTGAATTATACGTTGATCCATTCTGGAAATACATAACTTCTTCCGTGTTTTTCGTGTATATGCTTATTTGAAAAACGTTCCTTATTTGAGCTTTCTATTTATTCTATTTATATTCTTATGTTCGCAAGTTTACTTACGCTTTGTACACTGTATGGTATTTGTTCATATTCATATTGTTTTTGCCTTGTGATTGGATTTGGTCCGTTGGGTAATAAAGGCTATCATTATTCCGTTTAAATATGTAAATCAATATTCTGAATGATGCCCCAAATCAACAGTTTATAAAGGGAATCAACTAATCTTGTAGTATATCTACTTGACGAGGAAAATATAAGAGGACTCTACCAGGATAGATTAAACAAAAGACTAGAATGGACAGAAGCAAAAGAAGATATAGACGAAAAATGGCAACATATAAAATAAGTAGTAAAAAACGACGTCTGAAGTCTTGGGTAAAAAGAAGATACTCAGAAAGAAGAAAGGATTCAAAGTATGGTCGAATGAGATGGAAGATTTTATAGATGTTTAAGAAGAAGATAGGTAGATAGTTTATTTAGCTAACAAGCTATACAATAAGACAGAATAAAGGAATTCAATACACAATCACTCAATAATATGCATGTACCTCTTAAAGGTACTAATATTATTCGTTCCAATTTCATATGGTAGACCATTATATAACATAAGACCACTTACAAATATGCGTTTTAGAAGTCTGGGTTCTGGAGTAATGTAAAAGTCGTTATAGTTTCTAGTATTGGAAGCATGAGTATCATGAACCGTCTTCAATCTTTCACTAAGGTAACTTGGAAGTAAATTATTTTTCATTTTATATTTAAATAGTAGACTCTTAAATAAAATTCTTTAACGGACAGTCATTAAATTAAATGCTATTAAAATATCTTTAACTGGGGTATATCTGTTACATTCTAAAATTATTCTCATGGTTCTATTTTGATTTTTTTGTATTTGCTGGATTTCATTTTTATTTAGATTAAAAAGTACTCTTGCACAAAATTCTATATGTGGTGCAACTACGTATTTATAAACAAGCATTTTTATATACAGAGATAAATGTTTCAAGTTTTACTCATAAAACCCTCCTTTTTAGACAGTTGATTCATAATATTGTTATAATAATAATAGTTTCCTACGGATGTCTAAAAATACACCTATCACAACATTTCCCTTATCAATTTCTTGCAACCACTTGTGACATATATCCACCAATAACAGTTTCACATAAATGACTTCTAAATGCAGATTGATTATGATGAATCACATTGTTTGGCTCACAAAATCATATAATTGGTCTTTTACGCACAGTTCAAGAACTTTTTCGTAAATTTAAAGTGTAGACAGACCCAATAAAGATAGACATCGCAACGGGGCTAAAACCTGAAGTGAAGAAGAAGAAAAGGAATACCATTAAAGCTATCTATCATTCTGGGCTCTTAAAGATTTCTGTTTTAAAGTTGCATGGCGTGGTATTCTTTGGCAAAATCCTCAAATCATGTTCTGATAACCCCAAGCACTATATAATTAGTACCTATACCATATTGTGCAACAACCTATAGTTTTCATAAAGGAGCATAACATCTTCCAACTTAAACTAAAGTTTAGGTGTCTAAAATTTTTGCAAAACGTTTCTTTTAATCATACAACTAAAACCTGATGGAAGAAAAAAAAAACAAATTATTTTTCGCATCATAAACCAGTTTGCTAAGCCTTCAACTTAAAACAGGTGCGTGCATACGATTAAAAGGTCGCCACCCTCAACTTCATTTCCCATTCGACGGTTTCACCTGTCCTCGCAGGTGTACAATCAAGGAGACGCCGGGCGTCGGCTTCGGCTACCGGCGTCCCCGTCCTACGAGCGCGTCTGGCCGCATTCGCGAGCGAAAAATTAAAATCGGAAGGATCGCGCGGCGTATGACCGCGGCGTCGTTGCCGTCGGGACGCCGGCGTCGCAGCGGTCGAATTCGTGGCAGCGCGAAAACGGACGCTAGATATCAGGGAAACAGAAACCGCCTTCGATATTTGATGTTAGCTAGGTTTTACTATGTTCCATATACCTATATATACACGTAATGTGTACGTGTATATCGAAAACGGCACGTGCGCACAACCCCCTAAAAATAGATCGTCACGAAACGATATTGCACACGCGGCCGCGCTAGCGCGGCCCATATGCTACGCGCGATTCACCCTCCCCGAAGCACGCGCCGCCGAATTTAATTATAAATCGATGCGAGACCGAGGAACGTGTGCCGTACGTACCCGCAGAACGCGTAGAGTCGGCGTGCGAGTAGGATAGACGTCATGCAGATATACATAGGTAATCGGACCCCTGTATTACTCCTGATACAATCTGCAATGGAGGAAATGTAAGCTTAAATGCGTTTGTATTAGTTTCAGTATTCACAAACGATGAGCATTTGAAGGTAGGGTGGATGTATACAGTTAGTCCAAATTCGCTAACACCAGGTAAATCTACACGCAATTTACTGAGAAGGGACGATTCCGAAACAGGAAATTCAAAGGATTATGAAACCTTAAGAACATGCAGATCACACATGAATTTTATTAAGCAAATAATAAAAAAGTTATTTCCTCTAACGCTTCTTTTTATGTGAACGTATGTACATACGGTATTGGTCATAATTATAGCAGCAATGTTAAAATTAACATAAATCTACTATATTGGGGAACTGTTATTACAAACGCGTAATATACTTGTACTGTCACAGAAAAGTATATTTAAACGTGAAATAGAAATAACTGACAAAACTATAGCAACAAACACAAAAAAACAGAAACAAATTATTTCAGCTAACAATGTAACAAAGAAGTGCCCTTTCAACTTAATTACTTTTAAACTTACCTATAGCCTGTTAACATTCTTGCAGAGCTTTAAACAAATCATTAATCATCATTGGAAGGAGTGGTTACGTTTTCTATAATGCTTGTGCGTCCACTCGCTTCAGAATACTATCTGGAGTTCCGCAGGGTTCTAATCTCGGACCATTCTTATTTAATTTTTTTCTGAATGACTTGCTCGATAGATTGCGATGTGAGGCTTTAGCATACGCGGATGATCTTAAAATCTACAATGATATCGATTCGCTAGTTTACTGTGTTAACTTGCAGACTTACCTTACCCTGATTAATCATTGGTGTACCTTGAATGGCATATTTCTAAATATTGGGAAATGTTTAGTCATCTCTCATACCAGACGCTTTAATCCAATCATTTTTAATTAGTCTGTTGATTCTCCATTCATTACAAGAATAGAAAAAGTGAGGAATTTGGGAGTACTTTTTGATACAAACCAAAGCTTTTCCGATCATATATCTGCTAACACATGGGCTGAAAAGTCCCGGGCCTAACACATAGATGACGCTAGTTTTATTGCAGTCACCTTTTTCTCAGTTAGTACTAACCTTCCAAAGACAGCTGTTAAAATTTCATTAGTTTGTGAGGTATTGTGCTAAGAGTCACGCTACTTTTGTTATTTTCAAAACAATGGATCAAAAACAATTTCGTGTTTTAATTTTACACTGCTTTTTGATGGGAAGAAATACCGTTCAAGCGAAGCAATGGTTTGAAAAGTGTTATGGGGACTCCTCTCCATCAGAAACAACAATAAAACGTTGGTTTGCTGACTTCAAACGTGGTCGTACAGACACCGATGATGCAGAACGCAGTGGACGTCCAAACGAGGCGGTAACACCAGAAAACATCAAAAAAATCCACAAAATCGTTTTGAATGATCGAAAAGTGAAGTTGCGTGAGTTAGCTGACATCGTAAAGATATCAAAAGAACGTATTGGCTTTATATTGCATGAGCATTTGACTATGAAAAAGCTCCGTTCATAGTGGGTGCCGCGTTTGCTCACTATTGACCAAAAACAAGAACGTGTTGATGATTCTGAGCAGTGTTTGGCCATGTTTAAACGTAACAAATCGGAATTTTTGCGTTGATACGTGACAATGGATGAAACATGGATCCATCACTTCACTTCGGAATCAAAACGATCGTCATCTGAGTGGGCAGCAACTGGTGAACCTCGTCCAAAGCGCCCGAAAGCACAACAATCGGCTGGAAAGGTTATGGCCTCGGTATTTTGGGATGTGCGTGGTGTAATATTCATCGACTATCTTGAGAAAGGAAATACCATCAACAGTGAATATTATATAGCGTTATTGGAGCGTTTGAAGGCCGAAATTGCAAAGAAACGACCGCATATGGCAAAGGAAAAAATGTTGTTTCATCAAGACAACGCACCGTGTCACAAGTCAATCAAAACAATGGCAAAACTACATGAATTGAACTTCGAATTGCTCCCACATCCACCGTATTCGCCAGATTTGGCTCCCAGCGACTACTGGCTGTTCGCAGAACTCAAAAAAATGCTCGCCGGTAAGAAATTTCGCACGAATGAAGAGGTTATTGCTGAAACTGAAGCCTATTTTGAGGCAAAACATAAATCGTTCTACAAAAGTGGTATTGAAATGTTAGAGCGGCGCTGGAATGATTGCGTTGCCCTTGATGGAGATTACGTTGATGAATAAAGCTAATTTTGAACCAAAGAAACCGTGTTTTGTTTGTTACGCCCGGGACTTTTCAGCCCATGTGTTATATGTTTTTCTGATATTTTTTTTGCAATTTCCGATTGTCATACCGGTAAGAAAGGCAGGAACAATCCTTCCCCTAACATCATCGGAAATTAATTTGCTTTAACACCACTCACGAAGCTATCTTTTGATTTTCTTAAAGTTATTAAGATCTCATCACTAAAACGTTTATTAATATTAATTTGGTGAGTTTGAGGTATTGTACATGCACTACTAAAACATTCAGCAAACACTCCTATTATCTGTAAAGGATTACTTAACTTCAATGAATGAAATCTCATCATACTCCAGGTATTTTTAATTTCCTAGGATCATGCATCAAAAATTCTTGAACCCCTCATATGCTGTCTCGATAAGTGTTTTACAGGATGACAACGGAGACTTATGGATAGAATAGTATGGTATACATTGTTCAAAGATATTAAGTTATGTATCATAAAATGCACTCCATGGATCATTCACAGACTCAGCGCTACAAACAGGTGACCAGTCAGTATTTGCAATAATAATATACATTAAACATAAAATAAGCATTTTTAAAAATAAATTTAAGAATATCATTAATCTCCCTAAAGCATCGACTTCTTGACGAACCGCACTGATTGTGAGTATTAATATCCGATGTTGGATGGAAAGAATCTTTCGTGACTAACAAGTTTACACATCTGGAAATATAACATTGGACATTTGAAGGAGTAAAGTCAGGCAATCTACTGTTAATATAAAAAAAGAAGGTTGTCCTGATCCAAATTACAATAGTTTTGAAGGAGAAGAAGTTTGGCATCACTATTATCCGTAACATAACCAGAAATAAAAAAGTCGCCTATTATAATGATACACCAGTGATCCAATCACTAGTTTCTAAAAGATAGTCAAACTATTCATAGTCCCCAACTGAAGTATTTGATGGTATATAAATGACGAATAAAAAATTAGAAAAAGTGTCATTAAAATCTGATTTACATCCAATAATGTAAACGTTGTATGTTTTATAGGTCTTAAAAAAGCTTTTGATAGGGTAAGAAGAGAAGATGTATGGCAGAGCCTGAAAAGGAGAGGTTTAGAGAAAGGAATGATAGAGATGATTAAGGCATTGTATAAAAGCAACAAGAATAAGGTGAGAACTTCCAATGCAGAATCAGCTGAATTCGAATCGCAAATTGGATTAAAACAGGGATGCGTATTGAGCCCATTGTTATTCTCTATATTTATAGACGACGCTGTTAAAAAAGCTAAACAAAAAGGAAAAAATATGAAAGTAGGAAACTGGAAAATGAATGCAATTAACGTACAGGAACTAACGTTTGCAGATGATATGGTACTGATAGCACACTCGGAAGAGACATTACAGCAAAACTTGAAGATATACTAAGAAGAACTAACAAAGATAAGGAAAACAAACTCAATGATAATAGCAGCAGAAGAAAGAAAACATAGAATCAAAATCGGGGAAAAAGCATTGGAACAAGTTAAAAGTTACAACTACTTAGGAACAATCATTGAAGGCAATGGGAGAATAGAGAAAGAAATAAATGAGAGGATAGGGAAATCTGTAAAAATATATAACATATTGAGAAATTCGTTTCTGGATAAAAAAGAAATACCAAACACAATAAAGGCAGTGGTGTATAAAAGAGTGGTCAGACCAACATTAACATATGGTAGTGAATCATGGATAACCACGAATAGAATCAAAAGCAGAGTTACTGCCACGGAAATGAGATCCCTAAGAAGAATAGAAAGAGTAACTAGAAGAGAGAGAATCAGAAGTCTGGGTATCAAACCAGTAGAAGTGGTCATAGAAGAGAGACAACTGGGATGGCTTGGACATCTACACAGAATGGAAGAAGATCGAATCACAAAGAGGATATTTGAGACCAAAACAGAGGGTAAAAACAGAATAGGTAGACCCCGAAACACCTGGAAGGAGCAGGTGTATAGAACATTGGAAAAGAGATGTATGGGATGAATTGAAGACAAACAACTGGCTCAGAACAGGAACCTGTGGAAGATAAAAATAAGAAAATAAATAGTCCGACACCGCAAGGTACAAAGGACATAGGATTAAAAAAAGTTCAAGTTCCTCGCTGAAACAAGTATTTCACTCCCTCTGGTTATCTGATGTGCTTGCAAATTCTTATCACATTTAATTTCGGAATGTCAAGAAATAGTCATCATTCAAAAATGGCCCCTAATAATAATGTTTAAAATAAAACAGATTCCCGAAAAAATTACTAAAACCTAAATTAATATTTATTTAAACATCTATACTAAATAAATCCGATTTGACAGGTATACGGATTTCCTGATACGTATCTACTAACACCACAAGCCGAAGAATACTTAACTCACAAGAAACGTGGCCTAGAACTAACGAGGAGATTAGCAAACGACACTAGGGTAACGCAAACATCCATTTTATCACGAACATTCATCATACAACCCGCAATTTATTCTTGTTCAGGTTCTATGGGCGGATCCCCAAGAAGTCAAACAACGACAGAAACGAGATTTCAGAGAAGACCTTCTATCAGAACTTCCGCTGGTTAGAGTAAAAAGATTGAGCAGTGAAAGCAAGTTCTTGAAAAAGCCCTTTAGACCGAAGCTAAATAGACTTTTCAACGATGAATTGTGGTCACAGGAATGGTACTTGGTAAGTAAAATCTTCTGGATTACTTTTAAGAAACGTTTCTTTACAAAGAAAATGTTGTAGCAAGACACCAGGACTCGTCCAGACTTACCGAAGCTCGATTTGAACGTACTTCCGGTATATAAAGCTGGTATTACCGGAAAAGGGGTACGAGTTAGCATTTTAGATGATGGAATCGAACATGTCCATGATGATTTGAAAGATAATTACGTAAGTAACTGTGTAACGATGAGATTTTCGTTAAAAATCCTGGAAATCTATTAGGATCCTGATATAAGTTGGGATTGTAACGAAGACGATAGCGATCCTCTCCCAAGATACGAACCAACTCGTCAAAACAGCCATGGAACCAGATGCGCCGGGGAAGTGGCTATGAAAGCGAATAATAAAAAATGTGGAGTTGGAATAGCGTACAACGCTCGAATTGGAGGTAATTTTTATATAATTTACTTCTTGATCTTCCAATATCTATATTGCAGGTGTTAAAATTCTTGACGGGCTGGTGAATGATAGAATCGAAGGAACTTCCCTTGGTTTCGCTCAGCATCTAGTAGATATCTACAGCGCTTCTTGGGGTCCTAACGATGATGGACAGACCGTAGATGGACCTGGTCGCTTGGCGAAGGAAGCTATGGAAAGGGGTGTTAGAGAGGTACGCGAGATTTTTGGTATTCCTAAAAGATATTCAATAATAATTAATCAAAGGGACGTAATGGGAAAGGATCGATATACGTTTGGGCATCTGGAAATGGTGGAGGTTTCGGAGATAATTGCAATTGTGACGGCTACCTGGCGAGTCCATACACGGTCTCAATCGGTAGTGCCTCGCAAAAAGGGGAATTTCCTTGGTACGGTGAAGCATGTGCTTCAACGTTAGCTGTTACTTATTCTTCTGGAGCTTATCAAGATCAAATGATCGTAAGTTTAAATCTTAATCTATTTTATTTTGTTGTTTTTGTTGCAGCTTCGTATAACAGAGGGAATATATTGTCTCTCACATTGTGCCGATGCTACATTCAATTGTTAACACATGGGCTGAAAAGTCCCGGGCCTAAGAAAGAAAACACGGTTTTTTTTAACTTTATTCATCAACGTAATTTCCATCAAGAGCAGCGCAATCATTCCAGCGCCGCTCTAACATTTCCATCCCACTTTTGTAGAACGATTTATCTTTTGCCTCAAAATAGGCCTCAGTTTCAGCGATAACCTCTTCATTCGTGCGAAATTTCTTACCGGCGAGCATTTTTTTGAGGTCTGCGAACAGACAGTAGTCGCTGGGAGCCAAATCTGGCGAATACGGTGGATGTGGGAGCAATTCGAAGTTCAATTCATGTAGTTTTGCCATTGTTTTGATTGACTTGTGACACGGTGCGTTGTCTTGATGAAACAAAATTTTTTTCTTTGCCATATGCGGTTGTTTCTTTGCAATTTCGGCCTTCAAACGTTCCAATAACGCTATATAATATTCACTGTTGATGGTATTTCCTTTCTCAAGATTGTGGATGAATATTACACCACGCACATCCCAAAATACCGAGGCCATAACCTTTCCAGCCGATTGTTGTGCTTTCGGGCGCTTTGGACGAGGTTCACCAGTTGCTGTCCACTCAGACGACGATCGTTTTGATTCTGGAGTGAAGTGATGGATCCATGTTTCATCCATTGTCACATATCGACGCAAAAATTCAGATTTGTTACGTTTAAACATGGGCAAACACTGCTCAGAATCAGCAACACGTTCTTGTTTTTGATCAACAGTGAGCAAACGCGGCACCCACTTTGAACAGAGCTTTCTCATAGTCAAATGTTCATGCAATATAAAGCCAATACGTTCTTTTGATATCTTTACGATGTCATCTAACTCACGCAACTTCACTTTTCGATCATTCAAAACGATTTTGTGGATTTTTTTGATGTTTTCTGGTGTTACCGCCTCATTTGGACGTCCACTGCGTTCTGCATCATCGTGTCTCTACGACCATGTTTGAAGTCAGCAAACCAACGTTTTATTGTTGTTTCTGATGGAGCGGAGTCCCCATAACACTTTTCAAGACATTGCTTCGCTTGAACGGTATTTTTTCCCATCAAGAAGCAGTGTAAAATTAAAACACGAAATTGCTTTTGATCCATTGTTTTGAAAATAACAAAAGTAGCGTGACTCTTAGCACAATAACTCACAAACTAATGAATAGAATATTATGAAATTTTAACAGCTGTCTTTTGAAGGTTAGCACTAACTGAGAGAAGAGTGACTGCAATAAAATTAGCGTCATCTATGTGTTAGGCCCGGGACTTTTCAGCCCATGTGTTAAGTGTTTGGAATAACAAGCTTATTCATATATGCACAAATTTGTAATATCAAAAAAGGTAATATAAAGGGAAGGTTGTCAAAGCACAAAGGTCGGAAAATGGCTTGTATTACATTAAAACTAAACCATGATAAAGAAATAATAACGTGGAATCTGACTAAGACTAAGTGACTGCGGGAGCATTGAGGTGTTTGCTGGCATTCCTGTGATTCATCACCAGAAGGAGCTAGGTATTCTATTACATTTACTGATGAGTATTCTAGTTATATGAAAACATACTTCTTAAAATTCAAAAATGAAGACCTGGACGTATTCAAATGTTAAAAAAAAACGAACTTCAGGACAGCACAGGAAGAAAGATAAAGTGAAGATGTTGAATTTGATGAACATCTGACCTTCAGCTCCAATTATCTTACAAAATGATTAACTTTAAGAGCTTGAAATGGTGAAATTCCATTTAAACCACAATCACACAGAACAACGTCTACCAGACATAAATATAATTTTAAGGGCTAAAGTATTTGTCCACAATAAGACTTCAAATAAATATACATTCGAGGCAAGGGCTGAAGAAAGTATATTTATAGGTTATTCTGGTATAAAGCTTCGAGGATCAGAATGACGTATCATGAAAGAATGATAATTAGTTACGACGTAGATATATTAAATAAATTTGATAGGATTTGAATGGCTATCAAATAAAAGCTATGCTGTAACTCTAGACTGGAATACGCAATATCCACGTAGAAGTACAAGTGCAAGAAAATCACGAGAAAAAAATTATTTTATTAATCTCATGAGTCTGTAAGTAGGCCATATGAAGACAAAAAAAGATTAATAACAAAACGGGTAAGCCTTCAACATGTTAGAAATGAAGCATGGATATTGGTTGATGACAAACTGAACAGCAATAATATTGGTTGCAAGTTAGTGATAATAATAATTATAATTTATTAATCCAACAACAAAATCACTTGCAGAATATAATAATACATCAGATTACATTGTGCGAAATGTAATCAATTATTCCGTTTGCTCAATTACTGTTAAAAAAACCAACTCTCTTAACAACGATTGTAAGGACTGTGTGGTTATATAATTCATAGGTATATCAGTAAACTCCACTCAAACAATTTTATTAATTATTCGGAACGCAGCGTTTCGACAGCACGTGGACTCCCATTGTCAACCGTGTTACCGACTGAATGTAAAAACTGCATCACACATGCAAATGCAACATGGAATATACCAAATCGCATACAATGATTGTGATAAAATTTACATTGGACAAATTAAAAGGAGTATCGAAACGAGGTTCAAAGAACGTATTAGACACTATCGTTTCGATAAACTAGAACTGTGAAGCGTAGCAGAGCATATGGTAAAACCCGGACACATTATTGAATAGAGAACCACCCCCAATTGCACACTCGAGTCTTATGGATTTATTACTATGAGGCCCTGTTAAAGATACGGCTCGTTTTCGTTCCATCCTTTTCTGGAAATACACAAATTTCCGAGACCACCCACAGATTGTAAATAGTCATATGTAAGAATAATAATTTGCATGTGTGATACAGTTTTTACATTCACTCGGTAACACGGTTGATAATGGGAGTCCACGTGCTCTCGAAACGTTGTGTTCCGAATAATTAATAAATTTGTGGATCTATTGAATACATTAGAAAAGGATCGCCTATCCAATAGTTTTTACTGATTTAATTCCAGGCTACTACTGATCTGCATAACGAATGTACTATAAAGCATACAGGAACATCAGCATCTGCCCCATTAGCAGCTGGAATCATTGCTTTGGCTTTGGAAGTTAAGTAAGTACACTTCCAATTTACTCTCCCTCGGTTGATTACCAATATTTTCTGAATGCAGTCCTAATTTGACGTGGAGAGATATCCAACACCTAATCGTTTGGACATCAGAATTAGCTCCGGTTGCCGAAAATCCCGGTTGGCAGATAAATGCCGCTGGTCTATGGTTTAATACAAGATTTGGATATGGATTGATGAATGCGTTGGGTTTCGTAAAGGCTGCAGCCAATTGGACTTCAATACCAGAATGGCAAATATGTTCTATAAATTCGGAAACGCCGTAAGTAACATAGCGAATTGTAGGATTTAAAGTAGCATTGACGATTTCTTTGTAGTGAGAACGCAACTATAACTTCCGGTGTACCGTTTACTTTAGTAATCGACGCAAGTTCATGCGAGGATCAAGTGAATTATTTGGAACATGTCGAAGTGATTTCGAACATCGATTATCCCGTCAGAGGTGCTTTGGAGATCTCGTTAACTTCACCAGCGGGTAAAAACTTCATCGCAGCTTATATTGTGGCAAAAGAGTCTACGTACGCTTTATTTCAGGGACCAAAGTGCAGATCCTCGGATCGAGGAAGTTGGATAAGTCTAATTTGGGATTTAGGAACTGGTCTTTCATGTCTGTAATGACATGGGGAGAATATGCTTATGGTGAATGGAAAATAACAATTTACGACAAGGTGAAATAAATCCTCTATTAGATGGTTAATAAATATTTATAGTGGGAATTATTCTTACAGGTCAGTACTGTCGCTAATTTCGGAACCGCTGGTGATTTTCGTCTAGTCTTACACGGTACTAAGGAATTACCTGAGCATATGAAATCTGGTCCTAGGACTTATAACCACAACTACAATAGAGTGCATAACCGATTGAATGTTTTAAAATCCGATGATTACGATGTTGATGGTAACAGTATGTATAGGAAGATGTATAAACCCGAAAAGTTCAGACAGAAAGAAGAATTCTCTTTGAATAATCTAGAGTTCCTTGATGACGACTATTGGGATGCAAACGTGTACTTCAATAATGTTTATTAGATGTTATAGTGGTTATAAATTACTAATAAAGCTTATCATTACATATTTTTTGGCTAATTTGCTCTTGTTACTTATTATATAATATAGTCTGCCGATAGATTTATTATATACCAGGAGTATCCTCTACCTAACGCCTTCATTTTGAATATTCTCAAATGTATTATGTGAATATCCTCTGATAAAACCTGTTTGAGTTATGCTGTTAGCACAGCTTTGTAACCCCATGTAACTACAACTTTATCCAGCTTTAGCTGGTCATCTGTAATACAGCTGCGAGCAAATGTTATAGACAGGGTAATTTTTTTAGCGTTAGGATAAGACGAGAATCTCAAAACTAAAAAAAAAACATATAATTCGGTTTATAAGGTTCTTTTATTAAATAAATCAGTATTTAATGCTGCCTCCTCTAGCCTTAATTACAGTTTTAATTCTTTTAGGCGTAGTAGCTACCAGTTTGTAACATGTTTCTGGGGAAATAGACGCTCATTCCATAAACACTGTTTGCTTTAGGGCTTTTTTAGAGACATGGTTGTATTTACGAACCCTGTCCTTCAATATATGCGATATATTTTCAATAGGTGAGGAGTCAGGCGTTTGTGGGGTCCAGTCCAAAATCTTCACTTGGTTATCAGTAAACCATTTCATTACAGGTCGAGGCTTGTGGCAAGGGGCATTGTCTTGCTGAAAGTAATACTCCTCTGAGTCCATATCATAAAATCTGACAATTGATGGTTCGAGAACCTCTTCCAACATCCCTATGTAGCGTGCCCCGTTCATGCGACCCTCGCTCACATGGACTTCCCCTGCACCTTGTGTAGACAAATCATAATGCTTCCACCGCCGTATTTAAGAGTAGGTAAAATACACTCTGGGGAAAATGCTTCGCCGGACCTCTTCCGAACATAACTTACTTCGGAAATGCTGTGCACCTGCACAGAATAAACGAAGGACGTTAACATTTTGAATATTTCTATTTTGGTGAGAAATGTAGGGGCGCTGAGTTATTATGTATATTACAAGGATTATGAAATATTTTTAAGCACATACGTCTATATTAGATTCATCGGACCAAAATACTTTGGCCCAGTCATCTACAGTCCAATCTCGGTACTTCTTTGCCCACGAAAGCGTTGCTTGCGGTGTAGCTCGGACAGCAAAGGCTTGTGTCGCGGTTTCCGCGCACGTAAATTCGCCGCAGTTAACCTTCTTCTTACCGTAGATTATGATACTCTCCAGTCCTTTGGTAGCGGCTAATTGTGTTTTGCACTGCACAACGCGAACATTTTATTGTCTTAGCAATTTTTATTTGTGATAATCCTTGTTTGTGCAATAAAATAATCTGGCATCGTAAACCCTCAGATATTTGGGGCTTTTTTTGTCATATTGTGTATACACAAACTTACAAAAGAAGGTCCGCCCTCTAAATGAACTTTTGAAACCGACAAACGACGTTTCTTTTTCTACGCACAATATATTAACCTAAAAATTTTACTTTCTGTCTTATGTAGCATCGTAATTTATATTTTCTAGGAAGTTCTACTTTCCATAACGACCACGTATAGGTTCGCAGTACCCTTGTTCTAAGAAGCGCTACCTGCTGCGCGGAACACATGTTTGATTAGGGTGCCTATAACATTTGCTCGCAGCTGTATAGCTGTAAATCTATTCCAGAATTTGATCTGTTTCTGTAGCAGCTCGAATTCAAGATGCGTCAATTCGTAAACTATTTTCCAAGAAATTCGAATTATCCATCACCCTTTTTGTGAAGGACGTAAAGAAACATTTATTTAGATTTAATTTTAAATTAGTATGCTGCCACCAGGTATGAATCTTGTCCAGAATACATTCTAGAAAGTCAACACCAGTGAAGGAGTTAACACTGAAATTTTAATATCGTCAGTATAGGCTAATAAAGGGCAGTTAATGGACTTTAGATCATCGATATAGATATTAAAGTGGAGTGGGCCAAGGTTTGATCCTTGCGGTACTACAGATGTGGAATAGAAAGTTCGAGATTTAAATCCATTAAAATAAATATAATCAGCTCTGAATTAGTTTTAGAAAATTCCCGGTGACACCGAAAAAACTCAGCTTCTCTAAAAACTTATGATGATCTCTTAGGTTAAAAGCACAAGAAGAAATAGTATAAGATGGTCTCAGCTATTATTTGGGAAGTCTGCGCCAAGTTAGTTCATAGATATAGTTTTGTACCGTAAAAGACACGCGTATAAAGTAAGCGTTCAAAAACCTTTGCAAAAGAGGAAATTACTATTACTATTACGCTTTTTTAAAGATTTGCGAGATTCTAGTAACTTTCCATGTATCAGGAAACGTACAGGTGTGTACTAGATGCTAGTGCGCTAGATTAGAAATCATACACAGATGAGTAGCAAATATACCAGCACAATCCGTCACAAAGAAGCAAGGAATATCATCATCACCTACAGCAAATTTCTTCTTTTAATTTTTAATGCACGGCATTACTTCATCTACCGATTACAGATTGCAAACACGATGGTGGTAAGTTAGAATCTCTATCTGGGAGATTAGAGTCAAAAGAGGCAGGTAGGAAATCACTAGAGAATAATATAGCGAAAGTATCAGCTGCTGATGTTGGGTTACTATATTCGGTAGCAGCGTCATAAACTTTTTCAGAAATTATGGTAGCGTTCTGCTTAGAGCGACTAAATTTCTAGAAGGAACATGAATCTTTTGTAAGAATAAGTTCGCTATTACGAACGCATGAACTATAGACCAAATTAATGTCCACCATAACTAATCTGTGTGGTCTTTGAAGCTCCATTCGTTTTCCATTTTCCTTGCCTTTAGTTTTAGTTTTCTTTTTAAATTGTAGGAAAAACCAGGGAGATACCATGTCTTGTGATTTGAGGAAAGACAAAATCCTCTGCAGTTAGGGTAACATTTTGGTGATTTTCAAGGAATAACCAGTTAGTTATAGATAAATCTACAAAGTCTTTTTACGACAATCTACTTTTACCTTTCTTACAAAATAAAAGCTTTTAAAGTTTACTTAAGCTAAATAAATGCAAAATACACATCTTCCTTTCCTTTTAACATTTATTGTAACAAAAATAATTTATATTACAAGGTGTGGATAAAGATATAATTATACTGATTATTATTTAACAATGTATATATGTATATATATATATATATAGCTAGAAAATTTATACATTCATAATAGCAGCCAAAATATTAATGGCGAAGAAAGTTAAAATTGGTCAGAGACATCTACAAACGGTAATAATGGCACGTATCTGAAGGATGAATGCAGGTCGAAGGTCTGGTTCTGTTTTTTACATTCTTTTTTAAATATCATATAAGTTGTTATCATAAATATCTCGAATTTAATATATGTATTACAGTACATTTCTTGTAGATATATAATATATAGAATTATTTTTAATAAATATAAATTTGGGCAAAAATATTTAGATACGATGAGGTGTATGTCCCTTTAGGATTTGCCATAGGATCTATATTTCCATTGATTATCTTCTTTTAGTTTCAAAATTGTGTTTAGATGTATTGATAAATGTGAGAAAGATGTTAGAGAATCAATTTCTTTTAGAGACAATTTTGATAATTCATAAGTCACTCAATTTGAATAAAGTATCTTTTCCTTAAGTTTCTAAGTGTTGCAGGACTGAGAAGGTTGATTGACAGACTTTTTATTCTTCGGAAGCCATTTTATGCCACATCCTTTGCTCTTTCTGGAAGGCAATTCGAATAATGAAACTGGTAGGGATTTGTGAATGATGATAACCAAACCTAGAATTCTACTTTCGCCTTAAATAATTTAGCTGGAGATATTTTAAATACCACAAGATTGTTTGGGAAGCCTCAAAAATATCCTGCAAATCAACTAAATTCTATTCTTTAGGCAAATTTCTTGTAAAAAGTTTAGGTTCTTTAATGCCTCACCAAAAATCATTCGCAATTATTCGAATGTATCTATATAGTGTAGACGGTAAAGCTCTTTTTAACTTAAAGAAGTGCTTAAATCGGCCAGAAAATGTTTTAAAACAAACTCAATTTAGAATCGTCCAATCTAAATTACATCAGACAATGTTTATCTGTTTTTTATGGCACCAAAGAAGTGTGGAATTGCAGTTAAGTTAATTGAATGAATAGATGTATAGTTTGCAAATATTTTGCAGAGGCTATGCGATGAATGTAAAAGTATTTTGTAAGAGAGTCAAAAAAATGTGATCAAAAGCTATCCGGGACTATTTGAGGATATCTAATTCAAAAATCACCAACTATATTACCAGACAAAAAGTTTCCAACATTAAACTTAATAAACAACGCAGATTTTGCTTTGTACAAAACTAAAAAAATATCTGAAAGGATCAGATTAAATGGCAAACTAAAATTAATCATACACACAGCATCTCTTGCCTTTCTTTTATCAAATCATATAAATTTTTGGTTACTTTTTCATTCCAATGTTCTAAATAAACCTTGGAATTTTACCTTTTTTTCACCGTACTACACAAATGAAAGTCCTCTATCTTTTGCAGCTCATAAACTAGAAATTTAACAACGCTGAGAAATTTTATACCATGTTTTTTGCTCCCTTGGGCTATAGCTTGAAAAATTAAAGGAGCAGAGGCCAACAGATGGTGGTAATCGATTTTAGAGCTTGCTTTTGCTCAAGAAACGGTAAATTTTCGAAAGATCACATAGGGATGCAAGGAAATCAAGTTTGGTCTTGTGATTTTTAAAATCTCGCCAAAAATTATTCGGGTAAATTTACTAGAAAATGGGTAACATTAACAAGCAAATAAAAAAATTTTGTCAGTATTAGATGAGGTTTTAGTATTGCATCGAAGTAAATGAATATATAATTTTAAATAGGAACTTAACCCCGATGTGTTTTAACGTGTTTTTTCATGGCTTCTTCGGTAAAAATTAAAAGTTATTATGCTAATAATTCTTTTAATAAAGACGAATTTAATAAGAAAATTTCAAACACCATGACAAAGAAATATTTACATAAAATAACTTTTATTTCGGGCAGTACATTAACCTATTAAAGCTTTATTAAGTTAAACCGAGAAAAATACTTTTCTCCCAACAAAGTAGTTAAAGAGGTCTTTAATAATCCTCTGGCAAATCCTTAAAAGAAAATACTCATCGCAACATGTACTTTTATCTTTTTTTTTTGTCGTATAATATATAGAATTAAATACTTCCATCTTTATTTAAACATTGAGATATGTTTACGTCATAAGATTTTCAATCTATATAGGCAGGTTCGTCTACAACGAGTTATTTCATGTGGGATGGGAGGCTTCATGTTAAATTGCAGTAACCGCAGCTTCGTCGTCTTCCTTTTCGCCTTTCTTCATTTTCCTGGTCGATCTTTCTTCGCACGGTATCTGAAAATTTTAAAGTGTTGTATTAGAAGTAAAGATTTAATAATTTATTTTATATTTCCAATAGTGTTTACCTGCGACAGCCCTTTTTCCAATTGCGGTTAAGCTTTCGTACAATTCTCTCATCGGATTTACGTCGGCTCCTAACCCGTGGGCCCAGATAAGCATCACACGAAAGCCATGCTCTTTGTAGCTGGAGGGACCTAGATCAGATGAAGAATCATTATAAGATTATACTATATCTGTAATGGAAAATTTTCACAATATACAAAAAAGGTGATGCTGATGATCTGGATAGTTGGTAAGCCAATAAGTTTACTTACAGCTTTTTCAAAAGTTTTTGAAAAGGTTGTATGTACCGACTATATAACTTATTCAATAAATATAATTTGCTTCCAGGTACTTAACGTTATTTGTGCAATGCCTAATTGCTAATAGCTTAATTCTTAATCATAGTGAAACCAACATCATGCTTTTAAAAGCGAAAGAAATCAATGATCCTGAGCTTTTGTGTCTCGATAACCATGACTATGAGATACAACATTCAGCACGTCTTTTGGGCCTTGCTGTGGATAACTGTCTCAGATGGTGTAGTCATATAGCTTTGGGTTTTAAGAAAGTAAGTAAACTTCTTGTTATTGTGTACGAATATTATGGTGGTTACGGTAGTTAGCGCTGACGTACTAGGACTGGTTTATTCTTGTGTCTGCTATTCGCATTTAAGGTTTGAGTTCATCTATTAGGGAACTAGTAGAGAACTCGATCGTATTTTCGTTAGTCAAAAAAAAAAGGCCTGTGTTTAATGTTGTGCCTCAATTACAATCAATCTTGCCCACCATACTAGACACAGAATAAATTATTGCTGCCCCAAATATAGGCTACAGCTGACTGAGTTTAAAATTTTACAATAGTTTGCCTCATGCGATACAGCAAGTAACTAGCAATCTTGTATTTAAAAAATCAATTCACGTATTGCTGTTAAATATTGTATCTTATAGCATAGATGAATTTCTACATTCGGGACTACTACGTGGATAAATATTATTTATGTATTTATTTATTGTAACTTTACCTTGGTTACATTTATATAATACATTTTCCCTTTGACGTTTTGTTGCGATTGCAATTAAAATTTGTATTTCCCGCTATGTATGTTAGATATGGTACTAGTTGGTAGAACTGTAATAGATATAGTTGTTGTTTGATGTTTAGTTCGTTCATGTGTTAAGAATATGTATATAAAAGTACGTGTATAGTTTTGTAAGTTCTTTGTTATGCACTAAATATTTCGACTTGCGCTGTTTCCAAATATATTTATATATACAGTGGCCTATAGTCCTTATGTTTACACGCAATTAAACCTGCAAAAAGGAAAACTAACACGTTTGACTTTGTAGGAGTACTAAGAACCAATAAAATATTATTATCACTATTATTATTATAGTGATAAATCGATTTTACACCTCTACCTATTTTGTCATACAAGAAAATGCTTTAGCTTTCGTATTTTTTTTTAATCTTATGTCCTTTGTACCTTGCGGTGTCGGACTATTTATTTTCTTATTTTTATTTTCCACAGGTTCCTGTTCTGAGCCAGTTGTTTGGCTTCAATCCATCCCATACTTCTCTTTTCCAATGTTCTATACACCTGCTCCTTCCAGGTGTTTCGGGGTCTACCTATTCTGTTTTTGCCCTCTGCTTTGGCTGCAAATATTCTCTTTGTGATTCGATCTTCTTCCATTCTGTGTAGATGTCCAAGCCATCCCAGTTGTCTCTCTTCTATGATCACTTCTACTGGTTTGATACTCAGACTATTAGTGATTGTCGTGTTTCTGATTCTGTCTCTTCTAGTTACTCCTTCTATTCTTCTTAGGAATCTCATTTCCATGGCCGTAACTCTGCTTTTGATTCTATTCGTGCTTATCCATGACTCACTACCATATGTTAATGTTGATCTGACCACTATTTTATACACCTCTCTCTTTATTTTTTTTTGGTATTTCTTTTTTATCCAGAAACGAATTTCTCAATATGTTATATATTTTTGCGGATTTCCCTATTCTCTCATTTACCTCTTTCTCTATTCTCCCATTGTCTTCAATGATTGTTCCTAAGTAGTTGTAACTTTTAACTTGTTCCAGTGCTTTTTCCCCGATTTTGATGCTATGTTTTCTTTCTTCTGCTGCTATTATCATTGTGTTTGTTTTCCTCGTGTTTATCTTTGTTAGTTCTTCTTGGTATATCTTCAAGTTTTGCTGTAATGTCTCTTCCGAGTGTGCTATCAGTACCATATCATCTGCAAACATTAGTTCCTGTACGTTAATTGCATTCATTTTCCAGTTTCCTACATTCATATTTTTTCCTTTTTTGTTTAGCTTTTTTAACAGCGTCGTCTATTAATATAGAGAATAACAATGGGCTCAATACGCATCCCTGTTTTAATCCAATTTGCGATTCGAATTCAGCTGATTCTGCATTGGAAGTTCTCACCTTATTCTTATTGCTTTTATACAATGCCTTAATCATCTCTATCATTCCTTTCTCTAAACCTCTCCTTTCCAAGCTCTGCCATACATTTTCCCTTCCTACCCTATCAAAAGCTTTTTTAAGATCTATAAAACATATTGTATTTCCTTTCCTTTCCCTATTAGTTTTTCTCCTAATTGTCTGATTACAAATATTAATTTTTCTAAATCCATGTTGAGTATCTTCTAGTATTGTTTCCAGTTTCTCTCGGAGTTTTTTTTCTAGTATTCCTGTCAATAGCTTTCGTATATAACACATAAAATATTTTCTGGTATATATATGATACGCTGCTTCATTTTTTACGAAAGAAAATACATCGCAGGGTCCCGTAATAGCACGATATACATTTTTTACGTAGCCGACACGAAATATTACCTGTATATTGATGCTCGATGGCCCTTATCTGCTCCTCTGTGAAGGCCCAATGATGCGCTAACCTCTTCCATTCCCCCGGGCCGAGTTGTTTGTACGCCAATTTATAGAGGACCTCTCTAAAACGTTCACTTTCCTTGCCTTTGACTTCTTCCTTGCTATTTTTCCATCTTCTGCGTGCTGTATTGAGCACCGGTTTTAAAGTGTTATCCTTTTTCCCGTTGCTGGGATCGTCCTGGAAAGAATGTTATAAAAGGTTTGATGTATAGCAGGTATTGTATGTTTGTTCCGTGTTTAAGATTAATATACAGGGTGTATTATGTCGAATTCTGGTTAAAAAGGATATACACTACCGCTTTTTTTATTGCACTAACAAAAAAAAAAAATTAGCCAGTCATTCATAAATTATTTCAAACACCAACCGGTATTGAGAGACAATGCGAAAATGTTGCGAAACATTAGACAAATCGAATTCTGTCTGGAATCTCCAACACTAACAAAATAAATAACCGACATCCTTAAGGCCATAGGAAATCGTTTCCTGGTAGAATTCAGCTAATTATAAATTTGTTTAATTGGCACTGTCGCGTTGAAATTCTTCAACGATTCGTTATTTGTTGGCGAGAAGACAAAACATGAAACGTTATTATGGTATCAAGTTAAAATATCCATATCAAGTACATGTTTTGTTTGTTTAACAACTTTATACGTTCGATTACGTGTGTGTATATTTGCTTAGTACGCGGTTTTCACAATTGTTTTGAGCTGATTGTTGTAATTTTAAGGACGGAAAACATTAAATAATATACACTACCGCTCAAAAGTGTTTAGGCACCCCTGTTTTCATGGATTATTCATATAGTATTATGTTTACCGAAAAAACATTATTATAAAATGAAATACGTATTTAAAATATAGTTCAATAAGATAAACACCCATTATATCGCATAAGGTTTACTATCATTTACCTACACTTGGTCGGATTACCATAAACTGTTTATTGCGGTACAATTACAATAACAATCCCTCTGAATTTACTGAGTAAATTTAGTCATCTGTTAGATTGTAGGTGATAATGTTTAAATTACCTTCCTAGAAGATTATAGTGAAATCTGTAACCTATGGTCAGTTGCAGTGTGGTATTTACTCTATTCACGTCGTGAGCGAAATATCGTGTTACAATTTTTCAAACTGCCTCCGCAAAGAGAAATTAGTACGGAAATACGTGCGCTTATAATAGCTTACCATAAAAGTGGCATAAGTATTCGACAAATTGCCAAAAAATAAAAATACACCACGCTACGGTTGACTATAACGTAAAAAAATATCGGGAAACTGGCAGTTTTCTTAATAAAAGACGGAGTGGAAGGCCAAAAGCGACAAGGTCTGTAGATGATCGCAGAATAGTGGTTACCAGCAAGTTAAATAGACGCAAAACAGCCCCAGAAATCACCGCAGAATTAAATGTTGCTCGCCAAAACTAGTCAGTGTTTCTACAGTCAAACGTCGCCTACAGAAAGCCGGGCTCCATAGACGTATTGCGATGAAAAAGCCATTACTACGCAAACAAAACAAGCAAAAGCGACTTAAATGGGCTCGTGAACACCAACACTGGACTATAGAAGAGTGGAACAACGTCCTATGGACGGATGAGTCCAAATTTGAGCTGTTTGGAACCCGAAGACGGATATCCGTAAGAAGATCTGTGGGTGAACGTGCCAGAGAAGAGTGTATTGCTGCTACCGTGGAGCATGGTGGAGGTTCTATCATCATTTGGGGCTGTTTTGCTGGCACTAGTGTAGGGGACATTGTGAAAATTGACGGTATATTAAAAAAAGAAGGCTACCGCGAAATTTTGGGGAACCACGCAATACCTTGCGGAATTCGACTTTTGGGTCAAAATTTTATTTTCCAGCAAGATAATGACCCAAAACATACCTCTAAATTATGTAAAGACTATTTACGCCATTTAGAAGAGGAAGGAACTCTCAAAATTATGGAATGGCCTCCCCAGAGCCCCGACTTGAATCCAATCGAGTTACTATGGGAAGAACTAGATCGGGAAGTACGGAAATCGGCTCCGACATCAGCTACTGTCGTGTGGAACAAATTGCAATCGAGTTGGACCTCAATAACACAAGAAACTCTGGCAAAACTTATTGCGAGAATGCCTCGATTGTGTGCTGCAATTATTAAATCAAGAGGAGGTCACATAGATGAAAGCAAAATTTAAATTAAACGTTTTAATTTTCACATTTATTCAATATATTTTTATTCATGTACGTGTATCTGTACATAAAAAATAAATATTATTAACATTTCTGCTGAGTTCTTATACATTTTTGCTGTCTGTGAGAGTGCCTAAACACTTTTGAGCGGTAGTGTATATACATATATATATATATATATATATATATATATATATATATATTTTTTTTTCAATCTAACTACTTATTCTCAATATACCTAAAGATTTTTGTGGTAATACAGGATGAACTTCATGATACTACGTACTTACGTATGAAACTGATCGGAATATTTAGTACAATATGTCGTATATAATAACGCTTGATGTGAAGAAAATAAATATATAATATAGGATATATTTCTACAAGTTAACAAAGTCGAGAAATATAACGAAATTTGCGGGAGTATTAATAGAAACCGCAAAAATACGGTCTCATTGTCTAAGGTTAAGTGACGCTTAAATGCAGCGAGTTAAAAAGGACAAAGAAGACCTACACTGTTTCGATGTAATTGGGGTTCGAAACACAGAAATTGATATTAAGAAGGTAGAGCGATAAATCCAAATTTCAGATTTTTTAAACGAAGAATTTTTATTGGAAGGATATCGAAAAGAAAAATATTCTAAGCTATTGTGACTTATGCAAAATATGGTCAAAGTTTAGTGATGATCTGAGATTGTTTTTCTGGGAATAAAGTAGGAAATTTGGCATGAATTGAAGGAATATTGAGAAAGGAATAATAAAAAAAAGAGATTTTGTATAAGCGTATGATTTCTTCTGGTTTATGGTTGATTCGGAGCTCGATAAAATTTTTCAATATCTTGTAAAAGGTTTTTACAACAGAAAGAAGAAATATATAGTGCGATTGCCACAATCACTAGACCTCAATACTATACAGAAATTGTAGAAGGACATGTACGTCAGTGGACACCAAATTCAGTAAAGCACATCTATTTTGAGCGGATTAAAATTAACCTGAAAACTTACTATAAATTACTAGAAAAAAGAATGCTAAACCACAGCTGAATTTATAATTTACAATACAATACACCAGCAAATATACACATTTCCTTTAATCAAATTCTAATACAAACTACTCAAGATGGTCTTACTTTTTTGAGCGAGAGTGTATATAGTTCCATCGATTTCCATCCATAATAGGACGTACATGATTTTCTCCCTTAACAAAGCACTATTCTTAATTAAGGTGAGCGTTGCGTTTCATGGGAAAACTAAAAAGCCCTTGTTCAATTCGCTCAGCTGAAAGATGATACCCACTCGGATTCGAGATAGCGGACAAATTCTTTCATTAAAAATAATGAGAAATAACTCCCTTGAAACTTTGCCTTCCGGTTCCGGATGCCGAGAGTAAATTATGCAGAATTCGAGTAAAATACTGCGATAATTGAATAATAGCGGATCTCGTAATACGCGGGAGAAACGTCTTCTTCGGTTTTGTGTTATCTTTATTATGGATTGTTGTTATGAAGTGAGATGGATGTATTTTGAAATAAAAAATACAGTGAGTGACGCGCAAGCCGTAGGAATTTTTTTAATCAAGCGTTAGATTGAGCTGAAGCAAAAGACATATTATATTCCGATATTCTAGTGCTCCGTGAACTACGGGCAATGGCATTAGAAAATATCAAGCGTAAATTTACGGCAAACGAAAACAAGATATAATTTTTCACGATAATGTAAAATTTATTTTTTATTTTTTAATATTATATGTATTATGTTATCCATTGTTCATAATTTATTTTTTAATAAACATATATATTTTCTTTTACGCAATTTCTTTATAAATAAAATAAGCCTCGCTAATGTAAACTTTCACACTACACATAAATACAGTGAAATCTGCTTTGAACGGATACCAACGGGATCAACTGAAGATGTCCTTTCAGGAGGTGCGTCCGCATAAAAGAAATATGTAGTAGATACAACAAAAATCGTCTTTTAACGAAAAATGAATATATTAAAGAAACTGGCACATTTAAATCGTATATGTATATAAATGTTTTTAAAATAAATAAGAAACTTTAAACTTAAGAAAAAAAGTTTATTTCCTTTAGATATATACATACAAAGTATAATATATGTATGTACATAGATACATAGATGTAAAATTTCATATATTGTTGTTTGTCTTCTCTTTATCTTTAAAATGGCGTCTTGAAATCGTATTTCTAATTTAGAAAGAAGCTCCAAAGCCTCTGTATCTCCGTGATTTTCGACAAAACTTTTGAGCTGCTTGGTCAGGGTTATAGCTTTACCATAATTTGGGATAGCTTCTGTTGGCACTGGAACCTCATCGACATCAGAATCTTCCGAAAGTTCTTGTATTTCAACTGGATTTGCAATTTCTTGTTCTGAATCTGGATCTTAACCGTACAAATCTTCATCTACGTTCAAAAAATCATTAAGGTTTTCATAATCCGTCAATTTCAATAAATTCTTATTTTTGAGGATATCTGAAAGTACACTAAGAGGCAAATCATCTTCTAGGTCAAATGTATCAGCCTCAGTTAACTGGTCTTCACTTTGCACATTTACATGATTAAATCCTGCTTTGCGGAAGCAATTCTGAACTGTCTCTTTGGTTACTTGATCCCAAGCGGTTTTTGCCAAATAAACTGCGTCCAGTGGTGTAATGTTCTTTATTAACTCAAAAGCTGTACCAGCAGTTTCAATGCTTACTAGCAGATGTTTAAGTGTTAGACTTCGATAATAAGTTTTAAAATTCTTTATAATCCCCTGGTCAAGTGGTTGACAAGCTGATGTACATTTAGGGGGTAAAATAATATTTTTATATTATTTGAGCGAACGTCTTTCGGATGAGGTCCCGCATTGTCTAAAAATAACAAAATGTTTCTTTTTTCTTTAGCCATTTTCCAATCTAGGTCTTGCAACCACTCTGTCATAATTTGTCCTGTTATCCAAGCTTTCTTATTGTATTTCCAAGTTACAGGCAGGTTATTTATATTAATGTTTTTAAAAGCTCTGGGTTCAGCTGCCCTACCAATGACTAGGAGTTTTTCTTTTTCAGCCGCCACATTTGCACAATGCAAAATTGTAAACCTCTCTTTGGGATACTTACCCCCAACACATTTTTCCTTCTTTAATGTGAGCGTTTTGTAGAGTAGAACCCTAAAATACAGGCCCGTCTCATCGACATTATAGACGTCTCTCGCTGAATATCCCTTAATCAAAGAAGGAATTTTTTTTAAAAACCATGAAACATCTTCAGCATTAACCAAAGCTCCTTCTCCCGAAATCGCTTTAAATCTTATATTGTGGCGGCTTCTAAATTTATTGAGCCAACCAGAAGAAGCGGCTATTTCTCTTGCTTTACATCGTATTAGCGGACCCAAAAGAAAAAAATATGTCTTTTGCGTTTTGTCACGACAAACCAATTGGTAATTTCACTTTTTTTATCTATTTTAGAATTTAATATGAAAAGAAAATCAACGCATTAATACAAGAAAACCTTATCTAAAAAAATCATATGCATACCTGTTACAGGAATCCCCTTATGACGAGCTGCTGTAAACCAGTCATAACACAATGTGTCAATTTTAGTACCATCACCCGTCAAAAAGCTTCTTTTTTCATTCAAATTACTGTTCGACATCCATTTGTTTAGAAGGATTTCTTTATGTTTAATTATATCTGCAGCTTGTGTTTTTCCAATATTAAAACGCTTGGATAAGTTCCTTACACTTAATTTCTCTTTAATGTAAACTTCAACAATCTCAATTTTTTGTTTAAGCGTGAGAATTTTTCTATTTGGAGCAATTTCTACAATGAATGTGTCGCCCACTGTGTCTTTTCCGCATAGACATCAGACTAATATTGAAAACAGATTCAATCGAAAGCGTACACCCAAAGAATAAGAACGGTAAATCCCCGACCAACTTGCGGAAGTCCCTAATTTACGCCAGATAGAAATGCACGACATAGGCTGTGTTTGTACCGAAAGATTAAAGTCCCAGCGAAATTGGCGCGCGGCGCGATTGAGAAATACAATAGTAATACTCTCGATATAAAAATAAGATAAGGCGTTTCTTTTTATTTTATTTTATGTACGGTTGAGAGAACATTTTCTCGTGTCCGCGTCCGTTCAAGAGAATGTCCGTCCAAGAAAGAGTTAATACAATAGAAATTATATGAGAACCGGTCGGGACCATGAGAAACTGCCCGTTTAAGGGAGGTGTCCGTGTAAGAGGGGTGTCCGCGAAGGAGAATTTCACTGTACATGTTTTTATTTGTGAATATTGGATTAGAAGATGGCAAACTGACAATGTAAACGGTTATTTTATTCTTCCGGTGTACATTTACTAAAACAAATTTTAGTTCAGTTTGAAGTAAAAACGGTTTCTTTTCTTTACAATCATACTTCGTATTGATTTTCCTTTGAAACAATTTATTATAAACACAGCTAAATTTAACCGGCCTACTTCTTTTTATCAATTTTCACTCCAATACTGCACGCAAATAAAAGTGTTAAGATTAACATCCTACTAGATTATCACCCCCTTATCTAACTCTATGTATTCACTCGAGCCGTTAGAATACACACTTTAATTTTACAAAAGCACGCAGTGCCTAAAGCGCTGGCCCTAAATGCCGTCCCAGATGCTCACTTCCTTAAAGTTTCAGCGTGTACCCCTTATCCGTACCGATATATACATACCTGAGTTGGATAGTCGAGTCTAGCTGTTTTAATTATCATATCAACTATCGCCGTAAAGCTGCCCCTGGCGGCGATATAAAGCGGTGTCCGACCGCCCTGCTCCCTTTGTTCGATGTTAGCCCCTGCCGCCAAAAGGACCTTGCAAATTTCGGTGTGACCCATTTCAGCGGCTATGTGAATCGGTGACTGGAGCCTCTGAAAACGTTCGAAAGGGTTTAATCGTTGCGTAAGGGATCTGTTTAAATATATAATTACAGGTCGAGTTGGAGTTTGAATTTGTTCGGGTTTGATTTATTAGATTTTTTGTTTGGGGAAAATTAAATAAGGTTTGTTACAGTATTTATTTAAGATACGGTATAAAAATATAGGTCACATCATTGTCAAGTTCATTTGGTAAAAGATTTTGAAGACGGACTTGACGCCTATTAGAAGATCTCGTTCAAAGAATCTTGTACAGGGTAGCACAGAGAAAGGGAAGTTTTGAATGTGGTAGCGACAGTCTTGTGGAGTTGGTAGAAAGGTGGGACCAGCAAGTAGGTTATTTAAGACGATATTTAGGATTCTGTAAAACATGAAGGATATTAAGGAAAAAATGTTTAGTTTTCAAGTAGACACAAACTAACAGCATAATTGTATATACGAGGGTCGCTCTCTTTGCTGTATTTTCAACCCCCTCACAGTAAAATTACAGTGGTGTTATAAAAGGTGCGCAACTAAGTTCCCGCAGTTTTTTTCTTTTAATGAAAATGCAACGTTTTTGTGAAAAAAATGGTTACAAATGAATGATTCAAAATATTGTTCATCGCTAGCAATAACTTTTTTCCCATCTTTCTGGCAGAGCTCGAATACCGTTGCTGTAAAAGTCTTCATCTTTCGAAGTTATCCACGAATCTGCTGATCAGCCATACCATGTGCGATCGAACGGAACAAATGGTAATGGGACGGCACAATGTATGGGGGATATGGCAGGTGGAGCAGGACTTCCTATTTGAGCTTTTCCAGGTAGGTTTGCTGTAGAATAACTTTTTCATGCCTCTACTCGTATTATGGCTGCCTTTCGCGCAGTGCTCGGCTAAATCGCATCAATTAAAGTCGATACCTTTCCCCAGTGATGGCTTCGTTCGATTTCAACAGGGCAGAATAAATATTGCCGACCTGGTTCTACCAAATATACAGCATAACTTTCGCAGCGTCAATATTCGACCGAGCCGACGACGTAGAAGCATGACTGGGCAGTTTCCATGCCTTTCTTTTCTTTGGGTTGCTGTAATGATTCCATTTTTCATCACCCGTCACGATGCGATGAAGAAAATCCTTCGTTTTTCGCTACCGGAGCAGTTGCAACACTTTGAGGCACAAACTTGATATTATGTAGATATGATCTACAAATATCAGCTTTTACAGTATTTACATGAAGTAGGATTCAATATAATTGAAACCAACAAACTTTTGGTTGAAATCTTATACGATTTTAAGGATGTACATAGGTATATTTGAGCGAATTCGTAATTGTACTTACAGAATTTAAGCTGTTTAGATCGGCGCCCTTATTTATAAGAATATCTACAGTATCCACTTCATTGGCCTGGCAAGCTAGGTGTAGAGGAGTATTTCCAGTCTGCAAACGTGAAACGAAACATCAAATATTAGCACAGAGTTACCAACACCAGCACATTTATCAATCGGATTCATTTCGTCTCCTTTTCTCTTCATTAAATCGTGAATTCGTTGAATTAGTGAGTAGAACCAAATTTACCTTTCACTTTTACGTGATTATTTCAAAAACGGTCATTAACACTTTCCCAATGCAAGATTTAAGTATTTAAATGAGGTAACGACGTCAATTGTCAGAAGGCAACTTTACCCTGTGCTTTTAATAATTAATTTGTTCCTCGTGTAAGCTCTTTTAACTGTCAATTGCAAGCAAGTAAAAACGACGCTTCGGCTTCGCAAAATTTCCCTTTTAAAAGTTCCATACAACGACGACGGCTTAGCAAGAACAACAAGAACGGGAACATGAAAATAACGATAACAACGACGGTTTTCGTGTACTTTGTTTCGTTAGCTGCCTTCAGCGGACGGAAGCTTAAGAAATTAATTACGTTAGTTTTCGTTATCGGGTGGAATACGAGTAAAGGTGCTGAGACGACGTTTTCGCTCGAGGATGAAAATTTGAAAGAAATTATAAAGCTTATGGTCTGACGTATATTCTCTTGGTAACGTAAAATTGTATAGAAAGCTTTAGATAGCTTTAGGGAATCGAAAAAAGGAGTATATTATTGGTATAAGAGTGTACATACGTGCCACATATAAATGGTGAAGCTGAAATTCAACCAAGTGAAAATTTAGAAAGCTTGATATAGAAACTACATCGAAAAAAACTGGGTAGAAACTTGTGCTCCTGTGGATATATTAATGGCATAATACCGGGCTTCCATTACATCTAAATAATACTTCAAATATCTTGAATTGAATTTAAGAAAGTGAAAACCATATTGAGTCCACCAAAGAGTATTGAGTCATACGTCTTTGAAAAGGTCTTAGGATAATTAGTAACCTTTTGGCGCTTTATTATTTCAAGTCGGATAATTTTTTTCCAAGTTACGTCCTTTTAAAGTGTGATGATCTGTAGAGCACATCTTTCTACAATAATCACTGCATTTGGTCCTAGAACCAAATACTCACAGTCAATGAGAAGATATCCTGGGGTTTTGCAAGCGGAAATTAATACAATTAGAAGATGTATCGCAGGCGAAGCATTGCAATTTTCTCTGATAGTCAAGCCGGTATAATGGTGCTGAGCTCAAACACCGTCAGCTCGAAATTAGTCTGGAAATGCCTCGAAAAACTAAATAATCTAGACAGAGGAAACCAAGTTGCATTATATTGGGTATCAGGATACACTGGAATCAGCCGCAACGAGAAAGCTATCCTACTAGCAAAAAAGGCCGACATAACTTCGTTCGTGAGACTAGAACTGTTCTTCCTGGTCTGAGACATTCCAAGGTATTCCTTGGAAACTTAAATAAGCTAAACAAGGAGCAAAGACCATGCTAGAACTAAGTAGAAAGCAGAATATGCGTTCTCACAGGTTTTATTACAGGGCACAATCACCCTGGGCAACACATATATATAGGATAGGTCTGAGACAGAACACACACAGAACACCCAACATCTAACTGCACTGCTACCATAGTGATCCGTGCTAATCATCTCGACAAAGACGAGCGGGAAATACCTTCCCTGAAACCATCACAGTTACTGCAGTTTATTAAAGCTCCGAGACTGGGTGAGGAGCTCTGAGAGTGGGCAAACTCTAATAGCTTGCAGCTCATATAAGCAACATTACCCTTAATTAATCTAATCTAACGATTTATATTGTTGCCCGGCCTTGTTTCTGTATTTTTAGTATCACCAGTTATACTGTTTAATTCATTTGTGAAATTAATTCGAAGAAACTGATGGTGGACATTTTGTATTCTTCGCAATGGTATAAGCTCAAATGGTAAGTGAATGAATACAAGAATATTCCTACGAACAGCTTTTAATTCAGAACGGTTACCATCTTTAAATGCTCCCAAATTACACGTCAAATATAAACAAACTTAAATCTTTTAATAAAGTTTCCACCAACCTTATTCTGTTTATTGAGTAGAGCTCCATGCTGAAGTAGCAGATCTAAGATTCCCTTACTTCCTAAACTACAAGCGATATGGAGCGCAGTGGACCCTTTCTAGAATAATCATAACTGTTAGGCAACTCAAACAAGACCTACGTATCTTTTCGCTAGCTTTGACTTACGGAATTTTCGGAGTCCGGATCCGCTCCGGAATCCAGTAGAATCTGCACGAGCGTGGTCTGTTGATTCTGGGCGGCCACGTGCAGCGGCGTATTGCCTCCGTTGTCCTTCGCCTCCATGTCCGAATCGTGCGCCAGGAGGTATTCCGCTACCTCGGCGTGACCTCTCTCGCATGCCATGTGAAGGGCGGTCTTTGCCTCCTAGATGCGGAGAATTACGCCGTTAATTTGAGGACTATTGTTCGAATTTCGTTTGGAATTTATTACGTGAAATAGGGGGAGATATGTATTTACGAGGGTTAAGTTATGCGTCGCGTCCATCTAGTGCATGGGAACGAAGAATGTCCTGTATGACATAAAATTATTTCGAAATATGCAGCGTGTTCCATTTTTGCTCCATTTAACTACCGATATTTTTGCGTCTCGTTTTGTATGCTACGGTGATGATATGAACATTATTGGATTATCCAGAATGAATGAAATTGTCCGAAATTTTAGTGGAAGAATTTAGATCTATCGTACAGCATCAAGATGTCCAGCTACACTTATCTACAACTATGATATTTGATTAATAATATATATAGGGAATACTAAGTAATACGGCGATACACCAGCTAGTAGCTTCTGGCACACTCATTATTTGTACTATCGTAAGCAAATATCTGAAAAACTATGCTTTTGTCATTAGTACATATGTACTTTAATTTGGTGACCTTTATCTGTTATTGCATGAATTACGTGTTTTTTTTAACTAAACAGCAAGTACGCAACTGTTAAACGTAAATAGTGGCAAAAATATGCGGAATAAATGCATTAACTTATTGTAAACCCAATGCTCTTCAGATATAGAAGTAATATGTATTAAATTTTGAAACGGTCATACAATAGTTCTTTAGAAACTGGCCACTATAAAAAGAACTTCCAATGTACTGGTGAAAGCTTTAAAAATTAATTAATAGAAAGAATTGACGCACTAACCTATCATATTTAGGATAGGGTACCTTAAAGAAAGATTGACATTCGGCAAATATCTTACGTCATCTCAGTTATTTCTAAAATTATGCTACATACCATTACGGTATAGCGAATATTGAAGGAATTTGATTTTAGTATAAGCGGTGCATCTACTAAATACAATAATAAACAGACTGTTTCATTTGAGAAAGGAAAATTGCATCATATAATGAAAAAAGTGGACACCCTGTATACTTCAGCATGATTTAATGTCATACACGACTTTTTTCGGAGAAAAAAATATCTAAAAGCTTTTTCTCTAAATTACCTTACACTAGATTCATATGCTGTTGTGTCGTTTAATTGTTGTTAGAAGACAGGCTGTATTACCGTTACAATTTTAATATGGTTATAATCGCTCATGTGTAACAAAACACCAAGATTTAGTTTGTTTTAGTTTCATAAAACGGAAATAAAAAAAACATAGACGTATTTACTTACGTAGAAAACAAATACACACGTACTTTTAACATTTTCACAAACTGCAAATAAGAATCACAAACACAAGTTAACTAACAATTTATGTGTATACACAGTGCATTCAAAAAATATCGGACTGATTTCCAGATTTCCTATATACACATCTCTAAATCACTTACCTGTGCTAAATTTGGTAATATCTATTAAGTTATTTTCATAACGTTTTCACCTTCATGCGATAATTAGTAGCCCCAACAGTGTTTATAGGATTCATATTCTTGTCAATGTTCAACATCGAAGATTAATAGAAATTTAAAACATCACACAGTGGTTCAGGACCAGTAAAACTTCGGTTTTAATAGTAAATTAGTTAATCACCGTTAATGTGAGAAAGACTTTTAACGGAGCAAAATTAATAGACATCCATAGATCTTGCTATAATGAATTTAATATTTAGATACAAAGATACTCACAAGTTTGGAAGAGAAGTGCCTTCAAGAAGTAAAAAGTCTATCATAGACTACTTTATATTAAAAAAAGAAGATTTAAACACAATGAAAGATTTAAGGTAAAAAGGGGTAGAGAAACAATGTCCCATTACTATATTTTATAATTCCTATTCTAATTAGTGCTCCCCATACCGACATATAACAATCTCGGTGGCTACATCTAATATATAACTGCTATACATATGTATGTGTAGATTCTGATGCTTTGGGCATTATCCTTTGTAAACAGTCCCGTCTATTGAATTTATATGCACATAGTTTACAATAATTGAATACGGAAAGCTTACTGCCATATATGCATAATCAATTTAAACGTTACACATCCTGGAGAGTATTCGCATTAGAACTTATGGATGATGAAGTCGATTGTTCCTAGTTAAAATGATTGGATACACACTGAAGTTTCCACAGGGACTTAGACCGTATGGTCGTTAATTAATTGAGTTTGATTTTCGCATATGCATCTAGTTTGTAAGCTATCTAGTACTAACTGAGTGAGGAAAACAATGGCAAAAACAAAGCTAAGATGAAATAGGTATTTAGTTGATGGTCTCAAGAAGATTTGGACAGATAATAAAGATTTTATTTGGCATTGTAGAATTAATTTTCATCCACGATACAATATATTCAGAAAAAAAATGAGGTTCAATTTTACCTTACTAACCGCCTAAGAATTTCGAAACACCATACTCTCCGATATAGTGGCAATTTTAACTTAATCTTCTCACTGCATAAAGGAAAAGCATTGCATCTTACAATCCTGGAGGATCCTGCAGGATTTAAATGCTATTGACGTAATAAGAAACAGCTTGTCAACACTTCGAATTTTATTCTGAACTTATTTAGAAAGAAGAGGCAAAATACTGAGACCTACTTGAATAACACCACAAATGTATATTCAGTTGTTCAAATGAAAGCAATTGAAGATGCTTCAATGGTCGGATCTTAATCTCATTTGGGAAGTCCTTGGATATAAAATTTATTGCAAACTGAAGATAGTATAGATTAGTTATATATAATTATAAGTTATTCCAAGACGCAAGATCACTATAGCCACAGGGAACAGATAGTTCAGGGTTCCTGGGCCAGATAATCTTAGATTTGAAATTTCGAAACTTCTTCACGAATCTGCAATTATACAGATGATAAATATGTTCATCTATGAAACAAATGAAATATCGAAAGAGTGGTTAGTGTCAGAATTTGTCATGATACCTAAGAAATCAGGTGCAAAAAGATGGGGAGAATCTAGAGCTATTACTTTCATGAGCCTCTTACTAAAATTATTCCCAAAAATTATTCATAGAAGAACATATAAAAAATGCCAGAATTATATATCTGAGATTCGGTTTGGGTTTCTTGATACAGTGGCCATTAGAGAGGTACATTTCAATATACAGGTGCTATTTTAGAGGTGTAGGGATGCCAATTGTAATGTGTATGCTTGTTTTGTCGACTACAGCAAGGCTTTCGACCGTGTTAGTGGAAATATTGGGGTATATTGGGATCGATGGAATGTCATGTCATGAGTCATGACTATAACTGGGATCAGTCAGCATATGTAACCATTGACGGACAGCAGTTAGATGCTATAAATATCTCACAAGAAGTAAGGCAAGGATGAGGATTCTATTATTCAACGTTTACTCAAAATACATATTTAGAAAGGCTCTTGACGTGAATGAAGCAATATCTGTGAATGGGAAAAGATTAGTTATTATGGCAGATAGTCCGGAACGACTACAAGAATTGATAACTAGAGTAAAGGACGTAAGTGAGGAGTGCGGCCTCGATATAATAATTCAGTCAAACGAAATATATGGTTATAAACAAAAGTAAAGTTCCATGCGAACCCTTTTACATTAAATCTACAACAAACTCAGAAAGCCAGTAAGTAAACATATCTGGAAACTACATTCATCGACCAATGGGACCACTCACAAGAGATTCGTTGTAGGATAGAGAAAGCGAAAGACGTGTTTTTCAAAATGGCGTTAATTTTAAAAAGCTATCTCTTACACTAACTACAAAAATGAGACTCCCCCGTTGCTATGTCTTTTCTACCTTGCTATACGGAGTAGAACCATGGACCTTGATCGAAGAAACTATCAAAAAATTAGCAGCGTTTTAAACAAGAATTTCATGGCAAGTACACGCATCTAATGACGAAGTCTGCCGTAGAATGGAGAAAGACACCGAATTAATAACTGCGATAAAAGCTCGCAAACTTGAGTATCTCGGCCGTATAATAAGGAACAAAAGATACGATTTACTACAAAACGTATTGCAATCGAAGATTCCTGGGAAACGTGGCCCAGGTCGATGGAGGAATTCATGGATTAAGAACCTGAGGACGTGGTCTTCAGTAACAGGAACAGGACTATTCCGTGCTGCAGGGAACAAGGTCACGATAGCCAAAATGGTACTATAAGAAGAAGAAGATGGTATGTTAATCTATTCAAAGTCAGAAGTGAAATAAGAAGAGTTTGATAACAAATTCGGGTCTCCTTATAGTAAACCAGAAGATCTTGTAGTTTCGAAAGCGAATTCTTCGAAATAAATATCTGCTTCGCCATATACACTAAGAATATTTCTGAACTATTGACAGTAAGTAAGAATATATCGAATTTTACCTCAAGGAACAGGGTTTTGATCACCTCATAGGTGGAGCTATTTCAATTTGGGAAAGTATGGCTTGTAAGATCATTTCGTAAATTTCCGTTTTAGTTCCCTTCAAAGCTTCTAAAAATCGCATGTAGTTTCTTTTTTATTTTCAGTCTAATATAAATAGGCACGTCTTTGCTGAACAAATTTCCTTGGCATATATTTCCACAAATGTACTCACACGCTAACATAGTAGATCCATAACAATGTATGTACTATTAGTAAGATAAAATTTATAAAACCGAGCAAAGAATAATGCATTGTAGTTTCTCATACTGTTCTATATTCCTATAAAAGAAAATTTATACGCGTCTGTAAAGTACATAATACTTAATCCAAATAAAAAGGGGATAGAAACCTTATTTCGCTTGTCAAGCAGTGCGCCCATTTCTATTAACTTTTTAACGATAATAGAATGTCCGCCCATGGATGCGTGAAAGAGAGCCGTCTGGCCTTCAACGTCAATGGCATCCAGTCGTAAATCTTCTAAGGTGTCTAATAGGAAATCGACCACGTCTATTCGATTATTTTTTGCAGCACACATCAGTAAGGTGTAGTGCTTCTGTAACATGAAAAATATAATAATAATAAGAATAATAATAATAATATCTCTCTTTACATATAATAATAACTAATACTTTATTGCCCAACAGTAAAAAGTAAAAAAATGCTCCTAATATTGAACCTTGCAAGATGCCTTTTTGATTTTATAGCCAACGTTACTGATATCTTTCTCCGCTAGAATCTAGATGCACGCACATTCTTTCTAGTTTCTCAAGTAAAACCTTATGATCTACGCTGTTGAATGCTTTTGGTATATCAAGGAAAACTCCGGGCACTTCATTTTTTTCAGGTATTCCTTGTGTTATTTTAGTGATGGCCATGTACGAGAGGAGGTACAGAAATTCGTGGAATGAAATGTTTTTCTGAATTCTTCTTATACTTCTATATTTGATATTTTCGCTTCAGTGTACGCCCTTATTTTGTTGTTGTTTTTGTTGAGGGCAAAGTACCGTTAGGACTACCTCTTCTTTAATTTACTTAAGAGGAGAAGTCCAGAAGTTCGTGGAATGAAAGGGTTTTAAATAAAATAAAACAATAAATCTATTTTTCCTTTTCAATATAATCAGACTTAAGCACAATACATTTATTAGATCTATGAATTAATTTTTCTAAACCATCATAAAAATATTTTTTATCTTTCGCCTCAAAATGGGCCAAAATTGCGTCCTTTACCTCATTGCCGTCGGAAAACTTTCTTCCACATAAGTCTTTTTTAAATTGGGTAAAAAATAAAAATGACTAGGTGCCAGGTCTGGACTGTAAGGTGGATGGACTATTGATTGAAAGCCATTCTTGTGCAGAGCGGCCATTGCAACTTTGGTCTTGGGAATCGGCGCATTGTCTTGCAAGAGCAACACACCCTTGGTCAATTTTCCTCGACGTTTTTCCTCGATGGTCTCCTTTAATTTTTCTAATATCGCTGCGTAAAATTCTTCGGTTATGCTCCTACCTTTTTCTTTGTAATCAATCAATAATATGCCCTCACAATCCCAAAAGACAGTAACCATCAACTTTCCAGCCGATTCTGACACTTTGAATTTCTTTAGCGGTGGTGTCCCATTTTTATGCCATTGCATGGACTCCTGTTTGGACTCAGGCTCAAAGTGATGAACCCATGTTTCATCTCCGGTAACAATCCGCTCCAAAACTTGTTTCGACGCACAGACGCGCTGCTGTTTCTGCAGCGGCGTGAGCATTCTCGGTACCCATCTTGCACTGACTTTTGTCATACCCAAGTGGTCATGTAGGATACTCAAAATGGTGGTATCTGATACTCGAACTAATGCAGATAATTGTTTTTTCTTCAAACGGGAATCTTGCAGTAGAAATGTTTGCACTTTTTCGACGATGTCTGATGTGGTGGCCTCAACTGGCCGTCCTGAGCGGGGGTCGCCTTCCATCGACTCCCGACCATGTTTAAGACCATGCCACTTATAAAGCATTGATTTACTAGGGCACTGTTCCTCATAAACGGTTTCCATTTCATTCAATATGGTTTGAGCGTTCTTTCCTTGCTTTGTAAGGAACTTTATCACAGCACGGTGTTCAATTTCCTCCATAGTTTTCTTCCGGATTGACTTGTTTAGCCAGGCAACTATTCGTAAACGACTGACGCTATAGGGCTGCTAATGATGAGCCGCCAATCAGAATGACACCTAGCTAGCGCTCCTATCCCCACTCCAAAAGGCACACAAGGAATTTAGATTTCCGACTTGACGTAATTGCATGAGTTTCTCGACGTTTCGCTCACATTTGCATGGAACTTCTTCTCAGCTGTGGTGACACGTAGCAGGCGTGGGTAAACTCATGCAATTACAAGGCGGTTTCAACTCGGAAACCTATATTCTTCAAAAGAAAGAGACTGTGGGAGTCTACATACATATGGATACTAAAGGATTTCTTAAAAATACATTCTATTGGTTTTAAGTCTGTCTTAATCGCAAAATATTTAATAGGCAACCTAAGGTGATTGCTAAAGTTTCCTTCTTTATTTATAATGTTTTCTAAATATTTAACTTCTTGTACATAAATCTATGTATGACTTTCACATCATAAAATTGATGCTTTCATCAAAACTGCATCTGGAATTTGCTCGAGTCCAGTTCTAGTTTGGACATACATATGTATTTATTTATCGTCTTTAATACCAATATTCGTCAATAGTACATTAAAGTTCGTTGTATACAAAATATCTGGAGCCACAGATAAACAGTGAGATCGCATAAGCGGCTAAACCAGACAATTTTTTATCTAACTACTAGGAAAAGTCAGTAAGTGAGTCACGAGAAGTTACAATAAAAATAATTAGAGGAATAGTTAGCCAAAAATTAGTTTTATCTTCTAACAAAGTCTCCATCTGCATTAATATACTAATCCCATCGCTTTATCACTGTCCTAATGCTTGCTGTATAAACGTGTTTGGGTTGCCGTCTGATTCACCTGTGATGTTCTCATTTCTATTCTAGAAATAAGCTAAGCACACTCCTTGAGAATCCCAGAACACGACACGCATAACCTTACCAACTGGTGGCACAACCTTGAATTTCTTTGTTGAAGGTATTTCCATTGCATTCAAATACGCTTTGTTTGGGGTTAGTAGTGATACACCCATTACTCATCACCAGTAACAATCCTGCCAAGCATGTCCTTCCCTTAGTCTGCGTACTGAGAGTGCTGTAGCAAAGACAGGTCCATTTCAATTCTTCTGTGTTCCTCGGTCAGTTGTCTAGGTACCTACCGTGAGCAAACTTTTCGTAGGCTAAACCACGAAAACAACGAAACAACACTTTTCACCGTAAACAGGAGACATTTCTTTATGCATATCTTTTGCAGAAAGTCTTTTTGCTCAGAGAAAAGTCACAAGAGCACACTATTCCTTCACAGTATACTCTTCGAGCACGGTTGTTATTTTAACATTCTCTGCATAGATGCACTGCAACTATCACTTGAGTATCGTAAAACTAGATTGTGCTGACACCTAGTGACAGATATGCAGCTCACTGCACTGAATAACTACAACTTGCAATATTTCTCTTTATTCAGATAGCAACCTGAAAAGTTGCCAGCTGATAATTCTCTGTATGCAATGACTTGCTTAAGTTTTGAGGGTTCGCAAGCTGCTATTTTTACTATTGTAGTGGGATTTACAAATTCCGTGACTTTATTAAATTTGCAAACAATATCGTGTCATCTATTTTCTTTATGAAACCATTGCAAGTAGGTTTCAGAACATAGGATGTTGTTATTTTCTAGAAAGGATTTGAATCTATCATTTAAAATTCAAATGTAAGGAAGTATGATCACGGTCAGTCAAAATTTGTAAACAAGATCGCTTTTACAATATATACTAACGTAAGTTATGATGCATAAAACCATATTTCTTCCAAACATTTCAAATTTCCAATATCAATTTTTCCAAGAGCAACTTGCGTTTCAATAACGCATTCAACGTAGTTTTACGACTTTACATTTCCTCGTATCGCATATAAAGAACATTTCGATGCAACCGCGTACCATTTGCTACCACACAGACGCCAATGTAAGCTTTTATGTTTCAATATCTGATTATACCTGACCGATATTCGTACAGTACTAACACACACAGTAAGTGTAAGGGGAATTGCTATCCGATATCGGAATAATTGTCAAAAAGTCCTTTTTTAATCGAATTCCGAGTTGAAACGAAAGAGGGAGCCACGATATAGATACCTTTCAGCAACGAATTCATTAAAATTGGAATTACCGCGTCGTCCCTACTAATTAAAAAGAAAGAAAGGAAATTGCTTTAGCAATAACGACTTTACATGCGAGATATGGGCCGAGATCGAAACGTTTGGTTAATTGACTTAGCAGATGTTAAAAAACGATCTTTCGAATGTAATTAAAACGAATTCGACTATGTGCGTAATTACTTAGAGTTGCGTTCGTAAACAATAGCTCAAAAACGTTTAAATTTGGATTTATTTACGTATGTTCGTAATACATCCGGTGTGTTATTAAGATTTATGTTTCAAATATTCCGCTCCTCAAAACATGTTTACTACAGAAATATGGCACGAGCGATTGTATTTGAAAACTTAATAATGCTACGATTTGCCGAAATAGTGTAGGTATTTAAAATACGTGTATTTCAAAATATAAAATTGTTTGTAAATTAAATCTATTTAGGAAGTATATATGGATTTATAACAAAAATATTCCCCTCTAGGTCGTTATACTATCCCATTATACAGTCCCTGTTCATGTTATTAGGGCCACCTCATACATTTAAGCTTTTGCGCGTTTCCAACGCGTTAATATACAATTACAAGTATAAATGTGTTTCCTAAATATCTTTGTAAGAAACTGGGAAAGTGCCGTTTAATGACTTCTTGCCTATTATTATCCTCATCATGTCTGATTCTATACTGTATAGAAGATGGATAGAAGCAAGGTTGAAAGACACAGTAATTCCTAGAATATTATTTGGATCGGTTACTATTGTAAAGAATATTTATCTTTTTATACAACAAAGCTTTAAAGCACTTTAAAATACTGCTTGTATGCGCTTTATATTTTAAGAAATATTGAGGATGTGTGTTGAAATGATGCTACAGTTAGACATACCATTAACACTTGCATAGATAGTATGCCAAAAACAATAAGAGGAATTATAAAAGCCAAAAGAGGCATTACAAAATAATAATAAACAAGGACTGTATATACATACATATATACACACATATATAATGATAATTTAATTTCGTAAAATATAATAACAAGAACTGTAGGTTCAAATCCTACAGGTACCCTGAAATTCTTAATTTCACAAAAACAGTTTAAATTAAAGTTTAACGTTAGTAATATCAAGGAAATTAAATTGTTATCTAAAAAACAACAGAAGTTACAAACAAATATATATATATATATATATATATATATATATATATATATATATATAAATTCATGTACTAATGAGAATAAGTGTATTTTATAAGGTGCATTTATTTAACGACAGAACCATCAATAAATACGTTATATATAGGGAAAAATAAGGTAATATAACAGTATTTGTTTACTTTAATTTGATAAAGAATGACAAAGGAAATATGCTAACTGAGGAAAAAGAGATAATGGAAAGATGGAAAAAGTACTACAGAAAGGCGGCCGGGGAGGATGGAATCACAGCTGAAATGATAAAATATATGGGAGACAAAGGTAACGAAGAACTACTTGACCTCTTAAACAACATTATAATAAAAAAAGAAATACCTAAGGAATGGAATATGGGAATAATTATGCCCATATACAAAAAGGGAGACTCTAAGGAATGCTCAAATTATAGAGGAATAACATTAACTAACATCCCAGGAAAAGTATTGACAAGAATACTAGAAAAAAGACTCAGAGAGAAACTGGAAACAACACTAGAAGATACTCAACATGGATTTAGAAAAGGAAGAAGCACCCAGGACTTAATATTTGTAATCAGACAATTAGGAGAACAACTAATAGGGAAAGGAAAGGAAATACATATATGTTTTATAGATCTTAAAAAAGCTTTTGATAGGGTAAGAAGAGAAGATGTATGGCAGAGCCTGAAAAGGAGAGGTTTAGAGAAAGGAATGATAGAGATGATTAATGCATTGTATAAAAGCAACTAGAATAAGGTGAGAACTTCCAATGCAGAATCAGCTGAATTCGAATCGCAAATTGGATTAAAACAGGGATGCGTATTGAGCCCATTGTTATTCTCTATATTAATAGACGACGCTGTTAAAAAAGCTAAACAAAAAGGAAAAAATATGAAAGTAGGAAACTGGAAAATGAATGCAATTAACGTACAGGAACTAATGTTTGCAGATGATATGGTACTGATAGCACACTCGGAAGAGACATTACAGCAAAACTTGAAGATATACCAAGAAGAACTAACAAAGATAAACACGAGGAAAACAAACACAATGATAATAGCAGCAGAAGAAAGAAAACATAGCATCAAAATCGGGGAAAAAGCATTGGAACAAGTTAAAAGTTACAACTACTTAGGAACAATCATTGAAGGCAATGGGAGAATAGAGAAAGAGGTAAATGAGAGAATAGGGAAATCCGCAAAAATATATAACATATTGAGAAATTCGTTTGTGGATAAAAAAGAAATACCAAAGAAAATAAGGCCAGAGGTGTATAAAAGAATGGTCAGACCAACATTAACATATGGTAGTGAGTCATGGATAACCACGAATAGAATCAAAAGCAGAGTTACGGCCATGGAAATGAGATTCCTAAGAAGAATAGAAGGAGTAACTAGAAGAGACAGAATCAGAAACACGACAATCACTAATAGCCTGGGTATCAAACCAGTAGAAGTGGTCATAGAAGAGAGACAACTGGGATGGCTTGGACACCTACACAGAATGGAAGAGGATATTTGAAGCCAAAACAGAATAGGTAGACCCCGAAACACCTGGAAGGAGCAGGTGTATAGAACATTGGAAAAGAGAAGTATGGGATGGATTGAAGCCAAACAACCGGCTCAGAACAGGAACCTGTGGAAGATAAAAATAAGAAAATAAATAGTCCGATACCACAAGGTACAAAGGACATAGGAATAATTTGATAAAAGCAAAAAGTTTCGATGATTATATGGTATTAATAATTAATAGCACTAGATGTGAAGGCACAGAATCACTCCGTTTATAATTCTACAACAAATTGTATACCGCAGCGTACGATCGTAACTAAACTAATAAAACTATAAATACCGAGACAATAAGTACATAGACTAGAAGTGAGCAACTGTGAGAAACTTTATTATGCTATAAACCAACGAAATTGTTTTCCTCGTTTGTTTCAAAGTCTATCATAACGAACCGAAGCAAGCAATTGTGTTGTTTAGGAAAATAGCCTGCGAAGTAGTCGCCTAGAGCGACGTAGAATTATCTGCGGTTATTTTCGCTTTATTTTTAATACCTTCTATCCGCTCACATACATCTTCAATTTGCATCAGCCGCTCAAGTATCTACGCTGATATAAAACTGCCACAATCACTTAATGTCCGTCGTTGACAAAGTTATTAATGATCAAATGATGGTCGATTGATTTTGACATCTAAACCAGGCATTAACCTCCGTATGTCACGTAGCGTGACCATCCTGATGATAGTTATTATATTCGGAAAGCTATTAGAGTGCATACGTGGTATAACTGCTAAGTTACCATGAAAGCAAAAAACCATTATTCCGATATTGTCATTACCATTGCTACAAATTATGGGCGTGTGTAATAATTGATGTCTTTTGAAAATTGAGACCTTTCGTAAGGGTTTATTAGGGCACCAATTAGAGTCGAATTCATGCCACATAAATATAGGGAAATATTGGACTTTAGTGTTTTCTATTACTGGGAGTACTCCATGATTGGGGAAAATGTTGTGTTAATTAATACTTTGAAAGATATTGTTCGTTTACTATAAGTACACTGGGGTGACAGAATAAAATCGAGACCTACTAATTCAAAAAAAGATTCTATTCTCGTTATATATACAAAATATTTTAAAATTTTTAAATTAGACTAATATTTTGTCGATCCACCTTTACTTGCGTGAAGTGCTGCGAGTCGTCGTGGCATAGAGTCTATTAAATGATTAATGGTGTCTTATGGAATATTTAACCACTCTTCTGTAACAGCTGCCACGAGTTCTTCCTTATTGTTGGGTTTTCGGGGTCGTTTCGCCATATTTGTCTGGATTATGTGCCAAACATTCTCTATCGGATCCATGTCCGGTGATTGGCCTGGCCATGGTAAAATCCGAATCCCCTGTTCCTCTTTCCATGTTCTTGTTCTTGCTTTGTGGCAGGGTGCTCCATCCTCCATAAAAGTGGCGTCTTCTTTAGATAAAATGGCGTTGTCGAATATCGGTAGTAGTCCTTCTGTTAATATTTGGATATATTTTGTCGCATTTATATTTCCGTCGCAGATTACTAATTGCGATCTTCCACCATACCATATCGCGCCCCACACCATGATGTTCACACCGCCGTATTTCACCGTGTGATGCAAAAATTTGTCGTCCAGTTGCTGTGACGAACGTTTCCATACCCACGTACGACCACTATCACTGAATTGGCAGTATCCGCTTTCGTCTGAAAAAATGACAGACCGCCAAAACTCTTCGGGCTTCGTTCGCATTTCGATTGCCCAAGCCATTCGGCGCCGTTTTTGAAACGCCGTAAGGAGAGGTTTTTTCTTTGCCACCCTGTTATACATCCCCACACTGTGGAGGTATCGCAGAACGGTGCGCCGACTTTTCTGTGAAGTTGCCGCAAGCTCAGCTGTACTCTTTCGCGGTTCTCTTAACACTTCGCGCGCAAGCACCCTTTTACTTCTTTCAGATGGTCCGGCACGACCAGGTCTCGGCTCAACTGTTGTTTTTTCCTTGAGTTTAAATTGTGTAATCACACGGTTAACTGTGGACAAAGTAATATTTAAAAATTTACTTATTTCACGTTGCGAAGCGCCGCGTTCACTCTGGTCAACGATGCGACACCGCGGGTGAAGTCGCTAATATCACTCGAACCTTGTAAGCGAGGTATGTCGTTGTAACGATACTAAACTATGACGAATTCCTTCCGATACATCTACCCCTACCCTAATGACAAGAGAAAGTTCTTAATTCGTTCTTAGAATTTAGCTGTTTACATATTTATACCGCTTTACCTGGTGTCTATTTTATTTTGTCACCCTAGGTTTTATATTTGCTAATTTTACTTAAGGAATGCATGCTAAATGTGTAAAACACTTAGTTACGTTCACGACAATCTCTTCGTAGTAATTCTAGTCTCTTTTTATCGAAGCATCTACTTGTTTCTGTTGCAAGAAGTCGGTAATAACACGTTAGGATACATGGCTTGTAATCTACAAGTTACTAGATCAATGATCGATTGAACGTTGAGAAAGGGCAGATATGTTATCAGATGATAGTCCTGGAATACAGCAGATGTTAAAACACATTTAGGTAGTTTGAAATGCTCCATTATTTCGAGCATATCAACATATCGTTCAGACGGTACTCCCATTGCATCCTCTCTGTCAATCTCGAAGAAGTAAGGCGCAATAACACCTCGCACTGGGTAAAGGTTGCCAGTTACCCAATATCTGTAACTTTGTTCATTGACATTTCTTTCCAGATGGAAGTAAGGCTGATCCAACATAATTAAACATTTGAAGAAATGAGGGTCGTCATTGATCTTTTCAATCAGTAACTTACAGAATTGTTGCCACACTTCGTAGTTTAATAGTCGTATTTCCTACACAACTTGAATTTTGCAAGGATCTTGAAGGAATAAAAAATGTAATTCTTGAAATCACTGCTGACTGCATTGCTCTAGAAAACTGTAAAAAGATAGTAACATCAACAGAATTGCTATAAAACCTTTTGTATATTAAGTGAAATTATAGCTTTGTTTCAAGTTCCATTAGTAAATTAGAAACGCAATGTATGTCGCTTTCGGAATCAGTCGAAATAGTAGACGAATTTGATATGCTATGTAAGAAGGTTAAGGGTACAATAGGTAATTCTACGTACGATAAATTAAAAAAAATGATAAATAAGAATGCGGGGTATTTGAAATTGAAGAAAGTTAAGAAAATTTTGGAAGGTGAAACAGTAAATGATTTCGACTTTAATTTTAGTTTAGAATGTATTGCAGAGTTACACATATGCCCCAGGTTTATGTAGATTTTCCCAAAAGTCGATGCATATATTCCAGTTTTTCTTTGCATATAATCCGGTCTCTACTAATGACAAATACTGCAACAGCTGTGGACACGATCAAAAACCTAATGATATTACTTTGAACGATCGAAATTTTGATAAAAAGGGGATGATTGAATTTGTATACCAAATTTTTCATGTAAAATTGGATAGATATCAATTACGTGGAAAATGGATTTCGCAAATTTTGACTTATGACTAGAAACGTAAAAGAATTCGAACGTCAAGGTGTTTCACAAAGACCAAGTTGATTGTCTGCGAAGATTTGGCATCGCCATTACATTCCTAATCCAAACAGCAATCTTAACATTGAATACGTAGTGGTAGCAGGTCCGCAAAGGAAGGCAAAGTGATTTGAGTCACGATTTTTTGAGATAAATTCAAGGAAACAGGAAATCTTTTCACCAAAGCTTCGAGTTGTTCTCGAAGAATTGGATCAATTGAGAGTTGAGGTTGTACCTTACTAGTCCTATATGACCTCTGTTTACTTCCTAAATTCAAATGTGTCCTTGTTGAAACCGAGTTTCGATTGAATCGAGAACTTATTGCACAATTTTGAAGATATTGAGAATCATCATGATAAAAATAACACAACGAAATGGAACCTCAGCATCCCCAGTCGAAGTGGGTTGAAATCGCTTGTTTACAACAGTTTAAAAATTTCTTCGTAAAAAATATTTCCCTCACGACTCCACAAAATTTAATGTTTACAATAAGAAAAAACGATACCGTACCATCTTTCTCGTGATTTTAAACGTTCGTAAAAGCTTCCTCTCCAAAAAGAAGAAAGAAACACTGACGCGAACAACGTCTGATAATAAAATACGTTGGCCGCTTTGTGTAAGCAAATTCTCTGCGTATTGCTCGAGGTTTCCTTTTAATAATTAATTAAGTTAGTTAATTAATGAAACACGCAATTTGCTTTGACGTCGTTACTTATTTAACAGATCGTCCGATAGAATATTGCACTCCCAGTTCCGAAACTGAACTTAAAAGAGTAATGTTTATAATGTAAACATTGTAAACGTATGGCGAGGTGTTTGCGATGTTTATGAAGCGGGTTTGCTTTACGTGTCGAAACTGGGAACTATGGGGATCGGATGAGAATTTCACGTAATAGCATATGGATGGTAACCTAATGAAATAATTCTGTTATATTTTGATGGTTGAGTTTATGAAGATGGATAATTTTGAATAATAATGAGTTGTCAAACATTTTTGTTTGTTACTTTTGGTTTTTGTTCTTATTGACAACTTAATTATCAGTATCATATACGTTCAACGTTGTTGTCAAGTTAATATGTAACTGCAAATTGTCAGTTTTAGGTCAATGTCTCGTATCTCAGCGTAAATACGACTCTGAATATATGGATTTCGTCGAATATTCTTAATTAATAGACAAATTTAAATGTACTTTACCTGACTATAACTTTTCATCTTCCTTAAACCAGTCGATATTTTAAATACCACCCATAATTTATGAGTAACACTGAAACTGAAACAGTACCAATTATGAACTGAATACATGGTAGGATGAATGAAACCAATTTAATCATTAATTTTTAGTGTTGGCAACTGTGGGAAAAGTATCTACACATTGAACCATTAGTCAGAGTCAATTTCACCTAACATTGCACTTCCAGTATTTAGTCTATGGTCTGAAATAGTTTGAGATGAAAGCTATAGGTCGTGAGAATAGGAACATTTAACACATGGGCTGAAAAGTCCCGGGTCTAACACATAGATGACGCTAGTTTTATTGCAGTCACCTTTCTCTCAGTTAGTACTAACCTTCAAAAGACAGCAGTTAAAATTTCATGATATTCTATTCATTAGTTTGCCAGTTATTGTGCTAAGAGTCACGCTACTTTTCGTATTTTAATTTTACACTGCTTCTTGATGGGAAAAAAATACCGTTCAAGCGAAGCAATGGCTTGAAAAGTGATATGGGGACTCCGCTCCATCAGAAACAACAATAAAACGTTGGTTTGCTGACTTCAAACGTGGTCATAGAGACACCGATGATGCAGAACGCAATGGACGTCCAAATGAGGTGGTAACACCAGAAAACATCAAAAAAATCCACAAAATCGTTTTGAATGATCGAAAAGTGAAGTTGCGTGAGTTAGCTAACATCGTAAAGATATCAAAAGAACGTATTGGCTTTATATTGCATGAACATTTGACTATGAGAAAGCTCTGTTCAAAGTGGGTGCCGCGTTTGCTCACTGTTGACCAAAAACAAGCACGTGTTGATGATTCTGAGCAGTGTTTGGCTATGTTTAAACGTAACAAACCGAAATTTTTGCGTCGATATTTGACAATGGATGAAACATGGATTCATCACTTCACTCCGGAATCAAAACGATCGTCATCTGAGTGGACAGCAACTGGCGAACCTCGTCCAAAGCGCCCGAAAGCACAACAATCGGTTGGAAAGGTTATGGCCTCGGTATTTTGGGATGCGCGTATTCATCGACTATCTTGAGAAAGGAAATACCATCAACAGTGAATATTATATAGCGTTATTGGGGCGTTTGAAGGCCGACATTGCAAAAAAACGACCGCATATGGTAAAGAAAAAAATGTTGTTTCATCAAGACAACGCACCGTGTCACAAGTCAATCAAAGCAATGGTAAAACTACATGAATTGAACTTAGAATTGCTCCCACATCCACCGTATTCGCCAGATTTGGCTCCCAGCGACTACTGGCTGTTCGCAGACCTCAAAAAAATGCTCGCCGGTAAGAAATTTCGCACGAATGAAGAAGTTATCGCTGAAACTGAGGCCTATTTTGAGGCAAAAGATAAATCGTTCTACAAAAGTGGTATTGAAATGTTAGAGCGGCGCTGGAATGATTGTGTTGCTCTTGATGGAGATTACGTTGATGAATAAAGCTAATTTCGAACCAAAAAAAACGTGTTTTCTTTGTTAGGGCCGGGACTTTTCAGGCCATGTGTTATTACGTACATACCTAAGAGATATAATTTCGCTTCGACTGTGAGTCTGGCACCAGTTTTGTAAACTTTAGTAATATAGTTTGTATAACAAGAAACGTAAGACCCAAATTCAAACAAATTTTAAAATATGTATTCATATTTTTTAAATGAAAATCTTCAAAGTTAATACGCGCTAAATTATAAAAGAGTCCAATCTCCATTACTATCCAGAATAGCTATACTTTCCGCCAAATCTTTAGCGTAAGGCCGTATGTAATGAACGCCATATCTCTTTTATGCTACGAGATAGCTCTTATATTTTATATCTACTCTCACTTTGGAGTTTGTGTTTCATGATAACCCGCATATTCTCGATCGCATTAGCATTCGGGGACTGCTAGTAGCCTATACACAAGTTTGCTTTGGTGCTCTGGATCGTTATCCCCTTATAAAATTCAGTTCTCGGTATCACTTTTAAACCAGACCTTTGTAAATGTTAGTCGTATATAATCTGGTGTTTTATGTAAGTGCCTGGCAGCCTGTGCAATACTCATTCTTACGTCCTTTGGGTGATTATACAAAAGCACTGCTTCAAAACGCTCTGCATACACTACGCCCATATTTGCCTATACCATCGTCTCTTCCAAACGTGAACAACAACTAGCTTGCAACTTACTATGCGTACTAATGGAAGAGTCATTGTTACCTGGTGTATCATTACCACACCTCTATCTCTTTTCCTAGGAAAGATATTAGCCTGCGTTTTTTAATATACAAATTGTAAATATTTTCGAATTATCGCTAACCTTCCTTATTCGAACACCAACACAGTTTTGTGAGCAAACAGTCTACAATATTTAGCTTTGCTGTTATTATGCAATGCTTATCGGATTGTCTAAATAATGCCAAGCAGTGATGAAATTTGTTGCTGTTGGGTTCCCTTCCCTAATAGAGTGAAGTTTTAAAATTTTTTACCTCCTTTATAGAACCACAATACGTTAGCCACAAATGTCACTACTCAAGTCATTTTCCACCTACATCTGGAGTACCACAGAGTAGTAGCTTGGATCCATTATTCTTTCTAATTTTTATAAATGATCTTTCCCCAGCGCTAAATTCCGGGAAATTTTTTATTCGCTGATGATTTAAAATTATTTTCGAGAGTGAATACTTCTGTATACTGTCGATATCTACAAAATCAGGACGATTTTCGTTACTTGTGGTGTATCTCAATTTACCGAGGTATTGTTGGATTTTCACGCCTGATTTGCTGCTAAAATATTGCCTAAAATTACTATTCGATTTTATGAATTTATACTTTACGATCTCGCTGTATATGTTAATTAAAAATATTAACAGATATTGGACATAAATAGATACTCCCACAAAAATGATCTCTAAATTCGTTTAAGATATACACTACATCACTAAAATTACTTTGCTAGCGAAAGATCTAATCACAAATTACACAGAAACGTGCGTGGGTTCCGATCGAAAGTAATTCCAACAATTTTAATTTCCCTACGACCACCTTTATATAATGAAATTCAGCAGGATAATAATTTAGAGCACGAAGTAGTTATCTCTACAAAATTATTCGTTTTAAAGGAGAAATTATGCTAAGTTGAATATTTCCACGATGAAACTTTCGAACTATATTGGCTCGATATTCTTCTTTTGAAATATACCTTTAGAAATTATAAAATGTAAATTCTTCGCTGAGTTATAAAGGTTGTTTTTGCGAAGTAAGAGAGAAATAAAATAGAGGAACGTTATTGACTCGGTGCGAGTTCATATTAAAATAGGAAAAAAGGAAAGAAAATGGAACCGATCTCACAGTATCTCAAACAATTTAATTAATCAATGACTACCTGTCATCAGGACAAGACATGTGCAAATGTACACGAAAGCGGTGGTTATTGATTAATTAATTTGTTTGAGGTACTGTGGAATTGGTTTCGTTTTCTTCCCTTTTTCTTATTGAGAAATAAAATGATTAAAACCAATAATATACAAAGTGATATCAGTTGTATGGTTTTCTGTTATAGTATTTCTTGGCTATGAGAAGTGAGAAGCTAGAAAAATTAGTTGCCAGGAACAAAATCTATCGCAACTGCTTTATTGGCTTTTGTTTTTTATTACAATACCGATTTCTTTTTTTAGTGAATCTCAGTAAAACAAATAAAACACCATGGTTCACCCCAGAAACAAAAAAACTATGCGAACGAAAGGAAAAGTATACATCAAATACTTTTAAAGCAAGAGCCAAGAAGACTGGGGACTATCCAAATAAGAACAGAACAGAGTGAATACAAGGATAAGAGAAATGAAAGAAGGATATTGGGAACAATTCACGCAACAAATGGAGAGGAACATTTACGGAAACTAGAGAAAAATATGGGGAATGCTCAGAAGAAGTAATATGGAAATTAAGGACACCATACAGACAAACAAAATTATTACAGAGGAGTGGAAGACATATTTCGGAAACCTATACAGATACAATAAGGAAAGTTAACAGCCAGTGATTGACAAAGATGAAGAAACAGAAACGAACATAGCGCTAACAAAAAGAATGATAAATAACATCTTAAACATCGAAAAAGCCCAGGACCCGATGGGATAACTGAAATATGGAGGAGAAAAACCTAGAAGAAGAAATATTAAAACTCTTCGGAAACATCATAACTGAGCAGAAAATACCCGAAGAATAGACGAAAGAAAAGAATACAAAAAGAATGGGAATTATTGCGGAATAACTCTTTTTAGTAGCACGCAATGCAATCCTAGAAGAAATGTATTAAACTATACAAATCCGCGAAGAACAACAAGGTTTCCGAAAAAAGTAGGTCCAATATCGACGCGATCTTTACTGTTAGACTAATTGGAGTTTAGTAATCAAGCTCGCCTAGCGGATATAACAGAAATAATAAGTGAAAGAGAAATAAACCCTAAACTGATAAAACTAATCTACGTCATTAACAGCCACTCCAGAACTATTATAAAGGTAGGGAATGAATTAACCGAGGAAATATCGATACGTACAGAAATAAGACAAGGCGACTCTCTTAGGCCATTTACATTCAATATGATTGTGGATAAAATAATCGGAAAAATTACCTAAAACAGCAGGCTACAAAGTGGGCAATACTTACTTTAATGCTGCCTGCTACGCAGACGATATAGAACTAGTCGCTGACTCTGCAGACAACTCGCAAAGGTTACTTCACTCCTTTAATCAATCAGCAAAACAACTAAATATGATCACCAATACTGATAAAACCAAACGTCTAGTAACATCCAAAAAACCGGAAAAGGATGCAAACTGGAGGTTGACCAAAGGATGGTCGAACAAGTGAATCAGTTTAAATACTTGGGAGCTCATATAACAAGCTCTGGAAATCTAGATAGTCAAGTCCGGGAACAATGAAAGCATCTGAAATCTCAGGTTGCTTAAGAGGCATCGTATGGAGGTACAAATACTTTAAAATGACAAATTGAGAGTATACAAATCAGCAATAAGACATAAAACAAGACCCGACACCTCCAGGACATCGCAAATCATGCGAACAGTTGAAACGAAAATAATACGAAGTATTCATGGAAAAACAGTACTTGACAGAATCATAGGCGAAGATCTACGGCAACAAAGCAAAATACAAGGCATGGGAAAATCGACGAGGAAGCCAAGAAAACGCTGGAATAAACGCGGCATTAGAATGGGCAACGATAGACTGGCAAAAAGTGCCAAAATAAATAACCCTGTCGGAAAAAGATATCTGGACAGGATATCAAAACGCTGGATATCTACATCCAAAAAGCCATAGGAAGAAAACAGGCAATACACTACGATTAGAAAGGAAAAAGAAGAAGACAAAAATGGAAATATGAAATATTTTTTAATAATTTTTTAACAATATATCTTAGGCATGGTAAGATATACTAGATACCAAAGTAGTTAGAGCTTTTTGCACATTATATTCCTAGTGTACGCTGCAGCAAACTTCCTTTTAGATTCCCAACAGATGCATCCATCCAATTAAACTCAACAACGATATCCACCGAAATAAAATAAAAGGAAAATACGCTGACAACGCAGTCATAAACTAACTATAAAGCTCTATAGCATCATTCGACGTTATTTGCTAAGTGAATTAAATTGACAATTTCATCGCTACCATCACGGTTAAGTTAATTATTGAAAGTACGTACCGCATGCATTGTTTGAATATCACCGGCCCGCTAACGACCTAACTGGAAGCCCCGTTAGATATGAATAATTAATCTTGTGACATTATCAAGAGTAAATAGTCCGACATGCTCGTTAAGAATATGTATATTATCGATTCCGAGTCTGAAATAAACGTTTTTTTTTTCATTAACTTTTTTACGCGAGCTGCGGTTTAAGAAAATTGTTGCTGTGTTACGTTATCGTGGGAATTTAAGGTAGTTATTGGAATGACGATTGCAAGGACTGTGTGGATGTACAATTCACAGGTATAGCAGTAAACTCCACTCACACAAATTAATTAATTATGCGGAACGCAGCGTTTCGGGAGCACGTGGGCTCCCATTGTCAACCGTGTTACCGACTCAGTCGGTAACTCGAAACGCTGCGTTCCGCATAATTAATTAATTTGTGTGAGTGGAGTTTACTGCTATACCTGTGAATTAGTTATTGGAAGTTTTAATGACTAGATTCGAAAATTCGAGAATATTGTTGGATATAATAGCTTTCGTGAAATGATTAAAACTTGGACACTAAATTTTGTTCAGGCACCAAATTAATGTGAGGTGTGGGAAATAGGATTGTACATTGTTTAAAATTGTACCAGAACACTTTATAGACTGCAGAATAGGCGTTTGAAAAACAATAAAGACAGCAGCTAACAGGGAATAAGAAGTGACATTGACACCAAATCATCTTTAAAGATGAAAATTACAGAAATCTTTGAAATAAAGAGGAGGATGTTTGTAAACGGCATAAAAACATTGCTTAATTGCAAAACCATTGTTCCATTTAACCAAACATGATGGATATGATAATAATAACGGCACTGTAATAATTTATGCCATTAACTTCGAAAAATATGAATCGGTTATTATTATATTATTTTTTCATTAAAATTATTTGTATCGCTACAGATACTATTCCGGTAAAAGGATACCATTATTGTCAGTCTAACAATACTTTTGGAATTAAATATATGGGTATAATAACTGTCCAGAATTTAAAATTTTAAAGTTGTATATTAAACAGAGTTTGCAAGACGACACATTTCTCATATAGCATCAGTAGAACTCTAAGTATATTTGAGTAGTTTCGAACATTGTCTATTTATACATTAAAATCAAATAACACACAATACCAAAGAGTATAACACTTAATTAAAAGAAAACGAGAAAAGGTAGGTAATAAAACAAAAAAATTATACGTTCTTGAATATTATTTATAAATTTAGACGTCTACGTAGGCTGTTCATTACGCATAAACCGTCCTAAAATAATACGATTGTTTACGTTGGCCGCGAATCATAATTCATTTTCCTATAAAAGAATATGCAAAGGTAAAGTAACGGTAGGTTGTTTTATTTGTTGTTCTTTTTGTGTCTTTATTCTCTCAGAAATTAATGAGATCATTTGGAAGATAAAATATTTGCTTAATGTGTATATGTATATAACGTCCACGTCTCTTTCTGTACTTTACTAAATATTAATGTTGCTTGTTCACTTTTATTTTTGGTTAAGTAATTGCAAATACATTTCTATCCCGACAATCTTGTTATAATGTTATCTATATCTATCGCAAGTTATTATTAATATTATTTATTTATTTTTTATTCTAGCGAGGTCAACTGCCGACGCTCTACGGGAAGTTTGTGAAGCGGTAACCAGAGCAGAGGACCACAACCACTACTCGCGTCGAATCGTTCTTCTTGTTACTTTAGACGTCCGAAATACTTTCAATTCGGCAAGATAGGTGGATATACTGAATGCTTTGGAGCACTCCTTTAGGGTGCCGCTGTACCTTTTGCGGATGATTGACGACTACCTGTGGAATCGATCCATCATATATGATAATAAGTAGGGTCGTTGCAATGATAAGGTGACGTCTGGGGTTGCCCAAGGATCTATTTTAGGACCGGGTTTCTGGAACACCCTATATGACGGACTCTTGAGACAGGAAATGCCTGAGGAAGTGACTCTTGTTGGGTATGCGGACGACATCACACTGCTCATTACTGAACGGGATGTAGAACTAGCACAGCTCAAACTTAACCAAACCATGAGGATCATTGGATGGAAATGCATGATTTGAGTCTAGCACTTAACAAAATTGAGGTCGTCATTCTATCTAAGAAGCAGTTAGACACAATCGTACCCCTGCGCGTGGGGATGTGGAAGTTACCACCAGCCCAACAGTTAGGTACCTTGGAGTGATGATTGATACCAAAATGACCTTTCGTCACCAGATTTTACGTACTGCCCATAAGGCGGCGAAGATGGTTACGAACTTGAGTAGGTTGATGGCTAATGTTTGTGGTCCTCGGCCAAAGAAACGGAGGTTATTAATGTCGACAGTTCAGTTGGTCTTACTGTACGGCTCCGAGGTGTGGGCGGACGCGCTGAGCAAGGAGATGTATCGTAAGAGGCTGGCCCAGGTGCAGAGAAGGGCTGCACTGAGAGTTGCCTCGGCGTACCGCACTGTGTCGGAACCGGCGGTCCTAGTGCTAGTGGGAGTCATTCCCATCCTTCTTGCTCAGGAAAGGAAGCGCATATATATGAGGAGACGTGCAGGTGAAGAACGAGTCGCCAACGAAAGAGACGCCACATTAGAAGCATGGCAACGACTTTGGGAGACGGACGGAAGAGGGCGCTGGACTGCGAGACTGATTCCGCGCCTCCGCCCCTGGATCTCTAGAACCCATGGGGATGTGGACTATTACCTGACTCAGTTTTTGGCCGGTCATGGCTATTTCAAATCATATCTGCACCGAATGGGTAAGACCGAGACTGGAGCATGTTTGTATTGCCCAAATGACATAGATGATGCGCCCCATACCTTCTTCTTATGTGAGAGCTGGGCGGTACCAAGACGGTTACTCGAAATGGAGATCGACGAATTCACGATCGACACCATTATAACCAAGATATCAGACAATGAAAATTGCTGGAAAAGTTTAACGTGATACCTTGTCCCGCGCACCAAGAAAGGCGATCTGGACCGCAAGATGGAAAGAGAATTGCTATAATTCGAAAGTCCAGTGGAGTGTGGCCTTCGTACAGCAAACTACATAGACACAGCCTGAAATAAAGTGATTAACGGTTTGGACTGGTGTCTAAGAGAAGAAGGGGTATTTTAGCTAGTGGTTCCCCATCAAAGGATGTCCGGCATTAGTATTGATGGATATACTTACTATTATTATTATTATTGTGGTTATTGTTATTATTATTATTGTGGTTATTGTTATTATTATTATTGTCATTATTATTAGTTTCGCGGTATGTGCAATATGTACTGCGCAAAAAAAAAGAGCGACTTGAATTGCAACATGGAAAGAGAATTCCTAACCACAATGGAGTGTGGCCTTTGTACAGCCAACTGCATAGACCTAGCCCGAAGTAATGTGATAAACGGTTCCGGACTGGTGCCTAGGAGAAGAGAGGTGTTTTAGCTGGTAGTCCTTCTTCAGAGAGAGTCCAGCATAACTAGTATAGATTGGATATGCTAGTGTGCGTCAATGCATTTCACCTCCGCAAAAAAAGAAAAAAAATTATTATTATTACCAAAATTAATGTTACGGCTTTTATGTGAGAATGTTCCACTTTTTTGTTGAAAGATGTGTTACCTATGAAAGTGAAGACGCATCGTTAATACATGAAATAGAACGCAAACAAATATTGTAGTATGGCCACATGAGGAAAATGGACCACGACAAACTACCACAAAAGGTTTGGAAATGGAAACCTGCTAATAGAAGGGAAAAAGGAAGATCGAGAAGTTGGGAAAAAGGTATTAAAGAAGACAACATTAGCTGTTTACAAACCGCCATAATACAATAAAGTTACAAAATAGTTTCGTTTAAAATACATACAGAATGGAGCAATAATACAGACTCTCTTAATGACGATTTTATTAAAGAAGAATCATAGCCATCCTCAACCATCGAACGGAACAGCAACAGAATGAAGGTGGTGAAGTGGAAAAGTTTTCGCTCCGCCTCTAAAACACGACCTACAGAATCCTTGAAGACTTAATACTCGGCATATTGTTACTTGTAATTTATACGAATCACCCTGTAGCTAATGTCAATACGTAAACCGTGCAAATAAACTACAATTAGGCAACCACAATCATGGTGTCGAATGATAATATTTGAAAGAAACCAAAAACCCGGATGTTGCACTCTTTTATTGAAAGCTGTGCTACCCATGGAAGTGAGGTGTGGGCGCTGAATACGATGGAAAACAAAACATTGCCAACGGAGATGATGTACTGGACACGCTGCTGTAAGAAGACATTAAATCATGAAAGAAATGGAAGAATGTAATAATAATAGCCTTTATTGCCTACAGTAATAAAAAAACAATTAACAGACAAACAATGAAATACAACAAAAAGTGTATCTCACTAGACATTATATATTTATGTTATAGGCGACAGATATCCTGCTTCGTCAGGAATCCGAATCAACCAGTTGCGCAAGGGAATAATTAAAAATGTGACACTTACAGCAAATATTATTGTACGCGGAGCACATAAAGTAAATCGGTGAGTGTAACTGCAGATTAGGCTTGGCTGGATCTAAATAAATATTTGATTATTTGGTAATTTAAAAAGAAACCTTAGACCAACTTTCTCATATCGTATTTTGAGCGATGTCACAGAAAGTTATATTTCTCGTCTTTGAACTCTCTCTAACACATGGCCTGAAAAGTCTCGGGCCTAACACATAGATGACGCTAGTTTTATTGCAGTCACCTTTCTCTCAGTTAGTACTAACCTTCAAAAGACAGCTGTTAAAATTTCATGATATTCTATTCATTAGTTTGTGAGTTATTGTGCTACGTCACGCTACTTTTGTTATTTTCAAAACAATGGATCAAAAACAATTTCGTGTTGTAATTTTACACTGCTTCTTGATGGGAAAAAATACCGTTCAAGCGAAGCAATGACTTGAAAAGTGTTATGAGGACTCCGCTCCATCAGAAACAACAGTAAAACGTTGGTTTGTTGACTTCAAACGTGGTCGTAGAGACACCGATGATGCAGAACGCAGTGGACGTCCAAATGAGGCGGTGACACCAGAAAACATCAAAAAAATCCACAAAATCGTTTTGAATGATCGAAAAGTGAAGTTGCGTGAGTTAGCTGACATCGTAAAGGTATCAAAAGAACGTATTGGCTTTATATTGCATGAGCATTTGACTATGAGAAAGCTCTGTTCAAAGTGGGTGCCGCGTTTGCTCACTGTTGATCAAAAACAAGAACGTGTTGATGATTCTGAGCAGTGTTTGGCCATGTTTAAACGTAACAAACCGGAATTTTTGCGTCGATATGTGACAATGGATGAAACATGGATCCATCACTTCGCTCCGGAATCAAAACGATCGACATCTGAGTGGATAGCAACTGGTAAACCTCGTCCAAAGCGCCCGAAAGCACAACAATCGGCTGGAAAGGTTATGGCCTCGGTATTTTGGGATGTGCGTGGTGTAATATTCATCGACTATATTGAGAAAGGAAATACTATCAACAGTGAATATTATATAGCGTTATTGGAGCGTTTGAAGGCCGAAATTGCAAAGAAACGACCGCATATGGCAAAGAAAAGAATTTTCATCAAGACAATGCACCGTGTCACAAGTCAATCACAACAATGGCAAAACTACATGAATTGAACTTCGAATTGCTCCCACATCCACCGTATTCGCCAGATTTGGCTCCCAGCGACTACTGGCTGTTCGCAGACCTCAAAAAAATGCTCGCCGGTAAGAAATTTCGCACGAATGAAGGGGTTATCGGTGAAACTGAGGCCTATTTTGAGGCAAAAGATAAATCGTTCTACAAAAGTGGTATTGAAATGTTAGAGCGGCGCTGGAATGATTGCGTTGCTCTTGATGGAGATTATGTTGATGAATAAAGCTAATTTTGAACCAAAAAAACCGTGTTTTCTTTGTTAGGCCCGGGACTTTTCAGCCCATGTGTTATATCATATTTTTATATGTAAAACAGTACGGATTCCATATAAGGGATACGGTGGATGGAAAAATTAGCTAATTATTATATAATAATAATTATAATTATTATCCTCATTATTACTGAAAAAAAAAGAAAAAGAGGATAACTTTTTCCATCCCCAACCGTAGGGTAGTTCGATAGCTCTACCAACCCTCATTGTATACACCAACAATACGCATAAATAAAACCTTAGGAACCGCGTATCTAGATACCGCTCGTGTTTACGGTCGTGCGTGAATACCTGCGTGGTGTGCATATTGATTTCTCGCGTTTGTATTACCCGATTCTCCTAGCATACGAGTACGACCGCCACTTACCTTGTTCATGGCATTGGAACAAGCGCCGGTATTTATTAGTAGCTGCACAGCGTCGCGGTGGCCGTGCCAAGCTGCCATCAGGAGCGGTCTCATGCCGTACTGCAAAGCAAGACAAAATAGAAATAAAATTAAGCACCAATTAGTCGGAAACATTGGTAAGGATTAAAGGCGACGATAGGAGGCATGTGCCGGTGTAACGACGACGTTACGGTTGACTCCTTTTGATATCTAGCAGTTCTACGGTGGAAATCTAATGTTCCGATCTTGGTTTGTTAAAGCGTGTTTTAAAATTCGAATTGGAAAGAATATACAGGGATGGTTATGTATCGTGGAAATTTCTTTAAAATTGAATTAATGGTATTTACTTTCTTCTGATTAAACGCAACCCTCTGTACATTTGGGTAAAATTTTAATTGTTTCTTTTTCTGTATTAAGTAATATATGATAGAAAATTCTTAAACAATTATGTATTTAAAAATGTTCACTTCTAGAAATTACTTAAAGGCCTCAATGATCTTCACGAAGTTAAAATATACAGGGTAACTCGAAAAGATGGAAGAAACTTCATTTAGCTGAATTCTGTTAGTTACACTTAAAACTGGATGTTGGAAATGTTTGTGTGCTACCATTAGAGCATTTCAACGGTGGATAACAGTGACAATTGTAACCCAGATGGCTATAATAACTAGAGGGCTATTTCCATCGTTGAACTCTTAACACATGGGCTGAAAAGTCCCGGGCCTAACAAAGAAAACACGGTTTTCTTGGTTCAAAATTAGCTTTATTCATCAACGTAATCTCCATCAAGAGCAACGCAATCATTCCAGCGCCGCTCTAACATTTCAATACCACTTTGTAGAACGATTTATCTTTTGCTTCAAAATAGGCCTCAGCGATAACCTCTTCATTCGTGCGAAATTTCTTACGGGCGAGCATTTTTTTGAGGTCTGCGAACAGCCAGTAGTCGCTGGGAGCCAAATCTGGCGAATACGGTGAATGTGGGAGCAATTCGAAGTTCAATTCATGTAGTTTTGCCATTGTTTTGATTGACTTATGACACGGTGCGTTGTCTTCATGAAACATTTTTTTCTTTGCCATATGCGGTCGTTTCTTTGCCATTTCGGCCTTAAAACGCACCAAAATCGCTATATAGTACTCACTGTTGATGGTATTTCCTTTCTCAAGATAGTCGATGAATATTACACCACGCACATCCCAAAATACCGAGGCCATAACCTTTCCAGCCGATTGTTGTGCTTTCGGGCGCTTTGGACGAGGTTCACCAGTTGCTGTCCACTCAGATGACGATCGTTTTGATTCCGGAGTGAAGTGATGGATCCATGTTTAAACATGGCCAAACACTGCTCAGAATCATCAACACGTTCTTGTTTTTGGTCAACAGTGAGCAAACGCGGCACCCACTTTGAACAGAGCTTTCTCACAGTCAAATGCTCATGCAATATAAAGCCAATACGTTCTTTTGATATCTTTACGATGTCAGCTAACTCACGCAACTTCACTTTTCGATCATTCAAAACGATTTTGTGGATTTTTTTGATGTTTTCTGGTGTTACCGCCTCATTTGGACGTCCACTGCGTTCTGCATCATCGGTGTCTCTACGACCACGTTTGAAGTCAGCAAACCAACGTTTTATTGTTGTTTCTGATGGAGCGGAGTCCCCATAACACTTTTCAAGCCATTGCTTCGCTTGAACGGTATTTTTCCCATCAAGAACCAGTGTAAAATTAAAACACGAAATTGTTTTTGATCCATTGCTTTGAAAATAACAAAAATAGCGTGACTCTTAGCACAATAACTCACAAACCAATGAATAGAATATTATGAAATTTTAACAGCTGTCTTTTGAAGGTTAGTACTAACTGAGAGAAAGGTGACTGCAATAAAAGTAGCGTCATCTATGTGTTAGGCCCGGGACTTTTCAGTCCATGTGTTATAGTCCGATCTTTCGGCAGTCTGTCTACTGCCATCTTCAAGGACACCCTGAGAAGGGCTGTTGCTTGCCAGAGCAATCATGCTTCAATGACTTTTTGTCTGACGTATTTGCCTTATAAGCTATAATTTGGTGTCTCTGGATAGTCTGTTTTTAACTATTGCTGCCAACCAATGAATCCACTCCAACTTTTGTGCGTCACCTCTTGCCGAATCTGGAAACATTTCAGGTCGCCCTCGTACAGTAGTTCCGAGATAAGTAAAACTGCTCACTCGTTTTATGCGTTTTTGATTTATTGTCAGATGATAGTTGTCAATTTTTTTTTGCCAATGACCATTAATTTAGTCTTTTTGGTGTTTATGTCCAGACCATACAATTGGCTGTGATATGTTTCTCTAAGAAAATCTCGTACAAGTGGTCATGAATACAATGCCCATGAAGAAAACCATATTAGCTAACAAGAATACATCTTTGGAAAACCCTATTATATTTTTCAAAGAGCTTTGAACATGGCGACAACATTGAAACGGACGATAATTTCTTATCATATAACGTAAAACATCCTCATCATTTACCTCATATTAGTCTAGCACCAAAACGTACCAAATCTAATAAAATATCATTATTCTCTCTTTGAGTAATTTCACTGGATTCAGACGTTATTCCAACCCTGTATAGCATTCGATCCAAGTCGTTCTAGCTTTTCGCCTCTTCACATTCCGTGAAATTGAAGTAATCTCGTTTACTCTTCGAGAAACACGTCCTATAGGTTTCCATCTCGGTTTTAGTCACTCTAGACCGTAAGCTAATAGGATTCTAGCGAGACTAGCCAACCTCTTGACGCTCATTTTCGTGGAGGAAAGTGAATTTTCGTGACGGTCGCAAATGCGACTGCTGATAAATAAATAAAATCTTAATTTGAAGTTTGAATTTTTTCCAGTCGTTTGTTCGCAGCACTGTCAATTTGATGTGGCAAGTAATTGGATTTCGTAAACGTATTTGTACTATCGCTTCTAAGTTTAAGATCGCCTATTAAAATAAAATGAAAGGTAAGATGTCGTTTGTTTTATAATGATCTTGTTGCGTAGTGAGGCTAAAGAGTGGTAAACGCTTACGTTTGGTCATATTTAGCTAGTGAAGATCAGCTTATTTATGCGAGGATCTGTAGTATTAACGAATATCATATATGGACCTAAATGATTAAAAGTATAGGCAGGAGTGGAAGAGAAATGATGTCAGAAATATTTAGAAAATATGCAAGGACGTAGGAGTACCACACGATTAGAAAAAGGCAATTAGTGCTTTTTTCTAGAGAAGTGATGTTAGAAATATTTAGAGAGCCATGGTAGGAAGAAGAAGAAGTACCACATGACTGGAAAAAGGCACTAATTGTGCCAATATACAAGAACAAAGGCAATAAAACAGATAGCAGTATACCAGTAAACTCCACTCACACAAATTAAATAATTATGCGGAACGCAGCGTTTCGAGAGCACGTGGGCTCTCATTGTCAACCGTGTTACCGACTGAAAGTAAAAACTGTATCACACATTTAGGAATTATTAAAAGTCTGAGAAGTAAAAATTGTTTTTACCTTAAAGCAGATAAAGGAAATAAAATAGTCATTCTGGACAAACCGGATTATTACAATCGCGTCAACACTATGTTAGCGTCAGGACCGTACAGGGAATTAAAGAAACCCCCCTACCGTCAATGATTAGAATCACTAAAGATACTATTAAGGACTGTCCCAACTTAATCAATAATAACCTGAAATTCAAAATAACAAGTTCAAACCCTACCATTCCAAAAATGTATTGTCTTCCAAAAATTCACAAACCAGGTAATTCCATGAGACCTATAGTATCCGGCATTGATTCTCCAACATACAAATTGTCCAAATGGCTAGTGAATGAATATAAGAACATAAAGTAGATAACCTATGTGTAGAAAACTCCGTAGATGTTGTAAATAAAATTGAAAAGACTGAATTAAAAGATGGGGAAATCCTTGTATCATTCGACGTTTGTTCACTTTTCCCAAGCGTACCAATTCCACAAACTCTGGAGTATTTGGTTGAATTTTTGAAATTAAATAACGTAGATGACGTGAAAACCGCGGAATATAAAAGGTCAACTAAATTATGCATGTCACAAAATTCTTTTCAAATAGGCGGAAAATGGTTCGAACAGGTGGAAGGCACGGCGATGGGTAATCCTTTATCTCCTGTTATTGCGAACCTTTTCATGAGCAAATTTGAAACGAACCTGAAAAAAGAAACCAAATATTTCCCGAGAATTTGGCTTAGATACGTAGATAATATTTTCGCTGTGTTTGATACCAACAAAGGAAGCATACAAGATTTTCTAGCAGAACTGAACTCAAAACTTACCACGATCAAGTTTACTATTGAAGAAGAAGTGAACAATCGCCTTCCGTTTCTAGATGCTCTAGTCATACGCAATAATAATAAATTAGAAATAGACATCTACAGAAAAGAAACTAATTCCAATAGATTCATAACGTTTGATTCGCACCATTGCGAACAACAAAAATGTCCGCGATTAGTTTTCTGGTCAATAGACTTGTCAGATTTCCTCTAAACAAGAGCAGGTATGACAAAGAATTAAAGTATATCAAAGATGTAGCGAGGTACAATGGTTTCTCTTCTATGGATGTCGACCGTATTTTAAGGAAGGTTCAATACAAACAACACATCAGAAATTCCACGATTTTGACATCAACAAACACCGGTAATAAGAAATTTATAACTCTTCCTTTTCACCCAACAGTAAAAGGGTTAAGTAAAATTTTCCGACAACTAAACATGAACGTATTTTTTGTGTCAAAAAACAACTTAAAGAATCTCTTAGGGAATCCCAAAGATAAACCGGAGATGATAAAAAGGTCTGGAATATACCAAATCGCACGCAATGATTGTGAGAAAGTTTATATTGGAGAAACAAAAAGGAGTATCGAAACGAGGTTCAAAGAACATATTAGACACTATCGTATCGACAAACCTGAACTATCAAGCGTAGCAGAGCGTATGGTAAAATCCGGACATAAGATTGATTTAAAAATCTGATACTACTTAAAAACGTGAACTCGTATAGAGAATTAGACGCGTACGAAACGGTATATATGAAAAAGAACGGAAACTTATTGAACAGAGAACCACCCAATTGCACACTCGAGTTTGATTGATTGATTACTATAGGCCCTGTTAAAGATACGGTTCGCTTTCGGTCCATCCTTTCCCGTAAAAGGCATTAGACCACCGAGTAGATTGTAAATAGTCATATGTTTTAGAGCCTGCGTAGAAAATAATTTGCATGTGCGATACAGTTTTTACTTTCAGTCGGTAACACGGCTGACAATGAAAGCCCACGTGCTCTCGAAACGCTGCATTCCGCATAATTAATTAATTTGTATGAGTGGAGTTTACTGCTATACCTGTGAGATTGCAGTAGTTATATTCAGCAATGAAAATATTAGAACAGATAGACCAAAGAATAAAATCACTATTAGAAGACACATACGACAAATTTCGGAGCGAATTCATAAAAAGAAAAAGCACGTAAGACCACGTTTTCTCCATAAAGCAAATAATACAGAATGCTTCGCAAAAAAAGAAGAAAATATTCCTGTGATTTATAGATTTAAAGAAAGCTTCCAATAAAATCTTAAGGGAAAGGTTATGGAATATCCTAAAGATAAGGGGAGTACATAATAAAGTAATAAGGCTATACAAATAATATATAATAGTAATATAACCGATGTCATTGCAAATAACTCGGAATCAAAAACGTTTAGAATAACAGAAGGATTGAGACAATAAGGAAGCCTAAGCTCAGTATTGTTCATTACGTATATGGACGTAAAAAATATTAGTAGGATATATTAGCTTATAACGAGTCGAAATATCTGAAGGAGTGTTTGTAGAAGATATGGTAGTTGTGGTAAAAAGTGAAAAAGATTTACAGAAAAAAAATAGAATTATGGAACTAAGTATCTGAAAAGAGTTAGAGGGGTCACAGAATGCGATAGAATAAAGAACATCGACATAAGAGAAGATTTAGAAATTAAATCAGTACTGAAAATTATTGAGTAGAGACTACTGGAATAGTAGGGACATCTGCAGAGAATGGATAATGAGAGACAACCTAGAAGAATACGGAAAGAAAAAGATCTAAAAGAAATGTAACTCCAGACACCATTTATATGGTACGTGGGTTATTATATATATTGATCTCGTGAATAGGGCTTGAACGAAATGGCCAAGAGTTTTAGCTTTGAATAAAAAATGTTTATAAGTTTAGAGATGGGCTCTCTACATCGGAGAGAATTGTTCAAAACGGGACCTAAATGGACTTAGGTTACCTCGTGAATAACTGAGAATAAATGTCGTTAAGTCGACCAAATATAGATGCTACATTAATTTATTTGAAGTCCAAGTTGATCAAAAAAATCTACTTACTTCTATTAAAGCTAATCAGGTTCACGAAGAAATGTAGGTCCATTAATAGAAAACTTCTCCAAATTTGCGTATCGTCAGTATTTAGTTGGATATTGGAATATAGGATACAGGAAGGTAAATAACTAGTATAGAAGAAGAAGAATAGAAGACTCAGTACGGACCTTACACAAGACTCCTATCAAGTCGCAAAGGAGTCGAACATCCACACGGAGTTTTTACAAACTGGGATTTTCCTGCCAAATAGCTAAACATCAATACTGGAACATGCTCATTGAAACCAATATGCTGTGACCGATGACGTCATCAATACTTTAAAATAAGTGTAGTGTAACTACAATTAGGTCGAAAGCTTGACTGAGTAAGTGACTCAAATTTAGTCTGGATAGAAATTCTCCAGTGTACATGCAAGAGTTTAAAATGTATGCAAGGCAGTATTGACGCTGTCATAACCTTAAGTCGTAACATTAATTTCATGAATACCGTTATTCACAATGGTACTGCCAACAGTATGAAAATAAAATAGTTCCCAACATTACCGAAAGAATCGCTAACAAGTCCAAACATCTGAATGTGTAGCATCTTCCTTCATTCCTAGTCAAGAAGGTCAAGCTTTGAGGGGGTTAATTAACCGTGAGAGGAGTTATATTACCATTAATATGCGAAATGATTTCTGTTAATTTAAACTTTTTGGCAAATAAAGATTTATTAAAAGAATTATATATCCCTGTATTATTTGCGATTCAAGGACTCCTAGATTTCGTGGATTTTATTATCTTAACAACTAAATGGGAAAATGAGTAACCCTATACCATACAAAATTATCCAGATTTGTTAAAATTGCGATATCAGTTAGTACTAAAAGTTGTGGCTGAATTTTGTGACGAACTAGGTAGTTCAAATTTGGTAAAGTATTTAAGAGAAATATAAATTTAAATAAATTAGTTCAAAGAATTGCGCCAAATTCTATCAAAACCTAACCATCAGCTCACCTAAGTATAAACAATCTTTTCTAGTCGTTCCCAAATATTTATTCATTTCCAAAACTTAACGGGTAAAGATTATTACTACGTCAACATCAATCAGGTTCGCACGTATTTCGTCGGGAGGATTAGCTTAACTACTATCGCTAAACGCTATCGGGTCACATTAAATTACCTTATCTCTAGCTTCGATGTCGCAGTTCGCCGCTATCAGCATCTCCATAATCTCTATGTTACCTCTGGACGATGCCCAATGAATAGGCGCCCTTCCATACTATAACAAAGCTTTACAGTGTAAATGTTAACATGTACATAGTGAAAATTATCTCTGTGGTGCGGCTGAAAGTATAAATGAAAATTAAATCTATCTGCGATGTACAGGATATATAACAAATAAATAACTAGATGTGTTAATTATTAATAATGTATTAGAATTAATCTAAAGCATAATCGAATAAATATGCAAATGTTGGATTATACAAATTTCAGGTGTACTAATGCCATGTATAAAAATAATTTGTTTCATTGGAAAATTTAACTTTCTTAAGTGTAAAAATTATTGCTCTGAGAAGCTGTTAGGCAACTGTCCTCCTTGAATTTTGATAAAATTTTACGGGGATGTACTACACCGAAGAATGTTGAAACATGTATTTATTCTTAGCTGTTCTTTTTTTAAATTTAAGGGGATGTAGTTGGTGGTTAAAAGTTACCTCCCCGAAAACACATTCCTTTTGCTATATCTCATGAGCAAGATAAGATATCGAATTCATTTAAAAAATGGAATTTTCCCTGTTAGCAGTACTACATTTTAAACGAGAAAAAATCTATTTCCGTTTTGGTCCCACTCGCAGATATCAATTTATTTTATTCTTTTCATATTTTTGAACATCAAATGATCAAAAGATGAGGGTCACTTGTTGTTAGTTTTTTCTCAATGTCCATTCTAAGGATATGTAGATTAAAAATGCATCAAAAATTACCTTGTGTATATTAGGAATATTAAGAAATATTTTATAATTACAGAAATCTTTATTTGATAACTGTGAGCCACGGAAGAAGAAATCCACTGATATTTTAAAGTCTGCCGGACGTTCTTGAAGGTAACCTCTTTTATATTAAGCGTACCACATGAAATCTTTACGTATTGGTGAGGAGAATTGTAGATGACTTAAGTCTTGCAAGTGTAAAATGATGTCTCTTTGATGTAGCTGAATAACAAATGACAATGAAGCAATGGTATCTGATAATTGGCAAACGAATTGATTTCAGAAATAGAAACCGTTGTCATCCAGAGCTTGTATGTATAAGTGATACTCCATCTTTGACCTTTTCTTAACTTTAACTAAGGTTATTGGTAGAAGTGTCTTGTGGCTGACATGAGAATCATATACCATGGTGGTCTACTATATTACTAGCTGTTTTATAAGTTTGCCATATTTTGTGATCTGCTGTATCTCCTTCAAAGGTACTAACAGTGAAGACAGTAACTTCCTCGATGGAGACATTGTAATTTGAATGGTATAGTTTAGTTATAGGTGTTGTAAATACGCAACATCAGCTAATGTCCAACCGCCATATATTTCTAAATTAAATTCACTTTTGGTAGTATTTTGAATATACTTAGGTATTAAATCATTCTGATAAATGACAGCGATATCTACAGCACCACTCTCTTAATTTCCTGTTCAGGACTTCTGTTAAGGACTTAACATTGTTTTGTGTTTTTATCAGTGAATTTTAAGTTTCTAAGGAAATGTATTTTATATGATTTTATCTTCTTTGCAACCGTATGGGTCAGCATTACTACCTTATTTTCATTTTTTATCATTTATTTATTTTGCTCTCTTAGAATATATCCAATTTTATTTTAATATGTATGTACATTAAGCATTGTATATGTATGCAAGCCGGCCATTCACAATACTCTAGCTAAGACTGCCTAATTTAAAAATCATTCAGCGCAACGTCGTCAAATAAATAAGGGGGGTTTTCTTAAAATTTAATGTACACAAGCACAGGCAGTCGTCTCCCGCGCGACGGTCGAGGTATTAGCGTTCGTGCACTCTCGGTCACCTTTCGTACCTCGTCGTTACGTGTACAGTAACGTCATCGTATGATTATGGAGGTTGCTAATATTTTCTAGTTTTGGCGGGAATCGTCGAGGACGTTGTATATACATTTATTTCTGACGGGAGTCATTCTGGTAAGGTTGTCGAATCGCATGTACAGATTTCTTTAATAAGTACAAATTCTTGATTTTCTATCATCGTCCGTCGAGGCTCCTGTGTCCATTGTCGTCTATACATATTTTTAGTCTTCTATAAGTACGATCACTCCGCTTCTTGTTGACGGTCGTTGCGGCCGCAGCAACCGTTGTCCTTTGTACGTTTGTTCGGTCCTTCGTCGTATCGGGACTTTTTTCATTTAGTTGTTCGTCGTAGCGGACGAGTTTCACGGACCATTTTTCTATATGTAATGTCGGCATCATCGCTCCGTTTTACTTGTCGGTGCGCAGTTCGCACATTTGCTGGCCACTGGCTTTTTCCCTTCTTTGGGGCGCAGTAGCAGAGAGCTAAAGATTGCACATAGCGTATTATTTCAAACGAGAACGCCTGGATAGCTGTGACATTACTTTTGTTTTGAGATCGGCTATTATCGCTACTGTCGCCCTCGACCAGGCGTTCAAGCTCTAAGAGATAGGGTGGGTTCCCCTATAAATGTGAAAATAACGAACGTATTTGGTTCAAGTACAAACACAAGCTCATGAAACAGGGCCAAGTCCCTTAGGTAATTTTAAAACATGGATAATGTATTAGGCTCCCGGAAAGGGACATATAAATAAGCATAGCACCGAGGTGCGCTTATAAATTTACGAAATAAATAGGGTCGGCTCCTCTATAAAAAGGTAGTGGTGCATGCAAATAGATAGAGGCATTAGTGCATGCCTCTAACAAAGCTTCTGCGGAAGCATATAAGACACATACATATACACATGCTAATGTACATTACATGTATAAGAGGGCTCGAATAACTGCAATTATTGCAAACATATATATATCTTACGTACATCGTAACTGTACATAGGCAAGAGCGGAAACCGTGTACACATTTTATTTTTTAAATATATTTTTTTGCGCATGCGCATTGAGTTTCGCTGTACAACCTTTCATATAGTAAATAAGCGAACATACTCTACAAGTAAGTATTGGTCAAGTAATTCAGGAATTTACGAGCAGGCTACAGCGGCGCCGTTCTTCAAACCAGGAGAACGTAACAACTTCATTATTTTGCGGGAGACTATGTATATTGCGGTTCTGTTTCAATTTCACCATCTACCAAGGCTATGCCTATAACTTGGAAACATGTATATCTTAAATCGAAGTCATGAATAACCATTTGATTGGCTATAATAGTTTGGAACTGATGAAAAATATATTCTGGGAACTGATATAACTTTTCACGTTTGGTTCTATAGCTAATTCCCAAAAATTTAACAGCATTTCCTTTGTAGTTAGTATCTGCATCAGTGCGTGTGAGAGAGTTTTGCTTTTCTTCGATATCGGGCATTAGGGGACGTTAGGGAGTCCTCTTGGATACGCCACTGATTTTTCCTCATTAAAAAAATAATGCTAGTAACTGGAAACGAACTTTTCTTAAAATTAATTCGACATCTCCTTTTGCTCTTGAGATACGGCAAAAAATGTGTACCTAGGGGGTAATTTTGACCCCTTTAAATCGAAAGAACGTCAAAAAAAATTCGTGTCTAATATTTTTCGATGTACTAGATCCTTACAAAAATAAAAAGAAAAATCATACTTTTAAAAATGTATTACTATGGTCAAAGGAATCATGTTTATCAAGGTAATTAGTGCAAATTTTTGTTGAATTTGCAGTTATGCTATTGCTGGTTTCTTTTATAATAATAATAATAATAATCTTTATTATCCAACAGAAAATAATTCCATTTACAGGATAATGTGACAATAACATAAAATAGTATAATACAGCATAATGTAGTAATGATATAATATATACAGTGCAGTAATAAACTTAAATTACAAAAATGATAAAACTGAATCATGAACATAAAAATAACTCGGTGACACCAGAATGCAAGAACAAAATAGGACGACATTGTAAATCCATGTACACACTTCAACAAAAAGGATCATCGAGTAATTCATTGGCATTCCTAATCATATGCGTAAAGGGTGCTTTAAGCAGAACATTAGTTTTGCATGACGGGACCTTAAAATTAGGGAAGGACCTGGTATCGTACTGAGGTACCAGAAATTTAATTTTGGAGAGAAGGGATGGAGCGTCAATAGCGTGATTAATTAGTTTAAGTAGAAATTGACTGCTAAATTCCTTCCTTCGATCCGATAACGATACAAAGCCGTGTCTCCTCAGCAGACCAGCATAATCAACATCGCGTCCACGGTAAGTGCCATCAATTTTGAAGGACAGGTATTTCAAAAATCGTTTTTGCACTCTTTCAAGTAGTACTTGCAGATGGAGATAGTGAGGATACCAAATTATGGAGGCATACTCCAACCCAGTACGGACAAGCGAATAGTATAATGCTTTTAGCGAGGCAGGATTATTGAATGATCTGCAGGATCGTATGAGAAATCCTAAGGATTTCATCGCAGAATTTCGTATGGATAATATGTGGTCTGCAAACGACAAATTTGCATCAAACTGCACGCCCAGGTCCATCACAGACGAGTGCCTAGGAACAATAGCCTGACTTACAGCATAGTTAAAATTGTATAGTCTATGACATCTGGAGTAGCTTACAACAGCACACTTATCCAGATTCAAATGAATTCCATTCTGTGTACACCATCTAACAATTGTATCCAGACTGTTCTGGAGAAACGGACAATCTGCCGGGGAGGTTATGGTATTGTAGATCTTAAGATCGTCCGCGTAAGCCAGTACATTGCAGTCCAGCCCCTGTAGATCATCGAAATAAATATTAAACAAAAGGGGACCCAAATTGGATCCCTGGCACACACCAGAGGAAGCAGAGAATGTTAAAGATGTATATCCATTGTAGTGAACATAGCATGAACGATCAGTTAAATACGAGCGGATCAATTCTGTTATACTTGGCGGAAAACCAAAACTACTCAGCTTAGATACCATAAGGGAATGATTGATAGTGTCAAATGCTTTACTAAAATCGGTGTATAATACATCTACTTGTTGACGTCGTTCCATGGATTCGGCAATATGCTGTGCTAACTCAGCAAGGTTAGTTGTAGTAGACCTTCCTGGTAGGAAACCATGTTGTCGCGAAGATAAGTAAGGCTTGACACTAACGTAAATTCTCTGAGACAGAAGATATTCAAAAATTTTTGCAAAGTTGGATAAAATATTTATTGGTCTATAATTTTGGAAGTCTGAACGATTACCTTTCTTAAACACGGGTGTAATTCTGCGAATCTTCCAAGCGTCAGGAAAGGTAGAAGAACTTACGGCCAAGTTAAATATTCTAGCCAGAGGTTCACATAGTACTACACAACAATCACGTGCAAAAAATGCGGGGAGGCCGTCATGACCAGCAGTAAAATTAGATTTTAACTTCTTAGATGCTTTTAAGATATCGTCTGCTGTAAAAGATCCAATCAAAGAACTACCACTAGTGAGATCCCTATCAAGAGGCTGGGGCCCCAGTAATGCCTGTGAACCAGACACAAACACTCTAGAGAATTCATCTGCGAAGGTCTGAACTATGTTGCTGGGATCATCAACAGTGGAGCCGTTCAAAGTGAGACATCCAGGTATTCTTGATGCATTACGACGCGCGTTTATGTACTGCCAGATTAGCTTTGGATTTTGTGCTATATCTTCTGCAGCCGCCGTCTGATATTCCACATATACAACTCTAATTTTGTCTTTAACTAATTTCCTCAAACGCTTAAATTCAATGTGATAAATCTCGCGTCCACTCTTGTTCCACCTACGTAGGTAATAATTCATTATTTGAAGAAGCTTGATTATTTCGAAATTATACCAAGGCGGGTATCTTCGAGAAGGGTGTTTGGACAAAGGTACAGAACGACGGATGACAATGTCTAAGCAATTATAAAAAGCTGATACTGCTTCGTTAACGCAATTAAGATTCTCCAAAAAAGTCCAGTCAATTTCAGCTATATCACTGTACAAGGTCGGAAAGTTTGCCTTGCGAAAATTAAATTTCAATTATAATGTCGCATTTAAACCAAATCTTAAAAAGTATTCAATTTATTTTCTATAATTACCCCTTCCTATCTCTTTAGAAATTAAAATTTGATTATGATAATGATTAATTCATTGTCATCCGATTTAAACGCCATCTAAAGTAAGTTTTCTCGAATCGGTAATATATTTTAATGAACCAATAAAACCTTCAAAGAAAAAATAAACACTCGCTGCCCATAATAAAGATGCGAAGTAAATATTGATGTCGACCCACGTTTATCCTCTGAATAAGTTCATCGATTGATTTTAAAATACAGATTTGAAAGAGTTATTAACAGATCGTAGTTTCTACTTCGATGGGTAAACATTTAAAAACGATGATAGCTTCCTAGATCGCCTCTAGAAATTTAACTCTCACCAGCCGAATTTAGAGTTTATTGAGTATTCTAAATATAAAGTCGTAATTACGTTTTGAACTTCTAGCGTTTTAAAACTCGTATTCACCGAAAAGATGGCAGACAAAAAAAACTACGCCCGTCTATTATTCTAATTGGCGTACGTCTAGTTGAATAAAGCTCGATCCATACTATTCCTGCAATGCTGTTGATGATGATTTAGGTAAGACGATTAATTTTTCTCAGAGAAAAAAGGGCGTTAGAACGAATGATTAATGTGTGGAAATTTGTCTTTTTGAAAACTGCGGTCGCCGCGATCGGGTTTGCGTAAACAAACAATTGAAACCCTGACACGTATCCGCTTTTGTAAGTTATATCTGTTTCTACTTTTCAAAACAAGTATGTCGTGGCGGTTGTTTTGGCAAAGGATACTAAAACAAAGCTCGTCTTTACTGGTTTAAGTGCTTTTTTTTTTCAGCGATCTTTGTTTGATCTTGAAACGAAGGATTGTGTATGGCCCAGAGAACGGTAGATGTTTTATAAAATTATACAAAAGTCAATTTAAAAAGAGATTAAATAGCAAACTTGCTTTGACAATCTAATCCATTCTCTTTGACAAAAAATAAATGAACTGAAATACACCGACGAACGGTAATAGGATAATAAAAAAAAACTTCCCTCACTCGCATACGCATTTTGACATATTTTAGATGACTTCGATTTTTCGCAAAAAACGTCGCTATCTCCAATCATACAGAACACGATTCTAAACCCCAAATTGGCACAAGAGGACTAGTGTAAGCGGGATTCGTTTCTAAAAATTTGAAAACATGTGAAGAGCGTAGTGACTATTGCCAAATCGTTCTCTATTTTTCGAATATTAAATATTTCGTCATCATGAATAATTTTCCTACAATCTAATCATCAAAATCTTTAGTTGCATATGTATTTTGACATAATTTATGTTTCACAAGTAATTTTGTTATTTGGTACGTAACAGAGAGATTTTGTTCGTCGACGGCCAGGCGAAAGAACTGCTGAGGCCTGCTAAGTGTCGTCCATCAATCATGGGGATTTAGTGCAAACTAATGGTATAATGTGGAAGGAAGAATATTTTAATATTTTGCAAAATCATGTTGTTCCACCTGGAAGCCGCCTTATTCGTGGGCTGTTTGTGTTCCAGTAAAGCAATGATCCCAAACATATGGCTCGAATCTGAAAAAGCTGTTTAGAGCAGCTCGAAATGAATCAAAATTGATGGTTTGACCATTTCATGGTCTGGATTTATCCCCCATAGAGCTTTTATGGGATGAGCTTGATCGAAGGGGTAGACACCTATAGGAATATTTGACGCCAACTGTCTCGAAAAATTTCATCAAAGAATGCCTACAAGCTAAATAATGCATAAATATTATTATGTTTGAATTAATTTGCTTTCATTTGACGACAGGAACTTACGTTGTATAAATTCATTAATAAACACAATAAAATGTTATTGTATGTGTGACATTTTGTAAAATGCGTTGCTGCTTCGAGACTTTTGGACAGTAATGTATATTTAAATGATATTTGTTCTGGATATTCATGTCCAAGACTGTGCCAAAAGGAACTCAATATATGCCATTTGTGTAAGCATGAAAAAGATTTAGATGGTCTCTAGATATACAGTTATTTTCTTCTCTTAGTCCAGGGATCCCGAATAGCACAAGAAACGCAAAAAACTATTTAACAGCGAGCATGAAGATGGCAATGCTGTGATTACAAACTTTTTATTTACTAAATGCAAAGTACAGATGTCGAGACCATGTAGTTTTGAAGTTATTTAAAGCGAAAAAGATTACGCAAAAAATCTGGAAACAACTGATAATACTGCCAACAAAATAAAGTGTTTGACGTGCCTCCCTGTAAAATACGAACTGATTTAGAGCATTTCTGATGTACTGGTTCCAAAAATAATTGGCATTTCTTCCCAGCAGTTCTAGTTTTTGAAATACACCACGGTAAATAGCAAAATCAAAATAATTAACTAAATATTTAGAAGACCTAATTTGTCTCTTTCTATCTGAAATTAGAATTATGATATAATTATAATTTTCAGTATTCCCCATTATTAGAAAAATCTAACCCCCACTACTTATCTCTAACATAGAGTTCCCCGTATTTCGGTCTGCATTCCACAGTTCAGTTTAGTATTGTGCTTTTGCGCCAGTGAAAAAAAAATTCGAATGACAAACAAACGGAATTGTGTGAAGCATAGAGATGTTTTTTGTTACATTTGTGGTGAATACGTTTTTAAGGAAAGTAGAAAATCTATATCTCCCCTTATAAAAAGGGCATATTTGGCGTATTTTGGCGTCCAGTTAGGAGACCAGCATAAATCTTGGGCACCGCATTTTGTCTGCAAAACATGCGTAGAACAGTTGTGACAGTGGATAAACGGAAAAAGAAAGAGCTTAAAATTTGGAGCACTTATGGTATGGAGGGAGCCCAAAAACCAGCATGATGACTGCTATTTTTGATCTGTCAACATCAAAGACCAAACGCTGGGAGACTGCGTTAACAAATGACCGACCAATATCAATCGCTACCTTAGCCCAAATTGCCACTATTACCCAGCACAAAAACGGAGAATCCTAAACACACAGTGTACTGAGCTGAGGCAATATTAAATGAAGAACATTTTAAAACTTAACTTCAACATCTCAAGAACATTATGGATACCATCAACAGATATTCTAAATAACAAGAAAGACCAACAATCACCATTGGAATCACCTGCCTGCCATATGTGAAAGGGTGCAATTTTTTTCCCGGGTCAATCTCGCGGCATGCGATCTGGAGTTATCATGTAAGAATACCACTTTTTCTTGATTGACTAAAAAGGCTGTTTTTGGATGAGTGCTGCTTGTACTTGTTGAAGCTGTTCACAATAAAAGTTCGCAGTGAAAAACTCATAATGGACTATTCCAGTTGCACACAATAAAATCTTGTTTGGGTGCAAGGAGGCCTTGAGAGTGTGTGGTACCGAATCAGTAGGCGACAACCATTGAAAGGGCCGCTTAGAATTTGAATATAACATCCACTTTCCGTCGCAGGGTAATAACCGACCAAGAAACGGTTTATCACCGTTGCGTGAAATGATTTTCCGAACAAATGGTAAGACGATTTCATTTGTTATCATTTGACAATTCGTGTGGGACCCATTTGCTTAACCTCTATATTTCTCCTAGCTGATGAAGGTGCAAACGAATGATTTCATCACTCACATTAAACCTTTCTACAAGCTCTGGGCACGTTATATTGGAATCTGCCTCCATAACATGTTGTTAATGATTTTTGGTCTCCCAGAGCATGCTTCATAAAGCTGAGATCTCCAGGAGAAAATTTTATGAATCACCTGTGTAGTTCGATCACATGCTTTTCGTACCACCACCACAGGTTTGGCCCCAAATTTGCATTCTGCGAGTAAACAACCTCGAGTTAAAGTTGTATTATTTGCCATTTTCAACTATTCAAATTAGGAATTAAATAATTGTCCCCAAATAAGAATGTATTCGACAAATGAAGGATTAGTGCTAAAATAGATGACAGACAACAAACAAGTGCTATCGATCAACAATTTAAAAAATATTCATATTACTCTGTTGTGTACAAAAACTTATTTGGTTATTTGATATTAAATTATGGATTCGAGAAGAACAGGTGATAGATAAATCGCCCTGTATATTCAGATACTACATTGAAAATGTAAAAATAAAAATCTATTTGCTGTTGAAAATTTCCAAAAATATATTATTTATAGATATGTTTAATTCATTCTTTATATTTTACTCAAGTTGTATATACATATATATATATATATATATACATATTTCTATTCCTACCAAGTATTCAAAATTTCAAAAACGAAGCCGTACAACATGTGTACAGTTTTATTTCCAACGCGAAGTCCGAAGAGAAACTCATTTCGCTAAAAATAAAATGCTGAAACGTGCAGTAAAAAAAAGAGAAACATCCAAATAATATGGCAATTGTCGTAAACGAAAGAAATAACGGTAAAATACATCCTAATCTTCTGCCAGAAAAATAATATATTCCGATTCTGTTTATAGGACCCAAAGCGTTTAACTTAGTCCGTTTCGTCTTAACTGTATTTACAATATAAAACACTCCGTTTACATTATGTATGGGGTTAATTAATTTTTAGTCAAACGTTACTTTTTTTTTTAAAGAAAAAAAGAGTAATTTGCTAGTTTTGACATCAAACAGAGCTTAGAATGACGTACATGTGTTTGTACTCCTGAATCATAGGTTTTGTAAACCGGTGGCAAATTAAACGTTGTAAAACTAATTTTAAAACAATCCATAGGTCACAAGCGCATATCGTTTATTTTAAAAGTCCCCTGAGCTATTTTATATTCTCTCAAAATAACACATGCATTGGATATATGATGATCGCCAAAAAAAAATTATTTCAGGTTAATTATAATGAAATTAAAACGGTATTTTTTAAACCTTTGGCCTTGAGAACTACCCATTTATAAACGTAAAGGCTCAAGAACAGAAACGTTGAAATTCAAACGACCTACACTAACCACAAAATAGTAAAGAAAACAGTAATAAGTTTCCACAAATTTCAGAAACTCTTTTGCACGAGATTGTCACAAACCGTCACTGGCAGTACCTTCCTATGAAGAAGATATAGAAAAATTGGTTTTCCACCGTGAAAAATGTCTGAGCAATGGTGGTAACTAGATAGATAAATAATTTAAGAAACGGTTTATCATGTAGAAATAAATTTTGTTTTGAATAACATATTTTTATTATGAGCTTTTTTTTCTAAAGACTTTCCAAACAAGCCTCGTATATTAGGTGATGGTATAACACCTAGATCTTTTTGTAACTGTTACCTCTGAAGTTTTCAATATTTAACCTTATCTTAGGTGACGATTGCAAGGACTGTGTGGATGTACAATTCACAGGTATAGCAGTAAACTCCACTCACACAAATTAATTAATTATGTGGAACGTAGCGTTTCGAGGGCACGTGGGCTCCCATTGTCAACCGTGTTACCGACTGAAAGTAAAAACTGTATCACACATGCAAATTATTTTCTACGCAGGCTCTAAAATTTCTAACCATATGACTATTTACAATCTACTCGGTGGTCTAATGCCTTTTTCGGGAAAGGATGGACCGAAAGCGAACCGTATCTTTCACAGGGCCTATGGTAATAAATTAATCAAACTCGAGTGTGCAATTGGGGGTGATTCTCTGTTCAATAAGTTTCCGTTCTTTTTCATACATATCGTTTCGTACGCGTCTAATTCTCTATACGAGTTCACGTTTTTAAGTAGTGTCAGATTTTTTAAATCAATCTTATCTCCGGATTTTACCATATGCTCTGCTACGCTTGATAGTTCAGGTTTGTCGAAACGATAGTGTCTAATATGTTCTTTGAACCTCGTTTCGATACTCCTTTTTGTTTGTCCAGTATAAACTTTCTCACAATCATTGCATGCGATTTGGTATATTCCAGACCTTTTTATCATCTCCGGTTTATCTTTGGGATTCCCTAAGAGATTCTTTAAGCTGTTTTTTGACACAAAAGAGACGTTCGTGTTTAGTTGTCGGAAAATTTTACTTAACCCTTTTACTGTTGGGTGAAAAGGAAGAGTTATAAATTTCTTATTACCGGTGTTTGTTGATGTCAAAATCGTGGAATTTCTGATGTGTTGTTTGTATTGAACCTTCCTTAAAATACGGTCGACATCCATAGAGGAGAAACCATTGTACCTCGCTACATCTTTGATATACTTTCATTCTTTGTCATACCTGCTCTTGTTTAGAGGAAATCTGACAAGTCTATTGACCAGAAAACTAATCGCGGACATTTTTTGTTGTTCGCAATGGTGCGAATCAAACGTGATGAATCTATTGGAATTAGTTTCTTTTCTGTAGATGTCTATTTCTAATTTATTATTATTGCGTATGACTAGAGCATCTAGAAACGGAAGGCGATTGTTCACTTCTTCTTCAATAGTAAACTTGATCGTGGTAAATTTTGAGTTCAGTTCTGTTAGAAAATCTTGTATGTTTCCTTTGTTGGTATCAAACACAGCGAAAATATCATCTACGTACCTAAGCCAAATTCTCGGGAAATATTTGGTTTCTTTTTTCAGGTTTGTTTCAAATTGGCTCATGAAAAGGTTCGCAATAAAAGGAGATAAAGGAGTACCCATCGCCGTGCCTTCCACCTGTTCGAACCATTTTCCGCCCATTTGAAAACAATTTTGTGACATGTATAATTTAGTTAACCTTTTATATTCCGCGGTTTTCACATCATCTACGTTATTTAATTTCAAAAATTCAACCAAATACTCCAGCGTTTCTGGAATTGGTACGCTTGGGAAAAGTGAACAAACGTCGAATGATACAAGGACTTCCCCATCTTTTAATTCAGTCTTTTCAATTTTATTTACAAAATCTACGGAGTTTTCTACACATAGGTTATCTAGTTTATGGGGCAAGTACTTATATTCATTCACTAGCCATTTGGACAATTTGTATGTTGGAGAATCAATGCCGGATACTATAGGTCTCATGGAATTACCTGGTTTGTGAATTTTTGGAAGACAATACATTTTTGGAATGGTAGGGTTTGAACTTGTTATTTTGAATTTCAGGTTATTATTGATTAAGTTGGGACAGTCCTTAATAGTATCTTTAGTGATTCTAATCATTGACGGTAGGGGGGTTTTCTTTAATTCTGTGTACGGTCCTGACGCTAACATAGTGTTGACGCGATTATAATAATCCGGTTTGTCCAGAATGACTATTTTATTTCCTTTATCTGCTTTAAGGTAAAAACAATTTTTATTTCTCAGACTTTTAATAATTCCTAAATTCCTCCTATCTTGGACGCAATTTTTATCATTTTCTAAATTCCTCGAAATCTGAATTTTGCACGCGTTTCTAACGAAGTCTTTTGTAGATACATCTAAGTTTCTAATGTTTGTTTCTATTGAGGCGATTGAATCCTCAACGGGCGATTTCGGTCCGCGAATACTGTATTTTAATCCTTTATTTAGGAGGTTCATTTCGTCTTTATTAAAGATCTCAGAAGATTGGTTGTACACGAGCGGTGTTCTCTCCATGACATTCACATTCTCCTTGCTTGACTTTTTTGGACAGAGTCGCCTAAATTTTTTATTAACAGTTACCATTTTTAATTTAAATTTTCTGTTAACGCGTTCGACGTTACGTCTTTGGAAATCACACCATTTTTGAAAATTGTTTTCGTCTAAATTCTTTGTTAATTTCAGGTGCAATGTATATAATTCTATTTCTAATTTACTACGTTTGGCGTACTGGTATCTTATTTCATTTACTAGCCAATGTTATCTTAGGTATTATTTTCTGGGCATTTTTCGATGTACTGGTATATTTGCTAGCACAAATCAAACACCAAACGCTGGGACATTAGGTTAACAAAACACCGACTAATATCAATTTCTACCTTAGCTCAAATTGCCACCATTACCCAGTACAAAAACAGGGAATCTTAAACACACAGTGTACTGAGCTGAGATGATATTAAATGAAGAACACCTTAAAACTGAATTTCAGCATCTTAAGAACATGCTACAACAAAACGACTGTAGATTCAAAGGACATTACAACAACCATCATTGGAACCACCTACCTCCCATATATGAAGGGATGCAATTTTTTCTCGACTAAAAACAATATACATTTCATTTATAAAAACATAAATCTTCCTTTCGTGTGTAACATCATAGCAGATCATGCGTTCTAATATGAATCCTTGCGAAAACGTATCCCCTCCAATAAATATTTTTTGTAATTTGACGCGTCTCTGTGAGTGACGCACATATATTACTGTAGCTAGCGTGATTCACGATCACATAAAAGAGAGACTATTCAAAAATATCAGTCTAGTACACATTTTGATGAACGTGTTTTACAACTTGTTGCTCACGAACATTAAAAGAAGTGTACAAAGTCGATTATTCGCAAGTTCAAATGACGATAAACGATAAACAAGCATAAAAACATGAATTTTATGGCGTCTGGTCAAAAAAAGAGGTTCTAAGATGTCTTGCGAGAAATTTAAATTACCAAAATCCCGACAATCTTTTGTTTCACGTTTGTTCTGATTCGTCTGTCTTCTTATGTTGCCAAAATAAACAAAATATTTTTCATTATATTCGAGTAGCTTGTATTTTAACTAGAAATAAGGTCTAACTTCTCAAGAGCGCTTCAAAAATTTATCTGAAAATATGCTATCTGCTGTTAATACGAGGGTTGCTATTTATGTTTTCCGAATAATAACTAAGAATAAATATTTGTCACCGATAAGGGTTTTATTGTTTTTCGAAATCGACGTTCGATGCACATTTGCATACGTTTGATCCAATTTCCATAGCATTTCATACCATTCCGATTGAGATATCTGTAAAACATGCATTTCGAAAGCGCCAACCGCTTCTTCTGGCGTCGAAAATCGTTGAGCACGTAGTCTATTGTTCACGAACTGAAATAAAAAGAAATCATTTGGTGGCAGTTCAGGACTGTGTGGTGGATGCCCCATCAATTCGATGTTTTGACTGGTTAAATATTGAGTGATTCGGGTCGATCTGTGAGAGCTCACGTAGTCATGGTGAAGCGAGAGGATTACTGCACTGTTGTTGCGATAATATTGCTCAACAACGCAAGGGCCAATTACAGGACACATTTATAATATTCTTATTTCAAATTCAAAAAAAAATACAAAATATGTTGCCCACAATAATGTTTTTAATTAAAAAAAAGACAAAATAAGAAATACGCTGCAAATACATAATGTAACAGTACAAGGAAACAAAGAAGATCAAAGTATTTATATTGCGTAGTATGGCTGCATCATTAATCTGGTAGTTATAGTGTAAAGTAGTGTGAGTGTTATTGTAGGAAACCGCAGTACACTTATTGATTTTCAGAGGAAGATAATCGCCTTTGCTCCATGTATTAATACGCAGAAAATTGCCTTGTAAAGGGTTGACAATCATAAATGCTACCAACAATATTAAACATCGCTACGTCATCTGCCTATGCTAAGACGTGACACATAAACGGAATAGTAAATTATTTACATACAAATTGAAGAGAAGCGGTCCAAGATTTAATCCTTGAGGAACACCCGATGTTGGAGAAAATGGCCTAGAGGAATAACCGATGTAGTAGAGATAACACTCTCTTCCAGTAAGGTAAGACTTAATCAACGACAAGAAACCTACACCGAACCCAAATCTATCCATTTTTTGTAGAAGCACGGCGTGGTTAATGCAATCAAACGCTTTAGAAAAATCTACGTAAATTACGTCCACTTGCTTTCGGGTATCAAGTGCTTCACTAAGATATTGCCTGCAACAAAGCCGTGCTCATGGTTAGATATGAAAGAAGTCATACGGGTGTGTATATCTTTGTAAAGTAAATGCTCAAATACTGTAGCGAAATTGACAGTATACTTATATAGGTCCATAATTAACAATGTTAGATCGGTTTCCCTTCTTAAATACGGGAACAAACAGTGGATAGGACAGAACAGGTGCACAATCACGTATAAAGAAGCTCGGTAGTCCATCATCTGTAATTGTCATATTAGATTCAAGTCGTTTGATTAGATTTAAATCCTTTGCTGTCGTACTGCATACTCTCTGGAATTCTGAAAGAAATTTTCTTGTTCTTAATGAAGCGCCAGAACAGCTTAGGGTCTCTGTTGTTATCAATTTCAGTATCTGCCAAATAAACATTGTATGCACCTTTGATTTTATTCTTTATAAGAGATCTCATTCGTTTGAATTCATTGAAATGGCATATTGCTTTTGTCCTTTTCCATTTCTTGAAGTAAAATTCTTTTAATTTAATATAAACTTTTATTTTAGTACTAAACCATGGAGAAAGTGTAGAGGTAGGTCGTCTAGTTTTCTCAACTGAATAATAATGTAATATAAAATGCTTCAACAGCGATATTCACATCACTGTATTCATCCAAGAAACTCCAGTCGAGTGCTAGCGTATCACTACATAAAAAGAGGGAATTGGCTTTGCTAAAGTTGTAGCTAATATCATTGTTAAGTGGGAAATTTATCCACTCGACACATGTGCCAAAAGTAATCTCAATTTCGAGTGGTGGTTGAAAAACATCAACGCTAACCAAAGGTTTAGAACTGTAATGGACATGTAGTTCATATGACGTATTCCAAAAAGCAAGATCCAGAATATTGCCATACATATTTTGAACATTATTCCATTCTTTTAGATTTAACATATTGACAAAATTGCTAAAAGACGTCACTTTACGATTATTGTTTACCAGTGTATCACTTCTTTTATACTCAGGACAGTTGAAATCGCCAAAAACAAAAACATTTTTATCAATCAGCTTAAAACTGACAGCTTCCAAGAAGCCCTATAGTCATCATATCTTATATCAGATATAAATTGTGTGCGATGCCATCACGAATTTGCACAACACGATATCAGCCAAAGGAATCCAGCAAGGCAACTTGAATATTGTTCTTGAAACTAGTTAGGCAACCAGCTCCCTATATCTACACACCTTGATAATTACGATATATCAAAAAAATATATATTTTGTTAATTCCATTTTGTGACTGAGATGAAATTTTCAAGTTACTAAACTGTTAGTTTTCTTTTTGCAGATGTAATTGCGTATAAACAAAAATAGTATAGGCCAATGTATATATAAATATATTTGGAAAATACACAAGTCGAAATATGTACTGCACAACAAAGGACAAAACTATACACGTGCTTTTACTATATTTTGAACACATGGACGAACTTCACGTTCAACAACTACTATAAGGATGTTTTCACAAGTAACTATGGTAACAGTACAATTATGTAGTTTTTTATAACCACGTACTTCGTCGCGAAAAAAAATTTGAGTATAAATAATCAAACATATACACAAAGAAATAAGTTCTGGAACTGAACTTCCATGAGAATTACTTTATATGTAAAATGATGAATGAAATAATATATAATATAATGTGGTATATATCACTTTCTATGGTATATATTTTTCTTTGTAATTTACATTAAAAGTTATTTGGTCACACATTTTAACAAGAAGAAACCGACGATGTATATATCATTTCTAATTAGCCACTACGAATAACTATCTTCGTGAAGTAGTTAAAAATATATAACCATTGTCGTATATATGACGTCATGTATGACGAACAAGAGTATAATTATTCGTCAAGAAAATGCAGATATTATAGAATTCTGTAACTATCTATACACTAACATATATTACAGTTCTACCAACTATATCTAACATACATAGCGGGAAATACAAATTTTAATTGCAATCCCAACACAAACAACGTATATAACATCCGTATGACAAAACGTTCTGAGTACTGATACACAAATAACAGCCCTCCTAAAATTGTATGCACAGCAGGTTGCAACTTGATGAAATCTTTGTAAATTGTTACGTCATCGCAGATAACATTTGACAGATTCTAAATCACATTCAAGTACGTTTTCATTAGTACAAACTTTAATTTGCATATTTATTCTGTAATTAATTAAGCTATACACCAACCATAACATAAATTTTGACATAAACCAAACAAAAATCGAACACAAAACAGGGCCAACCTCGATTTTCCGTGTTCTTTCTAAATGTTACTCACGTTATTTCTGCAATTAATATCAACCGGTTCCTTCAATATCCTCCTCACCGTATCCGCATCGTTCTTGATGACGGCCTCGTGTAGTATCAAATCGTTCCTTTGGATGATCGCTCTTCGTTCTAGTTCTTCGGGAGTCGAACCTGGAGACGAACAATTCTGCCTCATACCGATCGAACCCGTTTGATTCATACCCCGAAAGACGAAGACGGTATTAAAAGAAGACGCGCTGTATAGTTACCAGAGACGGTGGGGATTGGGCGCATTAAACTTTTTACGAATGGTTTTACGGATCACCTCAGTTTCTTTATCCATTTAACGCGCGTTACTACTAGCGTCTCGCGCCGAGGAAAACGTGTTTCTTTTCTTACGAGTCGCGTTAGACCGCGGTTCCTTTATCACCCATTTCCTTTCGCCTTTATCAAGTTTAATTGCGAACGCTTATTACCGACATTCGGTTGGTAACGAGCTGCGTGTGCAGATCGGGCTATAGCGCGCACTTTTTCTATTGTTACGCTTGTTATGTTTGTTATCTTGCGCGGAAGGTTTCGCGTGCGTTATTGGCGAGAAACGAGGAGGATAATTACGTTCTTTTTCGGGAATTCATTTTGAAGATATAGTCGTCGATAATGGCGTATTCACTTGTTTATTTCTTTATTCTCTTCTTCACTGAGTAATGATGGGAATTCTGTAACAAAATAACATCAATAAGACTTCAATTTGACGCACATATTACTTAAAAATATTCTCTAGGTTTAATTGGTATGCCGAAGTAATTTTGCACTATATTAAAGATGATTCATTAAAAGGTATCTCCTTGATGAAATTATAATTTCCTTCTCAATGTAATTAAATAATAATAAAAAAAATATCAGTCACGGTAGGGTTTGAACCCAGGACTTCTGTACTACCGGCACATTGTGCTATCATTGCACCACGAGACCGCTTGTGAGTTCAAATTAGAAGATTGTCAACCCGATAAAAAGAACCTGGACATTAATAAACATACAAATAAACAAAACAAGAAAAAACATTACAAAGATATGTGATCGCAAGGGAGAAGGGAACCAAATTAAACCACGAAATTAACAAATATTTTGCGACAATAGACAAACGACGGTGTACCAAATAAAAAACACGAAAGTAGCTCCAAAAACAACAACCACAACCAAAAATGCAATATTGACTAAATTCCAGCACGCAAGTATAGCAGAAGTAAATAAAATTATTAACGAATTACAATGCTGTAAAGCACCTAGATTTCATGGAGTAACAAATGGAACGCCCGGTAATGTAAACAAGCTTGCACCACGTACAGTTCGATAATGTAAACAGTACCGGTTATTTCCCGATTAACGTGCGTAATTGATTCGATCAAAAGAATGTTTACGTAAACGTTTTCAGCGCCGGCGCCGGTTGTTCCCCGTATGGGATTACTGTAAGCGTTGGCTCTATTGCCTCTCGTGAAATAAAGTACTGTGCAGCTAAAATAACGCCATGGCATCCACGTCCAATAAAAGAGCATTTCTAAAATTAAGTGAGAAAATGAAAATCGTCGACGAGATTAAAAAAAGGTGTGGGGGTGACTCAATTGGCAAAGAAATATGGAGTATCTAAAGCCACAATACATACAGAGGCTCGGGAAATCGCAGAACTTTAAAAAAATGCCGAACCACTTAGAATTGAAAATTATCTGTATAAATGGTTTTTAAAACAAAGGCGGAAAACCATGTTCGAATTAGCGGTGAATTGGTTAAAGAGGAAGCAAAATTATTGAATGAAAACCTAAAAGAGACCAGAAAATTTTGTAGCCAGTGATGGCTGGGTGAAAAGATTTAAAAGGAGGAATTCGACTGCTATCGATATCTGTTGAAAAATTATCGGCACGATCACAACTAGTGCAAGCGTTTAAGGAAAAGTTAATGAACAAAATCAAAGAGCTACATTTAAATGACGAACTAATATACAATGCAGTTGAAATCAGTCTTTATTGGAAATTATTAGCTACGAAAACCTATGTTACATCACATGAAAAACCTGCTCCGGCTAGAAAGACGGAAAGACAACGCATAACTTTTCTAGCGTGCACTAATGCTAATGGTACACATAAAATAATGCCACTAGTAACAGGAAAGGCAAAAAATCCACGTTCATTTAGGAATTTTAAGAGTCCAGTTGATTATAACTGTTCAAAATCCGCTTGGATGACCAAAGACATATTTCTGGAATGGTTCCAGAAGCACTTTGTGTCTCAGGTATGATAATACAACTGTAATAATAAGTAATGTAATTTAAAGATATATATATAACACCAATCGTTAATGACATCAACGTTTCTTTGTAACCTTAAAGAATCAGAGGAGGAGCTAATTGTGCAATAAACTTTAAGATCGTCAGCGTATACAAGAGCATTACAATCCAATGATAGTAGAAAATCATTGATATAGATATTCAAGAGGAGTGGTCCCAAATTGGAGCCCTGAGGTACGCCGGTAGAAGCAATGAATGTGTGTGACACAAACCCATTGTAATGGACATAGCATGATCGGTTGTGAAGGTAGGATTGAATTATTACCAATGGCGGATAGTTTATCCATTAGGATGTAATGGTCAATTTTGTCGAATGCTTTGGTAAAATCCGTGTAGATAACATCTACTTGTCGACGATTGTCAAGTGCTTCGCTGACATACTGAGTAAGTTCAACTAAATTAGTAACAGTTGACCGTCCACTAACAAAGCCATGCTGATTAATAGAGAGCTATGGCTTAACACAGTTGTACAACCTAGTATACAGAAGTTGCTCGAAAACTTTAGCGCAATTAGGGAGAATACTAATTGGTCTGTAGTTAAGAATATCAACCTTATCGCCCTTCTTGTAAATTAGTGTTATCCTACTAACCTTCCAGTAAGATGAAAAGGTAGAAGTGCGAATAGCCAAGTTGAAAATAAAGCAAAGAGGATCGCAAAACACCGGAGCACAATCATGCATGAGAAAGCTCGGAATATCATCATGTCCAAAAACAGAAGTTGCTTTGAGTCTGTTCAAAGCACGCAAAACATCCCGCGCCGATATTGAAAGAATAGCTGTTGACTTCCGACTTGGATGTGGTAGTGTTATTGGAGAAGTTAGCGGTATATCCATTTGAAAACACACTGGCAAAGGCCTGCAGAATATCAGAAGGCTGGTCAAGAACCGCATTGTTATACTTCATAGACCCGGGAATTCTGGAGGAGTTTCATTTGTTATTCATAAATTTCCAAAACAGTATCGTTTTCCTCCTTTTGTGGTATTCTTTATAGGCTATTTTGAGTAATTTAAAGTAATATAATTTAGTGATACATATTCAATTTGTAGGTGAAAGATTTCTTAAGAAAACAAAATCTTCTAATAAAGGCGGTGTTAGTCATCCTCCAGAGGAACAATTAAGCAACGATGGCTTAATTTTTGTTATGTTCATGCCGCCCAACGTAACTCCACTTATACAACCGATTGTTCAAAATGTAATAAATAAAAATTACTAAATTGTATTATCGAAAATTTCTACTACATTTCTGAATCCTTAAAGCAAGTAACTTTACTTGAAGCAATTTCAAATTTAGATACGGCGTGGAATGCCGTTAATCAGCAAACAATCAGAAAGTGTTGGAGAAATTTGCTTTACTCCAGTGATGATTATGACGATGAAGACGATATACCGCTAATCATCATTAGAAAACAGTTACTATCTGACGCTGAAGTTATTGACAGTACATCATCGGTCGTTCTCAAATTATTAAAAGCAATAAATTCCGATATTTTTTGGACAGTTACCGACGTTAGTTTATGGAATGACTATAAAGATGGCTGATACACGTGAAGAGGAAGATGGGGTGAGTGAAGATGAGAATGAGGTATCGTATAGATGTGCGCAGGAGGGACCTTGTCCATATACCTAGACATCTTACCCGGCAGTTTGAGAAAAGTTTTAGTTACTTAGACGTCTGTCTCCGGCAAATAAACATTTGCAGTATTTCAGTGTGATAGATCATTTGGTTATGTAACGAATTATATTCTCATTTCTTCTTCATTCTTGGATCTTCATTACCAACAGGAAACCTGTTTAATATATTGAAACTGATCCAATTGGCAAAAATAGTTTCTGCTTATGTTCTTTGTTTTTTCTTTTGTTTCTGTATTTACCATTTACTCACCAATAAAATATTATTATTATTTATTGTCTATAAAACACGACTCACATAACTAAAAAAATAGTGAGATATCTACACTCAAAAATTGAAAATTCTCCAATTCAGAACTCTCGAAAACGTTCCCAAGCATCAAGGATGTCGAGAAGCAATAATATTAAAACCTCCTACCCATATCCATCTAATTCCAATTGCTTGCGAACGTATTTGGACACTGAAAATCCCCTAAATACGCCCCATTCTATATTTGAGGCACGCAAACACCACATTTCAACACGTCGATTTTATTAAGCCGTCCCCGTTTATAACTCATCGTCTTTATTATACGTGATCCGCCTTTGACACCAGTTTTCTTGGCTCGATCTCGCGATGTACGATCTTTATTTACGATCGGGCAGCGTACACGTAATACCGCTCTACAAATCTGTCGTGGGGCAGGCCGGACATAATTCGCGGTACTCTCGTTATATGCGATCGGTCGCCTTTTAAATTAGATAAGTGCCGCGAGGCTGACTGGATCTCGCCACGTTGGTGTCAAGTCGGGCACGTAATTTCTGCGTTTTCCTTTTTTTTCCCCGTTCGTCTCCCTTGCGTTTACTTGTTGAAAAATACGAATTTGTTTTATACCGTCGGAAAAGTAATATTTTAAAGGTAATTAATGTCGACGATACGATGACGCAAATTTGTATTTAATTTTGCGTTGGGAATGTGGAAAAATAACGGTGAAATTTTTTGAAATCCACTTCGTACCCGGTTTAATTCATGTAGGTTTTATTTTTGATCGTACAAAACTTCGTTTTTTGCATGCCAATTATGAGAAATCTAATCTAAAGTAAGACAAAATGGATTAGGAAAATACTATGTCTTATTAGAAGTGATAGTTAAGCTACAGGGTGTCCGAAAAGTACTTTTAAATATAAAAAGAAGATAACAAAATGATGACCAGATTTAATAAATACAGGTTTGGGCTTTAGGAATTTATTTCTTCAAAATTATGCCTTTTAAAGAGCCGGTTTATTCACATTCGGATAAAGTGGTCGATAACTGCCAGCAAGATGAATTTATCAGGTAGCAGATATCTCATTTTGGTTTATTCACCAAATTTTATCTGAGAGGTAACAAACCAGGACTGTCTAATATTTTTAGACGGTTAGTATAGCAATGAATAAAAGAGGAAAGACAGACTTATGTCCGCTGTAATGAAATAGACAAACACATACAGTTCAATTTGGACTATATAACCTAATATAACACATGGGCTGAAAAGTCCCGGGCCTAACACATAGATGACGCTAGTTTTATTGCAGTCACCTTTCTCTCAGTTAGTACTAACCTTCCAAAGACAGCTGTTAAAATTTCATGATATTCTATTCAATAGTTTGTGTGTTATTGTGCTAAGAGTCAAGTCAAGTGCTTCTGTCCGAAGGTGAATAAACACATGTTTGTCTTTATCCGTTAGATTGCGCTACTTCCAACTTCACAACACTAAGGTAACCTCATACGATATCAATCCTTCAGCGAAAATTTCAACAACAACTGCTAAGGAAATGATGTGTAAGATGTCGCTCCATTTTGTTTAAACCAAGTGTTTCGATTAAAACCATTAAAATCTTGAATGACTGGAGTAAAAAAGTTGTTAATCATGTCCATATATTGTTCGGAATTTACGGTTACTGTACGAGCTCTATCACCTCCAAAAAAATATGGACCGATAATTTCTTGCACTGATATTGCAGCTCAAAGAGTAACTTTTGGCAGGTGAAGTGGTCTTGCATGCTTCTGTTTTGGATTTGATGCACTCCAGTAAGTAGGAAAGGGATGTATACAGATTACAACCAAAGATACATTATATTATTCGTGAGTACAACAGGAACACAGAGCAAAGGAAGGGGTACGAATAATAGTTACAGAAGAAATAAACAATATAACTCAAACAGTGAGTAGAAGCCAGTACCAGTGCACAGAGGAAAGCAGGAATGGTTCCGTAAACAATAACAAGCGTATACTGCGCGTTACTATCGCATCAGTTGCGTGAAATATTAAAGGAAAAACAACAGCATTTGGTACAAAAAAATGTCGTTCCGTCATGACTACGCTCATACATCGACCATTGTTGTGACAAAATTATTTGAATTACAATTCGAAATACTCCGTCATGTAACAGTGAAGATTTAGCTGCATCTAACTTTTTCTAGTTTCCCAACTTGAAAACATGGCAAGGTAGATCTAAATCTCTAAATCTAATGAGTATGTGATTGCAGTAAGAAATGATTATGTTGCTGCGTTTGGTTCGAGCTATTATAATGAAGGCCTTAAACGACTTCGACATCGGTGGAATAAGTGCATTGAATTACAGTCTCCGTCCAATTTATTAGGGCCACTTGTTAAAATAGCGATTTTGTTAAAATACAGGTGGCGCAGGGGAACGGGAAATCTTGAACGTTACAGTTGTCAGCATTGTAGAACCGGCAGTTGTTCGTAACGTCGCACAATTGTTGTGAACGCATTGCCATTTAGTAATCATGGATCCGTTGGACTGGTGCGGAACGTGCAGTAGCTGTGAGAGCGTTTTATAAAAATGGTGATAGTGCGACTGCCGGGCAGAGAATATTTCGACAGCATTACCAGCTTGGACGTCATGGACGTGTCCCATCTGCGCATGCGATTACAACGTCGGTGCGTAATTTTGAAGAAACGGGATCTGTCTTGAAAAAGAAAGCTCCAGGTGGCATTCGAACGGTACGTACCCCAGAGAACATTGAGGCTGTTAGAGCTGCAATCTACGCTAGGGATTAAGCGATGAATCTTACAAAGAATACTGCACGAATTACATTTCCATGCTTATAAGTTGCAGATTGTGCAACAATTACATGAACGGGACCCAGCGTCACGTATGGAGTTTAGTAGACAGTTATTGGCTAAAATTAACGAGGACGCGAATTTCGTCGGATATCAAACGAAGCCCATTTCCACCTGAACGGTTTCGTAAACAAACAGAATTTTCGTTATTGGGCCCAGGACAATCCTTGTGAGTTACACCAGCGACCACAACATAGCGACAAAGTTACAATATCGTGTGCTCTAACATCCGCTCGATACACCTTTACACCGAGACTGTACGAGCTTAATCTTAACATGGAAAACATGTGGTTTCAGTAGAACGGAGCCACGTCACACACTGCTCGACATTCGATGGCAGCAGTTCGTCAATTGTTTGGAAGACGCATTATTTCACGTAACGGTGACATTGAATGGCCTGAGAGATCCCCTGATCTTAGTGTGTGCGACTTCTTCCTGTGGGGGTATCTTAAAGGCAAGGTGTACCGTACACGACCTGCAACAATCCATGAAGTGAAGGAGAACATTCAACAAGAAATCACTGTCATTCCCGAAGATTTGCTACACCGCGCATTCCAGAGTTTTCATAACAGGCTGTTAGAGAGTGAACGCCGAATGGGAGGACATCTTTCCGATGTCATCTTTGAAAAGTAAAGAGACACTTTTGGACATTTTGATTGTAAAAACATAAATGGCATGCTGCATACATGCACTTTCGTTAATAAATTACTAGTTTTATGAATTTATTCGTGGAAATGACGTTATTTCAAAATTTCCCGTTCCCCTGCGCCACCCTGTATATAATAAAAAACGTATTATACAAGCACTGTGCAATTAATATTTTCTAATGCCTCCTTTGGTTTATATAATTACTCTTATTCCTTTTGGTATACTGTCTATGTAGGGGTTAATGGTATGTCCAATTGTAGCATCATTTTGCCACACATCCTCAATATTTCTTACTAATATGTAAACACAGAAAAAACATTGTTACATAAACAGATAAAGATTTTTTCTACAATCTACAATAGTAACTTGTTTCTACTCATCTTCTATACAGTACAGAATAATTCATGAGGGGGATAATAATAGACAAGAAGTCATTAAAAACGTATTTAGATAGATATTGTAAACCCTATTCAATGTAAATTATCGCATTGGAAACACACAAAAGCTTAAATTTATAAGGTGGCTCTAATAAAATGGTCAGAGACTATGTCGAAAAATAAATGTAAAAAAAATAGAACCCTCGCATTTTTAGCTACTATTTTGCAATATATAGGATTGAATGAAGCTGTTGTTAGATTGATGTTCTGCAATAGCAAATCGCGCGAGTTACAAGTAAACCCTAAGGTGCCTCTGGGATCCATATTGGGCCCTATATTATACTTTATCCAAATCAGTAATTTAACAATTTGAAAAATTATTATTATTAAATATGTAATGCCGACAGTTGTTAAAATTGTATAATCTCCAATAAAATTGAAGTGTGTGTGTGATAGCAACCAGCGCGAAGTTTGCAGCAATATTCAGTAAGAAGGTATCCCGGTCATGTCGTTGAATTTAAATCAGAATAATTAATGAGAAATTCAACAATTACGACAAGAAAATGTACTTGAATATTGAAGCTTTATAATCAAATCTCTTAAGAATTCAAGGTAATTAATTTTGAATCATGAGGATTAGCGTTTGCACACAAAATAAATACGAACATATTAATTCGTTTCACGCGGACACAGCCATCGATCTTTCAAACGATAGCTAATAACCTCTTGGCATCGATTCTTAACGCGGACGTCGTTAATCTTGATCACTTGTCGGGCCGTCATGTTCTAATACTACGAACGAATTAGCAAAAAAAGAAAAAAAATGTTAAATGAACTTTCCAGCGGTATCCCGATTCGAATATTCCGATTTCAGCGCTTAACATGCGTAATAAACAGTTAAGTATGTTTAGAGTAAGTAAATTTAAAGCTCGGCGTATTATTATAATAACTTGCTCGTTATTTTCGTTGATGTGTACATTACGGCGAAAATTGCTTTTATCGACAGCTTTAGAAGCCATACTAAACCGGTAGCATTTTAAACAATTTCGATTTTAGAATCATAACAATAATAATAAAATTTATGGAATGATGTGCGAGAGGCATTATCGATTTATGTTAAACAGAGCTGTTATTGTTTCACCTGCTTTGTATCTAGCGCTTCGTTCATTGTCTATAACACCATTACAATTTATTATCGTTATCTTTAATGCATTTGTTCCGCTTCATTGGCTCGGGTGAGATTATATTCAACTTTAATATGGTTTTATACTATATTACTATGGCGGTATAAATGCATCAACGTTGTTGTAATTATTCAAGCTGCTATTGGACCGATAATAGTACGCTAATGTTGTATATTACCGATTTTATTATGTGTATTAACATCGATGATTACATAATCTCTAAAAAATTATGAGCTTAAAATGAGGTCCGTTGACATATATGATATATAATAATTATATATTACATTAATGTTATAAACAAGAGAAGGCGCTGTGTGTACGCTTTAAAAGTTTAAAAGTCCTAGCGCACAAGTACGTGCTAATAATAATAATAACAATACTTAATTTATATATTATTTTTTAATTCTATCTTAAATACTATATTGTATATAGTCTTATAGGCGGTTTTATATTTCGCTTGGGGCGGATTTACTATACAGGATGTCTTTGAAATAAACTAAAAAAGTATGGTAAATGAAAAGAAGTAGTTATAAAGAACATACACTACCGCTCAAAAGTGTTTAGGCACCCCTGTTTTCATGGATTATTCACATAGTATTATGTTTACCAAAAAAAAAAAAAAACATTATAATGAAATGAAATAAGGTTTACAAACATTTACCTGCACTTGGTCGGATTACCATAAACTGTTTATTGCGGTGTAATTACAATAACAATCCCTCTGAATTTACTGGCTAAATTTAGTTATCTGTTAGATTGTAGGTAATAATGTTTAAATTACCTTCCTAGATTATAGTGAAATCTGTAACCTATGGTCAGTTGCAGTGTGGTATTTACTCTATTCATGTCGTGAGCGAAATATCGTGTGACAATTTTTTAAAATGCCTCCGCGAAGAGAAATTAGTACGGAAACACGTGCGCTTATAATAGCTTACCATAAAAGTGGCACAAGAAATCGACAGATTGCCAAAAAAAAATGAAAATACACCACACTACGGTTGACTATAACGTAAAAAAATATCGGGAAACTGGCAGTTTTCTTAATAAAAGACGGAGTGGAAGGCCAAAAGCGACAACATCTGCAGATGATCGCAGAATAGTGGTTACCGGCAAGTTAAATAGACGCAAAACAGCCCAGGAAATCACCGCAGAATTAAATGTTGGTCGCCAAAAACTAGTCAGTGTTTCTACAGTCAAACGTCGCCTACAGAAAGCCGGGCTCCACGGACGTATTGCGATGAAAAAGCCATTACTACGCAAACAAAACAAGCAAAAGCGACTCAAATGGGCTCGTGAACACCAACACTGGACCATAGAAGAGCGGAACAACGTCCTATGGACGGATGAGTCCAAATTTGAGCTGTTCGGAACCCGAATACGCATATTCGTAAGAAGATCTGTGGGTGAACGTGCCAGAGAAGAGTGTGTTGCTGCTACCGTGAAGCACGGTGGAGATTCTATCATCATTTGGGGCTGTTTTGCTGGCACTAGTGTAGGGGATATTGTGAAAATTGACGGTATATTAAAAAAAGAAGGCTACCGCGAAATTTTGGAGAACCACGCAATACATTCCTCTACATTATGTAAAGACTATTTACGCCATTTAGAAGAGGAAGGAACTCTCAAAATTATGGAATGGCCTATATAATAAATAAAACTAAACAAAAAGTTCGATCAGTAGAAATGAAATGTCACTCTAAGAGACAGACAAATAAATCCATAAGGGAAAGATGTGGAATACGGGGTGAAGTAAAGTGGAGTAAGGGACAAAGGAAGGAATGGAATGACCACGTCGAAAGAATGCAAAGACCAAGAAGAACAAAATAACAAAGACTACCACTGAAGAGATGGTGACAAAGTTGGTTTTCGTCATCCACCGAATAGAAACCAAGGCCATGTATGTAGGAAATGGTCCTCAGCTAAAAGAAGAAGAATGTAGTTAGTTTGGGGGAACTTGTGATTCAGTTTTAGAAGCTAACGTTTATTAGCTTCTATTCTGAAGCTTATCTTAAGAATTGTTATATCTATTTCGATAAGACTGCCGAGACTAAATGCTAAACTCATAAATGCACTCCGGACTCATACTGATACTGAAAGTTTGGAAACTTCTAGAATAAACAGTTAATTTTATTATTTCAGCACATTCCAGAATCCATAATACATCGCCCTTTTAATTTGCTAGAGAGTTAGTACACAATGAATAAATAACAACGACAAGAAGTTAATTGCCATCACCTATCGATCTTGCTGAAGATTTTCGCTTCAGTCATAGGTTTACGTAACTTATTCCATTAACCTTCGCCAGTTTGCTGTTCGCAAGTGAGATATCCGAGAATCGGCGGGCAATTTGTGCTTTCCATCTCCTTCCAGAAAGCATGGAATCGGCATTGCTTTTAATATTTCATGGGGCGACTAATTGAATTCAACGCGTCCACGTGAAATGTACATACATCTGTTTAGCTTGATGGAATTCGTACGTTGACATTGACCTACAGATTTAATTAGTTAATGAAAGATTAATGTAGCGTGCAATTTGCGTATGAACTCTCTATCTTGATTAATGTAAACTAAATCCTGTGATATAAAAATTGCAACTCCTACGAAGATAGAAACAAGATCTCGCCATGTTTGTATTTTGCCGCCGTGTAGATCGCCACAAAAATAGACGCTTTAAAAGAGATGGATGTGTCCGAAAAGGCGTGCAGTTGGCAGCTGCACTTAAGTAATTACATTTTAATTGCGGCGATATCGTTTTAATCCGCTAACTTTTCTAATTATAACTTGAAACCGTAACCTAACGAGTAAAACGTGTACTATGTACATTGAAAAGGAAACGTATTACAGTTCGGAAGTTTGATATTTAAAGACGGAACTTTCAAAATTGAAGGATATTTAATATGCAGAACTTAAATATCAATTAGCTATGATTGAATGTATGTACCGACGATGTAGGTAGTATCGAATCAAAGAGTTTATTTAATCAGTATTGCGTTTACGTAATACATAAATATTTATGTTGTATAATAATATTGAGCAATTTATCATTGCACTGCTGGAGAAAATTTTTGTATTTGCGTATTGAATATAGTATTATTGCTAAATCATATCTCCGAGGTCGACCTAGTAGAATCAAATTGGATTAAAATTTACTTCTACTTTAAATTTTAGTTGTTTGAAGTAAAAATGGTATACAGTGAAATTCCCCTTCGCGGACACCCCTCTTACACGGACACCTCCCTTAAACGGACAGTTTCTCATGGTCCCGACCGGCTCTCATATAATTTCCATTGTATTAACTCTTTCTTGGACGGATATTCTCTTGGACGGACGCGGACACGAGAAAATGTTCTCTTAACCGGACAAAAAATAAAATAAAAAGAAACGCCTTATCTTATTTTTATATCGAGAGTATTGCTATTGCATTTCTCAATCGCGCCGCGCGCCAATTTCGCTGGGACTTTAACCTTTCGGTACAAACGCAGCCTATGTCGTGCATTTCTGCCTGGCGTGAATTAGACACTTCCCCAAGTTGGTCGGAGATTTACCGTTCTTATTCTTTGGGTGTACGCTTTCGATTGAATCTGCTTTCAATATTAGTCTGATGTCTATGCGGAAAAGACACAGTGGGCGACACATTCATTGTAGAAATGGCTCCAAATAGAAGAATTCTCACGCTTAAATAAAAAAATAAGATTGTTGAAGTTTACAATAAAGAGAAATTAAGTGTAAGGAACTTATCCAAGCGTTTTAATATTGGAAAAACAGAAGCTGCAGATATAATTAAACATAAAGAAATCCTTCTAACCAAATGGATGTCGAACAGCAATTTGAATGAAGAAAGAAGCTTTTTGAAGGGTGATGGTACTAAAATTGACAAATTGTGTTATGATTGGTTTACAGCAGCTCGGCAGAAGGGGATTCCTTTAACAGGTATGTATATGATTTTTTTAGATAAGGTTTTCTTGTATTAATGCGTTGATTTTCTTTTCATATTAAATTGTAAAATAGATAAAAAAAGTGAGATTACCAATAGGTTTGCGTGACAAAACGCAAAAAATATATTTTTTTTTTAGGTCCGCTAATACGATATAAAGCAAGAGAAATAGCCGCTTCTTTGGGACATTCTACATTCAGTGCTTCTTCTGGTTGGCTCAATAAATTTAGAATCCGCCACAATCTAAGTTTTAAAGCGATTTCGGGAGAAGGAGCTTCGGTTAATGCTGAAGATGTTTTATCGTTTTTAAAAAAATGTCCTTGTTTGATTGAGGGATATTCACCGAGAGACATCTATCATGCCGATGAGACAGGCCTGTATTTTAGGGCTCTACCCGACAAAACCCTCACATTAAAGAACGAAAAATGTGTTGGGGGTAAGTATCCCAAAGAGAGGTTTACAATTTTGCATTGTGCAAATATGGCGGGTGAAAAAGAAAAACTCCTAGTCATTGGTAGAGCAGCTAAACCCAGAGCTTTTAAAAACATTAATATAAATAACCTGCCTGTAACTTGGAAATGCAATAAGAAAGCTTGGATGACAGGATAAATTATGGCAGAGTGGTTGCAAGACCTAGATTGGAAAATGGCTAAAGAAAAAAGAAACATTTTGTTATTTCTAGACGATGCGGGATCTCATCCGAAAGACGTTCGCTTAGATAATATAAAAATATTATTTTTACCGCCTAATTGTACATCAGCTTGTCAACCACTTGACCAGGGGATTATAAAGAATTTTAAAACTTATTACCGAAGTCTAATACTCGAACATCTGCTAGTAAACATTGAAACTGCTGGTATAGCTTTTGAGTTAATAAAGAAAATTACACAACTGGATGCAGTTTATTTGGCAAAAACCGCTTGGGACCAAGTAACCAAAGAGACAGTTCAAAATTGCTTCCGCAAAGCAGGATTTAATCATGTAAATAATCAAAGTGAAGACCAGTTAAGAGCTTTCGGTAGATTCTGATGTCGATGAGGTGCCAACAGAAGCTATTCCAAATTATGGTAGAGCTATTACCCTGACCAAGCAGCTCAAAACTTTTGTCGAAAATCACGGAGATACAGAGTCTTTGGAGCTTCTTTCTAAATTAGAAATACGATTTCAAGACGCCATTTTAAAGAAACAGAGAAGACAAACAATAATATATAAATCTATACAGTAATATATCTATGTATCTATGTACATACATATATTATACTTTTTATGTATATGTCTAAAGGAAATAAACTTTTTTTCTTAAGTTTAAAGTTTCTTATTTATTTTAAAAACATTTATATACATATACGATTTAAATGTCCCAGTTTCTTTAATATATTCATTTTTCATTAAAACACGATTTTTGTTGTATCTACTACATATTTCTTTTATGCGGACACCCCTCATGAACGGACATCTTTAGTTGGGAGTTCAAGGGAGATTTCACTGTACTATACTAATACTATCTACTAAGACAAATCTTTCCACGCCCCACCCCACCCTTTGTTTTAATACGAAACTACTATACAATTTTGCACGCAACTTGATCCATATTTTATGAATTTATTTAGACGCGTATGCAACCTACTAACCCAACGTTACGTGAATGAATAATACTCCGACGACAACTTTTGATATATACTCGGTTGAGTTCGTTTACGGACAATTAATAAAGACAATAGTAATACTGCCACTGACATAAAAGCGTAGGTATCCCACTTTCGTATAAAACAGATATTTCAAGCTGTATACACTTGCCAAGACGTGTGCTTTTTGGTTTTATTCCGTAGAGGTGTTTAATCTTCTTTACGGAGCTGAATAATATGGACGATTGTCTTCAATTTCTAGTTATTTTCGTCGGAGAGGCGTAATATTTTGTTTTGTTGGAATTTTTCTTATTTAGAAGAATAGAACATTTTAGAATTACCCTTAAATTTATTACGATAGCTACAATATGATTTCAAATTTAAAGTGCAAACACGACGTCAATTATTGCAGAACAATTAGTGTTCATACCAATTACGTCAGAGTTCTTCAACGTTTTCTTTATGGCAGACTAATTGTGCTAAAGTGTATTTACCTATCAACTAACATGCCATAGTTGATAGGTGATCTTTCTTTTAAAGAATTTAGGTTTCCGGGTTGGAACTATGTCGTAATTACACCACTGGATGCAGTTTATTTGGCAAAAACCGCTTGGGATCAAGTAACCAAAGAGACAGTTCAAAATTGCTTCCGCAAAGCAGGATTTAATCATGTAAATATGCAAAGTGAAGACCAGTTAACTGAGGCCGGCATGAATCTGCCGACGCTTCGTAACTGAGATTTACATCGACAGACTCATGCAATTACAACGCGATTTCAACCTCGGCATCTAAGTTTTTTATTATTGATTTAGTGAATCTTTAGAAAACAAAACCGATCAAGATGGGAATTTGTCGCTGGATGAAGAAATCTTATTTTTTCAACAGGACGGAGCCTCTTCACGTCATGCGGTGCCTCTACGAAATAAATCAGAGGTTTCCAGACAAATTGAAGAAGGAGCGCCAGATCATTAGACTTAACTCCCCTTGACTTTCTTATGGGTGCATCTAAAGACAAAAGTGTATAAAACTGAACCTCAAAGTATTCATGACGCTCGGCGTAGAATAGTAGAGGGGTGTAAGTGGATTACCCAAGAGACGTTTCTAAAAGTGCTAGAGGAGTTCGCACTGCGGCTTTACCATTGCCTTACCAATAATAGGGAGAGTTTTTAATTTTTAAACTTTAAAAGAGCATAACTTGGAAAAAAATGATCCGATTTTGAAAAATAAAGTCCCAAAAGGTCACTAATAATAAGACCTTTTCAAAGACGTATCACTCAACGTCCTTCCTTATTTAAACTTTTCGATATAAACTACTTCGATAAACTACGGGGTCGCAGATGCATGTTAAGTTTATCCCCTTCTAAATCTAAATTGACCTATTTTCTTATTAAATTCAATTCAAGGTATTTTAAATGTTATTCCGGGTGGCTAGTTTTATAATGAAAGCTCGGTATAAGCATCTAGATACAAGGTTTAGAAACTTAACTACTGAAGATGTGTATAAGTTCTACGATTGTGGTGAAAAATCTCAGGCTTCTACTTTGCTAAATGGGTTCTTTTATTTATTTTTTTTTTAAATTGAAATACAAATAATATTAAATAATTGAAATAACCAAATATAAGACTCTAAATAAATATATTGACAAACCAAAATGTACATATATATATATATATTTAACAAAACTTCTTTCATAACAAATATTTAAATCAATCTCTGTTTAGCCAAGTTTGTAAATTATTCTATATATCCTGGTTAGATACTACCATTTTGCGTATCCTACATGACCACCTGGGTATGACAAAAGTCAGTGCAAGATGGGTACCGAGAATGCTCACGCCGCTGCAGAAACACCAGCGTGTCTGTGCGTCCAAACAATTTTCGGAGCTGTGTGGAGACAAACCTGCACAGATTTTGGAGCAGATTGTTACCGGAGATGAAACATGGGTTCATCACTTTGAGCCTGAGTCCAAACAAGAGTCCATGCAATGGCATAAAAAGGGGACACCACCGCCAAAGAAATTCAAAGTGTCAGAATCGGCTGGAAAGTTGATGGCTACTGTTTTTTGGGATTGTGAGGGGATATTATTGATTGATTACAAAGAAAAAGGTAGAAGCATAACCGGAGAATATTACGCATCGATATTAGAAAAAATTAAAGGAGGCCATTAAGGAAAAACGTGGTGGAAAATTGACCAAGGGTGTGTTGCTCTTGCAAGACAATGCCCCGGTTCACAAGAGCAAAGTTGCAATGGCTGCTCTGCACAAGCATGGCTTTCAATCAATAGTCCATCCACCCTACAGTTCAGACCTGGCACCTAGTGATTTTTATTTGTTCCCCAATATAAAAGAAGGCTTACGTGGAAGAAAGTTTTCCGACGACAATGAGGTAAATGAGGCAATTTTGGCCCATTTTGAGGGGAAAGATAAAAAATATTTTTATGATGGTTTAGAAAAATTAATTCATAGATCTAATAAATGTATTGTGCTTCAGGGAGATTATATTAAAAAGGAAAAATAGATTTATTGCTTTATTTTATTTAAAACCTCTGGACTTCCCCTCTTAAGTAAATTAAAGAAGAGGTAGTCCTAACGGTACCTTGCCTTCTACAACAACAACAACAAAATAAGGGCGTACACTGAAGAGAAAATATCAAATATAGAAATATAAGAAGAATTCAGAAAAACATTGATATTTTATATGGTTATAAGTTAATAACACATATCGTTACAAAATACTACAAATATAGAAATTTTGTAAGAAACATTGTTTGTTATTTTTCCTACATATTAACCAATTTTACAACTACTTAACATCCCAAGTGAATATAGCTTTTTAGGAAACCTGTAAATATTATTTATTATCATTGCCTTCCATCTGTTTTAAGGGATGCTTATTGGTCCTAGCATAAAAACCCTAATGGATAGTAATGTCTTCCACAGTAAATATACTGAAAAAAAGACGTTCGAGGAAGATTCCGTATTAAAGTCGTCCTTGAAAGCCTTTTAGGAAACAAAAACGCGAAATTGTCCCATGCCTTTAGAAATACATATACTGTCGTATACAATCATATTGATTTTTTTTTTGCAGAAAATACAGGACAAGTTCCCGAAGAGCATAAAAGAAAATTCTCTCGAGAATTGGCACTCGTAAAGAAGATTATTCGCGACATACAGAAAATAAGGAAGAAATAAAGCTTCTATTTTTCTATTACTATTAACATATACATATATTTTACGTAAATTAAGAGGTGTAAAATTTAATGTTGTTATTATAACAGTTTCTTTGAAACAAATTAATAAAATTAAAGAAAAATTTAACTCTACTGGCGAAAAACAAGACACCGTTGTTTGCTAGCCGAACGGGTCTAGTTCGTTATACACTATAATATCCGGTTTATGCAGTGTTAAAGACAATTTTAGGCTTCGCCGTAAAGGAAAGGCATATGATATTTTCTAAAGAAATCCTGACTAGGATATATCGAGACAGTTCTTTGAAAGAAAATTATTAAATCAAAATCTAATTAAAAAAGACCATTTACCTTTGCTACACCTTTAGTAGGCTGCGATGTAGAACGGTCCTTTTCAATATTTCAAGATCGAAACCGACAAATTACGCTGAAGAAAGAAGTAGAGCAGAGGTTTGTTGTAAGGATATGTACACGACCGTCCATATTAGTTCCGGCACGCAAATAAATTATGAAAGCGATTCGTTTAGGCAACAATTTCTGGTGCTGTCAGTCATATTTTTGATAATTTTTTGCAGAAAACGTAAAGGATCGCATTGAAATTTCATCGAAACTCACCTAATGCGATCTCCAATCATACAGAATGCGATTCTAAAATCAAAATTGGTACAAGAGTCTAATCTAGACGGTAAACTAAAGTATTTAGCAATACATAATACACTTTAGGGTGGCCTAGTTCCACCCCAAAGAGTATTGTAAATTTATCATCTGCAATATTGTCCCTAAAATAATCCTATTTCTAGCGATGAGGATCATAAACGCAATTGTATTATTTTTTAGTAGAGTTTACAACATTTTACTGGGTGTCCGAACTAATATGGACGGTAGTGTACATAAGAAGGAACCATTAATGATTATGCAATTTTCTTATACAAAATTTAACAAATATTCGTATTACTTTTTGATGTTTCTGGTAAAGGTTTCCTAAAAGACATTTTTCTTGTATTAAAACTGCAATATCACTAAATAAATTTGTACGTAGACACACGTGTAATTATAAAACATAACCGCAATAACGTTAGCAAATAATGCTGACAACTATCTAATATTTTATACCGACTAAAATACATAAAAGCTATTTTTACGATATATAGAAATGCTCACAAAAATTTGTTCTTGTTATTCTAACAAAGATGACAACGTAACAGTTTTTACAAGGATACAAATTATCAAAAAAAAACACAAAGTTATTATGAACATCGTTATAATGCAACATGTTTGAAAATAACTGGGTGTTATTCTATATAACGGAAAGGACTCATACATACTTCGCCTCTTTGACAAATTAATATCTTCGTTATTTCTTTACATTCAGAAATGTAATTCTAGGTAATTCCCCACTCATACCGTTGCTAGATGCCTTTAGGGGAACTACAAAATTATTGTATATTATACTTATTTATTACACCAAAAATCATACCAATATTTCGTATATTTTTATTTATTTAGTGTTATTTTTATTACCGTTGTACGATGTGTTCTCCTTCTTCATACTCGATTAATTCGTTTTTAGACGTTTATAGACCTAAAACATTAGAAAAATCATGCATCTCCAAACCATTTCAGATATCGCGATATTCCTAGGCAGACACGGCAAGATTTATATAGCTCTCCCACGAAACTAAAAAACAAGACGTTTAAATCGTCCTAATTTTTTCGAGGTCCCGTAAATTACGGAACGTCTTACGTGAATCGCTCTTGCTATTTATAAAGCTTCCCCTTGCTAGCGTCGATACTTAAAACAATCAAAAGCTGTCTTTTCTTTGTTGTCTTCTTTTTTCTCTCCGCTTTGAACCGCTGACCGTGTTATATACTACCGGTCTCGTATAGTACCGCTGAGGTTGCCAGAAAATTTAATAAAGGACGAGCGTAACAACAGAAATTTATCTACGGTACACGAATATGGAGGTCACCTAAGGTATTTGGAATATAGAAAAATAGATGTTCACGTATATACGAATACATGTATCCGCGTTTCGCGTACGAAATTATTACAGGATTCATTGTAAATATCCGGCGAGGACGTTATTTGTTTCGATTAATTTATGGAGGGGAATTCACCTGACAAGGAAAGATTCGCGGTTGTCAATTTCAGATTTTAATGCAATTTGATGTGTAAGTAGAATATGTGGAGACTTGAAAATAAAAAAAAATTGTTTGTGCTGAAATTCACTGTTTATAGATTTAATTCTTGAACGGGAATATATGGAATAAAAATTTAAATGCAAATATTGTGCCTTATTAATAGGTCTTTTAGGACACGTGAATGTGGTATATACAGGGCGTTGCATTTAAGCGCCATCCTCTTATGCTGGAGCTGATTAATGTAATAAGGAAAAGAAGTTAACGCAGGATGGTCATTTTTTATTAATTTTAAAGCATTTTCAATTATACAGGATGTTCCATAACGTAGGAAATTATCTATTATGCTACGGACGTACTACATATGCATATGTATAATGTGAAAAGGTTCTCTATATAATCCCACTTCATACAGTTTAGGTAGCTCAATTTGCTTTGCATTACCAATTCTAATTAATTGTGATCGAAGTACATAATTGCAATTGCCAATTGATACGGTATCAGATGCAGCTGTTGTGTAAATGTATCTCTAACTCGTTTGAACAACGTAATGTGTATATATATACATCCACATTACGTGTTTTAAACAAGTTAGTAATAGCTTAGTCTAAGTGGTATTGGTATTGGGGTTTTTGAGGCTGAGCAGCTGGGACTTATCTGCTGTATTGAATTATATTTTAACCTTCGAAATAAAAATTTGTCTTAAAGTTTCGTGAGTGTTTTAAAAAAAAATTGATTCAAGGAATGAGGCCAAAATTTATACCACAAAATTTACTTTTTATTAAGGTACACAAAAACAAATATATACTAGACGTAACGTTGCGATTTTATAATAACACATGGGCTGAAAGTCCCGGGCCTAACAAAGAAAACACGGTTTTTTTGGTTCAAAATTAGCTTCATTCATTAACGTAATCTCCATCAAGAGCAACGCAATCATTCCACCGCCGCTCTAACATTTCAATACCACTGTTGTAGAACGATTTATCTTTTGCCTCAAAATAGGCCTCAGTTTCAGCGATAACCTCTTCATTCGTGCGAAATTTCTTACCGGCGGGCATTTTTTTTGAGGTCTGCGAACAGCCAGTAGTCGCTGGGAGCGAAATCTGGCGAATACGGTGGATGTGCGAGCAATTCGAAGTTCAATTCATGTAGTTTTGCCATTGTTTTGATTGACTTGTGACACGCTGCGTTGTCTTGATGAAACAAAATTTTTTATTTGCCATATGCGGTCGTTTCTTTGCAATTTCGGCCTTCAAACGCTCCAATAACGCTATATAATATTCACTGTTGACGGTATTTCCTTTCTCAAGATAGTCGATGAATATTACACCACGCACATCCCAAAATACCGAGGCCATAACCTTTCCAGCCGATTGTTGTGCTTTCGGACGCTTTGGACGAGTTTCACCAGTTGCTGTCCACTCAGATGACGATCGTTTTGATTCCGGAGTGAAGTGATGGATCCATGTTTCATCCATTGTCACATATCGACGCAAAAATTCCGGTTTGTTACGTTTAAACATGACCAAACACTGCTCAGACTCATCAACATTCATTTGCGAAATTATTTCACAAAATTGCTATAATTAATACACAATCAATTATCGTCCTCTAGATATATCAATTTGTTTACATATGCCTGCTACAGGCCCGCTTCTATAGAGAATCGACCTGGACTATTCGAACATCTTACGAATTTTCCAAAAGCAAGACCATTCGTTGATTTTGGTGCGAAAACTTTTTATGCTTTAAGCATTTTCAACTCACAACATACTCTACTTACCTACCAAGTTGCATTAATATCTGAATTTGACACCCGAGTACCTATCCTTGTAAGTAAAGTGAATGAACAGTTGATCTATTTAATTAATAAATTATTACAATCATTCATATTATAAATACACTTAAGTACGCTTTAATATGGTTCATTCCTCATATCACTTGCTATATTCATGGTATTGCAAAAAGTTGAATTCCGCGTCCAGTCATAAAACAAAGTATAGATCAGTTTGGCCTCTACAGGTATTGACAATTGTTCGCATTTTACTCCCTAGTTACAATTTACACTCACATGCACACATATAAATGTATGTCCATTATTATGGTTAGGAGATATTGATTACCAGCAAATTTGTTTACCTGGTAGTCACCGAGGTCCAATAATAACCTGTAAACTACCGATCGAACTAGAACAATCTGTGTAGACGCATACTGTTCGCGAACAATAGGTACTACAAATGAGCCGTTGGAATATGATAGTGAAACTGAATTGAATAGGGAATATCGTAATTCCTTTGACGGGAATTATCTTCATCATTAGTATTGTGAAGGGTCATCGTTTCTGTAGATTAAAGGGACTCCATACCAACAGGACACGTCTTCGATGTATATACCTGCATATGTACATATACGAGCTGCCAGGATATGCATAGTGTTATCTTCGTTTATTAGAATAATGAAAAGGATAATTACATATCATTATTGGAACATTGGAACATGGTCAATACAGGAACATTTTACATAATTAAAAAAGGCAATTTTGATATAAATTATCTTGTCCGGTAGTATAATTCATATAGTTTTTTCATTATTACAAAATTTTGACGGAAGACTTACAGTTATAACAATAATAATCGATACCTTCACATCTTCTAACAGCTTTAGCCAATTACAGGAAACACTACTCCGTTCTGAGTTATTATTGGGATAATCATTAGCAATATTCTTCAGTGAGTAAGGAAAATTACAGAGAACCTAAACCCTGAGAAACCACACCGCCAGGATTCGAACCCGGTACTTCGAAGCCCCCGGTTTACAATTTACGAATACACTAAAGGTATGAATGATTTCATATAAACGGGAGTGGATTTCAATATTCTTCATCGAAGTAATATTAAATCTCTCTTTAGGCGTATATATTCAATAAATTCCATAAAAAAACAATCTAAAGGGAAATGTAAAAGTATTGGTCCTGTAAATTCAGTAAGGACTATTCATGATAAGTATCACAATTTCAACTGTTAAAGAATACTTTAATGCTTTATGTCAACTGCAGAGTAATAGAAGTGAAATTGAGAAACCACTTTCTAGAAACTCTGTGTACGTTATGAAATGTCACTGGTTCTTGTAGTAAAAAATAAACTACTGTAATTGTTTTATTTGTTGTATTCGACAATATATTAAAAAGGAGACTTAAAACAAAGCTGTAGATAATACAAGAGATATAAATTAGGTTTTCATACAACAGAATCGCGCAGTTGTCGAAGTGTTCGAAAAAAAATTGACTTTTTTATGTTAAAAAAAATAATAAAATTTATAATAAATTAAATGCATATAAATTGCATTTCACTTTCAAATTTTACTAATCATATACTGTAGTTGCTGTTTTGATAAAACGAAATTCCAATTTGACGAATTTCATTTGATACTAAGATCGAAGATGAATTACTTACAATTTACTATGCATATATTAATTAAAATTGAGATTATAACACCCATCGTTCGAATTTTCTTAGCATCCCTTATTACTACGATCCCTTTGTCCTTCACTAGAAACGTCTTTGTTTAACTTATTAATGGAAGAGGCTGTCGAACGCCTTTCTCATCTCGAGTTTCAACCCTTTCACCGTAGCGTTGTCGTATATCCTTTGTTCTACAAGTCGAACTTCGAGAATTGACCCGTTTTTCAAAAAGCGGTTCAGTATAAGACGCTAGAAGCTCGAGTCTCACGTTCAACATGATATACACGTACCTGCGTATGTATACATAAAATCTACATAGATACACAGTACATAGAACGTGTTACAAGGAGACCTTGGCTAATTACCTTTTTACTCTGTATATCCTACATGTAATTTTGTGAGAACTAATGCGCACGGGAAAGCTGGTTAAGTGTTAAGGGAGGTAGCTTAGGTTAGATTGTGACTATCTCGTATTTCTACTAGAATTTTTGTGGTGGTAACTGTGAGAAGTTGCGTAAAAATAGCATATAATCTTCACCTATAAAAATGAAGTTTTTATATATGAAAACTGCCGCGTTTATTTTGGTATCTCAAACAAAAGGACGTCTAAGAAACAGCAAAAAATAATAAATAATAAGAATAGATGACGCTTATAGAATCACGTTGGCAAATTGACAATTGACATTCCCTAGCAACAAGTCTTTTGCATATATTTGAGGTTCAACAGGACAATTTCGTACTTTTTTCTTTCCAACTTCTAACTTAGATCATACGGGCGAAATGAGATCACCTTAATCTGTATTCTGCAATAGTTTGTGTTGGCGAGTGTCATATGTTGCACTCTGAAATAAAGCTTTTTATTGAAACGTATAAATTAATTAGGTTCACTAGAAAAAAAAATTGAAGTCCGGCATCACTACACTATGCTATAAATAATAATACAAATTGAAGGCGTATTCACTTTAGGAACGAAATAGATGGCGCTGCAATCGGCGTTCTGTAGCAGGTAATGTCGGTTTTATAATAGTCTTTGTTGAAATATTTGCAGTGAATTAAATTATAATGAAAATTATCTGAGCAAAATCTTAAAGAAAACGATTTTTTTTCCTAATTATAACGTTAGCTATAAGATTCATCATTAAGCTATTTCTCTCATACATCTGGTATTCCGTAGGGTAGCAATTTGGGTCCGTTACTATTTTTAATTTTTATAGATGATTTACCTTCACATTCGGACTGTGGTTAGCTATTACTTATAAAGTTTTTCTTTAAAATTAGTGCTCCTAATAACTGTGATAATCTTCAAAACGAAAGTGATTTATTTAATCTATGGTGTATTGATAGTGATCTCCAACTCAATATATTGAAATGCAACATTATTGCGTTCTCACTCAAATTTGTGTTAATGCCACATCGATATCATATTAATAACCTTGACTGGTTACGACAATATAAAGAATCTGGGAGTCACGTTTGATAGTAAACGCACTTTTAATGAACACATCAAAACCCATACCTTATCATCCTTAAAGTCACCAGGTTTAATAATTCACAATAGTAAGAATTTTTCATTTCACTGGGCAACAATTATTTTTTTTCTCTGAACAAGATCTGATATCTTTAACTAATTTAATAAAAATAGAATAATCTACGGAAACGAAAACAAACTGATACAAACATACAAATACATATCTGACAAAATACAAACAACAAGGAAGAATGACGATTGCAAGGACTGTGTGGATGTACAATTCACCGACGGTAACACGGTTGACAATGAGAGCCCACGTGCTCTCGAAACGCTGCGTTCCGCATAATTAATTAATTTGTGTGAGTGGAGTTTACTGCTATACCTGTGAACAATGAAGAACTACAACATGCTATACACAGAGACATGAATATACTAGAACAATGGTACGACGAAAATACTTCAACAATAAACGTACAAAGAAACAGAGTATATGTTATTCTCAAGCAGAACAAAGACATCAAAATTCAACATAAAAATAAAAAACTAGGAAATAAACCAAGTTAATAAAGTAGTTCGATGTTTACTTCGCACATGAATCACCTAACTTAAACGTACTGGGAGATACAACTAAGAAAAATATGAACAAACTACAAAGACAGCAAACCAAAATACTAAAACTAATTTCCAAAATGGATAAAATGACATCTGAAACAAAGGTACACAGAAAGACAAGAGAAATGAACATTGAACAAAAAAAATTCAAAGATTTATTACTGATATACAAAATGGAATTGAAACTTTTAAAAACAACAACAAAAGTAAGAACTACTAGAGAGGTCCATGCATATGGAACAAGAGGAACATCACATATACAAATAAAGACAGCGAAACAAAAGAAAATATGGAAAAGTTCCAATAGCAGACGCAATAAAAAAATTATATATTAACAAAGTATCAAAAGCAATGAAAGATCTAAACTACACACAATATAGAAGGAAGATCAAGCAGAAGATACCACAAGGATAAATACAGGAGTCTTCAATACTACTACTGCGGGATCGCAGCATTCCCTAACCACCTGAGAGGAAGAACATAGACCGAATCAATTGCTATACAGTGTACTGTATATGTTGTATTATTGTATATAAATATCCACATAATTTTATATTAACACATGGGCTGAAATGTCCCGGGTCTAACACATAGATGACGCTAGTTTTATTGCAGTCACCTTTCTCTCAGTTAGTACTAACCTTCAAAAGACAGCTGTTAAAATTTCATGATATTCTATTCATTAGTTTGTGAGTTATTGTGCTAAGAGTCACGCTACTTTTGTTATTTTCAAAACAACGGATCAAAAACAATTTCGTGTTTTAATTTTACACTACTTCTTGATGGGAAAAAATACCGTTCAAGCGAAGCAATGGCTTGAAAAGTATTATGGAGACTCCGCTCCATCAGAAACAACAATAAAACGTTGGTGTGCTGACTTCAAACGTGGTCGTAGAGACACCGATGATGCAGAACGCAATGGACATCCAAATGAGGCGGTAACACCAGAAAACATGAAAAAAATCCACAAAATCGTTTTGAATGATCGAAAAGTTGCGTAAGTTAGCTAACATCGTAAAGATATCAAAAGAACGTATTGGCTTTATATTGCATGAGCATTTAACTATGAGAAAGCTCTGTTCAAAGTGGGCGCCGCGTTTACTCACTGTCGACCAAAAACAAGAACGTGTTGATGATTCTGAGCAGTGTTTAGCCATGTTTAAACGTAACAAACCGGAATTTTTGCATCGATATGCGACAATGGATGAAACATGGATCCATCACTTCACTCCGGAATCAAAACGATCGTCATCTGAGTGGACAGCAAGTGGTGAACCTCGTCCAAAGCGCCCGAAAGTACAACAATCGGCTGGAAAGGTTATGGCCTCGGTATTTTGGGATGTGCGTGGTTTAATATTCATCGACTATCCTGAGAAAGGAAATACCATCAACAGTGTATATTATATAGCGTTATTGGAGCGTTTGAAGGCCGAAATTGCAAAGAAACGACCGCATATGGCAAAGGAAAAAATGTTATTTCATCAAGACAACGCACCGTGTCACAAGTCAATCAAAACAATGGCAAAACTACATGAATTGAACTTCGAATTGCTCCCACATCCACCGTATTCGCCAGATTTGGCTCCCAGCGACTACTGGCTGTTCGCAGACCTCAAAAAAAAATGCTCGCCGGTAAGAAATTTCGCACGAATGAAGAGGTTATCGCTGAAACTGAGGCCTATTTTGAGGCAAAAGGTAAATCGTTCTACAAAAGTGATATTGAAATGTTAGAGCGGCGCTGGAATGATTGCGTTGCTCTTGATGGAGATTACATCGATGAATAAAGCTAATTTTGAACCAAAAAAACCGTGTTTTCTTTGTGTACAGTAATAAATAAATTCAATGTTTATCATCTGTTGGGTACAATGTTATTCAAATCTAATAAAGCATATCTTTTTAACCCTAGTCAGATTTCTTGTTTATAACGCTCTATCCGAATCTTTACCTAACTTCTATCAATTCGGAACATACTCATAAATCTGTAAATCGAATTAAACGTTCTAATTTTCACGAGCCGCAACGTATATTCACGATCTAATGATGTACATTTGTATTTTACGTACAGTGAATAATTCGAAACAGTAAAACCGTCTTCAGTGGTAGCCCATATATTTATTTACGCAATTTTATACAACTAAATCACCATCAAAATGTACGGAGTTTATTCATTGACTGATTGTATATTTGCTACGTGTGTAGCGTGGCCGATCTTTCTGTTTATTTTCTTTCCAATTTAAACGGAGGATGAATTATATTTAAAACGTTAACTGAATATTCAGTAAAGATTGTAGTATTAGCTTAGGCCGGAATATAATCAATTCCACTTTAAAAATATATTTTTTTAATTGCTTTAAAAGTATCTCGGTATAATCTAATTCGAAATGGCTATTAATCCAGTTTGATTTATTTATTTAATACAAATTTAATTCGTGTAATTAATTTCAGCAACATGCAGCTTAATTATAAATGTGTCGTGTAAAAGGTGATTGTTTCCGAAGAGTTGTTGGTTGTAAACAGAGCTCAAAGACTTGCGACAATTTAATAGGCACCCAATGAAAAGATCGAATGGGAGCAAGAATAGCGATAGGAATGTCTACGCAATTCTCTATCATCACATAAGCATGTCACTCGATGCGATGACCTCGGTAAGTTTCTAGATTTAGGGGTTTTTGATGCATTAATGTTGCATGATGCATTAGTTGCATGTGAAAATAAATTTATTAAGCAATTCCTATACTTAAGATGCGATGACGCTAAAGTATTGTATTACGTGGAATTGGAGACTTTGCGGTAATTCAATACTTATAAGTTTCAATAATTTGTATTTCTGAGTCAAGCAGGTTTTAGAAAAGAATGTACCACTATATGGGTACATTAATAAACAAATGCAATGAATACAATGTCCCACTCCATCTGGCGTTTGTTGACTATAATAATGCCTTAGACTCAATTAAAATTTGGACAATTCTAACAGTTATGGATCACGCAAGAATCTATTCAAGATATACGAACCCCTTACAGTACATATACATTACAAGTGACAGATGAATTTAGTGTTAAGCGAGGAGTGACACAAGCCGACACAATATCTCCTAAACTATTTATCTTTGCCTTTGAAAATGCTTCCAAATAATTAAATTGGGATAAAGAAGGAGTAAACATAGATGGCCGTTACATAAACCACCTTCGCTTTGCGAACGATATTGTAATGATCAACACCAGCCCTGAAGAATTAAAAGAAATGGTAGATTAACCTGGAATACCATCGGAGGAAGTAGGCCTTTCTATGAATATCGGAGAAACAAAAGTATTGTCCCCGAACAGCACAATATTTAGAATAGGAAATAATATCATCGTTTGTAATATTAAGTGTAACGAATACGAAATAAAATAAAGTCCAAGCTATTCTTATTTGAAAATGATTATCCTATTTCAGTACGAAGACATGAAGAAACTAAACGGGTCCGGTGGATTGAGGGTTTAGCAAAAATTCAAAATTTTCCACATTAAGGCAAGTTTTCATTTGAACTACTCAATTACATCACAAGAATGTGAAGGTTTATTCAACTTACAGATTATTAGTCTAGTTAATTCAAATTGTTAATTTGCGGTAATTATTATGTTCACCGATGGAATAAGTTACAGTTGATGTATTTTAGTTATAAATATATAAATTTATGACAGGCAAATTTTAAGTCATAATCTAACGGCAAAATGTGATATTTAACTCTTACTATTGTAAATTAAATTAATTCAAATGAATCTATAGAAGACATTTATGTAAATCTTACATAGACATTGTCCAGCAAATCAGTTCATTATATAGTTCTTATACACACCGAAATAATTTCCGCACGATTGTCTATACTTATATTTATGGTAGAAACCGTACAATTTAATCTAGAGACGGAGTTAACGTTTAATATTGATATATAGTTCACCACACAAAACTCGCGTGATCTATATCGTCGCCACTAAACGTATAAGCGAAAGTTTAAGCACTGCAACTTGTCCGAGTCGTATCTAGGACTAAAACTCGTCGCCTGGTACACCTAAATACACACATACAATTGTGTACAGGATAACGTATAATATCAATGTTGGACGTCGCGTTGGAAATGGACCAAAAGGTGTTTATCTTTCGCTTCTTTTTTTCATTGTTGTTATTTCGTTAAACTCGCGTAAACTGTACTGTTACGTTTGAATGCGCAGCATTCCAACACTCTAAAAACAATAAAAATTTCTAACTGATTGTCAAATTATAATAGAACTACGGCAGCATTCGTAATCTGGATGCGATATAAAATCACTCAGAAACAAAGTCTGGTGTTGCGTTAATGGTGAAAGTTAATACATAAAGCCGAAAGCTGAATTTTCCATAATGTTTTAGTAAACAGTTCATGAAAGCAAATTTTTGACTAGATTAGCGTACTACTGAGTATTACAAAGTAAAAAATGGAATGTGAAATTTAACACCCTACAAGTATTAACTATTATTCGTTATTATTTCGAGTTAACACATGGGCTGAAAAGTCCCGGGCCTAACACATAGATGACAGTAGTTTTATTCCAGTCACCTTTCTCTCAGTTAGTACCAACCTTCAAAAGACAGCTGTTAAAATTTCATGATATTCTATTCATTAGTTTGTGAGTTATTGTGCTAAGAGTCACGCTACTTTTGTTATTTTCAAAACAATGGATCAAAAACAATTTCCTGTTTTAATTTTACACTGCCTCTTGATGGGAAAAAATATCGTTCAAGCGAAGCAATTGCTTGAAAAGTGTTATGGGGACTCCGCTCCATCAGAAACAACAATGAAACGTTGGTTTGCTGACTTCAAACGTGGTCGTAGAGACACCGATGATGCAGAACGCAGTGGACGTCCGAATGAGGCGGTAACACCAGAAAACATCAAAAAAATCCACAAAATCGTTTTGAATGATCGAAAAGTGAAGTTACGTGAGTTAGCTGACATCGTAAAGATATCAAAAGAACGTATTGGCTTAATATTGCATGAGCATTTGACTATGAGAAAGCTCTGTTCAAAGTGGGTGCCGCGTTTGCTCACTGTTAACCAAAGACAAGAACGTGTTGATGATTCTGAGCAGTGTTTGGCCATGTTTAAACGTAACAAACCGGAATGTTTGCGTCGATATGTGACAATGGATGAAACATGGATCCATCACTTCACTCCGGAATCAAAACGATCCTCATCTGAGTGGACAGCAACTGGTGAACCTCGTCCAAAGCGCCCGAAAGCACAACAATCGGCTGGAAAGGTTATGGCCTCGGTATTTTGGGATGTGCGTGGTGTAATATTCATCGACATGCGACACCGTACATAGGTGTGAGTGAACATCATCCACAATTTGAACAGTTATCCATAAATGACATCGAATTATTCTCTAATTTTTCAATTCCCTCCACTAGTCCACAGTAGTTCTTACGAATCCTTTCTAATTCACATTTTACCAGACTATCTTGAAACATTTTCTGGCTTTCCTTGATAGCTCTGGCGTGTCTCGAATCGAATTGTAAAGTTACCTTCTTTCCATCATCTTCAAGGATCCCTGGGCGCATGCTCCAACGAGGAGCAACTAACTGAGCCTGAGGTCATCGTTAATAGTTTTGCATGTCATTTTTCTAATGCATTTAGTGCCGGCACATTGATTCCACAAACTGTAAATAGTAACTGTCCCTCTTTTGGTGTATCCTTTATTACCAAGGATGAGGTGCTGAACAGTGCTTCAAGGCTTTCTAATGATATGACATCGGGTGATGATAACATACCTAGTTTTCTACTTCGTGAATGTGCCTCTATCTTTGCGTATCCACTGTGTATACTATACAATTTAATTATTAAAAGTTCCACATTTCCGACAATTTGGAAAACTAGTAAAATAGTGCCAGTGTTTAAGGGAGGTGACCGTGCTAACATTGCGAATTACAGACCTATAAACATTTTAGCTAACTTTGCAAAAGTATTTGAACATATTTTAAATAATAATATTTTTTTTAATGTTAAACCATTTCTGTCAATCCATCAACATGGATTTATGTCGGGTAAATCCACAGTAACGAACTTGGCAAATATCACCCAGTATATATCCGGAGTGTTGGACCAGCGAGGACAGGTCGATGTCGCCTATACCGACTTTGCTAAAGCATTTGACCGTATTAATCTCAAGTTACTAAATTGGAAGCTATTGGCTTCTCCCCTGCGTTGGTGAAATTAAAGTCATCTTACCTCTCTGGAAGGAGTGGTTACGTTTTTTATAATGGCTGTTCGTCCACTCGCTTCAGAATACTATCTGGAGTTCCGCAGGGTTCTAATCTCGGACCACTCTTATTTAACATTTTTTCTGAATGATTTGCTAGATAAATTGCGATGTGAGGCTTTAGCTTACGCTGATGATCTTCGTGACATCTCAGTGGTAAGGACTCTGTACTATACTATTGTTCGATCGAAATTGGAATATGCCAACTTAATTTGGTATACTTACTACACGTATCATGTGATTTCAATTGAACGTATACAAAAGTGGTTCCTCAAATACCTTAGCTATAAGGCTAGCGGTACTTGCCGTGAGCGTGGTTCAGATTATGTAACATTGCTGCAGCAACATAATTTTGATTCATTAAAAGATCATCGCCATAAAAACAGCGCAAGGTTTTTATTTAACCTGTTATCTAATGAAATAGATTACCACCATCATTATTAGCTTCTGTCGATTTCCGAGTACCACCACGTTACACACGATCCCTTGATTTTCTCGTGGCGTGTAGGCACAATACAAATATCTTGGCCAAATCGCCTATATTCCATATGGTCACCAATTTCAACAGAATATACTCGTAGAATATTTGTTTATGTTAGGATTATGTTAATTGTTATGAAATGTATTGTACATGTGTGTTGATTTGTAATACTATTACGCATGAGGTATATACATAATCAACGTAATTGCACCAATTGTTTGTATGTTGTCCTGTAAGTGATAATAATCGTTGGACAAATAAAGATTATTATTATTATTATTATCATCAAAATGATAGTAGTAAAACGCAGCTTTTAACCACGCTACCCAACGGGTAGTAAGCGACTGTGGTTGTTCAGGTACTTCGGGACACAGTTCGTGAATTTTTTTTGTACGCTTCGGGGACTTTGGGAATACTGCCTTCGTATGAGCTATTAAAGCATTTACTCGTGGATAACCCGAAAAGAACCTAAATAATATTAGACTAAAAATCTAACCGTTCAAAGGGAAAAAAATTAATTTTCGTCATTTTTACTAAAATCCGTGGAAATTTAGAGCATCTATAATTGAATTCCGACTTTGAAGGTGATTACAAAAGTTCTCAACCACGTCAATATTTTGAGTACTTGCTTAAATAATTTTGAGAAATATTCTACTGCCTAATATGCTTCAATATGCTCGAACATAATTTGATGCATTTGCTGCGTCTTGTCCGTTCAGCTTACTGCAAAAAGGAGTACGAATAGTTCACATTATATTTGTATAACTTTGACCAGGTAAAACATTTTATGCTAACTGTACAAGTAACTCAATCAGTAATGCAATCTCGACTCCAAATAATCAATTCCAATTTCTTCGATTTTATCAGATCATAATCTTTCTTACTACCTCCCAAAATAACGATCGTGAACAAAATTTCGCGAAATAGGGACGTATAATTTCCACCGAGTATTGTTTACAGTTGATGCGCAGTAGGGCAGAGCGGCTTTCGAATGCCATTCATAATTTATTACTCTTCCAAAAGTCTGTGATCTAAGTAGCTTAACGCTACACCCCAAGGTTGTTAGATCAGGGAACTGACATATGACGGAGAGCTTAACTGAAGGTATAATATTGTTTGGAATAATTACCAGTTAATGTATTCGTTCGTCGTAAGTTTGGGTGATTATATAGTAAAAGATGCTGTTGTATAATGTTCGTGTAATGCATAATACAGTTAAATAGAAGATTTTTTTTTAAAGTCTAATAAATTACAAAAGCAAGGTAAATGCAAGAGAAAATAAAACTGTATTAATTTAAAATGGATAAATAAACAAGAAATTTATAATTTTCTTTCAATAATCAGTATTAAATTCTTCATTCAGATTGAATTCAAAAATCGTTTTTTTTTCGTATTGTCCACCAAATTGATTAATGCTGAAATAGGAGCCCATTTCAATTTCTCTATCACCTGCATATCTTCATTCTGGCGTTCGTTCCAACGATACGCGAATTGTAATTCAGAACAGGCGGCTAATTATAATCGTGGCGAGTTATTTGTTTGTAGGTGTCGCTGATGTCGCCGCCCGCTCCTGTAGTCTATTTATAAACACTGTAATACGCGGAAAAAAACATCTCCACCTTTATTGCCTACTAGATTCGCGTAAAAGCACGAAAACGTATTTGTTTACAAGATTACGATTTTACGTCGTGTTCCCTGTGTAGTATTGGTAGTGTACGTAACTTTACCGAAATGGCGTCTGCTAAAGCAACCGATAGCAACCGAGAACAACAACAAAAATAACAACAACAGAAAATGTTGCTTAAGGCGAAAGTAGACAAAATTTCGGGATAACTTTTTAAAAGTAAAAAGTAATTCTTTTGTATGTACACTGCACGTCATAACTTTGATATTATGTGACATTTAGAAATATTTTAAAAATATTTAGGGAAATTCGTACTAGTTTTCTTAGAATGGCATTTATAATCTAATGTTGATTGTATATATTCATAACAATAAGACTTATTCACAAAATTCATTCGTAAATGAAAATAATGTATACCTAGTCAGTGTTTCTACAGTCAAACGTCGCCTACAGAAAGCCGGGCTCCATGGACGTATTGCGATGAAAAAGCCATTACTACTCAAACAAAACAAGCAAAAGCGACTTAAATGGGCTCGTGAACACCAACACTGGACCATAGAAGAGTGGAACGACGTCATATGGACGGATGAGTCCAAATTTGAGCTGTTCGGAACCCGAAGACGCATATTCGTAAGAAGATCTGTGGGTGAACATGCCAGAGAAGAGTGTATTGCTGCTACCATGAAGCATGGTGGAGGTTCTATCATCGTTTGGGGCTGTTTTGCTGGCACTAGTGTAGGGGAAATTGTGAAAATTGACGGTATATTAAAAAAAGAAGGCTACCGCGAAATTTTGGAGAACCACGCAATACCTTCCGGAATTCCACTTTTGGGTCAAAATTTTATCTTCCAGCAAGATAATGACCCAAAACATAACTCTAAATTATGTAAAGACTATTTACGCCATTTAGAAGAGGAAGAAACTCTCAAAATTATGGAATGGCCTCCCTATTAAATCAAGGGGAGGTCACATAAATGAAAGCAAAATTTAAATTAAACGTTTTAATTTTCACATTTATTTAATATATTTTTATTCATGTACGTGTATGTGTACATAAAAGATAAATATTATTAACATTTTTGCTGAGTTTTTATACATTTTTGCTGTCAGTGCGAATGCCTAAACACTTTTGAGCGGGAGTGTATACATATATATATATATAATATAATAGGAATTGGTTGACTGGGTAACAGACCTGCAGTTGCAGTAATAAAGTTAACCAATTCAAAATAATAAGTAATAAATAAATCAATAATTCTTATTTAAATATTATTTAATTTATTGTCTCTTGTATTAGTAGTAGTATTAATAATAAAGTCGTAGTTAGAACCAGAATAATTCTTGCTTGTTTTCACCCAGCAGATTACAAGTATCCTTTGTATGCTCCCTTACGCATTTACCCTTTCTTCTCTAAAGGGAAACTTATAACACCATCCCGTTACCGTAACGCTGGATTTTAATCTTTAAATAAACAACGCACGATGTATCGCCGTATACAAAACAATGTCTAATTCTATACGAGGTTAACGGACATTAATACCCATTTGTAAATTGAGAACGCAAAAACATACATGTTTAACGTACAACGCTCGGCTTAGCTTTAGGCGCAGTGTTTGTTTTTCTTTTCAAGTACGAATCCACAAACGTTCGTATGTACATACATACATACGTGGATTTCATTATTTCGCCGTTCAACGTGCAGAAGATTATCTAAACGTTACGGTGCGGTCTCGCTAATTTTTCTATTGCGATAACCATGATGACGTACCCACGCCCTGACGGACGCTTCTATAAACAAGGGAGCTTTCAACGTTTCAATATCTCGTTGAAAGCAAACCATTAACTTAAAATTTTGCACGTCAAAATGAAAAATTGATGGATATTAATATTTGTTGGAAAACAAGTTTTGGTTATTTCTAGTTAAACGAATGAGTAAGGATTAATGAAAAAACAAACGTTGATGGAGGTAGTGTAAAAGAAAAATATTTTCGCCATGTTTATTACTAATTAATCAAGCAAATAAAGCCAGTTACATTTTAACAGAAGACATGAAGTTGAATCCTGTGTTATGTAGAGGAATGGTCTGTAGGTTCCTTTTTAGATGTAGCCAGGCATTTTGGAGTATCGTACAGGTCGGTGTGCGAAACCCCGAAAGAATTTAACCGCAGCGCGTTCTCAGTGACCGCAGCGTATTTTCGTTTTTGTCTATCTTATCCTCACATTAATATCACGGATCCGTTTTCTCGCTTCCTTCAAGTGAGTGCATTGCTAGTATGCTACAAAAAGTTGAAGTCGATATTTGTTTCGGTGCGCGATAAAAACACGGCTAAAGTTATGAAGCGGTCACAGGGACCGGTCTACGGTGCTAACGCTAGTATTTGAGTTGCGCTTTTTGCACAAAATATTGAGTAAAGATCCTACCACATCCAAAACGGTTCGGTGACGCGATCCTGATCATGAGAGCACTTTACTAGCATGGTATGAAGGGGCATAAGGTGAATATATTACTGCCGAAAACAGTGTAAATGAGGACAGTTATGGAGAAAGTGAACATGAAACAGACTCAGAAATTGAACTTGATGTGGGAGAAGAAACAGAAGAAACTAATGAACTGTCGGACGAAACTGAAACTAGCGGCGGCACTTCTCAAAACAATGTAAAATTCCTTTAAGGGAAGTTTTGTTTTTCGCGCGAGAACCCAGAAGCACAATATACAGCTTCCAGGGTTGCGACGATCGACCGGATTAGGAAATATAGCTGATGCAATTATTTGCTGGAACCTCTTATTTACGGCAGATCTGCTACAAGTTGTATTGCAGTGGACAAATGTAATATTACACACCATCAGAACGAAATATACGTATAAAAGTACTCAAAGATCTAAATTGCAGAATTTAGATATGATTGAGTTAGTATGATTGAGCGGAAGTTCTAGAAGAAAAACTGGAAAAACGGGAAACGTGTTGCACTTGTTGTCTGTTAACTGTTCTTCTAGAATTGAAAGAAAAATCTTTTATGTATGTAGAATTTGCCATATGCCTACATGTTTAGCATATGCGTCAAAAATTTGTAAAAATTGTAAACACAATCTTTGTTTGTTTTAGATTATTTCTTATACCATTGATTTTTTTTAATCGCAAGACCATTTATTGTTAAAAATCTGTTCTTATTTTCGTATGGAATATTACTAAAGAAAAATTCTAGCGTTTGTGATAAAAACAGAGCAAAAGATGACATTTACGGACTTTTTATTTGGTTTATGTTAATTAAAGAAAAGGCATCTTGCGTTTTCTTTTAGGGTGCACTCAATCCAATCAGAATGTTCCCAATGGGTAAAAAAATATATTTTAGTAATTAAAGTTTGTTTATTATATGCGGTCATCAAAACCGCACAACGGTGAAGACGTTACAGTATTTGCACTACGGTGGTTAAGGGTTAAATATAAGCCACGCAAGACGTCAAGCCATCAAGAGCTTTTCGTAAAAGACTGAACTGAAGACAAGAAAAGAAATAGCAGAAAGCTTATTTTAGCATCGTCATACTTACGAGGGGAGGTCCAGAAATTCGTGGAATCGAAGGGATGGAGTGGGGATAGGGGCGCTCGCTAGGTGTCATTCCGATTGGCGACCCATCATTAGTATATAAGTTAAGTTGCAGCCCTATTGCGTCAGTCGTTTACGAATATTTGCCGGCTAATCAAGTCAATCCGGAAGAAAACTGAAACTATGAGGGAAATTGAACACCGTGCTGTGATAAAGTTCCTTACAAAGCAAGGAAAGAACGTTCAAACCATATTGAATGAAATGGAAACCGTTTATGGGGAACAGTGCCCTAGTAAATCAGTTATTTATAAGTGGCATGGTCTCTTTAAACATGGTCGGGAGTCGATTGAAGACGACCCCCGCTCAGGACGCCCAGTTGAGGCCACCACATGAGACATCGTCGACAAAGTGCAAAAATTTCTACTACAAGATGCCCGTTTGAAGAAAAAACAATTATCTGCATTAGTTGGAGTATCAGATACCACCATTTTGCGTATCCTACATGACCACCTGGGTATGACAAAAGTCAGTGCAAGATGGGTACCGAGAATGCTCACGCCGCTGTAGAAACAGCAGTGCATCTGTGCGTTCAAACAATTTTTGGAGCAGTGTGGAGACAAACCTGCGCAGATTTTGGAGCGGATTGTTACCGGATATGAAACATGGGTTCATCACTTTGAGCCTGAGTCCAAATAGAAGTCCATGCAATGGCATAAAAAGGGGACACCACCGCCAAAGAAATTCAAAGTATCAGAATCGGCTGGAAAGTTGATGGCTACTGTTTTTTGGGATTGTGAGGGGATATTATTGATTGATTACAAAGGAAAAGGTAGGAGCATAACCGGTGAATATTACGTAGCGATATCAGAAAAATTAAAGAGTAAATTTCGAAAACTAGGATATGAACAAATTTGGCGGCACCCCAAATTTACTTAATTCCACTTATCCGAGGCACCAAAATGTTTGTTAGCCAGTGTTATTGATATAGATAAATAATTATCCATTAATATGCTTATTCTTTGATTCAGTAAAGAAATTATAGAAACTTCGAAATGTTACTTCCTTCAAATAACAGTTTTTTTAACATTTTTCTTATTTACATGAAAGCTCCTACAAAAATGGAATCAATACCTGTGAAGATTGCTTTTGTATCCCACGTTAGATACATTCACGTTACATCATTTTGTTTCTTATAAAGGAGGAATTTATATTTCTGTGGTTTTTATCTTTCCTTATAAAGATTTACGTTCACCCAAGCGTAAGGAATCCGATATCTTTACTTCTGACGCGCAAATCCGCGTTTTAATGGACGTCCAAACAATGCCGACTTGTCAAGAACAATTTGAATATTATATATACAGTGAAACAGAAATTTTGTGGTTACACAGACAAATCCTGAGATGATCAAGAACTAAATTATTCACAATATCACATTGATGTATGTGTAAGTATGGCATGTCTTTTATTTCATCTAAAACAAATAAGAAAAGACATAAATAAACAATCGATGTTTACTTGATTAATTTAAAAAAAAAATGCAATCGAGAGATACCCAGTTATTTAAACCCGTTCGCGGGGAAAATGGATTTGAAGATATTTATATGATGCGAGCTTGTATTTGGAAAAGAACGTAGAGAGTATAGATGTACCAATAACATCGCTGAAAGTCGTAATATTGAGGCTTTTCGTAATTTCCGGTTTAGTTTCTCATTTCCGATATAGTTTCCGGTTATATGGACTAAATAACAAGCTTGATGACTTTTTTGCTCTACACTGTTATATAGAGAAGAGTTTCCAATGGTTTGGAAGACAATAACAACAGATACTTTTGTCATACGCAATAACAATAAATTAGAAATAGACATCTACAAAAAAGATTCGTACCATTGCGAACAAAAAAAAATGTCCGCGATTAGTTTTCTGGTTAATAGATTCGTTAGATTTCCGCTAAGCGAGAGCAGGTACGAAAAAGAATTAAAGTATATCAAAGATGTGGCCAGGGACAATGGTTTCTCTTCTACGGATGTTGATTTTATCTTAAGGAAGGTCCAAGGACCTTGACATCAACATACACCGGTAGTAAGAAATTTATAACACTTCCTTTCCAACAGTAAAAGGACTAAGTAAAATTTTCCACCAACAAAATATGAACGTGTCATTTGTAACAAAAAAGAACTTAAAGAATCTCTTAAGCAATCCCAAAGATAAATCGGAGATCATGAAAAGATCTGAAATTTACCAAATCGCATGCAATGATTGTGATAAAGTTTATATTGGACGAACAAAAAGGAGTATCGAAATGAGGTTTAAAAACAAAGTTTTTATGGTTATCAGGTAACAACTTAACTAGCCATTGTGGAAGATAAACGTCTATGTATAGTTTCATACCATTAGTATATGCTAAAACATTGCATTTGGTTTAGTAGTAGTGACTATACACTCAAATTCCACTAATTCGCATTCCAGTTCGAAAATAGGCTTCAATCATATACATACATACGCTTTTGCTCTGTGTTGTTAACCATATATGAATTTATTCAAACCCAATATACAAAATTACTTAAGGACTTCTAACACTTTAATTGAAGATAATCAATGTCACTGTCAAAATAATTTTCAAAACAAAGTTATAATTCATGGCTTAAGTTCAGACAAATATTTTTTTATTTCAATATCATCTTTCTAGAAATTTTATAATATCATGGCAGTATAAAATAGTAATACATATAATAAAAATAATGTAATCACAATGAATCGATTTAAAACCGTTAACTTGGCCTTTTTTCCTTTATTAATTTAATTTTCATTCAAAAATAAAATAAGAATGGGGGTTGTGCACTGTCATAGTACTACGCGTAGTAAATTCTAAGAATTTAGCAAGTTGACCTAGTTAAACAGCATTCGTAAATTTCACCAGAGCCAATAGTAACAATGAAATACATTCGAATTAGGTGTATGGTGGCGCCGCCTAGGTCTTCCAATTTCCCCAACACCTATCATAAGTCGTACACAAGAAAGTATACTGCGATTTTACCAGCTAATTAATGAGAGTACAGTTAAAATATTGCACAGGAAACAGGATATTATTATAAGATTAAAATTTAATTGTAATTTTATATTTTTAAAAGAACTTAACCTAGAAATTACTATGATTCCAGCGTCTGTTTTAATATTTCAGATGGCGCTGATATCGGCGAAATGTCAATTGGATATTTATCGATATGAAATTGCAAATATAACCTATAGTTTCTATAATTAATACTCAAAGTGGAACAAATCTATTTCTATCGATTAGTTAGCATGTATAATTATTGTAATTATATAGTGGAATAGGTGACAAATAATTAAAAAGGATTAAAATGGCCTCAGCGATTACCACGTTCTAACCTAGAAACTATCAAACTACTAAGTACGCAAGTAATGTATGAATATTATTACAGTTTATCTTTTATAAAATATTATGAATGAAAATTATGTTGAGAAAGGAAAAAAGGCTAATCGAATGGTTTTAAATCGATTAATTCTGTACTAGGCAGTACAGAACAGTAGATAAAACATATAATAAAAGTCATTGTGCCTTTACGACTAAATGGTTAACTAAAGTCAACTCTAAAATATTATTGGAAGTAAACACTAAGTTACGCTGATTTAGGAGAGTCCCAACAAATTTCTTCGTAAACTTTTTCAGCGAACGCATCTTTTTTCTTCTTGTTCATGTAGTAAAATTAATATTATTTTTCTTTTAGTAAAAAAGGTAAGTCTTGTAACTAACAGACTTCTAAGAAAAGTGAGTTATGAGTATTATTCGGTGAGTTATGAGTATTATTATATTTAGCGTCTCTTTTACAGCATTTATCGCCTATTCTAGTACATAATTACAATAATTATACGTGCTAAATAACCACTAGAAATAGATTTGTTTCGGTTTGAGTATTAGTTATAAAAATTATAGGTTATATTTCCACTTTCATATACATAAATGTCAAACTGACGTTCCGCTGATTTTAGCGTCACTTGAAATATTAAAACAAACACTAGAACTGTCGTACTTTCTAGGTTAAGTTCCTATAAATATAGAAAATTACAATTAAATTTTAATCTTACAATGACCTCCTGTTTCTTAAGCAATATTTTGACTGTAATTTTATTAATTAGCCGCCAAAATATACTTTTTTTATTATTACTTATGATAGGTATAGCGGAAGATAAAAAAGATAGGCGGCGCCACCATATACATACATTTTTCAAATGTATTTCATTCATACTATTGGTTATAATGAAATTAAGAATGGTGTTTGACTAGGTCGAATCCTAAATTCTTAGAATTTAGTACGCGTAGTACTATAATAGTACACAAACCCCTTTCATAGTTTATAATGAATGAAGATTGTATTAAAAAAGGAAGAGAGGCGAAATAAACTGTTATAAATCGATTATTATGTGTATTACCTATTCTTTTGTACTAGGTGTACCTTTACAACTAAATAATTAACTAAAGTTAACTTTAAAATATACATTATTGGAATTAATATCAAAGTTACATTGATTTAGAAGAGTTGAGGGATATATACGGCAACGATTGCTGAAGATAAAAATTTGCTCGCTAAAAAAAACAGGATACCAGGCATTCTTCCTCCCCTCCAAAAAAAAAGAGGACATGGCGAGAGCTCCAAATTATTACCAAGAATAAAAAGTTCATTTGGGACGTCTATAATGAGGGACGTAAGCAAAAATGTCAGAGGATAGAGCAACGAGCGAAATTTTCGCATATATGAGAGATTACATATTCAGGACATTGTTCATGTTTACTGGAGATGTATGTATGTGTTAGGCGTTGCATTCCTCCTAAGTAATAAGAAATTTAATTAAAAAAAGTGAGCTGTATGGCTAGCAATGTACGATTCCCATTATACGTCATAAACGGGGGTAGATATAATAAATTCTGCTAATTTTGTAGATTTATGAAAGAGACGTATTTTCACCGCAGTCCCTAATTGAATTTCTGATCTTAATATTTGCGTCATCCGCAAGGAAAACAGTAATCGTCGTTACAAGTTATATCATACAATACATACAACTAAAAAGCCAACATTTACCTTTATCCTGATTTATTCATTAGCCTTTCAGATGTGTATTTATGAATGTCATTATTCCTTAAACTTTACCCCTTGTTTTAACTAAATAAAAAAATCATTTTCAATATTTTGTTGTAGCATTGAGCAGGTTCTCTATTGCAGAACTCTACTCTTTTGCTTCCAATGCAACAATTAGCCCTTTCTCTAAAGGTAGACTAGTTAATGGTAATTACAAGTTATCAATATAAGAGAAGTTTCCAAAAAAACGTCAGAAATAAACACAGCGAAATTTCTATAGTTCCATATGGACTTTTGAACAGAATATTTGGCTTTCTTAATATCTTGCAGATTTTAGTTGATTGACGCTATCGTATTGTTTAACACATGGGCTGAAAAGTCCCGGGCCTAACACATAGACGACGCTAGTTTTATTGCAGTCACGTTTCTCTCAGTTAGTACTAACCTTCAAAAGCTGTTAAAATGTCATGATATTCTATTCATTAGTTTGTGAGTTATTGTGCTAAGAGTCACGCTACTTTTGTTATTTTCAAAACAATGGATCAAAAACAATTTCGTGTTTACACTGCTTCTTGATGGGAAAAAATACCGTTCAAGCGAAGCAATGGCTTGAAAAGTGTTATGGGGTCTACGCTCCATCAGAAACAACAATAAAACGTTGGTTTGCTGACTTCAAACGTGGTCGTAGACACACCGATGATGCAGAACGCAGTGGACGTCCAAATGAGGCGGTAACACCAGAAAACACAAAAAAAATCCACAAAATCGTTTTGAATGATCGTAAAGTGAAGTTGCGTGAGTTCGCTAACGTCGTAAAGATATCAAAAGAACGTATTGGCTTTATATTGCATAATCATTTGACTATGAGAAAGCTCTGTTCAAAGTGGGTGCCGCGTTTGCTCACTGTTGACCAAAAACAAGAACGTGTTGATGATTCTGAGCAGTGTTTGGCCATGTTTAAACGTAACAAACCGGAATTTTTGCGTCGATATGTGACAATGGATGAAACATGGATCCATCACTTCACTCCGGAATCAAAACGATCGTCATCTGAGTGGACAGTAACTGGTGAACCTCGTCCAAAGCGCCCGAAAGCACAACAATCGGCTGGAAAGGTTATGGCCTCGGTATTTTGGGATGTGCGTGGTGTAATATTCATCGACTATCTTGAGAAAGGAAATACCATCAACAGTGAATATTATATAGCGTTATTAGAGCGTTTGAAGGCCGAAATTGCAAAGAAACGACCGCATATGGCAAAGAAAAAATGTTGTTTCATCAAGACAACGCACCGTGTCACAAGTCAATCAAAACAATGGCAAAACTACATGAATTGAACTTCGAATTGCTCCCACATCCACCGTATTCGCCAGATTTGGCTCCCAGCGACTACTGGCTGTTCGCAGACCTCAAAAAAATGCTCGCCGGTAAGAAATTTCGCACGAATGAAGAGGCTATCGCTGAAACTGAGGCCTATTTTGAGGCAAAAGATAAATCGTTCTACAAAAGTGGTATTGAAATGTTAGAGCGGCGCTGGAATGATTGCGTTGCTCTTGATGGAGATTACGTTGATGAATAAAGCTAATTTTGAACCAAAAAAACCGTGTTTTCTTTGTTAGGCCCGGGACTTTTCAGCCCATGTGTTATTATACACCTCTCTTGCAAATATTCCTCAAGGATTTTCGATGGGATTCAGATCGAGCGAGCACGCAGGCCATTGCAATAAATTAACTACCTTTTAATGAAACCACTGGAATTATGGATAGCTGCATTCTTTTGCTGAAATATCCAATCTTGCGTCGAAAATTGTTTACCAAAGTCTATCAGAACCATTTGCGGAAGTTGTATATAAGAATTAGAATTCACTCGCGTAGAAATGAAATATACAGGGGTGTTAGTGTTATGGGTAAAAGCCGCTTAAACCATTATACTACTGCGACCAAAATTTCAGTGTTCTTTCGCAAATCGCGCCAATAATAACATATTAGAAATCATCAGGCCCGTTCAAGTTAAATTTCTTCTCATCAGAAGATATGACGTTGTTCCACCCATGATCCCAACTCATATGATCTTGCCTGTTTATGTATCTCTTTTAAGGGTGGTTTCGTAACCTTTTTTAATCACCGTTTACTACCGGATAACATCTGTTGTACCAGCCTGTTTGTTACTGACAAATTTAAATTATATTTTATTTATTGTGCGGTTACAATACCAGAAGAGGCTAGCCGAAATATCGATCAGCGCTGCCTTTGAGTTTGATTACTCCGCTTAAGGGAATTTTCGCGTCTACTGCAGTTGGCCTACACATAAATACAGTGAAATCTGCCTTGAACGGACACCCACGGGACCAACTGAAGATGTCCGTTCAGGAAAGGTGTACGCATAAAAGAAATATGTAGTAGATACAACAAAAATCGTGTTTTAACGAAAAATGAATATATTAAAGAAACTGGGACATTTAAATCGTGTATGTAAATAAATGTTTTTAAAATAAATAAGAAACTTTAAACTTAAGAAAAAACAGTTTATTTCCTTTAGATATATACATACAAAGTATAATATATGTACATAGATACATAGATGTAGTATGTAATACAAAACAATGAAATGAATAGTCACTTTAAGGACGCAAAAATTCATACATTGTTGTTTGTTTTCTCTTATTCTTTAAAATGGCGTCTTGAAATCGTATTTCTAATTTAGAAAGATATCTCCGTGATTTTCGACAAAACTTTTGAGCTGCTTGGTCAGGGTAATAGCTCTACCATAATTTGGGATAGTTTCTGTTGACACTGGAACCTCATTGACATCAGAATCTTCCGAAAGTTCTTGTATTTCAACTGGATTCGCAATTTGTTGTTCTGAATCTGGATCTTCAACATACAAATCTTCATCTACGTTCAAAAAATCATTAAGGTTTTCATTATCCGTCAATTTCAATAAATTCTTATTTTTGAGGATATCTGAAAGTGCACTAAGCGGAAATCATCCTCTAGGTCAGATGTATCAGCCTCAGTTAACTGGCCTTCACTTTGCATATTTACATGATTAAATCCTGCTTTGCGGAAGCAATTTTGAACTGTCTCTTTGGTTACTTGGTTCCAAGCGGTTTTTGCCAAATAAACTGCATCCAGTGGTGTAATTTTCTTTATTAACTCAAAAGCTGTACCAGCAGTTTCAATGTTTACTAGCAGATATTTGAGTATTAGACTTCGGTGATAAGTTTTAACATTCCTTATAATCCCTTGGTCAAGTGGTTAACAAGCTGATGTACAATTAAGGGGTAAAAATAATATTTTTATATTATTTAAGCGTCATAATTTGTCCTGTCATCCAAGCTTTCTTATTGTATTTCCAAGTTACAGGCAGGTTATTTATATTAATGTTTTTAAAAGCTCTGGATTTAGCTGCCCTACCAATGACTAAGAGTTTTTCTTTTTTACCCGCCATATTTGCACAATGCAAAATTGTAAACCTCTCTTTGGGATACTTACCCCCAACACATTTTTCCTTTTTTAATGTGACCGTTCTGTCGGGTAGAGCCCTAAAATACAGGCCTGTCTCATCGGCAGTATAGATGTCTCTCGGTGAATATCGCTTAATCAAGGAAGGCCTTTTTTTTTAAAAACGATGAAACATCTTCAGCTTTAAAACTTATATTGTGGCTGATTCTAAATTTATTGAGCTAACCAGAAGAAGCACTGAAGGTAGAATGTCCCAAAGAAGCGGCTATTTCTCTTGCTTATTAACGGACCTAAAAAAAATAAGTCTTTTGCGTTTTTGTCACGACAAACCTATTGATAATCTCACCTTTTTTATCTATTTTAGAATTTAATATGAAAAGAAAATCAACGCATTCATACAAGAAAACCTTATCTTATGCATACCTGTTAAAGGAATCCCCTTATGCCGAGCTGCTGTAAACCGGTCATAACACAATTTGTCAATTTTAGTACCATCACCCGTCAAAAAGCTTCTTTTTTCATTCAAATTGCTGTTCGACATCCATTTGTTTAGAAGGATTTCTTTATGTTTAATTATATCTGCAGCTTGTGTTTTTCCAATATTAAAACGCTTGGATAAGTTCCTTACACTTAATTTCTCTTTATTGTAAACTTCAACAATCTCAATTTTTTGTTTAAGCGTGAGAATTTTTCTATTTGGAGCCATTTCTACAATGAATGTGTCGCCCACTGTGTCTTTTCCGCATAGACATCAGACTAATATTGAAAGCAGATTCAATCGAAAGCGTACACCCAAAGAATAAGAACGGTAAATCCCCGACCAACTTGGGCAAGTTCCTAATTCACGCCAGGCAGAAATGCACTACATAGGCTGCGTTTGTACCGAAAGATTAAAGTCGGTAAATCTCCGGTTTACTCAGGAAAGTCCCAGTAAAATTGGCGCGCGGCGCGATTGAGAAATGCAATAGCAATACCCTCGATATAAAAATAAGATAAGGCGTTTCTTTTTATTTTATTTTTTGTCCGGTTAAGAGAACATTTTCTCGTCAATAGAAGAGTTAATACAATGGAAATTATATGAGAACCGATCGGGACCATGAGAAACTGTGCGTTTAAGGGAGGTGTCCGTGTAAGAGGAGTGTCCGCGAAAGGGAATTTCACTGTACTTAATTAAAACCCCAGAGACTAATACCATTATATATTTTTAACGATCTGTTACAGAGCAATTTGTTTTGCGCCATATAGATAAAGATCACGTTATTATTTTTTTCATTGTTCTCGCGAAGTACTAAATCTACTTTAATACGTAAAATTCGTGCTTGCTGGAACGCTAATGACAGCAACTGTCAGATTTCAAAGATGTACAAGCTACTCTTTTTATTATCGCTTGCTGTGATGAGAACGTACGGTGAAGGTTATGACTTTGCGGGAGCTGAAGTCACAGGTAAAATTATAAGGAATTACTGATTACAATTCACAACTGTTAATTTTTCTTTTAAAAGTTACAAAGTTACAAGTTAACATTGACCGTTCTTCGGAAAGAATATTTTCTCAAGATTTAGCCTAATAGAAGGTGTTTTAATTTTGGATTATAGTATGTTTATTTGAAGTACTAGGGAAAGAATTTCCTGAAATTCGAAAATATTTTTAATTAACAAACACACTTTTCTAATTTTATGAATCTCTCTTGTTACCAAAATTCGAATTAGATCTCGCGAAATCGAAAAGAAACTTGTTTTATTGATTTGTACTTGGTGTAAGTGAAGTCCGTACTAAGTAAAAAAAGGTCTATAGACACAAATTTCCCTATGCATCCATTTAATAAATTTATTTCTATCTCTAGCACCTCTATGTTTCCCCGACGGCCAGCCACCAGATTGCAACTGCATATGCCTAAAATTCTACATGCGTAGTATTAGTTGCTATCTAAAATGTGAGCAATTCTGGGCTATTCAGATCTAAACACTAAATTATGTATTTGTACAACGTTTATATTTTTTGTCCACAGTGTACAATAAAGGTTCATTTTATAAATCCTTTTGAGTTTTTGTGTAAAGCTCCCTATCATATGGCATGATCCATTAAATTGCCCCCCCAACAAGCCATGAAATGTTTCTTCTTTAAACATAAGTTGGTAGAATAACTTTAAAAACGTGTATCTCGCCATGATGGATAATTTTTCTACAATCTAAACATCTAAATCTTCAGTTGCATACGCATCTTGACATATTTTAGATGACTTCGATTTTTCACAAAAAACATAAACCCCTTTGAAATTCCATCGAAATTTCGGTCATTTTGGATTTGGTTCAAGGCTCACCAAGAGGACTAATCTAGACGGTATTCCTTTCTAAAGTTTTGAAACCATATAAAAAGTGTAATACTATTGCTAAATCCTAATTTCAGAGAAGAACTTCCTTGCTTGACAGCCGTCACTACACAATCCTGCAACATCCTTCGGCCTTTCGTTCTTCTTACAAAAACGCGCCCGAATTGTTCGAACACATCAAATTTTGACTCATCAGTCCATAGCACCTTTTTCCAATCATCCACTGTCCAACTTCTGTCCACTGTAGCTGCTTTTGCCTGTTTTACGATCGAAGTAAGAGCTTCTTTATTGACGTGCGGCCGTGAAGATTTGCAGCTTTTAATGTTCTTTTCACTGTAGTAACAGAAATTTTTCTCGCATGGTTGCGATTCATTTCAGCAGCGATTTGTGGTGCCGTCAGCGTCTTATTTTGCTTAGCCAGCAATTAAATGCTAGAGAAGAACAAGAAGAAGAGATTTGTTTTTCTTTCGTCCTTATTCCTGAATGTTATATAGAGGATTTTGTTTGAACTAATTGCTTTAGCTTATCTTGAACACATTTGAAACTCTTCATTTCAGACGATTTCTTCTAAAGCTGCACTCCAAAACTAAAGAATCGTAACTTTTACAGTTCCAACGTACATGGTAACATCGTTTCTTGAATTTAAATCCATATCCTTCGACTCGATTGCTAAAATGAAGCAATTACTTCTTGGAATCTGCGTCGAAATCATTTCAAATTATCCCATGACATCTACGTCGATAACAGCAGGCTTTCTTTTAACCCTGGCATTATTTAACCATTGAAAATGTTTTGAAAGTCGTTCACCAATCAGATAGAAGGCAACTTTTTTGATTCATCGTATAATAATTCCTTTCTTTGTCTTATTGAAAAATACCTTAACGGATGAGATTTTATTTTAAACCATTGTTTTAGCGAGCTTGTAATTATATTTCGCAACTGCTCGATAATGATGACATTGAAAACCGAAATAATGGATTTTCAAAGATAATATCACATCGTTAAACCTTTCGCATATATCTTCGATGGTATTTCATGGAAGATTTGGAAGAACTTAAGTTCGATAAAGATGTTTAGGACGCTTTTGTTATTATTTGCCTTTACAACCGTCATACACACCAAAGCGTATGTAGACTCTTTACTGGATCCCGACGAGAATGATGAAGATATAGTCAAGGCAAAGCAACAAGGTGAGTGGAAAGTTACTAGTGTAGCCGTAATCTTTCATTGTGGAGATATCTTTAAATTAATTAATATTAATTTAATTGGTTATAACTTGTCCTTAAAAATATTGTGTCTGCTGAGATATTATGATATATCTAGAGAGATAGTGACATCTAGGTATTAAAAGCGATTTGAACTCACTTTCAGTTTTGTCGAGTAATGGTAACACAGTGCACCGGTAATGCAGAGGTCGTGGGTTCAAATCCTACCGGGACTAATATCTTTTTCGGGAATTTAATAACGTTAGTGAATTGCAAAGAAATTGTTATTTTATCACGTTTTTAAATTGTGATAATCCCCAATAAAGCAAAGTATTATTCATTGTTCTTGGAACAACGGCATTAAACACGTTGCTATTTTGTTTTTGCTGTTATAAACGGTTAAAACACTGTAAAGTAACGTCATCGCTTTCAATGCTCATTCACAATTGCTTAACTTCATCATCCTCTGGCAGGAGGGAGATTATATCTTGTTGAAGACATTCTACATTTTAGAACATTAAATTGTGCAATAGATTAATATACTAAAGTCTTATAAATCTAATACATAAAATTTCTTTTTTTTCTTTTCAGATAGTATAGTCGACAATAACAGCTGCAATGGGGAACCTATACATTTAGGCTGCATTTGCGCATGCATTTTTGAGCAAGAGGGTTGCCAATTGCTTTGTGAGCGTAGCATTGTATAAAGAATTTAATAATTTCGCTTTTTTAAATTAGACGATCATGATATACCATCAATCGGAGAACAAATAAACAGCTCTATCAAAACATGACACTACCTATTAATTAATGTACACCCTGTATATTCCCTACCACTTACGGTTCATGTCCTTGTAAGTTTGTTTATTTCTTTTTTTAATAATAATACAAGGCTGTGGGAACGAGTAGCGCAGTAGCGTAGGGTTCGGTTATTATCAATATTAAAAATAATGAATGCAATTATTTAGTATTTCAGCCTGATTGTTTTGTGTACATCACGTTCTGCATTTAACCGGTGTTGTTTGCTATTCACATGTCATTTACACACAAAAATATTATACGGTAAAGTGTTGATATTGCAAATAATACATTTAATAATAACGCCAGTGTATTGTAATGCCAGAAATCGGTTAGGAAATCACTCGTCGAACATAACAAAGAACACTGTCGATTCGCCATCATCAATCCAATCGGGCATTCATATATATACTAACCATACGACCGTTTTCGAAACATATTGTCCCCGCCAATGAGTACGCATTTTCTGCAGATTTATAATAATTCAACAATCGGAAATCCAGTGTTGCAGAAACAGGTATTAAAGGCGATTTTTTCAATTCACGACCCAAGGGCTTTGATATCAAATATTACTAACTTCAGCGTCTACAATCGGGGATATTTAATGGGAAAACAAATGGTGTGGTTAGGTACTAAATTGAACGAAATATAGATCGTTTAATCATTGAAATTGACAAGCTATGTCTCCCGCAATCAATTCTCCTTTTATGTCGGTTATATGAAGCGTTTTTAGTGGTATTTGGTGCCTCAACTATTAGAAGATTACAACTGGTATAATCAAAGAGATCCTATGTCGTGACCTAATTATTAAGCCCAGATTTATGACAGAATTTATTGATAGTATAACCTGTAATACGACAATAAGATTCTAATTTGAGGAGTTAATTTTAGGAATCTATAGTAATGAATTGTTTTGTCGCGAATAATACAGTACAAAATATTGTTACAAAAATATATACGAGGGCAACCTGAAATGTTTCCGGAATCGACAGAAAGAACACCGTATTGGTGTGGTTTTTCATTTTTATTCTTCGATGTAGTCTCCTCGAAAATCAATTTTTTCAGATGGTGCTTAGTTTTTTCAATCCGTCCAAAAAGTAGGATGTTTCGAGGTCTGCAAAGTCGCCATCTGTAGCGGCGATGACCTCCTCATTTGAGTAATTTTTTCATGCTTGGCAAAAGGAAAAGGTCGCTGAAGCCTACTTCCGGTGAATATGGAAGATGGGAGATTAATGAGGATCACACCCTGGGAATCCCAAAAAATGATTGCCATGACCTTTCCGGCCGACGGAACGGTCTTTGCTTTCTTCGCAGCCGATTCGCCCGGAAAAGTTCACTGCTTCGGTTGTTCCTTGGTCTCCAGTATGTAGTGCTGGGTCCAAGCCTTATCAACGATTACGAAATGCATTAAGAAATCCCTTGGATTGCGTTGGATGCTGGCAGACACTCCTCCGAAACGGTCACCATTTTTGTTCCGGTGTGAGCAAACGCGGTTTCAGGTCGCCCTCGTAGAATCAATTATTTGTTTGTAGTGATAATTTCAATTTAGATTAGAATCAAATTATAAAACCAAGGAATTATATGTCATGAACTAGTTTCGGGACATATGTGTCTTTACATTAAAGTGACAAAAGGTAATACGTACTGCTTTAACATATAGATTACTATTAACACATTTGGAAACACCATGGTTGTCTTTTAACTTTTGCGTATAGGGCTGGATTAAAACAGTAAATAGCTTTTAAAAATTTTATTCTTTTTCGAAGTATTCTACACTAAATATAATCCACCTCTGAATACGCTCGAACCAACTCTCGAAACGGTTATTCCACTCGTTTATTGGTACAGTCAAAATTGTGTTTTTGAGGGCATCGAATTGTCTAACAATTCGACATTTTGTTTCGTTAAAAATTCAATCAGCTTGGGTGGTGTGTGCAAACTTGCATTGTCTTGGTGGCAGATGATGCGTCGTTCGGGGTTGGTTCTTCAATTTAGCGATGACTTGCGACAAACAAGTGGTTGTGATACCAATCGGCAGTAACAGTTCTTAGACCTTGCAGAGGAATTCTTGCTACATGAGGTGCATTCGAGACTGTTAGGATAATTGAATGTATCGGTGTACGATGTTTCGTTTGGATACTTGTGTGCGCTGCTGTACAAATGAATAGTGCTGACGCCACGATACATGGAATGTTTTCGCGTTTAGTGCGCTACGACTTCAGTCTTTAGTTTACTTTCAAGTATACTTATGCCATATATAATATATCCATTTTGTCAAGTTACCAGTTAGTTCAATAAATATATGTAATAGAGACATAACACATGGGCTGAAAAGTCCCGGGCCTAACAAAGAAAACACGGTTTTTTTGGTTCAAAATTAGCTTTATTCATCAACGTAATCTCCATCAAGAGCAACGCAATCATTCCAGCGCCGCACTAACATTTCAATAACACTTTTGTAGAACGATTTATCTTTTGCCTCAAAATAGGCCTCAGTTTCAGCGATAACCTCTTCATTCGTGCGAAATTTCTTACCGGCGAGCATTTTTTTTAGGTCTGCGAACAGTCAGTAGTCGCTGGGAGCCAAATCTGGCGAATACGGTGGATGTGTGAGCAATTCGAAGTTCAATTCATGTAGTTTTGCCATTGTTTTGATTGACTTGTGACACGGTGCGTTGTCTTGATGAAACAAAATTTTTTCTTTGCCGTATTCGGTCGTTTCTTAGCAATTTCAGCCTTCAAACGCTCCAATAACGCTATATAATATTCACTGTTGATGGTATTTCCTTTCTCAAGATAGTCGATGAATATTACACCACGCACATCCCAAAATACCGAGGCCGTAACCTTTCCATCCGATTGTTGTGCTTTCGGGCGCTTTGGACGAGGTTCACCAGTTGCTGTCCACTCAGATGACGATCGTTTTGATTCCGGAGTGAAGTGATGGATCCATGTTTCATCCATTGCCACATATCGACGCAAAAATTCCGGTTTGTTACGTGTAAACATGGCCAAACACTGCTCAGAATCATCAACACGTTCTTGTTTTTGGTCAACAGTGAGCAAACGCGGCACCCACTTGGAACAGAGCTTTCTCATAGTCAAATGCTCATGCAATATAAAGCCAATACGTTCTTTTGATATCTTTACGATGTCAGCTAACTCACGCAACATCACTTTTCGATCATTCAAAACGATTTTGTGGATTTTTTTGATGTTTTCTGGTGTTACCGCCTCATTTGGACGTCCACTGCGTTCTGCATCATCGGTGTCTCTACGACCACATTTGAAGTCAGCAAACCAACGCTTTATTGTTGTTTCTGATGGAGCGGAGTCCTCATAACACTTTTCAAGCCATTGCTTCGCTTGAAAGGTATTTTTTCCCATCAAGAAGCAGTGTAAAATTAAAACACGAAATTGTTTTTGATCCATTGTTTTGAAAATAACAAAAGTGGCATGACTCTTAGCACAATAACTCACAAACTAATGAATAGAATATCATGAAATTTTAACAGCTGTCTTTTGAAGGTTAGTACTAACTGAGAGAAAGGTGATTGCAATAAAACTAGCGTAATCTATGTGTTAGGCCCGGGACTTTTCAGCCCATGTGTTACGTCGCGGCCATCTTTTCGGAGACATTTTTTCTTCACTTTGGAACACTGAACCAGACGACTAGCGTTTATTGGCTGACGATATTTTACGCATTTTTAGAGTTTCCGGTGTTGAAATGGTCTAGAGTTTTTGACACCATTTCACCCTAGCCAACAGATTCGGTATCCAACGAGAAACCAATTTTTTTACACACAATTCTTTCAAAATTTTTTGAATTGAGATCTTTGAAATGACTCAAATATGCCTCAATCGCAGAGTGCGTCACACATATTTTCTCGTTGATAATCTTGCGCATAGCAAGGGTGACTACCGTTTTTGATGCATCTGCTGTTAGATCGTAACTAAGACTAATCCATCCACGTATGAATACTGCACACCAACGAGAAATTGTGGACTTATGTGGTGGCTCATTGCCGAAAAAAAAATTATTGGGCGAAAATGTTTTCAGTTTAATTCAGTTTTGCAACAAACTTTTTAACTTCGACGATTCGCTGTAGCTGCAACGCTGCGCGGATCGCATTGAAGCTTTGGATTTAGATTAATTAAACATGGAAGTTAATTTTTAGTGCTGACATTTCATTAGTGGCGCCTTCTATGTCCCAGTATGCAATACTTGAAAGATAATAAAGACAAGAATAATAGTTTATTAAACTTCAAAGTAAAAGATAATACATAATGCATCAAAAACAAATAAAATAACAATAATAATTTATTAAATGCCGAACTATTCGAACATCTGAAAGCCATCCCCAGACATAAATCTGTTTGCGTTGTTACCTAATGAGACAAAATTAACGCGAATAACACAAGTACTAAACTATTAAAGCGTTTATTATCGTCTGGTTCCATATTATATACTATCTCTCTTTACAAACCCTGACATGAGTAGTTAGCATTCTTAATCTAATAATCTAATTTGCGATCATAAACACACACTAGCAAGCAACGTTTATCGACACACTCCTTCTTACAAACCTTCGAATAATATGTGAGATTCCATCCAATCTATATCATCTAGCAAGAAATACAAATCAAACTTCAAAGTATGTGGTAGATGCTTTTGAATATAAAGCGAAGTATTAATACATACCGTTAACACGTGGTACCACTTCGGATTGAATTGATCGCATAATTACTATGGTAATAGTTTGATGATAATGTACTGCATTCTATTGGTTGTTCTCATGCCTGGAATCGAGATCGCACCTAATTCATTTTTGTTTTTGCTTTTATAATGCAGGTGTCTCGATTTCGGTGATTATAATCGAAATTGAATTTGTACGGTCTTATTTGGATGTATACAATGTGAAGCAATTTGAAATAAATCATGCGAAAAATTGAAGTAACGTGTAGTAACTAAATACATGTTTTAGGGAGTCTGCAGCGCGTTAAAATCTACCCCATAGGATAGTAAAAACGATCATTTTCGGACTTTCATATTTTATCGAAATTTCGCGATCGAAAATTCATATCACAAGATCTCGACGCGTACTGTCGAACGGCGCAAACCGGAATCCTCTATCTCTAACCGTTTAAGAGCTACGGCGCTTCAAGGTTTAGGAATTTTGAAACTTTTGGAAATTTTGAAACTTTAAACGCGATTTTCTCCTAAACGGTTGGCGATAGCGAGGCAAACTTTTTTTATCGTAATCTACGCGTAAATACGCGTCTTTTGATATACCACTCGACCCCATTCGGAGCTCCTTGAAGAAGTTGAGTTTTGTACCCCTCTCAACTTTGAAACGTCCATATCTCCTAAACGGTTAGGGCTAGCGAGTTAAAATTTGTCAGGCGTAGTACACCCTCGTAGGGTGACGTTTCGGTAGGGTCAAAACCCCGAAATTCCGACCCTCGATTTTTTGTTCGCTTATCGGCTCGTCGTAAGGACCCCTACGGGGGTTCTAAACAGGCGAAAAAGTATTTTATTGAAGCAGACAATGGAACCTCGTTAATCGTGAATCAGGAGCGCTACAGAGAACTGGTTATCTCGCCATTTCTGCCTGATCTTCAGCGACTTTGTCGTGCCAGAAACCTACCACGTAATCAACAATGGTTTCAACAGGACGAGGCAACCTGCTACACGGTTAGGGAGTCTCTTCGAATGCTGCGCAAACATTTTGGGGATCGCCTTATTTCGCGTGGCACTGATTTCCCATATCCATCGCACTCACCAGACCTAACACCACCTTATGCGTACATATTAGGAATGCTGAAGGAGGCTGTTCTCCGTACCGATCCACCGTCTGACATTCCGGAGTTGTGGATTAAAGTTCTAATGTTTGTGAGCCTCCGCGAACGCTACGAAAACAGCTTGAAACTGAACGGAGGGCATCAGGAACGTCGTCGTGACTAATGTTTGCAACGCTATATAACGTTAAAGTAAATACATGAATAATAAATAGTATGCGTCTCATAATTCCAGTACTGTTTATTTTGCCGCATCCTGTATATGTTTAAATAAACTCATATACGTATAATAATTTTCCTAATATTAATAATCTCTACACTTAATCTTATTTTTACGACATCGATATAAAATGCTGTGGGTGATATTCAGCGATATTACAACTAGCGAAAGTTACATCCCCAGTAATCCAAGCGCTTTCATTGTAATATTATCATTCAATCAGCCAGCGTAGATTTATGACAACCTCTTTATTGATAATAACGCGTAATGTGGTTTAGATTTAATGTTATACGGGATTAGGTCGTAACGTTAGGATTTAATTCTTGGGAATCTACAGTCGATTAGGTTATTAAACAGACGCCACGCCACGTCTACAGCTGAATATACTATTTAATAATTTATTGAATCATTGCTGCATCAAAATCAAAATTGAATAATTCTCTTCTTATTTGACGTAAAATTAAAACAGATACATGTGTTTTTACAGCAACTTAAGTACAAAGTAAGAAGGAAGATTGATTTCGGTAACACATCAAGGGAAAATTCATGATCTACATCACGTGGCAAGCGCGATAATCCTTTCTACGTGGTTCGGTGTGATTGCTACTACCTGACAACAAATAGCAAAAGGACGTTTTACTTTTTGATACTCCAAAGTAAAAAAAGAGTTGCTGTACTTACTTTGAGGGTCCTCTTGTTCACTAATTTGAATAATTTGCATCATAATTGCAATAAGTATCAGAGCTATGGTAATCTTCTGCATTTTATTTTCTTTTCTATACGTCTACAGTAGAGGACGTTATATATAAATCGTTACCGCTGCGGTATTATATATAGCATACATACGTGTCCCTAACCGGGAAAGATATAAAGTATACTAAGCGTGAAGGTTTAGGTGTACAATGCGCAATTAATTTCTTTCAAACGATCTAGAAAATTGAATTATACGAGTGTACAATGGTGGTCTTAATTATTTTCTTCCTACTATGACGAAGAGAATATCAAATCTACTTTCCCTGTGATACAGAAAACAGTTCTGCTTCAATCGGTTATTGTAGGTGAAAATATTATTTATCTTTTTCTATGGTAACTTTCGAAATCAATGTATCAATTCAACATTAAAGATTTTATGGGAGATTAGAGGATTATTATAATCATGCGTAAAGTATATTATTTCTTGTTTAGACCGTTTATAAATATACATTAGGGTGACAGAATAAAGTAGACACCCACTAATTAAAAAAAAGATTCTATTCTGGTTATGTATACAAAATACTTTAAAATTTTTAAATTAGACTAATATTTTGTCGATCCACCTTTACTTGCGTGAAGTGCTACGAGTCGTCGTGGCATAGAATCTATTAAATGATTAATGGTGTCTTCTAGAATATTTAACCACTCTTCTGTAACAGCTGACACGAGTTCTTCCTTATTGCTGGGTTTTCGTTTATGTGCCAAACATTCTCGATCGGATTCATGTCTGGTGATTGGTCTGGCCATGGTAAAATCCGAATCTCCTGTTCCTCTTTCCATGCGGTTGTTGTTCTTGCTTTGTGGTAGGGTGCTCCATCCTCCATAAAAGTGGCGTCTTCTTTAGATAAAATGGCGTTGCCGAATATCGGTAGTAGTCCTTCTGTTAATATTTCGATATATTTTGCCGGATATATTTTGCCGCATTTATATTTCCGTCGCAGATTACTATTTGCGATCTCCCACCATACCATATCGCGTCCCACACTATGGTGTTCACACCGCCGTATTTCACCGTCTGACGCAAAATTTTGTCGTCCAGTTGCTGTGACGAACGTCTCCATACCCACGTACGACCACTATCACTGAATTGGCAGTATCTGCTTTCGTCTGAAAAAATGACAGACCACCAAAACTCTTCGGGCTTCGTTCGCATTTCGATTGCCCAAGCCATTCGGCGCCGTTTTTGAAACGCCGTAAGGAGAGGTTTTTTCTTTGCCACCCTTTAGACATCCTCACACTGTGGAGGTACCGCAGAACGGTGCGCTGACTTTTCTGTGAAGTTGCCGCAAGCTCAGATTTTCGTTTATTTACTCAATATTTAAATGTATTTTGTATTGAGAAATAGCTGATTTAACCACAATTTTATAAAACAGAAACAAAGGAGTTTAGATGCAAGAAATACGAGGGCGACTTGAAACGTTTCCGGAATCGGCAAGAGATGGCGCACGAAGATTGAAGTGAATCCATTGGTCGGCAGAGGTAACCTTCTTTATGGCAAAATTTCGCACGTTGGTGGTTAAAATCGAATTTCGTGCAGTGATAGAACTCTTCTGTACGGCTACAGAAATTCGAAATATTTTGCTATAGGTTCATGGTGGATGTAACTCCATCATTTTCGATCATCAGCTTTTAGGTGAACGAGTTCAAACGCGGCCATACAAGCACAAGTGACGAACCACGCACGACAGCATTCATGATGTCGTGTTAGCAGATCGCCCATGGAAGCTGAAAGAGATAACAGAGAAAACAGGCATCTCAGAAGAACGCGTTGGCCAAGAAATTGGGTGACCGCTTCAGATGCCTGTCCAGGATCCAACGGAATCTAAGGAATTTCTTCATGCGTTTTGTAACCGTTAATGAGACTCGGATCCACCACTACACACCGGAGACCAAGGAACAGTCGAAGCAGTAGACTTTTTCGGGCGAATCGGCTCCGAAGAAAGTAAAGACCGTTCCATCGGTCGGAAATGCCATGGCGACCACTATTTGGGATTTCCAAGGTGTGATCCTCATCGACTATCTGCATTCTTGTCGATTCCGGAAACATTTCAGGTCGCCCTCGTAAAATATAGTTTGCATCTTCTGGGGTGGAATTTGTAGGGACCATCAAAAATAATCAATTAAACAGAATAAATATTCGTTTTAGTTTAATATTTTTCCGTTTGGATTAGATATTCGGAACACTCTGTATAAGATTTTTGATTTAATTTAGAATCATAAATAGCCATTGTGTCGGTACTTAAAAGTATAAAGAACGAGTTTCCATTACTAACGGTGAATGAAAGATATTAATCTTTCAATAAAAACTTCTATTTTCAAGTTTTCTGGAAAAAGTTTTTCAAAATTGGCACGATTTAAATCCATGTTGTGAAATAGCAGTGAACTTCTAGTTTAAAAGGCCTGTTTGAGGTAAAAATATTTTGATAAGATCGAACCGTATCCTAATGTAATTAATAATAATAGAGTTATAAGTTACGAAATAGACTGTCTTTAACAATAAAGGATATATGGCAAGTATTTCCTGAGTATATTTTTGATATTTTGTTTCGATCAGCAAAAGATCGAAGGAAATTAAGTTCACAGCCATGTTTACCCAAATCAGATAAAAATAAAGCTCTGCTTATGTATGGACGAGAGTAGAGTCTTACTAGTCTCTACTGGAATTCAGTTATTCTTAAATCATCGAATTCAAGAGCTTCACAGATAGTGTGTGGTATTCTTCAATCTTTATAACCAATTCTCACGCGTTGAGAAAGATGGTCACGCACAGCAGAAAATATTTCTAAAGTTTTAAGAATATGGGTATGGAATTTTACAGTATTCTATATGCAATTTATACTTTACAATTATAAGCATGTACAGTGGTGGTCGTAACACATCGGCTGAAAAGACCCGGGCTTAACACATAGATGACGCTAGTTTTATTGCAGTCACCTTTCTCTCAGTTAGTACTAACCTTCAAAAGACAGCTGTTAAAATTTCATGATATTCTATTCATTAGTTTGTGAGTTATTGTGCTAAGAGTCACGCTACTTTTGTTATTTTCAAAACAATGGATCAAAAGCAATTTCGTGTTTTAATTTTACACTGCTTCTTGAAGGGAAAAAATACCATTCAAGCGAAACAATGGCTTGAAAAGTGTTATGGGGACTCCGCTCCATCAGAAACAACAATAGAACGTTGGTTTGCTGACTTCAAACGTGGTCGTAGAGACACCGATGATGCAGAACGCAGTGGACGTCCAAATGAGGCGGTAACACCAGAAAACATCAAAAAAATCCACAAAATCGTTTCGAATGATCGAAAAGTGAAGTTGCGTGAGTTAGCTGACATCGTAAAGATATCAAAAGAACGTATTGGCTTTATATTGCATGAGCATTTGACTATGAGAAAGCTCTGCTCAAAGTGGGTGCCGCGTTTGTTCACTGTTGACCAAAAATAAGAACGTGTTGATGATTCTGAGCAGTGTTTGGCCATGTTTAAACGTAACAAACCGGAATTTTTGCGTCGATATGTGACAATGGATGAAACATGGATCTATCACTTTACTCCCGAATCAAAACGATCGTCATCTGAGTGGACAGCAACTGGTGAACCTCGTCTAAATCGCCCGAAAGCACAACAATCGGCTGGAAAGATTATGGTCTCGGTATTTTGGGATGTGCGTGGTGTAATATTCATCGACTATCTTGAGAAAGGAAATACCATCAACAGTGAATATTATATAGCGTTATTGGAGCATTTGAAGGCCGAAATTGCAAAGAAACGACCGCATATGGAAAAGAAAAAAATTTTGCTTCATCAAGACAACGCACCGTGTCACAAGTCAATCAAAACAATGGCAAAACTATATGAATTGAACTTCGAATTGCTCCCACATCCACCGTATTCGCCAGATTTGGCTCCCAGCGACTACTGGCTGTTCGCAGACCTCAAAAGAATGCTCGCCGGTAAGAAATTTCGCACGAATGAAGAGGTTATCGCTGAAACTGAGGCCTATTTTGAGGCAAAAGATAAATCGTTCTACAAAAGTGGTATTGAAATGTTAGAGCGGCGCTGGAATGATTGCGTTGCTCTTGATGGAGATTACGTTGATGAATAAAGCTAATTTTGAACCAAAAAAAACGTGTTTTGTTTGTTAGGCCCGGGACTTTTCAGCCCATGTGTTAATTAATGAACCCCTCCCCCCCATAACGCAGAGAATACATGATATATGTAGGAATGTATATCGTATATTATTTACTTGAAAGGTCTTACGCTAAAAAACCTGTATAAGGAGTTATATTAAGAGGTAAATATTTTAGCCATAATGCAATGACCGAAAAAGTTCAATTTGTTAGACGACATCCATCTGAACGGTTTACTGAAGCTAATGCACTCAAAACGATGAAACACCCTCCGTCAGTTATGGTGTGGTCGTGTATATCAGTCGAAGGTCCTGTGCCACTATATTTTTTGCAAGGCATCATGAATCAACACCAATATTAGAGTGTATTGGAGGATGTCTTGATGCCATATATCAATGATTTAGATCCGGCCCTAATAAATTGTACTGTAAAAGTTTGAAGCACCACAAAAACTTCATACAAATGAATCCCGATTATTACTTGAAGAAGACAGCACTGATGTAGCTTTATTGGATTCAGGTGAATTATAGGGACCAGACGAGATTTGTAAGCCATGTTCCAATACTAGTTCTGTTGCTGATGAAAATACACTTGGAAATTTCCCCTTGCCTTTATTATTCTTAGGAATTTATATTTATCGGTATAAATTTAAACAGTAAACTTACATGCTCATTATATCTACGCATGAAAATTATATGTGCGTTATTTTTTACCCATGAAAATTATATACACATTAAGTTCTACAGTAAATTTACTGTAGCACCACTAATTTTACAAAACGTTGGTAACAAAGTTTCCATTAATTTTACATGTAATTTTACTAGATCCTCTTTTCTTGAGAGTTACGATTTCATTAAATTTTTTGTCATTAAAAAATAAAATATCCAATGATCAAAAAGTAATACCTCAAAAAAAATATTTGATATTTAAAAAACATATTTTATTATTTAATTTACATGAACTACTCAAAAAAGAATTTTTATTGTAATCAAATATCTGCTTCGTAATTATTTCTCATTCAATCTTATATCACAAACCCTCTTTGAATGAAGCGAATTTTTTTTTCTAAATATAAATTCGAAATATTAAGAAAAAAAAAACATTTTATCCGACAAAAAGAAATAAATTGGATTCCGTGCCTCATTAACGACAAACACATCCAATTACTTACCGACCACCACCAAGCAAGCTCACGATGATTTTTCAGGTCTCGCGACGGCTACGCCTTGAGAACAGCCAACACACTTTACACCTGTAACCGTTGAACTGACGAAAGGACTTCAGCGGTTTCAGGACCGCGTGGTTTGCCCCAGAATGCGCTTGCGTAGCCTTCCTTCGTTGCAGATTCGCTTCTATTCATCCCGTCACGTATTCAATGGATACGAATTCGTATATTGTCATCTTCGTTAACAGAAGTTTATGATTGAAAATTGAAAGTGTTTTCTTTTTTGTTCTTTGGAGTTTGCGTATTCCCCTTGCAAGACGCTGTGGCTTTTCCGTATTCGATCGTATCAATATTGGCGAGTCTTCCTGTTAACTTGTTTAGAAGGAGATTGTTTTTATAGTAGTAATAATAATAATAATAAACCTTTATTGCCTAACAGCCCAAGGACCAATTACAGGACAAATTACAATTCAATTCTTATTTAAAATAAAATAATTAAAATCGTGTTGCGTACAATAATAACATACTGAAAATGTATATAATAATGAAACAAAAAAAAAGAAAGACACAAAAATGGCTCCAGATCCCGTTTGTTTGCGTTCCTCACCATGTGACTGAGAGGTGCCTTAAGCAAAATGTTGGTATTAGCTCTAGGTACTTGAAATATATTATAGTAGCGATTATGATGAGTAGGTACGGTAAAGTTTATTTGCGCTAGAAGGGCTGGCGAGTCGATAGTATTTTTCAGGATCCTGCAAAGAAACTCCACACTGTTACGCTCGCGGCGGTCAGCAAGAGATAGAAAACCATGCTCAACAAGTAAGCTATAATACTCGATACCTCTTGCAGGATACACGTTGTCCATTCGAAAGGAGAGATACTTTAGAAATTTCTTTTGAACGCGTTCGATCATAAGCTCTTGGTATAAATAACGGGGATACCAAACAATGGAGGCGTATTCAAGCTTCGAACGAACGTAGGCATAATATAAACGTTTCATTGCACCTAAGTCTGAGAAATGCCTGCAAGAACGCATGACAAAACCGAGAGTTTTGGAAGCAGATGAACACATGGACGAAATATGTTTCGTAAATGACAATCTATTATCAAACAAAACACCAAGATCCAAAGTTTTGATATTGCGTGGTATGGCTGCATCATTAATCTGGTAGTTATAGTGTAAGGTAGTGTGAGTGTTATTGTAGGAAACCACAGTACACTTGTTGATGTTCAGAGGGAGATAATTGACCTTGCTCCAAGTATTAATGCGAAGAAGATTGTCTTGTAAATGTTTACAATTGAAAATGCTACCAACAGTATTAAATATCTTTACGTCATCTGCGTATGCTAAGACGTGACACATAAACAGAGATAGTAAATCATTTATATAAAAATTGAAGAGAAGTGGTCCAAGATTTGAACGTTGAGGAACACCTGATGTTTGAGAAAACGGCGTAGAGGAATAACCGTTGTAGCAGACATAACACTCCAATCAACGTCAGGAAACCCACACCAAAACCAAATTTATCCATTTTTTGTAGTAGCATCTCGTGGTTAATGCAGTCGAAAGCTTTAGAAAAATCTACGTAAATAACATCCACCTGCTTTCGCTTATCAAGCGCTTCACCAAGATATTGGCCAATGCATGCTAAATTAGTGATCGTCGACCTACCTGCAACAAAACCGTGCTGATGCTCAGATATGAAAGGAGTTATGCAGGTAGATATTTTTTTGTAAAGCAAATGTTCAAATACCTTAGCGAAATTGGGCAGTCTACTTATAGGCCTATAATCAGCAATGTTAGATCGGTTTCCTTTCTTAAATACGGGGGTAATTCTGCTAATTTTCCAAACCTTTGGAACGTGTTTATCGCTAGGTGGAATATAGTTGACAGTGGATAGGACAGAACAGGAGCACAATCACGTACAAAGAGGCTCGGTATTCCATCATCTCCAGTTGTCATATTAGATTTAAGTCTTTTGATACTGTTCTCCACATCTAATTCAGAGAAGGCATGAATACAAAAATTATTATAATTGAGAAAAGAGTTGAAAGATACATTTTGAACACTAGGTTTATACACACTCGCAAAGACACTGGAAAAGGCGTCCAGTAGTAAAGCGGAATTTACGAGGGCTGTCTTCTTTTCAAACTTCCGATAGCTCATGGAAATAAGACAAGTATGAATAACGAAATGAATTCACAGTACAATCGCGATTTAGTGAATTCCGGCTAGAATGAGGTACCCGCTCCAATGAACGACCAAAATTTTTACATTACGTCGCAACATAACGTAGAAAAGTCCCGATACAATAAACAACACTTCACTATAAAAACGCATTATTAATGTCGGGACTTTCCCTAAATATATACCTTAACGTATTTCAGCGTATAAACAGCACTCGCTGAATAAAGTTAGCAGTGCCATTGTAAATAAGTTAGTACGTACAGTTCCTGTCCAATTTATTAGGGCCACTTGCTACAATAGCGGTTTTGTTAAAATATATAATGGAAGACGTATTGTACAAGCATAAGTAGACGCTCGATTATGTGAACGATATTAGCCAAACACTACTCACATTACTGAAGCTTTACATTAGCGAGCCTTATTTTATTTATAAAGAAATTGCATAAAAGAAAATATGTGTTTATTAAAAAACAAATTATGAATAATATAATACATATAATATTAAAAAATATAAAATAAATTTTAATAATGTCGTATCTAAATTTAAAATTGCTTCACGTAAAGTTACTTGCTTTAAGGATTCAGAAATGTTTTTAGGAGATTTTGATAATGCAGACGAAAGTAGAAATTTTCGGTAATACGATTTAGTAATTTTTATTAGATTTTGATCCATCAGTTGGATAAGTGGAATTACGTTAGGCGGCATAACAAAAATTGAGACATTGTTGCTTCTTAATTGTTCCTCTGGAGGATGACTCGATGCGTTATCCAAGTTAGCACGGTCTTTATTAGAAGATGTTGCATTTTTAGGAAATGTTTCACCTACAAATTGAATATGTATCACTAAATTACATTACTTTAAATTACTCAAAATAGCCTATAAAGAATACCACAAAAGGATTGAAAACGATATTGTTGGTGATCCAAAACTGTTTTGGAAATTTACGAATACCAAACGAAACTCCTCCAGAATTCCCGGGTCTATTAAGTATAACAATACTATACTTGACCAGCCTTCTGATATTCTGCAGGCCTTTGCCAGTGTGTTTTCAAATGGATATACCACTAACTTCTCCAATAACACTACCACATCCAAGTCGGAGGTCAACAGCTGTTCTTTAAATATCGGGTACTTTTCGGCGCGGGATGTTTTGCGTGCTTTGAACAGACTCAAAACAACTTCTGTTTTTGGACATGAAGATATTCCGAGCTTTCTCATGCATGATTGTGCTCCGGTGTTATGCGATCCTCTTTGCTTTATTTTCAACTTGGCTATTCGCACTTCTACCTTTCCATCTTACTGGAAGGTTAGTAGGATAACACCAGTTTACGAGAAGGGCGATAAGGTTGATATTCTTAACTACAGACCAATTAGTATTCTCCCTAATTGCGCTAAAGTTTTCGAGCAATTGCTGCATACTAGGTTGCACAACTGTGTTAAGCCATACCTCTCTATTAATCAGCATGGCTTTGTTAGTGGACGGTCAACTGTTACCAATTTAGTTGAATTTGGTAAGTCAGCGAAGCACTTGACAATCGTCGACAAGTAGATGTTATCTACACGGATTTTACCAAAGCATTCGACAAAATTGACCATTACATCCTAATAGATAACCTATCTGCCATTGGTTTTTCTCCTAGCGTTATCTCTCTAATTCAATCCTACCTTCACAACCGATCATGCTATGTCCATTACAATGGGTTTGTGTCCCACACATTCATTGCTTCTAGCGGCGTACCTCAGGGCTCCAATTTGGGACCACTCCTCTTGAATATCTATATCAATGATCTTCTACTATCATTGGATTGTAATGCTCTTGCATACGCTGACGATCTTAAACTTTATAGCACAACTAGCTCTTCCTCTGATTCTTTAAGGTTACAGCGAAACGTTGGTGTCATTAACGATCGGTGTTATATAAACAAAATTCAGCTAAACATTAATAAATGTGCAGTACTTACCTTTACTCGGTCATCCAACCCGGAAATATTTCACTATAGCATCTCTAACGCTTTCATCCCAAGAGTTGACGTTTTTAGGGATCTTGGAGTCTTATTTGATTCCCAACTCTCTTTCTCCCCACATATAGACGGAGTGACTTCTACTGCATCTAGGTCGCTCGGATTTTTGTTCAGATCCTGCAAGAATTTTTATAACACCTGCGCCTTGAAGTTTGTTTACTACTCACTTGTCCGCTCGAAACTTGAATATGCTTCTATTGTTTGGTACCCATGTTATCACTACCATCAGTTATCAATTGAACGAATTCAGAAGAGATTTCTTAAATATCTTTCGCATAAATCTGATGCCATTTATCCTCCTCGTGGTACTGATTATATCAATTTACTTTGTAGGCACGATTTCGAGTCGCTGTCGCGTCGCAGAGACGCAGCTAACGCGACATTTCTTATTAAATTGATACACCAGCATATTGAATCCCCGTCTTTACTATCTCAAGTGGACTTTAGCATACCCCAGTACAATCATAGATCTGTTGACACTTTTTTTATCCCCACGGCACGAACCAACGTACTATTAAAAGCACCACTAACTCATATGTGTACAAACGCCAACGTCTTATACAGTGACCCTTTTTTTCTTTCGTGAGGATTTTTTTTTATTTTTATATACTCTTATACCAAAGGGTAATAGTAATATTTAGTATTTTTCAGACATTAAATACATGTAACTTAGCAATTATTTTATATACATATATATTCGTTTTTTTTGTATTTTGCTATCATGCATATTAATTTTAGTGTTTCCTGTAACTGGGTAATGTACCTATTGGAAATAAATTACTATTATTATTATTATTACTTATTATAACAGTTCTGTTGCCATACTTGAGGGACAAAAACCTTGTGGAGCCATTCCAGTCATAGTCAACGGGACTCTTAAAATTTCTAAATGAACGTGGATTTTTTGCCTTTCCTATTACTAGTGGCCTTATTTTGTGTGTACCATTAGCATTAGTGCACGCTAGAAAAGTTATGCGTTGTCTGTGCGCCTTTCTAATCGCAGCAGATTTTTCATGTGGTGCAACATAGATTTTCGTAGCTAATAATTTCCAATAAAGACTGGTTTCAACTGCATTGTATATTTGCTCCTCATTTAAATGTAGCTCTTTGATTTTGTTCATTAACTTTTCGTTAAACGGTTGCACTAGTTGTGATGGTGCCGATAATTTTTCACCAGATATCCACAGCAGTCGAATTCCATAAACGCTTTTAAATCTTTTCACCCAGCCATCATCGGCTACAAAATTTTCGGTCTCTTTTAGATTTTCATTCAATAATTTTCCTCTCTCTTTAATTAGTTCACCGCTAATTGGAACATGATTATCTCTTTGTTTTAAAAACCATTTATACAAACGATTTTCCATTCTAGGTGCTCGGGCATCTTTTAAAGTTCTGCGATTTCCCGGGCCTCCGTATATATCTGATACACGTTGCAAAATTTGTGATTTGAATCGCTTAATTTTACAGATTGTGGCTTTACATACTCCATATTTTTCTGCCAATAGAGTCACCCCCGCAGTTGTGTTCATTTCAATCTAATGGATATTATTTTTAAATTTTTTTTGGTAAGAAATGTAGTTAATCTACAAGAATAAAGCTTGTAATTTCATTAGTTTTACTTCAGTCAATGTTCGTTCAAAAATTCTCGTTTCCCTATGGCATCTTGTCTAACTAAAAGTGTTAAAAATGCGATAATTGCGTCTAAATTCGAATTTTTTAAATCTGCACTTTTCGCCGTAGCGTAGTCTTTCCTCACACCACCTTCCAGTTTAACATTGCGTGTCTTTCCTACACTGAAAAGGCGAGCACCTCTGTCGTGAAACAGAAAAACTCATTCGTTATTGACCTTCTTTTCCACGGTCCCCTGAGTATCGTACCGTCTTTATTACGACATCAGCGTTGTTGTTTTTGCTGTCTAAGCGCAAGTTCCTTCCCTGCAGCCGTAACGTTTCCTTTTGTTTGCAAAGTTAATACACGTTTTCTAAGAATTTGGGGCATTTCTCGTCTCATCCTGGTACGTAAAGTCATTTTTAAAAGAAGGAACTTCTTGCTAGAGCTTGGGGATGAGAAAGTTCGCGTTAATTTTGTTAGGTTTGCTCGAGAAAAAATCTAATCTAAAATGTTTGCGTTAGGGCTATAAATGTCGCTGTTAAATTATATGTTAAGCTTGATGGTAAGGCAAAATAACACAATTAGATTGTTTGCCATATTTACTAGTTGAAATCTAAAAAGAATAAGATAAAAATATCAAATCATTTTAATATAATTAATTGAATATATTCTTCGTTGAATTTACTTCTTTCTGTAAGTACAACACTCTTATAATATCTAATATCATGTTTTTATTCCTCCGATTTTCTATTCCGTATTCCATTTCGTTGAACTTTTTATCATATTTTCGATTAATGCTGGACTACAAAGAAACATAAATGCACTGCTGTTTTGAGTTACTAAAAACAGCAAAATCTCTATAGATATATTAATTTCAAACATCCAGGTCTTCATGCTGTCCATCAATTTGGTCAATGTTGAAATAGGAATATCATTCTAAACACCTCGTTATCGCAAATTTTAGTTATTTGACGCTATCGTATTGTTTATTATTGGCAAACCCCTCTCTTACCAATTTTCATTTGTCTAGAATTATATATAGTTGCATTGGCTTGCTGAAATATGTATACTTCGATAATATATACACTACCGCTCAAAAGTGTTTAGGCACCCCTGTTTTCATGTATTGTTCATATAGTATTATGTTTACCAAAAAAACATTATAATAAAATGAAATACGTATTTAAAATGTAGTTCAGTTAGATAAACACCCATTATACCGCATAAGGTTTACTATCATTTACCTGCACTTGGTCGGATTACCATAAACTCTTTATTGCGGTGCAATTACAATAACAATCCCTCTGAATTTACTGGGTAAATTTAGTCATCTGTTAGATTGTAGGTAAAAATGTTTAAATTAGCTTCCTAGAAGATTATAGTGAAATCTGTAACCTATGGTCAGTTGCAGTGTGGTATTCACTCTATTCACGTCGTGAGCGAAATATCGTGTGACCATTTTTTAACATGTCTCCGCGAAGAGAAATTAGTACGGAAACACGTGCGCTTATAATAGCTTACCCTAAAAGAGGCACAAGTAATCGACAAATTGCCAAAAAAATGAAAATACACCACGCTACGATTGACTATAACGTAAAAAAATATCGGGAAACTGGCAGTTTTCTTAATAAAAGACGGAGTGGAAGGCCAAAAGCGACAACATCTGCAGATGATCGCAGAATAGTGGTTACCAGCAAGTTAAATAGACGAGAAACAGCCCCGGAAATCACCGCTGAATTAAATGTTGGTCGCCAAAAACTAGTCAGTGTTTCTACAGTCAAACGTCGCCTACAAAAAGCCGGGCTCCATGGACGTATTGCGATGAAAAAGCCATTACTACGCAAACAAAACAAGCAAAAGCGACTTAAATGGGCTCGTGAACACCAACACTGGACCATAGAAGAGCGGAAAAAACGTCCAATGGACGGATGAGTCCAAATTTGAGCTGTTCGGAACCCGAAGACGCATATTCGTAAGAAGATCTGTGGGTGAACGTGGCAGAGAAGAGTGTATTGCTGCTACCGTGAAGCATGGTGGAGGTTCTATCATCATTTGGGACTGTTTTGCTGGCACTAGTGTTGGGGACATTGTGAAAATTGACGGTATATTAAAAAAAGAAGGCTACCGCGAAATTTTGGAGAACCACGCAGTGCCTTCCGGAATTCGATTTTTGGGTCAAAATTTTATCTTGCAGCAAGATAATGACCCAAAACATTCCTCTAGATTATGTAAAGACTATTTACGCCATTTAGAAGAAGAAGGAACTCTCAAAATTATGGAATGGCCTCCCCAGAGCCCCGACTTGAATCCAATCGAGTTACTATGGGAAGAACTAGATCGGGAAGTACGGAAATCGGCTCCGACATCAGCTACTGACGTGTGGAACAAATTGCAATCGAGTTGGACCTCAATAACACAAGAAACTCTGGCAAAACTTATTGCGAGAATGCCTCGATTGTGTGCTGCAATTATTAAATCAAGAGGAGGTCACATAGATGAAAGCAAAATTTAAATTAAACGTTTTAATTTTCACATTTATTTAATATATTTTTATTCATGTACGTGTATCTGTACATAAAAAATAAATATTATTAACATTTTTGCTGTCAGTGAGAGTGCCTAAACACTTTTGAGCGGTAGTGTATATTTAACAATAAATAAACTTTTATTTAGAAGCCTTTTTACACATAAAAGTAATACCTGATTTCGAAGATATCTGCCTAACTCAACGCTTATACCCCCGGTACTTCCCCTACATTGACAAAATAATGTCTGCTATTTCTTTACGTTGAGAAGTGTAATTCTAGGTAATTCTCAACTCATTCGGTTGCTAAATATTTATAGGGGAACTACAGCTTTACATGGATAACTTCTTTGTTTGAGCTTTTATATGTTATTATGATCGCATACAATGTGACACTTCTCACAAGTATAATTAGAAGTGTTCTTTGCTCTATTAATATGGAGAGGGATAAGCAAGAGGTAACCCAGTCAACCATTTTTAAATTCCTCGACCAATTTAAGTTTCCGCTATTTTTAAAGGATTTCCAGCAATGAAGATCATATTCACAATTGTTTACTATCAAAACTACCAACTTAAAACGTCCGCGTGATTTAAAAACGGTTGACTGGGAACTAAATATTGTACCACCGTACAGGAAAATAGCTACCGGTCCCAAATTTCGCTGGAAATTCGCCAAACACACATTAATCACTCTAAATAAACGAAATACGAACAAATGTTGCGTTGAAAATCACTCTATTAATAACATTTTGCAATTCTTAACTTCGTATTTCCTAACTACTATTATCCTATGTTTTATTTTATTTTTAGTTTCTTCCGCGATAACAGATGTCAATATAAGCTTAATTTAAAGAATTCGCTAAAAGTGTTTCATTAGAAATGTGCATTGTTAGTGTAAAATTGTACGTCAGTTTTGTTGAGGCTTCTATGTATTATCAGAAGAAAAACATTGTATATACATTGCTATAGTTCTCATACGTGTAATCACGAGTGCTATTTGCTTTATTAATTAATATAGAGTAATAGGTATTTAAATAAATATTGTAGGAAATATATCGTATTTTGTTCACACACCTCTTAATGGCGAACTAAAAAGATTTTTTTTAAGTAATAAAATGAACCCTGCATGGATTCTATTTTTACATACGGATGAAAGTGGAGAAACTTAATTTTAGTTTCTAAGATTATGGAAATCCTTTAAGTTTTATTTAGTAAAAATTGTGATAAACAAATCACTTATTTCATTTATTAATAGATAGGGTAGAACTCAGTCAACCGTATTTAAATTTTGCGGATATTTCAGATACGTATTACTCTTTAAAAAACTGTGTATGTGAGACCTTCAATGCCGGAAATACCAACGTAAATTGTCCGCGAGATTTAAAAATATAGATCTATTTAAAACATCGTTACGATTGTACAATAGACTGGAGAAAGAAGGATTACGTTATCAATGAAAATATACACAATTACAGAGTTTGTCGAAACCACTTAGCACCAGAAGATATTGGACTGATTAAGTAGCTTTATTTTATCATTTTTCTTAAATATGTTTTGTAAAACGATTTTGATAACAAACATAATTGATTTTCTTTTAATATTTTCTTAACGCAATATTACGATAAATCCCTTCATATGTTTTTCACACGCAAAGTTGTACGTAACATAAAGAAGCATTCCAATGCCCAAGCCTAGAGAAAACAATATCTATATAACATGACAACGCTGCTAAATACCAAAAGCTCCACTCGGGGGTATTGGTAGAATCATTCACCACAAAGGCAATGTGAGGAGAACCCAACAGCGCGGTTTCGAATCTTTACCCAACACATTTTCAATTCCCTTTTTTGCTACTATCTAAACTTCTAGCTCAAGTGAGTATTCCTGACGCTATCTAGTGCCATAGGAATAACACACTCATTTTCCGTTATCAGACACAACGAAATAAACGGATACAGTTTCCCAAACCTTCTGACAAGCAGCTCATAGACTGGTAAACCAGAGAGCGCGCGCATCAATAGTGCGTAGGGAAACTGCATAAGTGGATAATCTCTCAGGCTTACCATGACGTATTAAAAAACACATCAACAATGCCTAGAATAGTTCTTGTGACACTAGATAGCGCCAAGTATACTTACTTTAGATATGGTGCTAGTAGCCGAGAGGAAATTGCAAATGTGTTGAGCAGCGCGACGTAGCAAAAGTGCACGTAATATTAACATAAGGTTTTGTTATATTACATACAGTTTGTTCTGTGTACCAATGCTAATATTGTTAGTTTCCTCCAAGCTGAGTAGGTGGCGCTAAAATGGAAGCATTAGCCACTTCTGATAAGATAAGTCACAAACTTACGGATACAAAAATAACTAAATATGTTAATGCAGAGATGCCAATTTAAAATATCTTTAACTACTAACCTAAACATAGTTACCAATCTAATAACAACTTAGGAAAAATATCTTACATTTTGCATATTTATAGAATATGTCTACTGACACTTTAAATGAAAAACCGCAAAAGTGATTTTGTTTTTTGGTATTTTGCTTATTTATTACCAGAGAGGCTTTTCTTATTGCCACTTTTTTATAGTCGTATATTTGCAATACTCAACCTTCGTTTTTAGGTTAATCATTATTATTTCTATGTTACGCCTATGATATATACTTAGCACCAACTTAAAGCAAAAAAAATAGAGCGCGAGAAATTCAAACACCTTTATATAGACTCTGTAGAAATAAATGAAAGACAAAAGATTCATTATAATCAAACTTTATTAAATTAGATATAGATATAACCTGCAAAAAATACTCTTACAAAAAGGCATTAAAAATTATCAATATATAGATGCTTATACAAAAAGAAAACCCACTAAATATTCCAGAATAACATAAATGTATTCCAATTTATTTTTATTCTGATACATATCTTGGTAATTATCGACATTTGGTATATGCAAACACCCACAGTATTTGAACAAAATTATAAATAAAATGCCTTAAATATTAAATAAATGTGAATGACATTTTGGAATGTGTGGAAATTGTAGAAGACACGCTTAAGTTTGAAGCTTTCAAATAATATAAGTACTTACGAATACATTCTTTAAGAAGCACTTTCTTCTAGAACCGATTTTCCAAACATTTTCAATCGAGAATCTAGATTCTGAAACACTTACTCCGTCAAAAAATATGGTGCGAATGATTTCTTACAATTTTTTTTTGGTTAGATTCAACTTTAAAAGCATTATACATCTGTTTTTTTTTTTTCATCATATCATCGTAATAAAATTTCGAATTATTTACAAAAATCCAAATATACACTAATTTTACTCTCCATAGAAAATAATGTATAATCCGTTTAAGTCGATCATTTTAAGTTTAATGGAGGCAGTATCTTGTGGACATCCAGATGTTCGTATCTTGTCTAGTAACCAGCTAAATCTGCCATGGTTTGGTCCATTTCATCAGCGATTGCTTTGAATTTTGATCTTTCCTGGATCAGTTCATCTGGAATTGGTTGCAATTACATCATTAGTAAAGTTAGTACCGTCATTAGGAGATATGTGATGTATTTATATTGCAATTGTGATGTGAAACAAGTCACGTAGTGATCGAGAAAGATAATTGTTGTATTAATTAATCATTGCAAATGAAATAACGGAACGTATTTCATATAGACGTGTGGTAGTTGGGAACGTTTTTGTAAGTGAATCTTGTTATCCTAGTATTTTGCATGAAACAGTTTCCATTTCAAATATGGAATGATTATAACAAAATGAACTGTAATTCTTAATATGTATATCTAATTAAATTGAAAAGTAGAAACTTCTTTTATATAACATTAAAACTTTGAAATATTAAGACATATTTGGTAAATTTAGAATTTCCTAATTAATATTTTAATTGGCAAAATGTTATTAGAAAAGGATCTTCGACAGTAGGAAAAGTAAGGGCACTTTTTGGTCTTATATGGGTTGAAGGTAACTGACGTTTGGTTCAATACGTTTTGCTGCATTTTCTTTTGCTTTCGTCCTTTGATTGCAAATAAAACTTGCTATTATATAACAACCTTCTGCATCAACATCACGGATATATAAGTATTCTTGAAAATATGAGGTCTATCTTCTATGTTACTTGATGAAGAACTTAGGGTCTCTATGTCCACTACGGATGATGATGATCATGATTATAGGGAGTTATTTCAGTTGCTCCAAACTTAGTTGTAATATTGTGCATTATGTTTGTTTTCGATCGAACTAACTGCTTTAATAAACGAAGGCAAATTCAGTTTTTAGCACTGCAAGTCTATCTGTCAATTTTTCTTTTGTTAAGATTTGGCCAAAAACGACAACATCCAATGGTTGACAAAAATGAATGCTGCTTTTTCGAGTGTATTATTTTTCTCAGAAGATCTAAACGCTGTCCACTAAGGGTACAGATTTGTTGGAAATCTCATCATATCTTCATATTATTTTATTCAGCACTCATGATTGTAAGGAGTCATACCAGTTGTTCCAAACCTAGCTGTAATATTATGCATCATGTTTACTTTTGATTCATTAATTGTTTTAATAAAGAAGGCAATTTATTTCTTGACCACTGCAAGCCTACCTGTTAATTTCTCTTTTCTTAAGAATTGACTAAAAGCAGCAATATCCAATGGCTGGCAAAAATGAACGCTGTTTTCTTTTGGGACGAAAGCAAACTATGTATTATTTCCAAAAGATTTAAACACAATGGCTGTCCACTACGGATACAGACTTGTCGGCATTCTGATCATATCTTGATGTTATTTTATTCGGCACTGTTTGTAGGATGTCATTCCAGTTGCTCCAAATTTAACTGTAATATTATGCATTACGTTTGTTTTTGATCGTTAATTAATTTGTTTAATAAAGAAGGCTATTCAGTTTTTTGGCACTGCAAGCCTATGTGTCAATTTCTTTTCTGTTAAGAAGTGACCAAAGACACCAAGATCCAATGGGTGATAAAATGTTGCTTCTTTAGGAGGAAAACAAACTATATATTATTTTCTTCAGAAGATTTAAACGCAATGGCTGTCCATTCAAGTAATGACCAACTATTTTGTTCTCTTTCGATTTCAAATAAATATACGCGATATAAAAAAACCAATCTTTGAAAGTGTTCAAGTCTAAATATCCTGATGCTGCTTTATTAAATTGTACTCCTTCAATGCCACCGTGGATACAAATAATTTCATTTGGAAACTACATGAATTGGGAGGTAGAAAACACTATGAATGTGGTAAAATATTCTTTAGGCGCCTTTTTAGTGACATCCAAACTGCATCTTTTTATATTTTATGTATTTCTGTGGTAATTCTTGATTTGTTTAAAAAAAAAATTGACACCAATCATCTCTTACAGTATCAAGAAGAGTATGGCAAATTATTTTAAAATGCAATTAAGAAAGGGTAAAGTAAAACTGAAACTGCAGATTTTTCTTCAGTTACTCTTACTGTCAGAGGGACGATTTAATTTGTTACTATGAGTCTCTGTATTTTTTAAGACCTCATCTTTCTCTGCAGCTTGATATTACGGATTATAAATTAATTTGTTTATAGTTCCAAGAACATGTTTGCGTTTCCGTGGAATCTTTTCCTCTTGCCTCAAATACAACAATTTCTTTTGCAAGTGCAATTATAATTTTCATTACAATTAGAGTTCCTAATAAGATTGTGTTATGTTAGGGACTCTTAAACAACATCGTGCTAAAACGTATTGTAACCTGGATACACACGTTTTCACGGTAGAAGAAAAAATAAGCAAATATCTAATATCGTGAATATTTTTTTTATTTCTGGGGGGATTTGCCTTCAACTAGCAATTAAAGCCATTACGAATTTTGAAAAGAATTGTACTATTATTTCATGACCCCTACTATTTCACATATCCCCTTACCAGAATAGTTTTTTAAATATATTCTTAAATACACTAGGATGACAGAATAAAATAGACACCTACTAATTAAAAAAAAGATACTATTCTCGTTATATACACAAAATATTTTAAAATTTTTAAATTACACTAATATTTTGTCGATCCACCTTTACTTGCGTGAAGTGCTGCGAGTCGTCGTGGCATAGAATCTATTAAATGATTAATGGTGTCTTCTGGAATATTTAACCACTCTCCTGTAACAGCTGCCACGAGTTCTTCCTTATTGCTTGGTTTTCAGGGTCGTTTCGCCATATTTATGATGGATTATGTTCCAAACATTCTCTATCGGATTCATGTCTGGTGATTGGCCTGGCCATGGTAAAATCCGAATCCTCTGTTCCTCTTTCCATGTGGTTGTTGTTCTTGCTTTGTGGCAGGGTGCTCCAACCTCCATAAAAATGGCGTCTTCTTTAGATAAAATGGCGTTGTCGAATATCGGTAGTAGTCCTTCTGTTAATATTTGGATATATTTTGCCGTATTTATATTTCCGTCGCAGATTACTAACTGCGATCTTCCACCATACCATATCGCGCCCCACACCATGATTTATTTCACCGTCTCACACAAAAATTTGTCGTCCAGTTGCTGTGACGAACGTCTCCATACCCACGGACGACCACTATCACTGAATTGGCAGTATCCGCTTTCGTCTGAAAAAATGACAGACCGCCAAAACTCTTCGTACTTCGTTCGCATTTCGATTGCCCAAGCCATTCGGCGCCGTTTTTGAAATGCCATAAGGAGAGGTTTTTTCTTTGCCACCCTTTTATACATCCCCACACTGTGGAGGTATCGCAGAACGGTGCGCTGACTTTTCTGTAAAGTTGCCGCAAGCTCAGCTGTACTTTTTTGCGGTTCTCTTAACACTCCGCGCACAAGCACCCTTTTACTTCTTTCAAAAGGTCCGGCACGACCTGGTCTCGGCTCCACTGTTGTTTTTCCTTGCGTTTAAATTGTGTAATCACACGGTTAACTGTGGACAACGGAATATTAAAAAATGTACTTATTTCACGTTGCGAAGCGCCGCGTTCACTCTGGCCAACGATGCGACCCCGGGTGAAGTCGCTAATATCACTCGAACCTTGTAAGCTAGGCATAGTTGTAACGATACTAAACTATGACGAATTCCTTCCGATACATCTACCCCTACTCTAATGACAAGAGAAAGTTCTTAATTCGTTCGTAGAATTTAGCTGTTTACATATTTATACCGCTTTATCTGGTGTCTATTTTATTCTGTCACTCTAGTGTACTACTTGTTAGTAAGGTTAAAATCTATTTTATCGATTGAAATTGGAAGGAAATAAAATAAAAAATAGGAACTTACCTATATGCAAGAAAAAATAAATACTTCTAATAAATTATAAAAACTAAAATAAAACAATAATAATTCAATTTATATATTTGTATATAATATATACATATTTAGTTCATGAACATATATTAATAGACTTTACCAAGTTAATAATAATAATAATAATACCCCCAAAATGTTGAACAAAAAAAAAAAAGGAGAAACTATAATAATAATAATAAAAATATTAAAATAAATCAGATAATATAATTGAAAATGTAAGAACTACAGTATCATATACGAAAACATTTTTTTTTATTTTCGAGGGCTCTAAGATGATATGAAGATTATCGAGTCGCTGAAACCTGTGTAAGATGGAAACTGCACGGTCAAGATCCAATATAATAAGGTAGTTCTTCTTGATCGGGTAGATGTTTTATTATTATCGTAATAAAAATAAAAAGACCCAAAACAGTTTTGTCGCGGGAGATGTTTGCATGTTTATAAGATGAGCTCGACAAAGGCTGTATCCAGATCGTCTCCAATCTCCTTGTAGCGTTCTTTCTCGGCAACAAGTTCGTCTGAAATTTGAGATCGTATTGAGTTATATGATATAGATCGCGAAAAAGGCAACAGGAATCCGATTTTTCGAATTTGTTACTGATGTATATTCCTCGGTGTGGGTTAGCGAGTTTGGAGCTGTCAAATTAGCTTTTAGAAGGCTTTGGTATCGGCAGAAATTGAAATTCGTCTGGGAAGTTAGCAGCAAGGTTTTTTTTAGTGACATGCAAACTGTAGGTGTTTTAAATTATGCTTCTTGATGGAATCTGAGTGATTAATTTAGTGCTGTAGAAACTTTTGAAAATTAAGAGAAGACTTCCAAGGAAACCCTTATATAGTAACAGCAAAGTTACGTCAATGGCAAGCATTAACTTTATAAGTGCTAAATAATATTCGTACATGCCAGGGTTGCTAAAATTAACAATTTCTTTAATAGAAAAATTGGTTGTTTTTTTTTTTAATAAAATAATACTGATAGAATATCTTGCTGCTGGTTTCCGTAGCAATGGTGAGATGTTAAAGCTTTTCTATTGTTAGGTCAATTGAAGAAGTTCGAAAAACAGATGCTGAGGCCAGAACATGTTCTACCTATTAGGTTTCTGTTTATCGTTAATTCTTTTAAAATGAAAGACTCCAAGAGAAGAAAAATATTGCTATTAGTAGGGATCTTGGAGAAATGTTCCAGAACTTAATCAAGCTAAGAACTTTTTCATCATATAAACTTATCCGCAGAATTAACCCTACATTTACCGATGGATCCAGTAGATTCAAAGGTATTTTCAAGGCTTCTCGCAGTGTAAAAATACTTTGGTGATTTGCAGAAGGGCTCTAAGTCCATATGCCTTTTACTATATAAAGCTACATAAAGGAAGTAGGTTTTATAGTTGGTAGTTGTTCCTTAACGAATCTTGAAATTTTAATTTGGACGAATGCTGAAGGAAAAAATTGGAAAGAAATGAATATGTCAGATTTTTTGTTTTAACACTGATACTACACTACCGTCTATGTTTGATCGCACCTAATGGTATAAGTGTGGTTATACTTAGAACTATTTTAAAAATATTTAGGGAAATTCATACTAATCTTCTTAGAATGGCACTTATCTAATGTTGATAAAACAATTCCTGTATTTAATTTTATGATGGCAATAAACTAATAATGCGTTAATTGTAGGAAATTCGGCGTGAATGCGTTGCGTAATATAATTTGGGAGGAGTACTGAATTATCCACTTGTATTGTAATAAACTGTACATTCAGTATATTGCCGAAATAATGGATAGGTATGTAATTACACTAGGAAGACCCCTTTAAAGGAATGCCTAGAAATAAAGACGCTGTTAAATACATACCACGAGGAAAGCTGTATTTAACAGCGTCTTTATTTTAGGAAGACCCTGTTTTATATTGTTAGTTTATTCGATCGAAGATATATCAAAAAGAAGGGAATTGGATATTGAAAGGCGCGCCAAAATATGCCTTTTAAGTGTTGTGCGCGTAGGACAATTAAAAGAACGGAAGAGAGTGATTTTCTTAAGAAATTGCGGCGTTATCGTACCGTAAATTACGGTAGAGTTCAATTTACATCGCTGTCAACCAGTAAGTGTGTTGACAGTAGAACGCAGACTGAGAAAAAACCGGTCTAAGGGGTAGTTTGGCAGTAAGAAAACCCTGATTAAGTGCTATACACAACCGGAAAAGACTAAATTGGGCAAAAGCTCACGTAAACTGGGGTGTAAATGATTGGAAAAATGTTATTGATATTCCAGTTAAGGGGCTGTGCAATTAAACGGAAATGAGAACGGAAAGCTTTCCTAGATTTACAATTAACAATAAGATTACGTACACTACCGCTCAAAAGTGTTTAGGCACCCCTGTTTTCATGGATTATTCATATAGTATTATGTTTACCAAAAAAACATAATAAAATGAAATACGTATTTAAAATGTAGTTCAGTAAAATAAACACCCATTATATCGCATAAGGTTTACTATCATTTATCTGCACTTGGTCGGATTACCATAAACTGTTTATTGCGGTTCAATTACAATAACAATCCCTCTGAATTTACTGGGTAAATTTAGTCATCTCTTAGATTGTAGGTAATAATGTTTAAATTACCTTCCTAGAAGATTATAGAGAAATCTGTAACCTATGGTCAGTTGCAGTGTGGTATTTACTCTATTCACGTCGTGAGCGAAATATCGTGTGACAATTTTTTAAAATGCTTCCGCGAAGAGAAATTAGTACGGAAACACGTGCGCTTATAATAGCTTATCACAAAAGTGGCATAAGTAATCGACAAATTTCCAAAAAAATGAAAATACACCACGCTACGATTGACTACAACGTAAAAAAATATCGGGAAACTGGCAGTTTTCTTAATAAAAGATGGAGTGGACGGCCAAAAGCGACAACATCTGCAGATGATCGCAGAATAGTGGTTACCAGCAAGTTAAATAGACGCAAAACAGACCCGGAAATCACCGCAGAATTAAATGTTGGTCGCCAAAAACTAGTCAGTGTTTCTACAGTCAAACGTCGCCTGCAGAAAGCCGGGCTCCATGGACGTATTGCGATGAAAAAGCCATTGCTACGCATATGAGCTCGTGAACACCAACACTGGACCATAGAAGAGTGGAACAACGTCCTATGGACGGATGAGTTCAAATTTGAGCTGTTCGGAACCCGAAGACGCATATTCGTAAGAAGATCTGTGGGTGAACGTGCCAGAGAAGAGTGTATTACTGCTACCATGAAGCATGGTGGAGGTTCTATCATCATGTGGGGCTGTTTTGCTGGCACTAGTGCAGGGGACATTGTGAAAATTGACGGTATATTAAAAAAAAAGGCTACCGAGAATTTTTGGAGAACCACGCAATATCTTCCGGAATTCGATTTTTGGGTCAAAATTTCATCTTCCAGCGAGGTAATGACCCAGAACATTCCTCTAAATTATGTAAATACTACTTGCGCCATTTAGAAGAGGAAGGAACTCTCAAAATTATGGAATGGCCTCCCCAGAGCCCCGTTTTGAATCCAATCGAGTTACTATGGGAAGAACTAGATCGGGAAGTACGGAAATCGGCTCCGACATCAGCTACTGACGTGTGGAACAAATCGCAATCGAGTTGGACCTCAATAACACAAGAAACTGGCAAAACTTATTGCGAGAATGCCTCGATTGTGTGCTGCAATTATTAAATCAAGAGGAGGTCACATAGATGAAAGCAAAATTTAAATTAAACGTTTTAATTTTCACATTTATTTAATATATTTTTATTCATGTACATGTATCTGTACATAAAAAATAAATATTATTAACATTTTTGTTGTCAGTGAGAGTGCCTAAACACTTTTGAGCGGTAGTGTATATTATATAGCGGTAATCGGTCATCATATGGGTGATGACCGATTACTGCTGAAATTTTCAGCGAGAATGTTCCGGTAAACGTCACCCAAAGAAATCTTATAAAAGAACATTGTCAACTGATGATTAAAAGTGGTCTAATCCATATTTTTCTGTTAAACAAATATCTCCTATCATTTTTTTTTTATATCTAACAGTTATTAAATAGTATTATTAAAAAAGTTACGTACATAACAAAACGTTATGTATAATTTTGGTGAATTTTTCCTAAACAGAGTAGAAAGAGCCAATCTGGCGATATTTTTGGATTAGGAACCCCAAAGTTGTATTACACTTCTAAAATGTGTGTTGGCCAGTGTTATCTGTCTAGTGTATTTTGTTATTTTATATAGTGCCATCAAAACTTCTGAATGGTAGTGTAAATGACTAATAATATGCCGATTTACTGGTAGACTGAGGATTAAAAACTTCAAAGGTGTAATATTTTATTCATATTTCCTTCGTAGTTGTGTGAGTACATTCTGACTTTAATTGACTTAAATCGATTCAACCCTGGTACATGTAGAATAAATATTCCCTTAAAATTTGCGAAAGAATCATTAGTTTATCGAAGAAACGAACTCAAGGTTGGCAAATTTTATCTAGTAAAAGGAAATATTTTTATTCTTCTAGTCATTTCTTAACAAGCAAACACAATGGTTGGAGATGTTTCGAAAATATTGCAGAGAGACGTACATATGCAGCTTTGAAGCTTTTAGGACGACTTCGATTTCTCCAAAAGCTCAAGAGAAGTTATTTATACTTACTTGCAGCGTTATAGTTTCTGTTAAAACTCACTTAGAGGCAGCCACAACAACGACAACAGCAAAACAACGTCATGCTTTATAATTACAAACCGAAAGGTTTTTTTTTTTTTCAATAAAAAACGATATGATTTTAGAATGTTTAAAATAGATACCCACGTTGATATGAAAGAATCAACTTTAAATCTAAAAATCATACCTTTTTTTTTATTGAAAATTCTTTATTGTTAGAATTTACACTTAAAAAAAAAAATAAAATAAATAAAAACACAAAAGCCAATAAAATTAAACACTCTATTAATAATTATGATATATTAACTACATAAAAATACAAATTGTATATAATATTAAATTCAAAAAAAAAAAAAGAAAATAAGGACTTTTTTGGAGAGGGGGTACATGTATTTTGGCCGGTACAACCAAATTCATTATTATATTTATATTTACTCTATAAAAAAATATATTTATTCGGCAGAAATAAATACCAACAACCTGACGTTTTACGATATTATTTATATAAATTATTTATAATTATTACATCACAATGTTTTCCCGTGTGAAAGAAAAGGAAATCAAATAATAATAATAAAGAAAAAATTAAATTAACGTACCCTCGTATAAAAAAAAAATACACGTACCCTGGTTATTGAATGGAATGGATTTATTAGCGAGAAAATTACCAGACCTGTAGTAATTTTCTTTTTCGTACCCTCTAAATTATTTTGTACGAAAATCTACATAATTATACAAGGGGAAAAAAAAACAAATGAAAATCGTAAGGAAAGGTTGTTGTTTTACGTTGGAAAGTGAAATATTTAATTTCCCATCATTTTACCCACCCTTTCTCTACAAATAATATTCATATTAAAAAAATAATAAATTAATTACAGTACAACGCGTTTATTTTAGGCATCATGCTTTTATAAAAGAATATTGCATCCTTTAAGGAAAAAAGGGAATAAAATAATTGGAATTTTTTGTTTCTCTATTACAAGTTTTATGAACATTAACGAACACCGATGTCCTTGGCAGTGTATATATAAATATTTTAATTATTATTTAAATCGTGCCAAGTGATATTCGAAAATTAGGGAGGATTCAAAGACAGAGTAATCAAGTAACATATGGAATGTTTTTTTTTCGAATATCACTTCTTTTTATTTGAATGTTTCGTTAATGTTTCGAAGTACATTGCAAAATGGTCCGCTCTCACAAATCTACAGGATTATCATCGCATGAAATTAATTTAAAACTCGATTTTTGCTCAACGAAAATAATGATGATGATAAGGAAAAATATAATAATAAAATATTTGCTTTCTTTTTGTGCAAAATATTATTTTATTCACCTCAATTAATTGTGAACGAGTAAGGTTTTTGTTTGCAGGAATATTCTACTACTTTTCTTTTCTTTCAACTTATGTTTTAGATAAATACTTTCTTTCTTTTCAGTAAAATTAAAAGTGTAAAGTAGTAAAAAATTTAAATGGTAGAAACAAGACAGTTAATTGCTAAGCACCTTTTTGATTTCTCTTTTATATAAATAGGTTTTTCTTTTAACACCGTCAATATATATATATTCATTCCTTATAAAATACAATGCGTCCTTTTCTTTTGTTTATCAGTAAGTAACCGTATGTATGTGTGTGTACGTTAATGAAGTAAAAAAAGGAAATGCATTTTTATGGAATTCACGACAGGAAACGAAAAACGAATGAATAAAAAAAATGAACAAAAATGTTTTCTTTTTTGATATGTGAAAGCAATTTTCACTTATGCGAAACTTTATATTCTATAATGAATTTTTCAGGATAAAATGCTTGATTTTCTGCATGTATCTATAGGCCCTACGTATAGTTAAATGTGTACAAAAAAAGATGAAGACGTAACGGGTAGAGGTTACATGTTCTGAATGTCGTGCAAAGTCGCCTCCATCTCATCTGCTAATAATTTGTTCCTTTCCTTCTCTAGCAACAGTTCATCTGTAAGTGGTTAATGTGTTAAAAAAAACGACAACGAAAACAATAATAACAAAAATAAACTTAAAATTAAATCAGGATCTACGATAAAATTTATAAAAGTGTTAATGTGAGCATATGCAAAAAAAAAAAATATGGAAACTGCTAAATCTACCAGCATCAAATTCTAAAATTTTATCGAGGTTTACCCCATAAGTAATGAGAATAAATGTTCTTATTTTCTATCTTATCGGTTACAAACTAATTTATTATCGTCGAAATAATCCATTCATTAACTTTATATAACCTTTGTCCGTGAGATACCGTCTTAGAAGGTCATGCATAATTGGTTTGTCTTGTTTCAACGTTGCCACACTCCTCTCAAGAAGAAATTTTGTAAATTTGCTCAATCGATTCCTTCTATTGCCATTAATGTTGATACTATGCAGGTAATAATTGAACGGCAGTGAGACTGAAACATCCTTGTGCGAATACTTTTGCATGAACTTTCGAGCCTACTAAACCTCTGCGGTCATTGGATTACCAAGTAATTAGATAGAAACTTGAAACCAAGATTGCGATTGATGATGCAAAGAAATGCTCAAGAGGATTCGCATAAAGAATTTATCATTTGGGTCATCTAAAGTGAGTCACCAAAATCAACAAAAGTTCTTAGTACAAGAAGTGCTACGTAGCATGGTCGTATGTTTCTGTGGCTTTACTGGACTCATGGGTGTAGAAAATTGGGGAACCGTAAACGATTTGTTTAGAACTCATCATTCTTCATCAAGTGAATGCTAGCTCTAATTCTACGGGAGAGGCGCGGAATATATGAGGTTAAGATACGAGGAAACAATGAAAATGTTTCGTATTGGGAAACATTCCAGAATAACCTTTAGTTCCATAGCTGAAGACAAATCTAGAGATGGCAAAACGCTTTCTATGCAAATGCGTCCCGATAACCCGGCAATAACTTACTCTACCAAATTTAAAAGGCGTCATTATACTTTGGCCTGATAAAAATTACGTTTTCTTTTTGGTTTGTTTTAAAAATCGATACTCCTACATAAAAATGTCCTGTTAAAAGAACAGATAATATTTGGCAATATTTTGTTAAGAAAGGCTTGGATGTTACGATATACCATTTCTTCAATTTAATTTTCATTTAGAGCAGCCTATATTTCAATAACTTCCTTTCGACTCAACAGTAGAAGGGTTAAGTAAAATTTTCCGCCAACAAAATGTGAACGTGGCTTTTGTATCAAAAAACAACTTAAAGAATCTCTTAGGCAATCCCAAAGATAAACCGAAGATGATGACGAGGTCTGGAATTTACCAAATCGCATACAATGATCGTGATAAAGTTTATACTGGACAAACAAAAAGGAGTATCGAAACGAGGTTCAAAGAACATATTAGACACTATCGTTTCGATAAACCAGAACTATCCGGACATAAAATTGACTTAAAAAAATCTTAATCTTCTTAAAAACGTAGTCGTGTAGAGAATTAGACGCGTACGAAGCGATATTTATCAAAACGAACAGAAACTTATTGAACAGACAACCACACCTAATTGCACACTCGAGTCTGATTGATTTATTACGATAGGCCCTGTTAAAGATACGATTCGCTTTCGTTCCATCGTTTACTGAAAATACACACGAACCTTGAGACCACCCAGTGTATTGTAAATAGTCATGTTTTAAGAAACTTTAGAGTCTGCGTAGAAAATAATTTGCATGTGTGATACAGTTTTTACTTTCAGTCGGCAACACGGTTGACAATGGGAGTTCACGTGTTCTCGAAACGCTGCGTTCCGAATAATTAATCCTTTTGTGTGGAGTGGAATTTACTGCTATACCTGTGAAGGAAGAAGCCTATGATTTTCATTTGGGTTTTGGGAACACTGTAGAACAGTAATGTTTTGCGAAAGTTAAACTTTGACAAGTATCATAATAAAGTCGATTTATTGAAAACTTTCCTATGGCAATTGTCGAAGTTTGACTTTCGAAAAACATTACTGTTCCACAGTGTTCCCAAAACCCAAATGAAAATTTAATTGATGCCATGGTATGCATCTGTAAAAGATGCGATGCAATACGCGGAAGTTCACCAATAAACTCGAAAATTGTTTGGAAAATTGTAAAAATAAAAATCAGCAGAAAAGTCCATCGGAGAAGTTGGCCGTTGCAAAATTCCATTTCGATCAAAGAACCTGGTACCTTAGGATATTTTTCCATGTATTAGATGTGACTACAAGAAGTTCTTCTACAAGACCATTGAGTCTATGAGAGTTTCTGATGTCTAATGTGGCTCAATAATCTAAAAAGAAAAGAGCAAGTTCCCAAATGGAACAGGGTTTAGGTGAGAGAACCACACTTAATGTTCCGCTAGAAAATGTACGTTTAGACGAAAGTTCGTATTGGATAACGTATGAAGGAAAACTTCTAAGATACAAATTAATACATTGTCAAAGATTTTCCCATTTCGAAGACAAAAATTGTTGTCAATTTTTAATTGTTATCTAAATTGTCACGGTGTTACATATTCCCAACGGATGTATTTTCTTTTGTTTAATTAGAAACCTTTGGACTCGATTTTCTCAGGATTTTCCAACACAAAATGACACTAAAAAGTTCTTTCTTCAAAAAAACAAAAATTTTATAAAAATGCGGGATTGAGTGGCAATAGTAATTTTTACATTGGTCCTCCTTATGGATATTCAAAAGTTCATAATGAACCAGTAATTTTTGTAACAGTAAAAGATGGAAATAATTTTTTGGACAATTGGTCCAGTGACTTTCAAGAAAGTGCCGCACCTTCAAATTAAAAGGGTGATTGTTCAAAGCAATCTCCGACACTTCATAGAAGCCACCAGAAACATGCTTATATTTATCTTATGCAGTTGAAAATAGAAAAATTTTAACGTAATTTTCAAAACTTCTGACTGGAACATATGAAGATGTGAAGGAGATATAACTCCTTTTCATTTTTTAGCTTATTTGTTGGATCCTTTTAGGAATAAAAATGAATACTGATTATCAACTGAAGACAAAAAAAATCAGCTTGAGAAACAATTTCCAAATATTATTTTGGTACAGAAATTACTAATCGAGCATTGGACATCATCATTCGAATTTTGTAAGCAAGCAAGGAAAAGCATCGCGATTCTTTTTTAAATATCATCTGACAAATCCTACTGATCAAAATCATCAATAAATTCTAATTTTATTCAAATCTGTCAATGCTAAAGTACTGGTAACACATGGGCTGAAAAGTCGCGGGCCTAACACATAGATGACGCTAGTTTTATTGTAGTCACCTTTCTCTCAGTTAGTACTAACCTTCAAAAGACAGCTGTTAAAATTTTCAAAACAATGGATCAAAAACAATTTCGTGTTTTAATTTTACACTGCTTCTTGATGGGAAAAATACCGTTCAAGCGAAGCAATGGCTTGAAAAGTGTTATGGGGACTCCGCTCCATCAGAAACAACAATAAAACGTTGGTTTGCTGACTTCAAACGTGGTCGTAGAGACACCGATGATGAAGAACGCAGTGGACGTCCAAATGAGGCGGTAACACCAGAAAACATCAAAAAAATCCACAAAATCGTTTTGAATGATCGAAAAGTGAAGTTGCGTGAGTTAGCCGACATCGTAAAGATATCAAAAGAACATATTGGCTCTATATTTCATGAGCATTTGACTATGAGAAGGCTCTGTTCAAAGTGGGTGCCGCGTTTGCTCACTGTTGACCAAAAACAAGAACGTGTTAATGATTCTGAGCAGTGTTTGGCCATGTGTAAACGTAACAAACCGGAATTTTTGCGTCGATATGTGACAAACATGGATCCATCACTTCACTCCGGAATCAAAACGATCGTCATCTGAGTGGACAGAAATTGGTGAACCTCGACCAAAGCTCCCGAAAGCACAACAATCGGCTGGAAAGGTTATGGCCTCGATATTTTGGGATGTGCGTGGTGTAATATTCATCGACTATCTTGAGAAAGGAAATACCGTCAACAGTGAATATTATATATTGGAGCGTTTGAAGGCCGAAATTGCAAAGGAACGACCGCATATGGCAAAGAAAAAAATATTGTTTCATCAAGACAACGCACCGTGTCACAAGTCAATCAAAACAATGGCAAAACTACATGAATTGAAATTCGAATTGCTCCCACATCCACCGTATTCGCCAGATTTGGCTCGCAGCGACTACTGGCTGTTCGTAGACCTCAAAAAAATGCTCGCCGGTAAGAAATTTCGCACGAATGAAGGGGTTATCGCTGAAACTGAGGCCTATTTTGAGGCAAAAGATAAATCGTTCTACAAAAGTGGTATTGAAATGTTAGAGCGGCGCTGGAATGATTGCGTTGCTCTTGATGAAGATTACGTTGATGAATAAAGCTAATTTTTTCTTTGTTAGTCCCGGGACTTTTCAGCCCATGTGTTATACTCATAGAAAGGAAAATAACATTAAATTATACAGAAATTCTCATTACTTTTACAATAAACCTCGTATCCATTCCATTAATAAATCGTTTCCCATTTTTTTTTCCTTTTAGGTCATCGCTTGTTTCTTGTAAATACTAAAGTGCAACGTCTACAACATCAGCATTCATCAAAACAACATCTATTATTTATTACTTTATCTATGTGTGTATTACACTCGAATGTTTTTTTATACTTCACATAGCAAACAAGCGTCAAATCAATCAAAACACTCTCGGATTAGTTCGAAATAAACGAAAAAAAAAAAAAATTAGCTGTTTGTACGGAATACATCAGATGCTATGAAAGTGTTTAATAAACATTTATCTTTTCTTTTAATAAAATTTTGTGGAAATTTTTTTGAAAATTACTACGTAATTTTAGTTACTTTATAATAAAAAGAAAAGGTATAAGAATTTTCTTGATTGTGAAATTTCCCTATTTTCTTTTCCGAATACCACCCCGATACGTACCTTCCAGTCTGTCGACTTCTTTTTGCAGTTTCTGTACAGAACGTTCAGCGAACTCAGCACGGGCTTCAGCCTATTGGAAAGGAGAACATGGAAAAGTTAATCACAAGATGTTCTATCAGTTGAATTGGGAATAAAATCTTCGTTGAAAGCAAACATTGGTAAATAGTCTCCCTTCGTGGAAACCATTTGAATAAAGAAATATAAAAGTTTCAATGAAGATTCTATTTTGTGTGTGGTTAAGAAAATAAAAAAAAACAATTGGTAATATGTTTCTTGATTCCTTTTATAGCTTTCGAGTCCTTCAAAAATCAAATTTTGGAAAATACGACTCAAGAAATATATTATCAATACTTCAATCAAATCGTTGCAAATTTAACAAGTTTTGCAAATGGATGTTAAACAAGAAATTTTCTACATTACAGCAAGCCATGCATGACATTATCAAAGATTCCATTGCTCACACGAAACTTACACAGTTGCGTACTTACTGACTTTTAACTTTGAGTGTATAAGTGAACCCATAGACCAGTCTACCTTTAAAGTGCACAATCTCGACTAGAATTTGAAGCAATCGTAAAGGAAAATACAGTGCGGTATTATGAAGAAGCGTAGGTGTAGTGGTGCTAAGCGGATATACATTTAATAAAATGAAATTTAACAGTTAGAAAATTATTTATTCGTTGTATCATTGGTAGCAAGCAAATAAATTACTTATCGAGGAGTCATACGTGTAAACTTCTCACTGGGAATTTAAAATTTTCAGTGGATTTTGAGATATATTTTACTCGGCAATTGTAACTTTGATCTTACCTACTGATATTTCTCCATAGATAAAATTATGTCACATTTATTATCAGAAAATTGAGTTGGTTTATTTAAAGCCGTTAATCCAGGGACGTAGTTGTAAATCGGAGAAGATATAAAATGTTTCAGCAAACGTATGTTTTGAAAACTTGAAACAGGTACGTTTTTAGTTCATACAATAATTGCAATAAAAAATAAACCAATTTATATGCTTGCTAATATAGATTCTTCCGTGTGATACAACCAATAAATCCATATAATTTAGATAATAGTCATCTCTTACGTAAACCGTTTAATAATAGTAGTGGGTGAGTGGTATGAATCATTCACACCATCATTCACGATTTAGAAACGTTAGATGTTTTTTTCTTTGAATTGCTTTCTTATTGCTGATGTATTTAAAAAAAATAACGGTCGAATTTTAACGTTAATAAAATGAAAGTTTGTAGGTTTATCGGGATATCCCGATACACTCAGTGAAGAAAAAGAAATATTCTGACTAGTTTTTTCGTACACTACCATTCAAAAGTACACTAGGGTAACAGAATAAAATTGACACCAGGTAAAGCGGTATAAACATGTAAACAGCTAAATTCTAAGAACGAATTAAGAATTTTCTCTTGTCATTAGGGTAGGGGTAGATGTATCGGAAGGAATTCGTCATAGTTTAGTATCGTTACTATTATACCTCGCCTACAAGGTTCGAGTGATATTTGCGATTTCACCCGGGGTCGCATCGTTGGCCAGAGTGAACGCGGCGCTTCGCAACGTGAAATAAGTAAATTTTTAAATATTCCGTTGTCCACAGTTAACCGTCTGATTACACAATTTAAACGCAAGGAAAAAACAACAGCGGAGCCGAGACCAGGTCGTGCCGGACCTTCTGAAAGAAGTAAAAGGGTGTTTGAGAAGTGTTAAGAGAACCGCGAAAAAGTACATCTGAACTTGCGACAACTTGACAGAAAAGTCAGCGCACCGTTCCGCGATACCTCCACAGTGTGGGGATGTATAAAAGGGTGGCAAAGAAAAAACCTCTCCTTACGGCGTTGCAAAAACGGCGCCGAATGGCTTGGGCAATCGAAATGCGAACAGAGCCCGAAGAGTTTTGGCGGTCTGTTATTTTTTCAGACGAAAACAGATACTGCCAATTCAGTGATAGTGGTCGTACGTAGGTATGGAGGCGTTCGTCACAGCAACTGGACGACACATTTTTGCATCAGACGGTGAAACACGGCGGTGTGAATATCATGGTGTGGGGCGCGATATGGAATGGTGGAAGATCGCAATTAGTAATCTCCGACGGAAATATTAATGCGGCAAAATATATCCAAATATTAACAGAAGGACTACTACCGATATTCGACAACGCCATTTTATCTAAAGAAGATACCACTTTTATGGAGGATGGAGCACCCTGCCACAAAGCAAGAACAACCACATGGAAAGAGGAACTGGAGATTCGGATTTTACCATGGCCAGGCCAATCACCAGACATGAATCCGATAGAGAATGTTTGGCACATAATCCAGACAAATATGGCGAAACGACCGCGAACACCCAGCAATAAGGAAGAACTCGTGGCAGCTGTTACAGAAGAGTGGTTAAATATTCCAGAAGACACCATTAATCATTTAATAGATTCTATGCCACGACGACTCGCAGCACTTCACGCAAGTAAAGGTGGATTGACAAAATATTAGTCTAATTTAAAAAATTTAAAATATGTTGTATATATAACGAGAATAGAATCTTTTTTTTTAATAGTAGTTGTCTATTTTATTCTAAATCAATGGATGCCCAAATACTTTTGAACGGTAGTGTATATACTATAATACTGAAGAATTACCTCAACTACATTGTACTAAAATTGTTTGTCTCTCATTAAAAATTTTATTACCCTTTACTTGAGCAATATATACAAACATGACTGAATACGTGTTGTAAATTTTATGTTACGTAATATAAGATGAAAAGAAATTTCTGGATTAATTCAAAACTAAATCAACTATTTTACCGTCACTGAGTGTAGACTTGATTAAAACAAGATTAAATATTTCAAAGCAAAAAAATGATCAGTTGTGGAATTCTGAAGATTTGAAGGTGTCTATCTTAAATTTGCAAAGATAATAAATAAGTGCGATATGAATCGAAATCTAAATTAAAGAGATCGATTTAAATAAATACTTTATAATAATAAAAATAACTCATTTATTTATATATATTGAGAACTTACTTCGCGTAACTTATCAGAGATGACATGAATTTTATCCTCGCATGAGTCTCGGGTTGCAGCGGCCTGTACAAAGATTCAAAAGACATTCTAGTAATAGTGGTAGATAACATGCCTCGCGCATAATAGAAAATTCATTTCACTCGATAAAAATACATAAAAATAAAAAAGGTATTTTGCACCAAGAACCTGAGCATCATCTAGTGAATAGTTTGCGTATAAATAATCAGGTATTCGCAGTTAGGTTTCTCTTTCGCGCAAACATTTTTTCTTCGTCTAAATACACTGCCGGTGACGTAATTTGATAAGAATTTTTAGCGAAAACTTGCTCATCGTCTAAATACGAACATCTACTACATTAATGTTTATTTACTAGTCTAGATATGGGCAGATCTTGGAAACATGTGTTTATAACGTATATACGTAGACAGCAATTTGTTATCGATAACGATATCCTGTCGTGTGAATCTTGTTCGATGTCTCCTTATATGGACGTCGCCTAATATTCCTAATATCGAGTGTATTTGTGTAACGCAACGACTGATAAGAACGTGGAATTATAAAATTTCCAAATTCAAGATTCCCATTTTTTTTTAGCACAAGAAAAAAATGTTTTACATTGATATGGGTTCCAGTACCTCAGAGGGCATTGCCCATACCAAAACCTATGGATTCAAACGAAGAGTATACTGTTAATGAAACAGAATCACCAATTGTAGAGTTATCGAACAGAAAATTTATAGAGAAATTCGGAAAAATATGAAGAAGTTCTTAGTCTCAACGACACCTACTTTTATATATCGTAATGGGAAAATTAGAATTGCCCCCATAAACAGTATTACATGCACAAATTATTGGTTTTTCCCTTACGCCATTCAATAAATAATTGCCACTTAGATTTCAGTATAAGTCTGGGAAGAAGAGTACACGGATTTTACCCGAAAGAACTGAACATGAGAAATAAATCCCACAACTACTAAGAGGAGTCTCTAGGAAGTTAAAAAGAACAAGTGTGATCTGGATCCGATTTTTTTTGTTACAGTAGTCATGGCGAATGTTCGACCAAATTAAAGATGGCTATCGCAACAGGCAAAGTGTATAAAACCTGAAGTGAAGAAGAAAAAAACACCATCTCTAAATGAGTCTACTTTATAGGTAACAGCAATGAATGAGATCCTGGTATTTCGCAATTTTATTCATCTTTAAGTTTCATTATCCTTTGGGTACGATAAGCTTTCTTTGACGATGGGGAAAACTTCTTCGCTTATCATTATGCTATGGTTCAAAAGTCTAAAGTTTTAATTTGTAAAAATAACTTTGCTAATCTCAAGATAGGGAGATTTGTATGGATACTTTCCCTACACCTTATAATTTTAGAACGAATATTCGAATGAAGATGTGTGCTTCATCGATAGTGGATGTCGCTGGATCTGTTTGAAATACTTCAAATTTCTTATAGATATGAAGGCATTAATCAATATGCTGAATTATGGTTCCTTTTGGGAGACGACTTAGGACCATCTCCACAGACTTTCCCTACATTTCACTAGAACACTTAGGAACTTCAAACTAACCTTGCCTTAAAAGAGGAACACATCTCACATTCACCCGCTTTCAAATTCCAAATCCACGATTCAATAATTGCATATATTGATAATCATTCCAATGAATACCATAGAAAATTAATGCCAAATTCATTGCTAAGAAAAAAAAACATAACTGCGAATTACCTGTCCATAATTCTCTGCAAGAAAACATAACATACAACAGATATATACAAAAAGTAGAACTACCGAAAGTGGACTTTCTGGAACCACTCAACACAGATTTCAATTACAGAAGAGTCTAAATACATAATACACACACCAGACAAAAAAAAACATATCAATATAGGGGAGTGAGGTGTCAGTCAAAAACAGAAGGTATGCATTTGTAAACAAATTGCACAAAATGGCGTATTCAGCGTATATATTGCAACAATGTACTGCTTCAATTGTCATCATCTATGGTTCCTTTGTTATTTTTACCTCTTTGAATTGGTTGTCCAGAGACTTTAGCGTCGTGGTGTATTCTTCCTCTCTAAGCGTGGCCTGTGTTAACAGTTAGTGTTTTACAACAATGAAGAGAAAAAAAAACAACAATCAAAACAAAGAAAAACAACAATCAGATCGTGTGTTGGAAATATTCCTTTTACCATTTCAAGATTATTTACGCGCAGTTTGAAAACAAATTTGATATTTCCAACACATCAGATGCAGGCAAAAAACACGGTAAAATTCTGAGAAATTGTGGTTAAACATTCGAAAAAGAAAAACATCAAAAATAAGAGAAAAACCAAGGCAGGTTAGACACGGAATTTTAGCCTTTGTGTCATATACCTCCTTTAGACGAGTAGTAAGGTTCTTAATTTGGTTTTTGTATTCTTCCTCACGTTGGTTGGCCTAGATTAATAAAATTCAAATTTTTGATTTATTAAATCAAACGATAAAAAGACGCCATTCTTAGAGAAAAGATGTTAAGGTAAGTGAAAATAAATTCTAAAGCAATTTTCTCAAAAAACGGCTTCCGAAATGATACCACAATTGCAAGGAGTCTGTGGTTCTTTAATTCACAGATACCGCGGTAAACTCCACCAGACCAGTTGGTAACACGGTTGACAACGAGAGTCCGAATAATTATTAAATTGTCTGGAGTTTACTGCGATATCTGTGAATTCAAAAGGGTATTTCGAATAAACGTAGATCAAAATATATATTTCCAACTTGCAGTCGTTCTAAGGGATTTTTGTAACGAATCCTTTGGAACCGTATTAAAAGATCACGATCTTGTCGAAATTTAGGAGAAATATATATTTTGATCTTCCAAAAATATTCGTGGTTTCTGAGAAGAGATATAATTAAAAATATTTCATACCTTTTCCTCAGACACTTCTAGGGATTTAAGGTTGTTACCAACGACACGCAGTTCTTCCTCAAGTTCTACGATTTTCCTGTGAAATTAGACATGAAATATCGTTACTAAGATGACATGTTTAATAAAGAATATTGATTGAACGCAGGTAATCTGCAAAATTAATCAGAACCAAATGATTTATAATAAAAATATGGAGTTATTGATTCCATCGGAAATCTTTAGGTATGTATCAGATTTATACAGAGTTGGGAAAAAGTCCTAGACCAATTTATTTTCGCCATTAACCATTTTTAAATGGAACACCTGTACATGATTTTATTTCATTTACTAGGTAGACTAGGTATCTGCTTACAAAACACTACTGATTGTGTTGCTACGGCTTCTAACAAAAAGATGAACGTATGTACTTGTCAATATAAAATACATACATAGCTTACAGATTTGTTTCTTGTTCAAACTCAAATTAAAAAAAAGAAGGTGATTATTATATACATTTGGTGTAGCTATATTTTATTTATTGAATTAATGTACATCGAAACAAAGATTGGTACACTAACGGCCATAAGTTTTTACCCACCTACATAATCAGAGAGTATTCGAAAAAACAATTTTTTTATCTCTATCAAGATATTTGTATTATAAACTGCCAACATGAAATAGATTACAATTCCTCTGTAATATTCTGTGTCTACGCAATGAGCTGACTGGCATTGACGAATTAGAAAAGGTAAAGTTTTTCGGAAATGTTTAGTAGGGCTGTCACAAAATATGAAAATAAACGACACGGGCACTTTTATATAATGAAAAATTTTGTTTGCAGTCAGCTTTCGCATCGTAATGAAGAATTTATGTAAAGTGTTTTAAAACAGCAAGTAGCGTCAAAGTAGTAACATCAAGAAAAGAATTATCTACGGAAATGCGTACTCAAATAGTGGCAAAAGTAATCGAGAAAATACTAAATTACTAAAGTTAAACCGTAAATAGCCACATGGACGGCTTAATACACACACCAGCATAAGGCATTTGCGCCAAGCTGGTTTGTACGTAAAAAATTGCGATGGGGAAACCGTTATTACATAAAGCAAAGAAAGCTAAACGGTTAGCATGGACGAGAGGACGTTGGAAGATTTAGAGACGGATCTAAATATGTCACCTTTAGTTCAAACAGAAGAAGATTTACCCATAGATCGAATGAAGAATGAGGACTTGAATCCTGTATTAGACCAACAATAAAACATGAAGGATCAGTCATGATTTGAGGTTGTTTTGGAGGTACCTCTGTGGACGATTCGGACAAAATGGATGGTATCCCTAGAAAAGAAGGTTATAGGGCGACTTCGGAAAGGAATGGCATCTCATCTGGAACATAATTAATGGGCGAAAACATCGTATTCCAGCACGATTATGATCTAAAACTCAGTGCAAAGATACGCCGGGGGTATTTAGAATTGGAGCACAGAGAGAAAAGTGTTGTTATGATGTGGCTACCCCAAAGTGCAGATCTCAATCCGATCGAGCTTTTGTGGGAGAAAATAAGAGCTGCTAACACTGGTAAAGCTGCTAGACATATTGATGAAGCTCAAATTTAAGTTAATTTATGATTATCTTTGTTAGCAAATTGATAAACATTTTGTTTTTTTAACTATAACATCTTCTGTATAGGTACAGAATAAAAGTTTATTTTACAATTAGTTTTTGTAATATTTTAAGGGTGGGTAAACACTTATGGCTAGTAGTGTATATACAAGGTGTTTTATTATATAATTGAACATATATGGCATACGTCAAAAATCGACGTTAAATAGTTTAGAAATGCAAGATTTGTCCAAGGATTTTTACCCAAATCCATATAGAAAGACGGTTATTTAATTTTGCAAATCGTACTTACAATCTATTATAGTAAAAAGCCAGATAAACTATTAGTGATTAAGAAGCAGATCAGGCAATTAAGCATCCCTACCTGTCACTTTGAATAGCTCGTTCTTCCGCTCTTTCTAAGTCAATTTCCATGATTACCAATTTTCGGGCAACCTAGATCAAACAAATAACATGCACACTCAAAAGCTAGGTTCTTTTTAGTTCTATTATATAAGTTAATAAAAAAAAAAATTATAACTCAATGCACTAAACTAAAGTTAAGAAATCTGCATCTTGAAAGCTGTTTCCAAAACAAATGAAATATAAATCATTTCGAACAAAATTCTTCATACTTTCAACATGCACATTCAAAAAAAAAAAGTAAACGACCAAATAAAACGTGGAACACATAAGAGGTTAAAAAAAAAATAAAGATAAGATTAAAAAAGTATGTGTAGATGGCATTGGCTTGCTGGTGTCTCTGGTAGAGTGCAAAAAATTTCGCTTTGCGGCTAAAAAAAATCTAGATCGCTTGTAAAAAAAAAAAGCTGCAATCGTCGGTCTTTAAAGAACCGATATTTCGAAATTTATGCTGTTATGCTTTGATGTTGTTAACATGCCACACGATGCACAAACTAAGAATTTGAATGCGGAAACCTACGATTCGCCGGCTTCGGCACGTTCTTCGGCTCTCTCCAAGTCAGCTTCAACCATAGCCAATTTACGGGCCACCTGTATGTTGCGAAAAAGAACATATGAATGGTTTGAGACGTTATTCAGGGTAAAACGAGTCGAAAACAGCTTCACAGTTTTTAGGACAAGCTAATAAACACGGTTGTTAAAGATACACAAGAGAAAACAATAAAATTATTTATTTTAGTATCGGTGAATGTAGAAATAAAAAAGGAAAATGTAAGATTTATCGTATGCAAAGGATACCATTCAGTTTTATTTATTTAGTTCCACATTCATTTAGAAACGTCGAACTACGAATAGCAAAAACGGGAAAATAGCAAACACATTAATTTAGAAGTAAGAAATTAAATATGCATTTTAATCAAGGAAGCACAGCCGAACATATTCAAGAAAAATTATCACAGGCTGTTTTGGTGTGTGTGCATCTTTGTTATATTAGTCGGGCAAATTATCTAGACCTGGAAAAATTCTAATTCGTGTATTTTGTATAGAACAGATGTGGGTCATCAATCTACGATTTTATAAGATACAAATCTGTCATTTATTAATGTTTTTCAGATTTTGTTTATACAAAAACCTTCTTGGATTTGTCGTTCCTTTTTACTGTATTGGTTGTCGCAATTTTTTTGGAAAAAGTATTTTGGGAATAGACCTATTTGTTGTAAAATATCTGAACTATCATGGTTTAAAGGGATAGCTGAAAAAAATATTAGTTTGGTCCGATTACAATGAGCTGATTGGAAGGTGGTATACTGTTTTATTCTACAAGAATGCTGCTAATGCATCTAGTCATGGTATTAGTGGAAGCATTCATGGGAAAGACAATGTAAGGAGAGAAAGAACGCTAACAAGCGCACATGTTACTGCCTTAGCGTCATTAGCGTGATTTCGAGCGTCTTTCTCCACCTCAAATTGAAATTCCTTCTAGGTTTATTCCTTTCTGCTTTAGCATTATTTTTTTTGGGTTTTGTTCTCTAAAGACCTTCTTCGATATGTCCATATCTTTGAAAGTTGTTCGCAAAAATTATAGATTACAACTGGAATTGTTGATCTTCTTCTTTTTCACTTCCGGTTAGAGGCACTTTGCCATTTACGATACTCATTTTTTATTTGGTCTGCCTACATTTCTTCTTCCTACACATCCTCGTCACTTGCATCCGTTATACGTGTACCTTCCACTTATATTTGTTTTCCTTTATGCCCTCTCATTTACGTCGAAGATGTTTAGTTCTGTTCTTATATCAACATTTCTTATTCTATCGGATTTTGTGCCACCTTTCATGGGAGATGAAGGCTGGAAATGAGGTCCTCGGAGAATATGCGGTGCTGAATAAGCACACTCTATAAAATCCCGGGAAAATATTTCCTGAACATGACTTCGATGAGTCCTGGGATTCCTAGGCAATGCACGGCATGCAATGAGTATGTGTCATGTAGCTAAGGGAATCGGGCACCTTAAAACCGAATCATTTCGGCTAAAGGAGACAAAATCAACAGAAACACCTGATCACGACAAATGGAGAGTTGAGCAGATGGCCTGTAACCAGCTAGAAGCAATCAAATTAGCCTCGGAATTGTTAATTGGGACAATAATTTAAATCCAAATATATGAAATAGCCAAATCATTCAACATTTTGCTTTCTATTCTCTCAATTACAAAAAGAATTTATTATTAATTTACGTATTGTGTTTAATTGGGGTTACAACGATGTAAAACAGACGTAATATTATATATTTTGTTGTCAGAAAATCTCCAATAAATGAAAAATATTTTAATTGATTCGTAAGGTTCATAAATATGGAAATTTACGATTTTGGTATATTAAGTGGAAGTGATGTACATACACTAGGGTGACAAAATAAAATAGACACCAGGTAAAGAGGTATAAATATGTAAACAACTAAATTCTAAGAACGAATTAAGAACATTCTCTTGTCATTAGGGTAGGGGTAGATGTATCGGAAGGAATTCGTCATAGTTTAGTATCGTTACAACTATGCCTCGCTTTCAAGGTTCGAGTGATATTAGCGACTTCACCCGGGGTCGCATCGTTGGCCAGAGTGAACGCAGCGCTTCGCAACGTGAAATAAGTAAATTTTTAAATATTCCGTTGTCCACAGTTAACCGTGTGATTACACAATTTAAACGCAAGGAAAACACAACAGCGGAGCCAAGACCAGGTTGTGCCGGACCTTCTGAAAGAAGTAAAAGGGTGCTTGTGCGCGAAGTGTTAAGAGAACCGCGAAAACGTACAGCTGAGCTTGCGGCAACTTCACAGCAAAGTCAGCGCACCGTTCTGCGATACCTTCACAGTGTGGGGATGTATAAAAGGGTGGCAAAGAAAAAATCTCTCCTTACGGCGTTTCAAAAACGGCGCCGAATGGCTTGGGCAATCGAAATGCGAACGAAGCCCGAAGAGTTTTGGCGGTCTGTTATTTTTTCAGATGAAAGCAGATACTGCCAATTCAGTGACGGTGGTCGTACGTGGGTATGGAGACGTTCGTCACAGCAACTGGACGACAAATTTTTGCATCAGACAGTGAAATACGGCGGTGTGAACATCATGGTGTGGGGCGCGATATAGTATGGTGGAAAATCGCAATTAGTAATCTGCGACGGAAATATAAATACGGCAAAATATATCCAAATATTAACAGAAGGACTACTACCGATATTCGACAACGCCATTTTATCTAAAGAAGACGCCACTTTTATGGAGGATGGAGCACCCTGCCACAAAGCAAGAACAACAACCACACAGAAAGAGAACAGGGGATTCGGGTTTTACCATGGCCAGGCCAATCACCAGACATTAATCCGATAGAGAATGTTTGGCACATAATCCAGACACATATGGCGAAACGACACCGAAAACCCAGCAATAAGGAAGAAGTCGTGGCCGCTGTTACAGAAGAGTGGTTAAATATTCCAGAAGACACCATTAATCATTTAATAGATTCTATGCCACGACGACTCGCAGCACTTCACGCAAGTAAAGGTGGATCGACAAAATATTAGTCTAATTTAAAAATTTTAAAATATTTTGTCTATATAACGAGAATAGAATCTTTTTTTTAATTAGTAGGTGTCTATTTTATTCTCACCCTAGTGTATATAATTCGAAGAGTACGTGAAAATATTCAATTCTCGAGTTGAAAACTTCTTCTGGACTGCATCGTATCGACAACGTTATTAAAAAGCTGGTGACTGGGGATGTAATTTCCACATTTTGTGAAAGATTACGGACGTGGTTTAATTGATACAAATTTGCTGCTAGAACAAGGCAATGATCCTATTCATTCCAGTAGGGTCATAGGAAACTATTTAAATGAGAATTGAAATCACAACAGTTTGTAACAAATGTGTAATATTTTGAGAGACAAAGGAACCGCTAATATCAATGCGTACTGGAGTTGTGATTAAATCAATATATACGAGGTTTGGTTAACTGATATTTGTAGATCATATCTACATCATATCAGGTTTGTATCTCAAATTGTTGTGCTGTGGCTAATTCTTGAATTGTGTGTTGTGATTGTTGTCAGTGCTGTATCCGTAGAAATGCTTAAACCCCGGTGGGAGCGCAATCCTATTTGATCAAGTCCTGACAAGAAAGGATAGAGAAAAAAGAATCGAAAGAGATCATCCAGATGACCTTCTAAAGCAATACAATCTTATTAGATACTGCAAAAGTTAGTATAATTAATGAAGAACTTCGAGAAAAAGGTATTTCACCCAGTAATTGCAGTAATATATCATGACCTTGGTAATACCGCGGTTTAAGTTTCAAAAAGATAATCGTATCGAACTTTAATACAGAGACCGCATATCGCTGAAATGAGATTAACACTTCTAAAGGGATAACGCAACATATTATCCCATATCTTCTCTAACAAATACTCCAATATTACGCTCGAGAACTAAACCTATATGGTTCGATAACAAAATAATGCATGATATCGTCACGTAAATAGATTAAACAGCAACGGTGATGCATACTTGATACCTGGGAACCTGCAGCTAACAGATAAATATGGAAAGGTAAAAAGGTATCCCTCACAAATAAGAAAAAAATTATCCTGTACTGTATAGATATCTTTATCACTTTATAACGTATAAACTATTAATTGCACTCTTTTGGGTTCAAAATGCTACAATAACGATGATTAAGACCAACAAATTCATGATGGTCACAGGAGCATTCCACCGACACAATTAGACGCAATCTATGCAAATGTGAAGTAAGGAAATTGAGCATGATTCAATTTCATTCTCGGCAAAAAGAATCGGAAGTATCCATATATTAATCTTTGTTATCCATTTTAAAATGTATATAAGCATCATTTTCATTTTGGTTTTGTACACCCAAAATCTCCCTTATCTTTTGGTAACTTCTATAATTTTATCGCCCAGTACAGGTCTATTTGCTCGGCTAACTTGTCCACCATAATTATTGTAGCTAATTTCACTATATCTTTTGATCCAGTATAATTCTGTAACAAAGCTTGTATGCACAATGTTTTAAACTGAAATTATTAAAATTAGTCAAACTGCATAATAAGTAAACGTTATGAAGTTATACTATTAGCAACAAATCGTCTGCATCCATGTTACTGCAAATTTGTTGCTATTGAATGATATGAAAACACGCTAAAGGGTGGCTATAATAGGCGCATAGATAGGGATGGATATGGAGATGAGGAATTTATCAGTATGTAGAATTAAGCACTGGCCCAGTGTTCACAAGAAATTTGAAAAAAAAAAATGATATCCTGACACTTTCTTTCGGTATATTTAAAACATTTACGTTAAATTTCAACTGTTTTGTATTTGCGATCAACTCAAACTATAATGCTACTTTGTAATTTTCCTTTTATATCAAATAAATACATATTTTTAGTAATGCTACGTCACCAATAATTTAAGTGCATCTTTATCAAATCAAAACCGAAAAAAATATTAGATTCCCTTATAATAGGCAATGACATATAACGGGTTATTATATTATCAAGGCTATTGTATTAAAATTGTCGCCTTTTTTTAAATAGGGAGGGTAATTTTGAGTACCAATATGAGTTCGGCGTCCTGTTTTGAAACTTACGTTTTATTTATGACGTCAGAACGCTAAATGTTGTCAATTTTGAGTAGTTGGATTTTTTTTTACCAAAGTCTGTTATGAAAAACAAATAATCGGGCATTTACTTAGATTTATTGCAATAAACATAGTCTAAAATTGATATTGGGAGGATAAATAATTTGTTTTCCCATTCAATGTCCAGTTCTGTTTCTAAACGAGTCTTCTAATAACTACTTTACATGAAAATAATTTTTCTTATATGGATTCTATAGGTATTTTAAGACTAAGTAACCTTGATGAATATAGAAATATTGCTTATAGATTTTAAAGAGGCTTTTGATAGAATAAAAGAAGATAAACTGATGCTGGCTTTAAAAGAGTTGGCTAACATCACTAAGGTTGAGATGACACGCAGAATAGAGGGAGAACAAGAGAATTTAATATTAACAGAGGTCTGTGACACTCTCTTCACCTTGGCACTAGAATACATCTTAATAACAGAAGAAAGAAAAACAATGAAGATTCTCCTTGTTTTCCAGACAAGTGTGCTAACATTACGCCACGGAAACCGTGGCAAGTAATCACTTCTAATCTGAACAGACACAATAAAAACTTGGCATTATTAACGTTGTGTCCGCTGATATATTACGATATATCTAAAGGCATTACTACACCAAGATATTAAAAGTAATTCGTTCTCACACGCACTTGTCTGGAAAACAAGATGTGGGTTCGAATCCTGTCGGAAGCAATAAAATTTTTTTCGTTAAATTTTAACGGTGGCAATTAGAATTATCGATGAAATAAATATGTAGGCTTCCGCGGTCAGGGTCACTAATAAACAAACTATTTCCTGAATTGGACCGTGTAATGATAAAGCACCTTATCATGACACAGTCCAATTCCTAAAATTTTGTCGTGTCATTAAAAGCCAATAGCAATTTCATACTAATGAAGAATATTCCAGTACAAATGACAATAAAAGGAAAAGAAATAATAAATTCTAATATCTAGGAGTAACTAAGAACCCAAACTTCCACTATGATAATAACGAATTACTAGAAAGACCAGAAATTGCTCAAGATGCTGGAACCATGCCCTTAACCAAGAGGAACGAATATAAATCCAGCGTTTTCGAAAGAAGACGAATGAGTTCGATAACACCACCCAATAAAACAATTTTTTTGTCGTGGTGCCCGTAAAATACGAACTGATTTAGGATATTTCTGATGTGCTGGTGGATTAGGCACCTTAAAATTGCTTAATTATACTTAAAAGAACCGAGGCACCAAAATGTGTGTAAGTAAATAGAATCAAGCAGGTTGTGACATGTAACACATGGGCTGAAAAGTCCCGGGCCTAACACATAGATGACGCTAGTTTTATTGCAGTAACCTTTCTCTCAGTTAGTACTAACCTTCAAAAGACAGCTGTTAAAATTTCATGATATTCTATTCATTAGTTTATGAGTTATTGTGCTAAGAGTCACGCTACTTTTGTTATTTTCAAAACAATGGATCAAAAACAATTTCGTGTTTTAATTTTACACTGCTTCTTGATGGGAAAAAATACCGTTCAAGCGAAGCAATGGCTTGAAATGTGTTATGGGGACTCCGCTCCATCAGAAACAACAATAAAACGTCGGTTTGCTGACTTCAAACGTGGTCGTAGAGACACCGATGATGCAGAACGCAGTGGACGTCCAAATGAGGCGGTAACACCAGAAAACATCAAAAAAATCCACAAAATCGTTTTGAATGATCGAAAAGTGAAGTTGCGTGAGTTAGCTGACATCGTAAAGATATCAAAACAACGTATTGGCTCTATATTGCATGAGCATTTGACTATGAGAAAGCTCTGTTCAAAGTGGGTGCCGCGTTTGTTCACTGTTGACCAAAAACAAGAACGTGTTGATGATTCTGAGCAGTGTTTGGCCATGTTTAAACGTAACAAACCGGAATTTTTGCGTCGATATGTGACAATGGATGAAACATGGATCCATCACTTCACTCCGGAATCAAAACGATCGTCATCTGAGTGGACAGCAACTGGTGAACCTCGTCCAAAGCGCCCGAAAGCACAACAATCGGCTGGAAAGGTTATGGCCTCGGTATTTTGGGATGTGCGTGGTGTAATATTCATCGACTATCTTGAGAAAGGAAATACCATCAACAGTGAATATTATATAGCGTTATTGGAGCGTTTGAAGGCCGAAATTGCAAAGAAACGACCGCATATGGCAAAGAAAAAAGTTTGTTTCATCAAGACAACGCACCGTGTCACAAGTCAATCAAAACAATGGCAAAACTACATGAATTGAACTTCGAATTGCTCCCACATCCACCGTATTCGCCAGATTTGCCTCCCAGCGACTATTGCCTGTTCGCAGACGTTAAAAAAAATGCTCGCCGGCAAGAAATTTCGCACGAATGAAGAGGTTATCGCTGAAACTGAGGTCTATTTTGAGGCAAAAGATAAATCGTTCTACAAAAGTGGTATTGAAATGTTAGAGCGGCGCTGAATTGATGGAGATTACGTTGATGAATAAAGCTAATTTTGAACAAAAAAAAAAACGTGTTTTCTTTGTTAGGCCCGGGACTTTTCAGCCAATGTGCTATGAAGGCCAGAATAAACAAATAATTAAAGATCGATAATGGAATGGAGATGGAAAGTCAAAAGGAGGGAAAGGAAGATCAAAATTGTCATAGCATCTCGAATATAAACAAGTTATTAGCAATTACTCAGGTAAATTGAAATTCATACTCATTGTAAACGGACTTCAAACATCAAATTTTTAATTTTCTTTTTGTTTGTAATTACGCTCTATGGTTGTGGGGCTTAAAGTGGTACAACTTATAAAATCGTAGTTTGGACATGCAGGATGGATCCTTGTCCACCATGGAACATACTCATCTGGTTTGCAGCCTCTGCAGAAAGACTTGGCCATCGATCGAAATACAATGTCACTTATCCAAGAACTCGGCAATAGTAGTCTGTTACTTTAGTGTCAATGTCTTTCTTTTATTTTCTATTGTCTTCTTTTTTTTTTCAAAAATAACAAAAAGAATCAAAAATAAACTTGTTCACAATCGTCTTTGACACAGAGTTTAGGCCAAAATTAATTAATATATCTATGGTATATTGGTATTGATTAACAAATTGCGTTAAATAAATAAATTACTTATCTATATATACATTAAATACCTTTATATGTACACATCTTCGAATGTATATACAAATAATTACTTTATCTACAAAATATATATTTGATTTTTTTTTTGCTTTATATAAGTATATATTTAGATTACTTTCGAGTATACTTTAAGCACATTTCTTTAAAACCACAACCATGATAAGCTGCACAACGGTGAATATAACTTTGTGTTTTTTAGTTTACGCAATATACATTTGATGTAATATAAATTGATTAATTTAGAAAACTATCTCCATTATTATAATAATAGCAGTAATATGCAATTATAGTTATACAATATAAAAGATCTTTTTACTAATATTTTAGATCATTTCTTTTGTATTAAGATTTATTATTGAAGAAGGTAAAGTTGGTTAAAAATTAAAGTCAACCAACATCATTGGGTCTGACCCAATATAACGAGATCGCATCACTTATAAATCTTCTTTCTTCTTAGATTACCATGCACTAATAAACACTCTTATTTTATCGCAATATACGAAGAAAACACAAGAAAACGCTGAGAGGTCACGTCACATTTTTTTTCACAATTTCTTCGTCGCAAAAATCACATCTTCCTCGATTAAAAAAACGATACACTCTCGAACCCGGTAACTGTCGCTATTATTCCCAAAAATCAACGTTTTTGAGAGACTACTTTGAGAGATCTTGAAGACATTTTTGGTACAACAATTAGTTTGTTTCTTTTACCGCGTTTTAACGCACAAAAAAAAATGTAGTTCCATGGTGTTCTCTGTTCCTCTTTTTTTTTTTAAACAAACAAACATAATAAACAACTAGTATTGTCGTAGGCAATACAGGCAACTGTAAGAAAAAAAAGAGTTGGCGTTGCATTTTGACACTACTTTCTCGGATAAAATATAGATATCAAAGAGCATTATTTGTTATTAAATATCTGGTGTGTAGGTGGAGTTAGTCAACAAAATCACATAACGGCACACTGAAATTATTTTTAGGCTAAGTTTGCAGTGGCACCTCATCGTATTTCTTATCGGCCTCCTCAGCCAAAAAGCGGGCCTCTTTCAGCTGATTCTCCAATGCGTCCATGCGCTCCTCATCAGCCAGCGAACGGTTTTCAAGAATTTTACGGGCACTGAAGGAAATTTTCATAAATTTATACATGCACATGAATATTTACAAAACTTAAAAAAAAACAATGCATCGACCTCGCGGTGAAATGTACGAACAAGGAAGTTGCTTCGACAATAATAAGGTCGTACACCAGGAACGTTGGTCGGTTTAAATTAATTTGCCTATTCTAATGAGGTCGTTCGTTATACAATAGAATAAACTTACGATAATTAATAGCTGATTTTCGCAATGTTAGGCTTAATTCTTAGGTTGTACAATTATCAAAGTTTTACAAAATACAGCACTGAAAGTGTTGGAAGTTTTGAGAAAAAATATGCATACAAATAACGCCGCAAACCAATATGTTTTTAATTTTTCGATTTTTGTGAAGATTAAGCAAAGTAAACGTTGTTATGAGGACTATAAATTAAACCTACTACTAATTTTTGTTAATTGTTTAGTCGTTATTTTAAACAACGATCTTATCTCACAAAGATTCTTTTTTAACTTCACGGACTTGTTGCCCAAAAAGACAATTTTGTCAATTTTTATATTGTATAAAGTAAATACGTAGGCTTCCATTAATAAACAGACTATTTTCGGGATTTAATCGTGTCATGATGCATAAATATACAAAAAGAAAAGAAAATGAATTAAAAAAGGAAGTTTAGTTAAATTATTTACCTTCCCAATTTTTTTTGTTCTTGTTTGATGTCGTAATTTGAGCAATATTCGATTTTTCTGGTCTGTTATCATTTAAGATAGAAAAATCGGAAATGTTGTAATCCCCAACATTCCTAAAGGTAAATCTTTTCATTATTCAAAGACTCCTTCAAAATTGTCTTTAGAAAAAGATATATTCCACGTTGAAAATTGTAAAATTCTTTTTCTGGTGTTATAGTTCGACAAATAACTCTTTTAACTTTGCAATGAATGTTTAATTGACATTAAAATTATGGAGTTGGCTTAAGTAAAGATGCTATAATAATAATAAAATCTTTAAGCAGTGAAATTAAACTATATCTTCTAATAAATTAAAATCTTTACATGAACCAACAACAACCATTCTACACCAAATACATTCGACATCCTTTTAAAATTCCCCCGAATAAATCAGCTGTTAATCTCGCATGTTCATCGCGGGTGAATGCCATCGCTGTGAGCATTGCGTACTTATATTTCAGAGAATGCAACAAATACCGGAAACATACGCGCATACATTACCAATAATAATAATGATGATAATAAAACGACCGTAGAAAAACCTCATTTTTAAATAGGCGTGACTCATATCCGAAATATGCCGTAACGTTCGTGTATGACCTTGTTGTCGAGACACAATTGTATGTATGAGTAATGTACGTTAACTCATCCCACACGAAGAACATCGATCACGGCAAGAGTTCAGCACCGTCCTCAACCGCCACCCGAGGAGCCTTGAGAAATCGCCTAGAAACCTTCCTGAAACGCGTGAAAACGAAAAGAAACCACAACGCCCTATTAAGAGACGAATTCGAAAAATAAACGTAGCGACGATGGAAGAATACGACGAAGATTCCCCCTTCTGCTCGAGCTTCGATACAAATAAATGCTCGAGCGTCTTCGGGATGGGAAACATCCGTGGTATTCTTTCAAAGTCGCTACTAACAGTAGACGTAGAGATAAATAAATAGTTTGGGGATATTTCGAAATGTTTGTTTGTTTTTCTGTACCTCCTCATATTTCTTGTCTGCCTCTTCGGCGATCTGTTTGGCCTGGGCTAGTTGACTTTCCAGTATAGCGACGCGATCATCTTCCATATTGGTTCTGTTTTCCAATGCCTTACGTATCCTGGTAATTTAGTACGTTTATGCTAAGAATATGTTTATGACCACTTGGGAAAATAGATTACAAATTTCAATAGCTACTTGCCACGTTACCATCGATTGTATAATAGCTTAAAATTTAATTAGAAAAAGGATGTGAATTCGAAATTTTTATTCGTAGTTTTAGGGCACCCTGTATACCATATTCTATTATCTTTGCATTTATTAGGTAACTGTTATTTAACGCAGATTTTTAACGAATTAAAAGCGGTATAAATAGAATTGCAATAACTCTTTCAGATGTTTCTTGGAATAATATACACCACCGCCCATAATAGTATGGATACTTTAAATTTTAACGAAATAATTTAAAAAGAATTACTTTTATTCATGTGATAATTCTATAAGCATGTGCAAAATTTACTAATCATCAAAGTTGATAAATAACGAAATTGGAATATTACTTTTCAAAATCGTAAAATAATTAGGCACAGTACAAACAATACCAAATATAGATATTTTAAGTAGTATACGAGTAGAAATTTTATAAAATTAATTTACGCCATAAAGTTTGCATAAATTACATTAATAGTGGGTTTAGTATATCATTAGATACCGTTGTATGCAGCTCGATATTGTTATTTCTTTAATATAATATAATAAATAATTTAATTCCTGTGTAAAAATGTCCCGCGGAAAACCGCTACATCAAAAAGGATATTCTGTATGGAATATTTCCGGACGATTCTATGCAAAAAGTCTTCGCCACTGGTACAAATAGGTACATATGCCATCAAAGATCGTCCGGGACGTCCTCGAACAACATACAGGGGCGACGATTAACGCATAAAATTATTTAGTAAGAGAAATAGACGAACAACAGCTTCCCAAACTATGCCGGAAATGAATCGGGCTAGAAACAAGAAGATATCCGTTAGCATTGCTACACGAAAACCGTTGCTAGGTTGTGGGAATAAACAAAAACGTCTCCAGTAGGCTAACACTCACAAAGACTGGACAACAGAACAATGGGAAACGTTCTATGGACTGATGAGTCCAAATATGAAGAGTTTGGTCAAAATCGCTCAAAAGACAAGAATGCTTCCCGAATGCATTACACCAACAATACAGAAATGTGGTGGTTCCATTCTTGTATGGGGTTCATTAAGTGGAACCGGGGACGTGGTAAAAATTAATGGATAATAATGAGGAAGGAGAATTATTGCGAGATATTAAAAGACCATCCGGATTACGCTTAATATTAAATGTTACAAATAATGACTTGGCCTCTCCAGCATCCGGATCTTAATTCGATAGAGCTTTTGTGGGACGAACTGGGCAGACGAATTAGAAGTCCAAAACCCATCTCTGGACAATATTGCAGGAGTGGAACAATATTCCTCGAGATACAATGAGGAAATTGGTAGAAAGTCGTAGATTAATATTTTTCTTAAAATTGTGTTGTATCAAGATTCAAATTTTGCATGAAACATAAAGTGTCCATACAATTATGAACGGTACTGTATAAATTTTAAAATTTCATTATATTTTTTTGATAGTAGGAATAGCGACAAGGTATCACAAATGCAAAGAAAATAGGACATATTGCGCATGTGACTAGTAAACCTGAGCACCATATTGATATGCCCTTTCTCAACTAGTTGTAATTTAATTTTTTTTAATATCTATAATTTTCGTTAATATTAATCATACGAGGAAGTTTTCATTATTAAAATAGTAGCATTTTTTAAGAATGTCGTTTGTATAATTGGAACACCCTGTACGTTTCTTTCTAATTCTTGATATAATCATGACTTTGAATTTGAAAAAAAATATTTACCAAAAAAAACTAAACAAAGTATTTTTTAAATTCCAAATTCCGCTTATCTTTTTTGTATAATAAAAACAGTTTTGTTAATTCATCTTTAAGATAAAAAAAAACGGTCTGTAGAATATCAACAATTCTAGCATAAAATTTCACGTAGGTGCTATTTAAATGAAGATCTAATTCGAAGTTGTTTTTATATATGCATTCAATAGGTGTAAACAAAATACTGGACCTGTAGTACAACCCTGGGGGATACCTCGCGCTGTACCTTGAAATTTATATAAAAAAACATTTCTGAATACTAATATCCATGAGATAAATTCCTACCATAAACTAACTATGCAAGACACAAGTAAATACCAACAGTAAATAAAACATTAGTAGAAAAATAATTCGTACAAAGTATTTAGGTAATTTACGTTTCTGTTAAAAAAAGAAAACTAGCATCTCTTGGTTTCATCATTTAAATTCCCAACCAAAATGTTTTCCTAAGTATTTTAATCAAGTCTTATACACGCACCGTTGAAATTCTAAAAGTAACAGGTGTAATAAAACCATAAATATTATATATTAATATATACATTCTTTAATAAATTTCATAAATTTTAAAACTCGTTCTTAATACGCAAAAATATTAGTGAGAATCCACAGAATATCCTTTAGATGGGTCAATTAAAAAAACTAACAAATTGTCATTCACACTGCACTGACTCCTACAGAAGACACCGCCTATTATTTATTGCATGTATTACAAGGCAAAAAAACTAATTATTCAACGTACGTAAAACTTTCACATTGCCAAATAAGAATCATCGGTTCACCTTACTGCACAGGAAGTTGTTCGAACATAATAGACACCGACGTATTTGTAATAATATTTCTTTGTGGGAATCTACGACACGTATTCTTGTTACGTTGCCCAAAAGGACGATTGTAACATCCGTCTCGATCTATGTTACATGCAGTTTATTGACTTAATTACAAGCATGTCCTTTCTGGGTATATGTGAATAGAAATAAGCATCGGCTGTAAACAAATAGATTCTTCTATTGCTTTGGATATTGATGGAGGACAAAAACGTTTGTATTTGTCGTTGGAATAAATAAAAAGGAAAGGCGTTTTATTGTGGAACATTGCCAATACTGTTTGTCATTTAAATTGTGCAATGGTGTTAAATATTTACATTCTGATTAGATAAGATTACAACGCCTACTATCTGTATTAACTCTAATATTTGCAGGACGTATTTTTTCGCATAGTAGGAACGCATAGCAAAATGCTAAATATATGTAAGTTTCCTTGTCTAAGGCGAAGCATGTTTGCAATTCGGGAAAGGTTTTGAGCAACAATCTAAATAATAAATCATCTTCCAAATATTTAGAATCGTTGTCGTAAATTATTCAAACTTGAATACGAGGGTTGCTACATTCCGTACTTAAAACAGAACGAAAGATCTCTGAGTGTAACAAAGTCCTCTCTAGTAACAAGTTTAAAACGATTTAAAATGGTTGGAGAAAATGTGGCAAAGTAAATTAATCTAGTTCAGTCATTAAACAATGTTAAAGAAGATTGATGATTTTGCAAATGATGTAGAAAGTGAACTTTTGAAAAGAATACAATTCTAAAAGATCTCTGAAAACATACATCAAATGAGAAGCAATTTTCGATTTGATTCAGTGGAGTTATTTTGAAAAAGAAAAGAAAGAAGTTGATCTTGCCAAAGAGTAAAGATCAAATATGATAAGTGGACTTCATAGGCAAGCATTGACATAAGATTTTATAAAATCGCTAACCATTCCACGTCTATTCGACGTACCTGACCATAACATGACTGTTTACAAAATGAAGTCTAAATCAAAGAAACGGCGTCATCGTAGTACTGCTGTTGTCAATGCTTTTGCCTTGCATAAAGAATTAGGTTTAAAGAAATGATTTGGAACACAAATGGTGCCTACTTAATTTGGTGTCGAAAGAATTCACCATAAAGAAAAGATTATCACTACACGCTGAAGTTCCCCACAATAAAGGAGTCCAAAGCATACGTTTTCGGAAATAAGAAAATCTGAAAACGCTTTGCGAACACAACCAGGTGCCGTTTCACAAATTGTAATACTTCAAAGAAGGTAAAGTATCTCTATGGTTGGAAAAAAATAAAAATAGTTTTCAAGATTTTCATTATAAACGTTCAAGATAACTCTATGTGCATTGTGAGGACTTTTGGAAGTTAGATGACTTTCTAGTGACAAAGTTTTAATACGTCTACTTAAATTAAAGTCTGAAGTTCATCTATTTTGTCATCTTATATGCGTCCGGCACTCTTTGGACGTAAAACCTTGCATACCTCGCAGAGATTTTTCCTAAATTAAATGATTTCAACCATTCGTTTTTACATAAAGCCCAGATGTCAGCATTTTCAGTCTATATAGTATTAAAGAAATTCAATGGATGAGAACGAATGACTACCAATGTTTTAGAATTCAAACTATTAATTCATTAGCGACTAAAACGTTTGAATTAATGATACAATTTATCAATTTGTGGACGAGTAATTTCTATCAGTTGAAGCAAAGTCATTTTCTTAGAAAAACACCGATAATATCAAAAATATACTAATTGTATTTCAAGCGATATGAAAAAGTTCTGCCCAAAACCATTTTGAACAACGTACAAACACAATTACCACCTCCTAAATTAGTCCTAAATAAGCTCAAGTGGAATTGCATGTGAAACTTTTCTGTTTGCAATTTTGGAGTTATTGTATAACAATTTAAAGGATAAAGAAGTTCTGGACACGTTTAAAAAAAAGATCTTTTTGGGCAAATATTCAAACTTTAATGCAAGTGCTGTTGGATTTCGTATTTAAGTCAAGAGTTTAAGAATGAAGTCGTCGCCAACCACAGGCTTAGAATACCGTTTGAAATCGTTACTTCTTCGTAGACATCCCGAAACAAAACATCCGACACAGAAGGATAAATTCGAGTATTTTAGAAGAAAATTGGCAGGTTGTAAAAAATATATGTTCATTCTGCCATCACTAAATTCGGTCAGGCCTTGTGAGAAGGATATCACGGAGATATATGGTTGGAGAAAAGGTGGCAAAGAACCCGATACCGTAAGATTTTGCAAATGTTGCAGAAAATGAGCTTCTGAAAAGAATACATTTCTTCAGATTTCTGAAGATATATATGAAGTGAGAAGGAATTTTCGATTTGATTGGTGGTTGTTTTGAAAAAGAAAAGAGAAAAACTGATCTTTTTGCCAAGGAGTAAGAAGACATACAACAAATATATAGAATGGACATAGAGGAGCATTTGCATGTACGTGTATTCGTGTAAAGTTGGGCTCAACTTGAAACAATGCTGTAAAAATTGTAAATTTTACAAAATTGTTAACTATTCCGCGTATCTGATCAAAACCTGTTACAAAATCGAGCCTAAATCAAAAGAACGTTAACATCGTAATGCTGCTGTTGTTTCTGCTTCTGTATAAAGAATTAAGTAATACAAATAGTGACTTATTTGGTGTCAGAAGGAATCGTTAAAAAACAAAAGATCATCACTAAACACTGAAGCTCTTAGAAGAAAGAATGTGTCTTTTGCAATAAGAAAGTCTGAGTGTGATCATCAACCAAACTACATTACCAGATACCGTTGTACGAATTTTAGTACTTCAAAGAAGCAAAGTACTCTTTTGTTTGGGAAAATATAAAAATTATTTTGAAGATTTTCATTATAAACGTAATGATGCCTTTTGAAAGCCTTCACGTTTCTTTTTTATTTCATACAGTTCGTCTCGTGAGAAGGTTTTGACACGTTCACTTAAATTGAAGCTTGAATTTCAAACATTCCTTTTTTGACCATCTATTTTGCTATCTTATATCTGTATTACATGCCCGACATTCTTTAGATGCAAAAACTTGTACACCTCGCACACATTTTTGCCACGTGTCACTATTTTGAATCTACACGGTGGAATAAATCATGTTAAAGACATTCAACTTTTGAAGTTAACGGTTGAAGATGGATACCAAGGTTTTGAAATAGCAGCAATCTCATGTAAGGAACTTTTACATAATAATTTTCTCAGGAAAACACGTATAATATCAAAAATATATTAAATGCATTTAAGTTTTAGCCAAAACTGTTTTCAGAAAACCACAAACACCATTACCACGTCCTGAATTAGCTTAAATTAAATTGCTGTTTCTTAGAAAATGTCGTACACATCTAAAGAATTTTACGTTAATTACACTAATTAACACATTGCAAAAAGACCAGAACACATAACCAGCTAATTTCATTATACCTGTGTATATGCCTTTCATTATATCAAATACGTATTAGGTCATTGACCAAAGTCACAAATAAATGCATTCGACTATACGAAAGGTAATTTAAAAACGAGAATTAAGGAAAACATAAGCGTAATGCACCGTTTCACTAGGAACGAGCTTATTATCAGACTTGCCCGAGTGTGATATCGTAAAATTTTCCATGGCAACGTACTTTGGTTGGATACAGCATTTTTTCTCGATGAATGCTTTTGAGTGAAACGGTATCTATAACGTAGTGTCTGCGACTTTAAACGGAGATTAAATAACTTTCAGTTCTTTTACCAATAAAGGAAAAAAACTAGTTTTTAATTTGAAGCATTTATACGAGGAATGATGGGAAAGTTTACAAGCAATTGACGCATTTAAGGCATTGAAGGCAAGTTATAGGGCAAAATTATGAGGACGTATGCAAATTAATGCAATGTTTTGAAGGCACAGAAACGTAATTAGTTGTACTGATACAGTTCAAGTATTTATTGTGCGATTTTGGGGTTATGTGTGTAATAAATTCCACAGACATACCGCTGTACTTGGAATTTCTGCGAAAACAACAGTATCAATACAAAGCAAAATAAAAAAAAATCCATTTCTTGATCATTTCGAAATTTGGGTGAAAGAGTTAAGGCAGATGTGGAATATGTATAAGCTGGATAGGTAACAGGCGTATTTTTACCTTGAATCAGTTGCTGGCACATTTGGGCTTCAAAAATTAATACAGGAAACAATCGAAGATCTTTATTAGAAAAAAAATATTGCAACATTTCTTTTAAGAAGCTTTTAGAAAAGAGACAAATTGCATTCCTTGATCAAATATGGATATTTTCCAAAGATAGTAAAACGACGATTATGGCAAGATCAAAGCATGAAAAAAACTTAAGTATTATGATGGGAAATGCTTTGCACATGCAAGAACATATAACTACTATGTTGAAAATACATGTTTAACATTCTCATCTAAATCAGTAACTTGTAATTGTCATGGTTCATGAAAATCGACTTACTCCGCAAAAGCCGTCGAAACAAGAAACTCCCCAAAGGCACCTGCTCTCAAATGTTAAATTTAAAAAGGCGTTTCGAAGAAGTGTACCTTTGTTATTAAATTTTTGGGCTTCCAATGGTGAAGATGAAACACCTAGAAAGATTCTTGCCCAATTATTTTGATCGACTCCCAAAATTTGAATTTTCTTAACGAACTTGAACCTGAATACAAATTGGGACTAAATAAAAGAAAAACCGACAACACCATATCTTCTTTTATCTACCAGAAGTTGCTGTTACGAAGGCATTGGTCTTAAATAAAGAATTAGGTTTGGAACAATTACCCATGAAGGACTTTAGAAGACAGATAAGAGACCACAATAAAGGAGTTGGAGAGGAGGTGGTCATCGATCAAAAGACAGTACCAGATGCCGTTATGCGAACTGTAATACTTCAAAGAAGCAAATTACCTCTCTGTTTGGGAAAAAACGAAAGTTGTTTTCAAGATTTTCATTATTAATGTTAAAGACGTTTTTTCTTATTCGTGCAGTGGACCATTAACTGTACCATTGAATAATGATATCAAAATTTTATTTTTTACAGTCGTTTTAAAGATTCTTTCATCATATTGACGCCAACCCAAATCGAACAAGGAGAAATAAACTTCTTGTCTCCCTAGAACATTTTTAATCAAGCTTCTTTGTTTCGCAAAAAGTTAAATAAACCATGGAATCACATTTCAAAGGTCCCAAATGTCGCTTGAAGTTAGGTGCATGTTAAGAAATGCAAATATCTGATACGAGAGCAAAATCTTTTCTCTCAAAATGGAACTGTAACACATGGGCTGAAAAGTACCGGGCCTAACATATAGGTGACGCTAGTTTTATTGCAGTCACCTTTCTCTCAGTTAGTACTAACCTTCAAAAGACAGCTGTTAAAATTTCATGATATTCTATTCATTAGTTTGTGAGTTATTGTACTAAGAGTCTCGCTACTTTTGTTATTTTCAAAACAATGGATCAAAAACAATTTCGTATTTTAATTTTACACAGCTTCTTGATGGGAAAAAAATACCGTTCTAGCGATGCGATGGCTTGAAAAGTGTTATGGGGACTCCGCTCCATCAGAAACAACAATAAAACGTTGGTTTGCTGACTTCAAACGTGGTCGTAGAGACACCGATGATGCAGAACGCAGTGAACGTCCAAATGAGGCGGTAACACCAGAAAACATCAAAAAAATCCACAAAATCGTTTTGAATGACCGAAAAGTGAAGTTGCGTGAGTTAGCTGACATCGTAAAGATATCAAAAGAACGTATTGGCTTTTTATTGCATGAGCATTTGACTATGGGAAAGCTCTGTTCAAAGTGGGTGCCGCGTTTGCTCACTGTTGACCAAAAACAAGAACGTGTTGATGATTCTGAGCAGTGTTTGGCCATGTTTAAACGTAACAAACCGGAATTTTTGCGTCGATATGTGACAATGGATGAAACATGGACCCATCACTTCACTCCGGAATCAAAACGATCGTCATCTGAGTGGACAGCAACTGGTGAACCTCGTCCAAAGCGCCCGAAAGCACAACAATCGGCTGGAAAGGTTATGGCCTCGGTATTTTGGGATGTGCGTGGTGTAATATTCATCGACTATCTTGAGAAAGGAAATACCGTCAACAGTGAATATTATATAGCGTTATTGGAGCGTTTGAAGGCCGAAATTGCAAAGAAACGACCGCATATGGCAAAGAAAAACATTTTGTTTCATCAAGACAACGCACCGTGTCACAAGTCAATCTAAACAATGGCAAAACTACATGAATTGAACTTCGAATTGCTCCCACATCCACCGTATTCGCCAGATTTGGCTCCCAGCGACTACTGGCTGTTCGCAGACCTCAAAAAAATGCTCGCCGGTAATAAATTTCGCACGAATGAAGAGGTTATCGCTCAAACTGAGGTCTATTTTGAGGCAAAAGTTAAATCGTTCTACAAAAGTGGTATTGAAATGTTAGAGCGGCGCTGGAACGATTGCGTTGCTCTTGATGGAGATTACGTTGATGAATAAAGCAAAATTTTGGACCAAAAAAACGTGTTTTCTTTGTTAGGCCCGGGACTTTTCAGCCCATGTGTTAACTCCTTTGAATAGGAGAAAATTCCACACAATTGAATAAAATTGGTTAAATCCAGTTACGATTCCAAAATAATATTTTTTTCGTTTAAAATTTCTATATTAAAAGTGTAAAGATTAAAAATTTATGTTTCCTTTGTTCAAATTTGAAGAAACAAATGAGTTCTAATTGATGGTATTGGATTTGAACACGCTTAATTCTTCCTTAATATTTGATCACTAGTCTAATGTAAAAAATGATGTCATCCAATGATCAGTTTAAGTAAAACGTTTGCTAAACCAAATCTGAAGATCTTTTTAAGGTTCTAAAATTAGCACCATTACAGCATAATTGATAAACGCTCCAATTTCTGTACAATAACTCTAACAGTTCGCCTTGACTCTTCATTCTCAACGAGAATACACAGTTCGCTATAATCCGAACACAAAACCGTAATTTGAACCGATATCGTGTCATTGAAATGCGCAATATACAATAACGTGTATGGCATTGATTTCAATATTCGATTGGAGAGGGCATGTAGCTATTGAGCTGTAAATTCGGTATGTGAATTGCATGCGTATATACGATAGAAGAAAGACAACGTTTCTCGAATGGTAACGCGTCAATGGGCAGGTGTTTGTTTTCAACGCTGAGAGAAGCTCGATCTTTTTTCTTTTAGTGTTGATTCGTTTAGAATAGTTACTTACGATTACTTTTCGAAACAGTACGCATTGGAAACAAACACCGTGCAATGAGAAATGACAAAGAAAAAGTTTATTTCTTTTGTTTAACGGTTTCGCCGTTTTTCAAGTGAAATACCAACCGTTCGCTTTCATCAGCGGCTTGAGATGCTTCGGCCAATTTGGCGGTAGCGGTGGCCAAACGTTCTTCAGAACGTTCTAGGTCTTCTTCTAACAGTTGGATACGACGGTTCAATGCTGCGACTTCGGATTCGGCCTGCAAATAAGTAGAAAGGGTTGTTAATTAAAATTCGAATAACAGTTTTCAGATTATTGAAACATTTACACAGAATTTTCGGATTATCAAATATTCTAAGTAAGATTGTAATGTCTATATTACTTTGGTGTTTTTGGAAGGCTATTACGAGTTAATACCTTATGAAGGATAGGCTCGAATTAAATCTGTGTCACTTAGTGTACTTAGAAATGAGTTTTTCTTAGAAGTGTTATGTCTCCAATTTGCAAACTTTTAAAACCGATGGGCACACAAGAAAAACTTGAAGTTATGTTATCAGTTTTAAGTTTAAAAATGCAACTTTGCCAACTTTTATCTTTTCAATCTGGTATCTCCCAATCTATAGCCTGGCAAATTGGAAAATGTAAACATACATAACCTAGCAACTTACGTATACAAAAATCCGGTTAAATTGTTAGTTATGACCAGATCTTTTTATTTTTACTAGAACACGTCAATTTGTGCAGGATGTATACAAGTTTACAAAAAAAATTTCCGAGTTGATATACGTTGGCGCAAAAACAACACGTGCAATGTTGCAATAAAAAAGTGTTGTGGTATCGGGACAAATTTGACAATAAAAAGTAACGTAAAGGTTCTGGTTATACACTACCGTTTATAAATTTGAACGCACCTAATATACACTAGGGTGACAGCATAAAATAGACACCGGGTAAAGCGGTATAAATATGTAAACAGCTAAATTCTAAGAACGAATTAAGAACTTTCTGTCGTCATTAGGGTAAGGGGTAGATGTATCGGAAGGAATTCGTCATAGTTTAGTATCGTTACAACGATATGCCTCGCTTACGAGGTTCGAGTGATATTAGCGACTTCACCCGGGGTCGCATCGTTGGCCAGAGTGAACGCGGCGCTTCGCAACGTGAAATAAGTAAATTTTTAAATATTCCGTTGTCCACAGTTAACCGTGTGATTACACAATTTAAACACAAGGAAAAAACAACAGCGGAGCCGAGACCTGGTCGTGCCGGACCTTCTGAAAGAAGTAAAAGGGTGTTTGTGCGCGAAGTGTTAAGAGAACCGCGAAAATGTACAGCTGAGCTTGCGGCAACTTCACAGAAAAGTCAGCGCACCGTTCTGCGATACCCCGCAGTGTGGGGATGTATAAAAGGGTGGCAAAGAAAAACCTCTCTTTACGGCGTTTCAAAACCGGCGCCGAATGGCTTGGGCAATCGAAATGCGAACGAAGCCCGAAGAGTTTTGGCGGTCTGTTATTTTTTCAGACGAAAGCGGATACTGCCAATTCAGTGATAGTGGTCGTCCGTGGGTATGGAGACGTTCGTCACAGCAACTGGACGACAAATTTTTGCATCAGACGGTGAAATAGGGGCGGTGTGAACATCATGGTGTGGGGCGCGATATGGTATGGTGGAAGATCGCGATTAGTAATCTGCGACGGAAATATAAATGCGGCAAAATATATCCAAATATTAACAGAAGGACTACTACCGATATTCGACAACGCCATTTTATCTAAAGAAGATACCACTTTTATGGAGGATGGAGCACCCTGCCACAAAGCAAGAATAACAACCGCATGGAAAGAGGAACAGGGGATTCGGATTTTACCATGGCCATGCCAATCACCAGACATGAATCCGATACAGAATGTTTGGCACATAATCCAGACAAATATGGCGAAACGACCCTGAAAACCCAGCAATAAGGAAGAACTCGTGGCAGCTGTTACAGAAGAGTGGTTAAATATTCCAGAAGACACCATTAATCATTTAATAGCTTCTATGCCACGACGACTCGCAGCACTTCACGCAAGTAAAGGTGGATCGACAAAATATTAGTCTTATTTAAAAATTTTAAAATATTTTGTATATATAACGAGAATAGAATCTTTCTTTTAATTAGTAGGTGTCTATTTTATTCTGTCACCCTAGTGTATATTGTGTTATACTTAGAACTACATATTTGAGAATGCTAGAAAACGATGCGGTACCAACTGAATATGAATTAATTGGGGAAGGGTTCATTTATCAGCAAGATAACGAACCCAAACACCGCAAAGGTGGTTAAAGAAAAATCATCCGTAGGAGTCCTATTGTTAATGGAGTGGCCGCCACAGAGCCTTGATTGCAACTCCATTGAGGCCTTGTGGAATCACTTGAACCGTGAAGTCAGGAAATATTTCCGTTATAGACAAATCGTATTTGAAGCGATTAGCTCTAAAGATGTCGCCTAGCATGTATTTCATTAGAATATACTATTTGGTCAATAAAATCATTTTAAGTTAATCAGGAAAGTTGCGCAAATATCTGTCGACTTTATTTTATTCCATATAGTACGATCGAACTTATGAATAGTAATGTACGTGGACGAGACTACGAACTTTGGCAATGTTTTTGTACAAACTCTTTTCAGTTTTTTCAGCTGTGAGTCTCATATTGGATAGTGTAAGAATAGAAAAGAAATGTACTTGCAAAGCAATTTTGGGGGTATTGTTGCTGAATATATGGACAAAATTACATCTCCCGCCAGGCCGTTAATGCTTATGAGTGATGGAAAATTGGATGGAATGAAAAATTCGTTATATCCACTTATCTAACAGAAACTATGAAATTCATTCAAAAGTGACAATGACGATTGCTACCAACAATCTCATCCAAAGACCCAACGTATAAAGGAAGTGTGAAACATCATAGGTCGTCGTTTTGAATTGGTATACGTCGACGTTTTGCGAAACACTGCGACTGGCATCTTCAGGACGATATTGACTGTTTGCTGGTCTTCAGAACTAATGTTATTTGTATCAAAATCATGGAATAGATTGACTGATAAATGTTTTCAAATCGTACCGATCTTTGGGGGCCATGGTACGGGGTCAAACATGCAAATGCAGCGTTTTCGAAATACGTCCATTTGATACCAAGGTTCATGAACATTCAGCATCACAATTGATAGAAATTTTGCTGTGGTAAGGTTTCCGATAATAAAAGGGTTTTGAGCATGAACATTTACATGGTGCTAATCCATATGGAACAGTCGAAAGAAAATGTAATACTTTTCAGTGGTCAAAATGTAGCATGCAAACCGAAAGTTCAAAGTGTAAGCCTCACTATTTACGGTAAATACAGCTTCATCACTAAAAGGTATATTATTCAAAACTTCTTCGAGTTCCTTTAACAAATTTAACATTGCACAAAGTGTTGAAATTAGAACAAGACGCCAAACATTGGGGAAATGGTAAGATACTTTAACTCGTTTATATAAAGTAGCAATAGTAACTGTATAATAACGACTATTTTGAAAGGATATTTTATCTAAAAGACCGACCAGATTTGGCACATCTAAATCTAGAAGATGATGAATGCATTTTGTATATGTAGTACATTCACGTTGGTGATTGGTGTATTCTCTTATATCATATATCCTGTCTCAACTGCAAATAAATAGTTTTTTTTTTCATAAAATTTCATTCTAGAGAAGTAGCAGTTATTACAAATCAATCAGATAAAAGTTCAAGTATGCAAACATTACATCACTAGGTATGGGACGATAGTCTTCTTATGTATAAGAACATGTCTTCATCGCAGCAAAGACGGTTGAGTAAAACTATTGGAAACGTACAACATGCTACTGGTGCATAGCCGAGATAGTTTAGTTTTACAATATTTCGTAAGAAGGGTATTTCAGAATATTATTTAATATAATTACGTGTAAACTTGTAATTATTGATTATTTACAATGATTACATTGTACAATTACGGCACATTTACCAACTTTACACATCTATATATAAAACGTTGCAACTCCCCCGCAACGAAAAGAACTGATGCATATAAATGCTTATTAGCGTAGATAACTTGAGTACAATTTTTAGTGTCATCTGTACAAGTCACAAATTAACGATTATGATGGATTTTGCAAGCGACGATTATGAAGATGACGTAGATAGTACGGAGCTATTTATTATCTAAGATAATTTGACTATAATGGGATCATCTACGCGCGTATCATTGTCAGAATAGCAATTAGACGACTTAACATCATCTTACAAAAAGCTTGTTTTACAAAGTATATTTGATTTTAGCGATTTAATATAAGGGGAAAAAATACAGAAAACAATGACTTTATTCCAGGAAACATACATCGATTAATCTTGTTTAATGCAATATCTATATTAGTAGCTATTCAGGAGGATATCAGAAATTTTACTTAAGATGACAAGTTTAATTCTTAGAAAAATGGGTTAAAAAATAATCAATTTCTATCAAGGAAATCGTATATAAAGTTGTCTTATTTTATTTTTCATAGAAAGGAACTGATAACATTGCGCAAGAATGTGATTTCTTTATCAGAACTTTAACAGATCTGGACGACAAACAACATTTAAACAAGATAGCTAGGACTGTTTTCGTAACAAATCGTAGCTTTAGGTCAATTACACATAAAATAAGTTTGGAAAGGAATTGAAATGCTAAAACTAGGATATTGTTCCATCTTCTAGGTTATCAGTAATTACTAGCTCTCTTAACTGAAATATTTAAAGAGGGACAATGGAAATATTGGAAAAACTTATCAGCTGAAAAGTCCCGGGCCTAACAAAAAAAACACGTTTTTTTTTTATTCAAAATTAGCTCTATTCGTCAACGTAATCTCCATCAAGAGCAACGCAATCATTCCAGCGCCGCTCTAACATTTCAATACCACTTTTGTAGAACGATTTATCTTTTGCCTCAAAATAGGCCTCCGTTTCAGCGATAACCTCTTCGTTCGTGCGAAATTTCTTACCGGCGAGCATTTTTTTGAGGTCTACGAACAGCCAGTAGTCGCTGCGAGCCAAATCTGGCGAATACGGTGGATGTGGGAGCAATTCGAAGTTCAATTCATGTAGTTTTGCCATTGTTTTGATTGACTTGTGACACGGTGCGTTGTCTTGATGAAACAAATTTTTTCTCTTTGCCATATGCGGTCGTTTCTTTGCAATTTAGGCCTTCAAACGCTCCAATAACACTATATAATATTCACTGTTGATGGTATTTCCTTTCTCAAGATTGTCGATGAATATTACACCACGCACATCCCAAAATACCGAGGCCATAACCTTTCCAGCCGATTGTTGTGCTTTCGGGCGCTTTGGACGAGGTTCACCAGTTGCTGTCCACTCAGATGACGATCGTTTTGATTCCGGAGTGAAGTGATGGATCCATGTTTCATCCATTGTGACATATCGACGCAAAAATTCCGGTTTGTTACGTTTAAATATGGCCAAACACTGCTCAGAATCATCAACACATTCTTGTTTTTGGTCAGCAGTGAGCAAACGCGGCACCCACTTTGAACAGAGCTTTCTCATAGTCAAATGCTCATGCAATATAGAGCCAATACGTTCTTTTGATATCTTTACGATGTCAGCTAACTCACGCAACTTCACTTTTCGATCATTCAAAACTATTTTGTGGATTTTTTTGATGTTTTCTGGTGTTACCGCCTCATTTGGACGTCGACTGCGTTCTGCATCATCGGTGTCTCTACGACCACGTTCCAAGTCAGCAAACCAACGTTTTATTATTGTTTCTGATGGAGCGGAGTCCCCATAACACTTTTCAAGCCATTGCTTCGCTTGAACGGTATTTTTTCCCATCAAGAAGCAGTGTAAAATTAAAGCACGAAATTGTTTTTGATCCATTGTTTTGAAAATAACAAAAGTAGCGTGACTCTTAGCACAATAACTCACAAACTAATGAAATTTTAACAGCTGTCTTTTGAAGGTTAGTACTAACTGAGAGAAAGGTGACTGCAATAAAACTAGCGTCATCTATGTGTTAGGCCCATGTGTTAACTCGATTTGTACTTCTTTTAATTTCAATTTAATTTCTTAATTCCTAATTTCTCTGACTTGTTAGCTAATATATGTAGCTGTGCTAATGCCAAATATAAAACCCATTTTTCCCTACCGTATCACGTTTCTTTACTACGGTATTTCTTGTTTGGGGACTTTAAAATTGAAGAACCAACACTGTATTCAGAAACATTGGACTCTCAGAAACACACTTAGATGTTGGACACAGGAATACTGTAAGTGAACCTTTAGTCAACAGAAAAAGATAATTTTTCCACTTCTTCACATCAAATTGGATTTTATGAAGTAATATCTTAAGGGCACTTTGCATAACTATTTTAGGAAAAAGTTAAACCCCAAATTAAAACTTTAATGACAGACTCAAATTTCATCAACTCCATGAACGAAGCTCAGAAAGGAGCCCAGACTTCATTCACTGTGGTCACAAAGATCTAGTGAAATTAATGCTTCAAAAATTTCACCGCCTACGTTGTAACGTGAGCATAAAGCTTGATTTCCTTCATTGTCATCTGGTACGTTTCCCAAAAATTTAGGTGCTGTAAGCGACTAACAAGGCGAGAGATTTCATCAAGAGTTAAAAACCTCGGCAACTCGGTATTAAGGAAGATGGGATCCTCATATGATGCATCGACTACTGTTGGAGTCTTCAAACGGACAACACAGCAGAAAGTGTAGCAAACGAAAATTTGTTCCCTGAGTGTTTGTGTTTTTACAAGTACCTTTCCACCACGACAATACAGCGGCTCATTCAACTCGCATCGTCGTGTCGAAATTGAATGAGTTGCGCTACGAATTCGTATCTCATCCTCCATATTCACCAGAGCTAGCCCTCTCCGACTTTTTACTATTCCCAGACCTAAAAAAATCACTGAGAGGAAAGATATTTGCCTCAAATGAGAAGGTCATTGCTACTATTGGAGCACCGTTTGAAAAAGCCTATTGATCTTCGAGGAGACTACACCAATACCGTGTTTCTCTTGTCGATTCCGGAAACATTTCAGGTCGCCCTCGTATGCCAATTTCCTAGTAGACTGTTAAATTAGAAACTTCCGAAGAATTATAGTTTTGCAAAAAAAAAAAACTTAAAAATGTTTTTCATGTTATTAAAAAATATAGGTGGGTATTTATATTTTATTTAAATTCACGAATAGTATTAGAAGCATCAATTCTGCATTGTATAAGTACTCCTATTTATGTACGCATGTATTATAAAAACAGGAGAGTAGAGATCGAAACAAAACGGAAGGAAGTATGGTTAGGGTACATCCTGTACGTATTGTTACGTTATTTAAAATAAAAAAAGCGATTCGACAATGGAAAATTTGGATCTACCTTTCCCACAAATCGTTGCTACACTTTAATCTTTTAATATACATAAATAAATGCAACGTTCCTTGATTAGTCGACTTGTAAATCCGCTGCAGTATTAATATTTCTGTGAAATATATCGAATTAAAGCTCCTTTTACTTCTTGATTTATTCATATTATAAGCGCAAATAAACGGTTACTTTGCATCGACAATTAACCGCTTTATTTGTGGAGCACATTTAACGTATAAAATTGTTAACGTTCACATTTCAACGTGCGAAATATGGAACGCACTTTCTATTTAAAAAAAAAACCCTACGTACTTGCGAAGAATTGAAAAAGATCGATACAAGGGAAATAAAAGAAATTAGCACAAGTTTTGCGTGTAAATGGAATTTGCTAATTCGACGCCATGCAACGAATATTTTAACGACTGAAACTCAATATTACTTCAAAAAAAAAAAAATCCATTCTCATTTCCTCTAGTCTCTTTCCATTACTAGAGTTACTCACGCGATGTATATATAGATATTTCAACGTCGTTGAATTTGTAATATCCGATAGGTTTCTTAAGCGTTCAATGCTGCCCATTTATAAGGTGTAAGTTTCTAAGACGCGTATAAACTTTTATTGGTGTTTTAGAGCGTTATTATGGCCTTAAACGCACTCACCAATCAATAACGAATTTGTTGATTTAAATAATGACGAAAGTGATTAACGATGTCCCGATTTTAATGAGCCTTTTCTATAGGTCTGGTTGTGTTCTCGTCACTACTACTAGAGATGTTTAGGAACACATGTTTGCGTATACAATTTAAAGTAATTGAGAAATTGGTTTGGAAATAAATAAGTACTTGTCGAAGTAATATAGTGTGCATAATCTATTTTATTACTTTGGGGCTTATCAAAGAATACGTCTATGAAAACTGTTGCAATCGTTTAAAATTTGCTTTTAAATAATATTTAGATCAATAGATAAGCCTTTTTCTAAAAAGGGGTTTAGTTTGAACAATCCAAGTGTGTTACTTTATCTATGAAGTTAGCGCATTGCTGGTTCTAAGAAGATGGCGAAATAATGATGACGAATAATTACTTTGAAATTCTCGAAAATTTCTAATCAGAATTGATACGTCATTACCAAAAACTTTCTCTTTTATGTTCCCCAGATTCAGGCATTCTCTTCACTAACAAGACTAGTCTTTTAAGGACCTATGAAGAAAGATAATTACATGACCATACTTAATATCTATCAAACGCAACTCTTTCACTGTAATCTAATATTGTTCCTTTTGAATTACGCTTTTTTTTTGAATGCACACGGTGTCTTCAGCGAGTTTTCCATTCTTACCAAAAATTCTGGAAGTATTGCTGTATTGGATTGTTTAGAGTGTCCGTCGTGAGTTTTTGAATGCTATTTTTTGGTCCGTAATGGGAATTTATTAAGCTGAGCGTTGGGAAAAATAAGCACATAGAACCATGTCTAAAACTGTAAGGTGGGTGTGGAAGTACTTCAATGCTTTTGCCCACGAAAAATTCTCTAACCGAGAATGAGCTGTGACTGGAGCCATTATCGCGATGCAAGATCCGCGATGTGGTACATGCAAAATCCTTTTCCGCAAATATTCAAGGATCTAGCGATAAAAGGTTTGGTTCACTGTCTTGTCTTGCGGTACAAATTAAAAAAGATGGACTTGATTCAGCATTTGTCGGCTAGAGAATTTCTGGTAGAGAAAGACATTCCGGTACTACCACATCCGCCCTATAGTCCAGACATGGCTCTATGTGATTATTTTCTTTTCCTACACTTAAGCAGATGTTGAAAGGCTCTCATTACAGAACAATAAACAACATCTAAAGAGTCGCGACGCATTTTTTAAACAGCCTGATGGAATAAGACTTCCAGAATTTTCACTAGGAATGGAAAACTCGTTGGAGACGGTTTGTGCATTTCAAAGCGACATACTTTGAAGGGAACAATATAAAATTGTAGATAGATTCTGAAACATACCTCATAATCAATAACTATTTGTAAGAAACACATACGTTGTTTTTTTTATCAACAGGGTTAAATGACGAAAACAAGCACTCCGTTTGATAGCAAATGGAATTTCGACTGTAAAGTTCCACCAGATCCAACTCTTTTACCCCAATAATAGCTTTAATTGTAATAATCAAGAAAGAAGTTCTTTTTGATAAGCGAATATTAATGAGAACAAACATTAACTTCAATGGCAATTTCAACTGTAAAATTCCACCAAATCCAATTCCTTCACCCCAATAACTTTAACTGTCGCAATCAAGAATTATTTGAAAGAAAACATGGGCCCTCTTTTTGGAGAACAAGCATTAACTTCGACGGCAGATGGAACTTTAACTGTAAAATTCCACCAAATGCGACTCTTTCACCCCAATAGTTTTAATTATCATAATCAAGAATTATTTCAGAGAAAGACATATTCTTCCTTTTTACCCAAAGAAAATTAAGGAGAACAAACATTTGCTTCGATAGCAGATGTAATTTCGACTATAAAATTAAACCAAATTCAATTCCTTAACCCCAATAACTTTAAATATATTAAATCAATAATTATCTAAAAGTAAAACAAGGACGAGACGATAGATTTCCTAATTTTCGAGAAATAGAAACCAGCAAACGTGAAAAATCAATAGATCATTAATCCGAAGAAAAATTGGGAATTCCGGTGATGTATTAAAAATTCGTCTGAAAATTGTGCAGATAGGTGATTCATATATATATGATTTTATAAGATTAGATCTTCATTTTTGTTGAAAAAGAGCCTGTAAGCAAGAGATTAAAGCTAGAAATCTGAACAAGTTGTACAATCAAACATTTTATTTTAAGATGCAAGTACAGATGTGTTTTGTAATCAGTTTTATTTGATGATCTTCCTTCACAATGAGAGTTACAATGTGGCAACTTAGGAAAGAAATGTACAAATTATGGAACTAGATAATGCTATTAATTTTCAAAAAAAAAAAAAAGTGTATTGAAAGGATTCTTCTTTGGGAATTTTGCATTCAAAACCATGACATACTATACAAAACATGTAACAGGATCCATTTTCGAGGTTCGAGTAAACTGTTACATTCGAAGAACTGGTCACGGTTAATAAAAAGAACCTTAATAGGTCAATTTAATTGTTGAATAAAAACCGTTCAGATCTCGTTCGTCGGATGAATTTGAAACCGTCGAAAAATAACGTATTTGGGCGTGAACTATGTTTTCTAACGTTGTAATCGTCAAGGATATCACCCGAAATATCCACATTTTTCCTACATTCTATACAGCTGTCGCGGGGTCTCGCCGTACGGAATATAAATCAATACGATGCGAGCGTGTGTGTGTGTGTGTGCGATTGGAATGGGTAAAATGAAGTATTATACGGTTCGCAATTTTCTATTTTGCCATATTTAGACGAAGGCGTAGTAAATTACCATTTTCGCGATTCGGATGATTGTAATTTCGCGAAAAGGGGGCAACGTACGGCTACCTCGAGATATAACCCGTTCCGTTTTTCGGTTTAAAAACGTAAAATAAGTGGCAAAGTAGTTTTCGGTTAGAATAATCGCTAGCGGCACCTCGAAACCGTCTTATCTTAATCGCTGCGTTTCTATAGCGCGGAGATAAAATTCGTAAGATGGTACGCGAGTATACGAGAGGTGTAGAGAAAGATTCCTTACTTCTTCTCGCCGAACTACTTCGTTCTGGTATCGTATGTTGTAGTTTTCGCACTCGTCCTTATACCTTTCCATTTCTTCCTTCGTCTGGCGCATCTTCTTCTTGAGTACGTCCAGTAGGGAACCCTGCGGTATCGACGAAGTCATTTTTATAAAGTTTTTCACTGACACCTGGCACAAAACAACCCGAAAAACCGCTTATACCGTACGCGACACAGACGGCAACTGGGCGAGCCGGCGATTAGATAGAAAATGGCCGCGCGCACGCGTACCAACCACCTGCCACCGAATCGGCGCCCGTGTTCCTGTAGATTTGAATTAAGGCGCGGTCTCGCGCCGCTATAATCAATTTTTTTTTCCGTACGCAACAAAAGGTTTTTAACAAAAGTCCCATGCGTGCGATACGTTCTAAAGTGTACGAATTATGCGTGTATACGATTCAATGGGATAATGGACGACTATTCAGGTCGTCTTTTTATGTTTCCAATTACGCGGTGGCATTCGAATATCGTAAACGGCGTGAGAAACAAAAGTACCTAAATTTGAACTGTCAATTGGAAGGGGGAATCTGATATACAGTACGGATTTATAAAGTTTTTCGAAATTTAAAAAATCCTTAAAATATCATCCCAAATTGAATTCAGGGTAAAGATAAAAATCGGCGAATATGACCTTTATTGTCGGAAGCACCAACTTAAATAACTCGTTAAATTTGTTAAAATAAGCGTGTTCAGGGCCACGCCAATTTTTGAATCAAATCAATCATACGAGATTTGATTTTCAATACGTAATGTATCTAATCTTTTTTATATCTGATTTTCATTCAACTTCAGAAAAATATTTAAGAAATGCACAGAGTTATTTGTAATTTAGTTTTATCTCGAAAAAATCAATACATATGCCATTCAAAATCAATATTTTCCTTCAATGCGATGGATGAGTACTCAGAAAAATATGTGAGATCATTGCTTAGTCATATACACTACAACCGAAAGCTGTTTAATATAAATGTTATCTTCAACAGAAGACAATACGTAGCGTGCTTTTAACAACTAATTCCCGCTACGAAGAGACAATGATTTTCTTCAGAATGGAGGAGCGACATAAATCGTAATCCTTCGTGTTTTACATATTAAAGACAAAAAAATTTTTAAAACCTCTTTATATAGTTAAAAAAGTATTTCTTTTATATATCGTTGGTGAGCCTGAGAAATTGGTGTTAAAAGAGACGAACTTCACAGCTATTTAGGTTTCTACTGTCATAAGCTTACTTAATACAGATATTTCTTTATAATAAATAATTTTTTTTATTTATTTCCATTGCCAAAATGCATAATTTCAATGAATATTCTTGAATAATAGAAATAATTTCCTATTGCATACGAAAATAGCTGTGAACATTGTCAATTTCAACGCTCCCTTTTCAGGTGTACCAACCCAATCGTATATTTGGATCACATCTTATATGATATCCACTTATTTTAAGATCAAAGTATTAAATAAGATTGATTTATCGTAAAAAAATCCCGGAAGTATCAAATATCGTCCCAGATCCAACCGAATATTTAATTTCTTAAAATGTCCATCTTCAATCGCCAATTTTTGAATGAAATTTAAATCATACGAGATTCGATTTTCGATGCATCTCACCTTTTACATATCATTTTCATTTCAGAAATCTATAAAAAGACGCAGGTAGTTGTTTGTTATTTAATTTCAAGAATGGCCGTAGTCACCATTAATAATCAATATTGTCTCTGAATGCAATGGATGGAAATACAAATTCCTGTTGGATCATCCTCTACTTCTATCAGTGAAAGCTGTTTATCTAATTTCCACAAAACAATTGCTTTTAATTTCTAATTTTTTCATCTAAAGAACTATAATTTTCCCCAAAACTGTTGATCGGTTTAAATTTTAAATCCTGTTTTAGATTAAAAACAAAACAAACTTACATCATTTAGGAAAAAAGAACAAATACAAAACATTTAAAATACAATAAAATTATATAACTAACTCGCCAATTAATAATATTAAAAGAAAATAATCTTTCAAACTCTATAGTAACTGAAATTACAAAAATAAAACAACTTATAGAAGTACGGTATTTGTACATTAAGCACTGACTTTCGTATAGGCAACCAATTACTCACATATAATTTCCAAACACGTAACGCATTGAGTGTGTTGTTTTAATATTAATTAAGGATATGATGAAATCGTGTAAAATGAAGTATGTGTAACGTGTCGTAGATAAATTAGATGCAGAAATTTGCAATAACAAAAAAAAGATAATACGTTGAATCATCGTTTTTTGTTTAGTTAATAAACTGTAAGTTTAAAGATATTGTCATCAATTTCGTAAGGTGGAATCTAAAAATACTTAAAGATTTGTTATCAAAATAACAATTTACGATCATTTAATAATATTTAAAGCATTTTAGCGAAGAACTTTAACATATCTTTCGAGTCAGACGTCATTATCTAACATTGTTGGACTGTAAATTGTATACGTGTTTATGTTATAATATCTTTAGATAGATACGTAACTGCTTGGAATTTATTACGTGATAAAATTAAGTGTAAAAATGACTTGTTTGTTTAAATAAAATGGAATTTTACAAATTCAAGTGCTTTATTTATTTGAAACAAACGGGAAATTTCCATATTCCATTAAATTTCTTTCTTCAAATTGGCGTAAAGTATTAAGGGTAAATTATTTGATTTTGATACGGTTTTATTTTTTGAAATGAATAGGGCCCTATTACAGGCACATGTTGAAGTGGAATACACTGTATATGAATTAATTTTTGGTTTCTACGAGCGAAATAAATGCGAATTTCATTAAGGTTCGTCTCACCTAAATCTAATTGTTTTTGAAACATTTCGTATTTTATGAAAATATAGTATAAGCTTTATTTAATATGTAAATTCCCTACATTTACATTACAAATTTACACTAGAGTCCACCGATTAATCAAATTCTATGTTGCATTAGCGAAAAATTTACTGACGTATACAGGATGTTCAAAAATTGAGAGTAAATAATTGTAACTTTAAGTTTTTAAACTTCAGTATCTTGTTTAATTCAAATCGAACATCCTGTATTTGATTTGAGTAGCAGATATAGTTCAAATAATCAAGAAAATAAATGGAGGCGTGGGAATCCAGCAAATAATTTCTCATACCAAGTGTTAAAAATGATGACCGACTAATTGTAAACATAAACGTATTCAAATGAGGATTGCAAGGACTGTGTGGATGTACAATTCATAGGTTTTAGCGATAGCTAGCAGATAGTGAATGATATGTTACCTCAGTTCCTAAAGATTAGCTTTGGTATGCCTCAAGAACCGGTATTAGGGCCACTATTTTCAGAGAGACTTAATTCTATGGTATATGATGGCATTACCTTCGTTAATGAAAATTTTAACCAAGATTGTTGCATGGGAACTTTGGACAAATCGACTAGTCTCTTGCAAATAACCTTGCAGTTCATGAACAGAAGACTTGACTAAGCAGATATTGAGTCTAACAAATTTTTAGGAATTATTTTGAATTCTATTGTCATCTCATGTCGGTAATGTTGCTAGACCTATGAAATGAATTTATTATCTTGGATTATAGATATATCCAATCGTGTTTAGCCTATAAAGTTAGAAAAACAAGAGGAATGAATTACAGAGATACCTGCAATTGAATTTATATATTAGCACTATGTACATATATCATTCACAGGTATAGCAGTAAAGTCCACTCACACAAATTAATTAATTATGCGGAACGCAGCGTTTCGAGAGCACGTGACAATGAGAGCCCACGTGCTCTCTAAACGCTGCAAGTGTACTGCTATACCTGTGAATAAACGTATTCAATTTTTAAATTCTTCAGTAATGTTTAACATAATTTCTGGGCTTAAATTTCGAAAAACTTCTCTGGTTTGCTCCTTCATGTTATCTGGTATTGTTGAAGATGTGTTATAAACGCACCCTTTTAGGCGTCCTCATAAAAAGAAGTCTAATAAACGTAAGCTCCAGATTTTCTGATCCATCGTATTTCGAAATGGAAATTTAAAAATTCTCCTACTTCACGATGATACTATGTTAGAGCTCCTTCTACTTGAAACCACTATATTCTTCTTATATTGAAAGGAATTTCTTGTAATGAGATTGGAAATTGATTTATCCAACAATCTAAGAACAATATTTCATTCAAATGTTCTTTGAAAGAATAAGAACCAGATAAATATTGATCCATTATTCCAACCCCTACATTCACTGACTATCTGTGCTGATTATTAATTTTTCTTGATTTGGATTGGAATTAAAATAATAACAAACATAATTTCTATGAACAAATCCATTGTTTTGAAATGTGTAGTCATCATTAAACAAGATAATATTAACAAAATCTTCATTTTTCGTCACTGTGTCTAACACTGTTTCTTCTTCGCATATCCTTATACCTTTTCAGGTGTGAGATGGGGATTCTGGTTCTTTTTGCACACATATTTTCTGCTCTCTTCTATTCCCTATCATTGCTATCACTTCTTCCCATTACCTTAATTTTATTCAAGTTTACTTCCACCATTATTTTTAGAGTTACCAATCAGCACCACATTATCTGCATACAGATTTCTATACGCTTTTATTGTGTTGTACCGTTCGGTTTGTGCTTTGATTCGTTTGACTACTCTGTCCATCACCCACATACAAAATTCAATTCGTTTCTCGAAATCGTTTCCAGTTCGTGGCTGAGATGTATGTTGTATCGCATGCAGCTGTCCAGCAGAAGCTCCATGCAACTGCAAGTGAAACGTCTGCAGACTCATCCAATTACTACACGATTTCAAGTCGGAAATTATTTGAAAGATGGCGTTTGAAACGCTTGTTTGGATAATTTTGGTACTCTGTGCAATTTGGTCTTGACTTATTTGGAGGTTTGCAATTGCAATCACAATCACTATAAATTTGGTTTCATCGTTTTCTGTTACAGGTTTTCTTTTGATGTTTTTTTTTATATTGAACACTCCCAGTTTCCTTCACAGGTATAGCAGTAAACTCCACTCGCACAAATTAATTAATTATGCGGAACGCAGCGTTTCGAGAGCACGTGGCATCGTCATTTGATTATGACTCCCAGTTTGTCTAAATCGATTCAGTAATCTTTCGAATACGCCATTAGGCAATTTTGCAAACATTCTCGAAGAACGAAAATCATATACAAGATCAGAAAGAACATAAACTACAAACTACCACTGCTACTAAATGACAATTTGTAAAGGAACACTTTTATAAACGACTGATAAATAAATAATGATACAACTTGTCCAAAATACCATATGTGACTTTATAAATATTAACGCTACTACTATTGTACGTTATAAAATGTCACTGGTTCTTGTAGTAAAAAATAAACTACTGTAATTGTTTTATTTGTTGTATTCGACGTTAAATAAGATAACTATAAGCAGCCACTGCTGTTAATTGTACATTGAACATTCTGTTGTTGTCAATACAATTCATCTATATATATATACATAAGCCCTAATGAGCTCGCCCCTCCAATGGTAATTAGTGCGGGAAATTTGATTTAAATATATGGCGCCAACAACTATATTAATCCACAAATTTAAGCAGCAAAACTAGGATTCATCCAAAAAATGATTTACAATGTTCTCTGGTCAAATTAACAGATATTTTACCAAAAGCAATTCTCGAAGTAAAATAAGAAAATCAATCCTAAAACTCTGTGAGACAAATGAGATGATATGCGGAAAAAATTGAAATAAATTTAAATAATTCCTCATATTTGTAATATAGTTGTTCCAGCACTATTAATTATTATAACTTTCATTCTAGAAAAGAGAAGAGATATAAAACCTATCAAAAATTCTTGTGGAACATACCAAATTCAAAAATTAACATCTACAGTGTTGAATTTCATTTATAACGTAGCGATTTAAAACTTCCCACCGATGACTAATCATCAAAAATACATTTTATATACGAAAATACATCACTACAGTATATAGTTCATTACGCAAAAATTTTAGCTTTAACCATGACTGCGTAATCGATATTACATAAAATAAAAACGACTGGCAGAACATGCCAGGCATTTTATTGAATGTAGAAAGTGTAAAAATTATTCTCCCATGGAAAAAATATCCTCGGTATTGTTAAATCGTATGACGAGAACTTGTATATGTTCGGAAACAGTAAAATATTTTCTATATACTTTTTTTTCCGTTATGTGTATAAAAATATATAAATTGTTATATTGTTAATTGCGTGAAACAGTTACACTTCGTTAATAATTAACGCGCTTTAATTACTAGACGAAAGACTGCCTCGCTTTTCTTATGCCGGATTTCACCTTAGAATAAAATGTTTCTTCTATAGAAGTTTAAAAATTAATTTGGAGAGGAATAACATGTTCACATATGCACACCTTTCGTTAAAACTTATTTCTTACTTTGTTTTAAGAACAAGTACAAACAATCTCACAAGGGACGATTACAAACCTGGAAATTTAAAAAATTATGAAATTTTGGGAACGTGCAGATCGCATATACAGAGGTGGACGGTCAAAAAAATAGGTACAAAATAAATGGTAATAGTATTGATATTATACCGCTACTGATTGTTTACTACTTATGACATCTGGTGGTGGATGGTCGTAATTAGTTTTGAAAACATCTGGTATTAATGCAGATACCATTTGACTACTTGCTGTAATTCCCCGGCATTACTGGGATTTTTAAGTCGAATGAATGCGGTCATAAAAACAGGTAGATCCAGTAAATCTATTAAAAGAAGTTTCCTAAAGTAAAGTTAATTAAAAAATTCTAAAGGTAAGATGAATTTGTTACTAGAATACGTATAAATATTGTAGTAATTATTTATTTTATTTATTATTATGTAGAATCCTTAAAACTTGTGCTATTGCGAAAGGATATACATTTATTGTATTGGTTTTATTAGATTAGATTGTTTGTTGCCAAAAAGATATAGCTTATCAAAAGAAGCAACATTCCACACACACCACCAACGGTAACCATATTTTTCCAGATATCGGTTGGTTGTGTAGTAGGTCTGTACTATTGAAAATGGTCCCCATAAATATTATAAATGTAATTCGTTGGAAATTGTGAATAATATTAACGGAACACCTACAAACTAAATCGAATTGCAAGGGATAATAAATATTCTTCCTGGTGCTTAAAGAGAAACATCGTTTTAACTGGAAATTAATGCAGCCCTATAATTTATTGCAACCACACGCATTGTGGTCTTTATGTAGAATTTGTGGATGAGGTATATATACCCACGCGGAAAAAAAGATTACAAACAATAGAAGCTGAAGAACAAGAGTGTATACTAGAAGAACGAGGTATTGTAACTTGTAGAATACAAAAAACCAATGCTGTTGACGTATTGGAAATGTGGGAAGAAAAGACGTCTTGCGTTGAATACTGTCCAGTAAAAGATTCGCAAAACTTCATCTATGTAGCATTTGTTTAGGTAAAAGGTGAAGTCATATTGTGATAGAGCAACGATTTTTTCGTACTTGTATTGTTCTATGGTATTATTACATTTTTCCACAGAGTTAGACAGACATCCTACGAAATCAGTATGAAGAAGCCTCTAAAGGCATTTAAAGTTTATTTATTGCTAAATAAATATATATATTCAAAGTGTACATATTAATTAATAAAAATGCAGTGAAGAAAATTCCTATCCGAGGAGGAAAAACTAAAAATAAATTATAATCAACAATTTTATAAATTTGGCCAATTTCTACGGCAAAAATCTCTCTAAGAGGAGTGACCAAAAACTAACTTTAAGGCAGCGTACATCGATATTTCAGTTAGCATCTTCTGATAATGTAACTACGCAACAATTTAAATTTATTAGTAACAAACAAAAGTGCGTAACCATTTTTATCCATTTCGGTTTCAAAATCACCCTTAAAAGAGACACATGAACAGGCAACATTGAAATTTGCGCAAGATCATATGAGATGGGATAATGACTGGAACAACGTCATATTTTCTGGCGAGAAGAAATTTAACTTGGACGGACCTGAAGATTTCAAATATTATTGGGAGGATTTCCGCAAGAACGCTGAGGTTACGATGTGCCAAAAATTTTGACGACAGTAGTGTAACAGTTTGGGCGGTTCTTACCCGTAACAGTGAAACCCCAATAGAATAAATTCTAATTCTTATATATAGAACTTCTCGAAATGGTTTTGATAGAGTTTGGTATATTAATATAATACCATAATGAAACCATAATTCCAGTGGTTTCATTAAAAGGAAATTAATTTAGTCGAATGGTCTGTTCGCTTGCCCGATCTAAACCTGATCGAAAATGTTTGGGGAATATTAGAAAGAGAGGTGTATGCCAATAATATACAATACGATAGCGTCAAAGATCTAAAATCTGCGATAACGAGGTATTGGGATGATATTCCTATTTCAACATTGATCAAGTTAATAGGCAGTATGAAGACCCGGATGTTTGAAGTTATTTTGAATAAATGATCTAACACTCGCTACCAAGTGTAGAAAAAAATATCCTTTATGTATTTATTTCATTTATTAATTTTTATTTACCTGTATAACCTTTTAATGTTCTTTTCTCTTACATGTGTGTTTCTTAGTTGTCCAGCCATAACTTCGATGCATGCGGGAGATATTAAAAAAATAATAAATATTTTGTTCTAAAGTTCACATGGCACTATAGAAATTTCGCTGAGTGTATAATGTATTTGCAAATGGTATTGATTCTGGTGATCAATTATGTACATGTACTACCGTATAGTTATGATATTTTATTTACATGAATGCATTAACTTTATCAAATCTCTTGTTTATAATCAGTTTTCGGCGTTAAAATATGACGATGTATGCTCATAATGCATGGTATAAAAGTGAAAATATTGACCAAAGACCGAATGAATTTGAATATCCAGTAATTTTCCTGTTGTTCCCTATGTGGTAGCCATGCTATTATATGAAATGTATGGTGTAACAAATTCCCCTGTTTTCAACATTTCTTTGAGGAATTCCATCACCATACAGAATAATGTTTAAATATAATAGATTTTATATTAATAGGTGTTATAACATATATAGAATGATGCTGACATAATATTGTTAACTGTAATGCAAAATATTTTATAAACCTTTAAAAGTAATTACAACATTGCAACAACAGATCTGTCATACAATCAGCCAAGCCCTATTACTTATTATTATTAGTTCCAAACATGTATTTGCATATTACTTATTATAATCTATTAATATTGAAATCAAAGCTCTGAGAAGAACTAATTTATACCGCAAAATAGCTAAAGTAATATAATAATTATAAACAAAACTGCCAAAACGTAAACGTGATATAAACAACATTAAGAATGTCAAAATCTTTGACAATTTATAGCAAAAAGGGAATGTTGTACAGTGTAATTTCGCCTTGCTTTCAACTAATAAGAAATAACTGTTACTTGGGTCTGTTCAGAAATTTGTCTCTCTCTTTTTGGAATTCATTATAGTACATGTGACGTACATGTTCCCAAGGTTCCATTTTTTGAATTACCAGGGTCGAAATCGAATTTACCATTAAAATTTCCAAAATAATCTACTTGCATCTACTTAATTAGGAATCAGACCACATATCCACACATATTCTATAACATAGAGATTGTCGATGCCACAGAGCATTCCGTCCGTGAAAATAAACAGTTACCGCAGTTAGAATCGGAATTATAACATTTATATACGCGTAAAACGGTTTAATTAAGCTATTGTTAGCGAAGTTATTTCTCCGTCTACTTTGTTCAGACTTTCAATGACCTACAAATGTTTTCGAATCGCTATTTTCCATTTTATCAATAAGAAAAATGTTTATCAGCAACGTTACTCTATTTATTTATTTTATTTACTAACGTGTCCCATGCTACATGACACATGCGTGCTTTACACATGCTACCGTTGATAAAACAGCTGATATGCACGTTTTAAATATGGTAACTCTTTGTTTAGATACGAACTGTACCTTGTATACGTACACGACTTTCTACGACATTGTTTTAGTGTGGTTACTTGCTTGTAAAATGCGACTCTAAAAATAAACCTCATCGTCACGTTGGCTTTTATACTATATGCATACGTAAGGTATTAATAAAAGCAAGTTCCCAAGTGCGTATTACCTCTTTTCTTTATACAAAGTGGGCGGGTTTCTCTTCGTTCGTATAAGTAAACCTACCCTTTTCAGTTGCGTATTCATAATATTGTGTAACTCGTTCCGAATGATGGAGAACTTCATGAGGGTGTCCGAGCTGAAGATCGAACTGCCGAACGCCAATCCAGGATAATCGGCACATCTTCTACCCCTTTTGCGGATCTCCCTTTCGGCGATAACCTCGGTCCTTTCGGATGTGCAACGTAGACGGGACAATTCTTCGATCTCTGGATCTTCGCTTTCCTGGTCGCTCTGACTGGAACCTTCGGCCGCCGGTCTGAAGACCAACGACATATCTTTACCTTCTTCGACGGACGGTATGTACAATGTACAGTCGTTTTCTTCGCGTTCGACGGTACATTTCTTTCTTGTTTCGGTACTACTAGGACTGCTAATATCATCGGTATCATCACAATTCGTTAGATCTATGATATCACTGGTTTCTTCTTTAATAATCGGATCATGATCTTTACTTTTATTATTAATAACAACTGCACTACTTGCTGTATTATTGTTAACGTTACTATTCTTATTTTTATTCTTATTATTATTATTGTTAACACTCGAGGCACTCTGGATCACAGACGACGTTATTATTGGAATCGGTGGAGTGACAGCAGTCGATTTCGACGTTTCTAGGTTAGGTGCTGCCGCTGCTGTTGCGATTCGTTGTTGTTGCAATAAACTCGGCGTAATTTCGTTGTTCGTCGAAATAGTCGGCTCCAGGGCACTACGCCTCCGAGTGCCATGGTTACGAGGATGATGTTGATGCCCTCTCTTCCTTGTATTGCCCGAGCCGACCCGTTGGGACATATTATTTACAAGCGATCGTCGCAACGCGATCTCATAACTTCCGCCATCTTTCTTCGGACTGGCGCTGTTCCCACGTGGACGTCCACTGCACTACTGACATCGGACTAAATGTGCGCTCACCGAACGCTCATGCGCCCGGAATGTTTTACCCACCTTTCGTCGGGTAGGCAACCAATTTCGCGCGGTTGTAATTCTTGCGTTTTCGGAGCGAATCTCGGACGAAATTCATTATTTTACTCGAGTATTTCGAGGCGGCATACTTGTAAAAATACGGAGATTTAATTAGATCGCTGGAATGATGTAGAGGTTAGCGATTTTCGGAACGCGATTCGCCATTTTGAGCGCCTGTCAAAGTTATTTTTAAACGCGCGCTTGTTTGGTTCATATCGTTCGGCTGCATGGACCGAAATAGAATGTCAGACAAAAAGGAGGAATCTTAAAATATAACGATTACTATGCGAGACTAATTTGTCTCTAAATACTTGTTAATAATGCCATTTATAGAGGGTTCAGAAACCTAAATGGTTCACAAATGTCAAGAAAAAAAGGATTCTTACAAGAGGATGTAACGTCCTTCGTTTGACATTGATCGTTTTGAAATTTGCACTTAAATAGGCTTTTATTAGTGATATATTTATTTTTCAATACAAAATTTTAAATTGTTGAAAGCGGTATTAACTTTAGGGTGTTTCTATTATTAAGATTGGTGAGCTTAACAGAACCGCCAACATTATAAGATTAATAATCGGACCATATTCAAAATTCTAAACGCCTTATAAATATCAACCAAGAAAATGAGTTCCTTAAACAAACTGAAATGTCTCCTGTTTGAGACTGACTGCAATATTTAAATAATTTAATTGAAATCAAAGCGAGAGCATTTCGTATTGATTAATTTAAATATTTAATATAAGGAGAGACAAAATTCTGCAGACTCCCAGGGCAAATTACAACCTACAAATTTGTGAAATCAATTTTACGCGGTAAACTTAAATTTGAAGATCTGAAATACAAAATCTGTACCGAATAAAATTGTATATAAGTGGTTCTGCATCTGTAATTGAAAGTAGCAGCTAGTGAATTGTGATTTTAGTACAACTAAAGTTCTCTGTATTTGCATATTACTTACATAATCTATTAATTTTCGAATCAAACTTTTGAGGAAGAACTAATTTATATGCAAAATATGCGCAAAATATGTAAAGTAATATAATAACAATGAACAAAACTTGCAAAATGCAAACGTGATATAAACAATGTTAAAGATGTTAAAATCTTTGACAACTTATAGCAAAAAGAGAATGTTGTACGGTGTGATTTCACTAATAAGAAATAACTGTTACTTGGGTCTGATTAGAAATTTGTCTCTCTCTTTTTGGAATACATTATGGGAGGTAATAACATAATCTTCAATTTAAAAGATAATTTACTAAGAACAATATTATTATAAACTAAATTAAATTTAACGTAATTTTACGGCGTTAGGTTGGTGTCAAAAAGGGAGTGAATTTTAGCGATTTTCCTATAAATATGATTGGTGAACTTCCTGGAGGTGCCAACATTACAAAGGTCGGTAAAAGAACCACCGCCAATTGTATCATATTTAAAATTCTTAACGATTTAAAATATCTTCCGTTTGATACTAGCCGAAAAATTGAAATAATTTAATTGAAATCGAGGGTTTCAAGCTTCCTATTAATTCATTTAAATTATGAATATTCAAATATCTTAATATATTAAAAGAAAGATATTTTTTTTATGATAAACAGAGTTGAAAAACATTGTTATTGAAAATTTAAACTAATTTAGTGGAATTTTACTTTCTTAAGTTAATAAAAATGGTGTTAGGTTTAGGGTGGTTCTATTTTTGACATTTATAGACCAAATGGCGGTCACTAACAGTATAAAAACGGAAATTATGATTTATTTATTTTAAAACAAACCCAATAAAGAGAAGAGAAAGAAATGATTTATAATAAACAGTAAAGAAAGTATTAAATGTTCTACATTTGAGATAGATGAATTCATTTATCAAGGAAACTAAATTTTGTGAAATTTTAAAACATTAATTTAAAGAATGTCTAAGGAAATTTTTAGTATTTTGGTGACCTTGAAGCTATTTCACTTCAAGGATTGCCACTAAAATAACCATTTGGGTATTTTCACTGTGTACATGTTGAGCAAAATAATAGCAATCATAACGACTATTGACATATGAGCATATGGCAGAATAAGATAATAGTAATCTGCAACTAACTTCACATTAAATTGCCTTCTATCCAATTTAACATTTTAGAACGTAACCAAGATTTTCCACTACCATTAATTATAATTTATAATCTTACGGCCTAATATTACCAAATAAAGCAATAACCCATTTAATAAACGTATGACGTGCAATAACTCTTAAACATAAATTTGAAATGTATCACCCCGCGTGGCTGCAATTGGGAACAAATATGTTAATCTGTCCTTTCTTTTCTTAGATATTCTATGCTTGATAAAAATGCTATTTCTATTTTTAAGAAGAGCAATGAACCTAACAGCTGTTGCCAATATTGTAAAAACTAAAAGAACTATTGTCAGTTGTACCATCTTCGAAATTCTAAATAACTTATAAACATTAAAAAAGGGTATGAATTGTTCTTTTTATTATATGGATTGCAAAATTTGAATAGTTTTTCATTAAAATTAAGTTTTAGTTTATCCTTTGTTAATTTCACTATTAAAAGGTTTAATATTTAACTGTGAAGGTAAACAATTACAATAAACATATCTTGGAATGAAAAAACAACTGGTTTAGAACATTACTATCGTAAAAGAATTTAATCGATATTTGTATTTTTAGTATTTGACAGTTTTTCTATTTTCAAAAAGTTTAGTGAGCTTAACAGCTGTCGCCAATATTATGAAAAAATAAAAAAATTATTGCCAATTGAACTACATTCAAAATTCTAGGTCCGAAATGTCTTATATTGTTAGATTTATATAGTTTTTCACATAAATTAAGTGTTAAATAGCTTATTCCTGGTTAATTCCACTATTTAGAATTCGAATATTCAATTATAAAAATAAGAAATCACAACAAGCATTATTAACAACATTATTACCGTACGGAATGTTTTCGACACATCACGATATTAATTTGGTTAAGAACTGCAGAGTTTTTCTCTAATTTTAAACTAAATTTAACATCGGTCACTAACGAACGTTATAAAGAGCAAAAAAAAACATTGTTATTTAATTGTATAATTTTCAGAATGATTTATTTTATGTAACGTTGCCAACATTACAATTACAAAGTAACAAAGTTGTCAATGCTAAATACGAAAAAAAAGATAAATAGTTGGGAACAATCCAGGTGAAATTAACAACTTTTGAAGTGATAATTAAGCATAAAAGATCATAAATGTTGACTCTAGAAAGAATTTGTCTAATTTAAATTCCTATTAAATTAAATGTTATAAAATCTTATTTCTAAATTAAATTTTAACGATTGTTAAGTAAGTTATTTCAAAGAATTCGGGCTTTACATATAAAATAGAACAAACAATTTGGGCACAGAGCAGGTGTATGTGTGTAAAATTCGGCAATAATAGAATCACCAGGTCAAATATTTATAGACGATTTAATAAAGGAATTTGATTGAAGCTCTATCGATAATTCAGTTTGTTTTTTTATAATTTAGTTGAAATTTGACGATATCTTCTCCATCTAAAAGAAGTAGACGTACAAATAAACACGTGAAACATAATACTGTCTCTTAGAATATTAACACCTCACCTAATTTGATTTATGCTATTGTAAAGTAATAATAAAGCTACTGAATCCGGTGTTTTATTTCCAAGCAATAACGTTTTAAAATTCTCGCGAAAATCTCCACTAGAATAACACGCAATTACGTCACATTCGACGGCCATTTGCTAGAAGGCTCTGAATCCATATTTGGCAGCTACATCTGGCTCTAGGTTATTAATAGTCCTTTGCAACGATACACTACGCACACTAGCGCGTCTAGGACTCCCTCTAGCGCGATTTAGAGCGACTAGAACGTGATAAATTTCGCATCCAGGTTGTATTTTGCATCGTTACGGGATGAGGATCGAGCCGAAGCGAGGCTAAAGCCGTACGCGATCCAATTCATAGCGAGTGCAATGTCATAAGCGCGATTGGATTGTCGATGATGTCAGAATTTCGTCTTTTCGCGTTTTGCGAGAATATCTTGACCTCTTTCTTGGTTCTTGCTCTCGCACCCACGCCAAAATTGACGTGCGGTTTCTGGAAATTTATTTTAGCACGTAGGAGCATTTCCGGAGAGACTTGGGAAGTGAAATGTTTGGAATGGTAATTTTAGTAATGGGAAATGTAAATGTTTTCTTTCTCTATTCTGATTTGTAACATTTTTTTGGACGTCATTTTGCTCCGGATCCAAAAATAAATCTTTTCTTTAACTCGGATTAGTAACTTTTAATTTTAATAAGTCTTTCGCTAGTTTTTTATTTGAAATATCTTCATCAAAATTCGTATATAATACCGAAGCAAGTACTTACGTTTTGGAGAGCCTTTTCTTTCTCCTCCAGCTTGGCATTGACCTGCATTAACTGTTCTTGGGTCTGATCGAGATCATTCTCAATGGTTTGGATCTTCTTCTGGAGCGCACGAGCCTCTTCTTCGGCCTAACGTTTGGGTAGAAACATCAAGACGTCAGTAAACGAAACAAATTCGAGTTTTTCTCTGGATATTTTTACCTTTTCTGCGCGAAGATTGGAGTCTTTGGCCAACTGTTCGTTATGTTTGGCACGGTCCAACGCGTTGTCTTTCTCAAGCTTCATCGCTTGCATTTTCTTCTTGATCGCGTCCATGGTGGAGGTTGTTGAGTGTCTGTCTTACCGGGTGTAAAAGAAAAGAATCTGTAACAAAAGTTGTGGGATAGTTAGTTGATTATTAATTGATTTCTAGGAGTTACACGTGAAGTTAAATATGTTAAATATTATTGGAGTGTCTTTTGGTTTTTTGAATCGGCCGATACTTGCTGAAAATCCATATTGAACATGGGCGAAGAAGTAAAACACAATAAATTTTATTCAACTTGTACGAACGCTATTAAGAGTGAAACTCCAGAACGTTAAAATCGAACTGAATTTGACAAAATTTAAATATATACTTTTAGATGCTTTCAGTTTTAGTTCCACTTTCATTATTCACGATATTTCTATATTGAAAGCAATATTGCAAGTTCAAAATCATGTTTCAACATTTTCAATATTCTATTCGTTGATTCTTTGGTTAAATTATTTAGGCCACACAAAAATGTCATATGGATATCATAATATACAGGGTAACGTTCCTTCTTCATCTAGTGACTTTAAATTTCCCACCAACACCTTTGTTACAATTAGAAATATTCCCATGGGGTTTTAAATCTTGCAAAGAAAAGAAGAAATAAGTGGTTTAATTTCTAGGACGTCCATGTTGGCCATGTTTTTGATTCTAATTCATTTGATAAGTCGGAAATGCTTCCGAAATAACTTGAACCAGTTTTGAAGAACTTAGACGTTTTTGCGTCTCCTAATTACATTTCTTAAGGTATACCGCTATAATTGTAACAAATTGCAATTTTTCGAATTTGGTCTTTTTTTTTTAATCCTACGTCCTTTGTACCTTGCGGTGTCGGACTATTTATTTCTTATTTTTATCTTCCACAGGTTCCTATTCTGAGCCAGTTGTTTGGCTTCAATCCATCCCATACTTCTGTTTTCCAATGTTCTATACACCTGCTCCTTCCAGGTGTTTCGGGGTCTACCTATTCTGTTTTTGCCGTCTGTTTTGGCTTCAAATATCCTCTTTGTGATTCGATCTTCTTCCATTCTGTGTAATGTCCAAGCCATCCCAGTTGTCTCTCTGCTATGACCACTTCTACTGGTTTGATACCCAGACTATTAGTGATTGTCGTGTTTCTGGTTCTGCCTCTTCTAGTTACTCCTTCTATTCTTCTTAGGAATCTCATTTCCACGGCCGTAACTCTGCTTTTGATTCTATTCGTGGTTATCCATGACTCACTACCATATGTTAATGTTGGTCTGATTACTCTTTTATACACCTCTGTCTTTATTTCTTTTGGTATTTCTTTTTTATCCAGAAACGAATTTCTCAATATGTTATATATTTTTGCGGATTTCCCAATCCTCTCATTTACCTCTTTCTCTATTCTCCCATTGTCTTCAATGATTGTTCCTAAGTAGTTGTAACTTTTAACTTGTTCCAATGCTTTTTCCCCGATTTTGATGCTATGTTTTCTTTCTTCTGCTGCTATTATCATTGTGTTTGTTTTTCTCGTGTTTATCTCCATGTTTATCTTTGTTAGTTCTTCTTGGTCTTTTTGAATTGGAAAAATCTGATGATGAGGCCATTTTTTGGAGCACAACTAATTTTAAGATACACAAAAATCGTCTTGACCTTTAGTATGTATCCTTGTTTCAAAGCCACCTCCAATTTAAAGCTTATTTTGTAACGAAACATAAGTGGGTTTATATATTAAAATAATACTTTCTTGCAAGGATTTGTTACGTATTATTTTCTTTAGTTCTAGAAGTAACTAAGTACACTGCATGTGAAGAACGTGCTTTTCTAGTTTGCGATGTTGCTAACGTAATTCCTTTACTCAAACCAATAGTATTTGGAAAGTACATGCAATTTGAATGCATAATTATAGACAAAATACACATCACTGTTGCCGGTACATCAATATATCGACATTACACAAACCTCCCAATTATATTCATCGTAACGTCCTCCTTATAAGGATCAAAAGCTTTGGCTTTAGTTCTTCTTTTGTTCATCTTATATCTTCATACCTATCTGACGAATATGGGCTAGATTTTCGTAACGATGTATTTGCAAGTCCAACTGCATTGAAAACTTTGCATACTTCAAGGGCTTCAAGCAAGATATCTTTAAATAACCTGAACCACTTTTGAACAACTTTTTTCCCCACACTCTGGCTTTGCGACAACTAATCTGGACGTTTCTGTATGTCCTAACTATATTTCTTAAGGTATACATGATAGTTGTAATAAATTAGCAATTTTTCGACTGAATTGGAAAAGTCTGATCATGAGTGGACAAATTTTTTCATAATTTTCTCAGCTCATTTTTTGGGGCTTTTTCATGTTTCGCTATCGTATGTCATACTAATCTGTATTAAATATATTGGAAATATTTGTAAAATTGCGTTTTACTTTTTCGTCCAACTGGTAGATTGCAAAAACTCTCCAGATAAATCCAGCCAAATTAATTAAACACCAAACGGTCACACCTTCTACTTTCAAAGTTTTGACCAAATAAAGCGACAATCATGTTAAATACGAAGCATTCAATTTTGCACACCGTACAACGAGTAACCACATTTATTTATCGTTAACCTTAATATCTACCGTCACCGCGAGTATACATTGCAAGCGGGACGTATGATTTATCGATCGAAAAACAGCAGCACCGGATTCACCTCGTTTTATTTGGGACATCGCTGAAAAGCAACACCCGGCGAACTTAAACATGTTCAAGCTCCAATTACATAGATATAAGGTCATTTAGAATTTTACCAACGCGCGGCACGTCTTCGAAAATATATCCTAGGTACCGATTCGAGTACGGAAAAGACCATTACGAATGCGTTTGTAGATTTTTACGAAGCCGAAACTAGGCCAAATGGTCCTCGATAAACGAAATGCCCGCACAACGATGCATCGCGCACCTTTTGCTGATTCATACGTCTTCGAAGTGTACCGATTCCGACCTATACTTTCTGCTTGTAATATGCAAGAACCTGTCTGTGTATTAGCGTTCCGAAAGAATGTTAATACCGATCTTACTGAGTCAGTTCACTCGCGCAATGGGAATGGGAGACCATACGTGAAACGCTTTAAACCGCGTGTTTTTCTTTGTTCGCGTACGCGTGTATCGGTTCCAGAATATGCGTTTCGTAAATAAAAGGGCAATCGGAATGTCAAAACGTGTATTTCTGATGGTAATAAAGTAAAGATAACATGTAGAAGGTGTATCGTCGACGAGGAATGTTTGAAATACCGAAACAGTTTGTCAGAATGATTTTAGAAGGGGTTCATATCTTTTATTTGGCGGAGATGATTTCAAAATTGAAATTGGTAAGGTATCAAATTGATTATTGGAGTTTAAAAATATCTTTGACAAGTTTCTGGACAGCTTTTAACATCAAGTATAGATTTTGGACAACGATTAATTGCAACGATGTCTAAAGAAATTTTAGAAGTTTTAATATTTCAATAATTAGCATCAAGATTCATTACCTTCACAGCCAATTAGATCGTTATCTAGAAAACTTAGGTGATGTTAGTCAGGAACAAGGGGAAAGATTTCACAACGACATCAGCATTATGGAAGAAAGGTACGAAGGCCGATTATTGCTGGAATCTTTAGTGAGACTGTTCCAGTAAACTTCACGCAAGAAAATCTTATACAAGGAAATTGAAAAATCTCATAACGTGATTCGGTGTGAATACGATTGAATTATTCCGAACAGCAGCAAATAAAGTTAAAATAGCATGCATGGTAGCCGACATCCGAAATGAACAAGAACTATTGAAAGAAGAAGAAGATAAATGTTGAAAAATAGTGGGTCTAAATTAAAGCCTTGCGGTATCCCCGATGTAATCTGAAATGACTTTGAAGAATATCCATTATTGAAAATCTAGTCCCTACTGGTCAGATAGGTATGAAGATATAGGATGAACAAGAGAAGAACTAAAGCAAAAGCTTTTGATCTTTGTAAGGAGGATGTTAAGATGAATATAATTATTATATATATTATTAAATATGTATGTATTTTCCAAATACAATTGATTAGGGTAAATAAATACATTAGCAACATCACAAATTAGAAAAGCATGTTCTTCACACTGTCACACATGTAGAATTAATGTCAGGCATACGAACCCCTTCCTGTGTTAGTTGGTACACCTTAGAAAATCTTAATAAATAATAAATCCTTCTAAAAAACTATTACTTTCAACATATGAACCCATTTATGTTTTGTCATAAAATAAGCTTGAAATTGGAGGTGTCTTTAAAACAAGAACACCTAGTAAGTTTCAGAAAGCATTTCGTGTATTTTAAAAATAGTTGTGCTCCAAAAAAATGGATTGAGGAAAGATTCTCGTCCGCTGAGAGATCTTCAGATTCTTCCAATTCAGGAAGATCAAAGTCGGAAAAATGTAAATTTATTACAATTATCGCGGTATACCTTAAGAAATATAATTAGGACGCACAAAAACGTCCAGATTAGCTGCCACAAAGCCAGGGAGTGGGAGAAAGTGGTTCAAAACTGGTTCACGTTATTTTGGATGCATCTCTGATCAATTACATGAATTAGACTCAAAAATAAGACCTCCCAAAAATTAAACTACTTATTGCCGTTTTTGTTTGCAAGATTTAATACCCCGTGGCAACATTTCTAAGTATAGCAAAGGTGTTGGTGGAAAATTTGAAGTCACTAAATGAAGAAGAACTTGTTTTGATCACGCAAAATTTGGAAACGTTACGATATCCCTATAACCTTTTGGCGTGGCCTAAATTATTTACCCAAAGGAGCATCGAATAGAATATTGAAATTGTCAAAATATGTTTGTAAACTTGCAATATTGCTTTCTGTACAGAAATATAGTGAGTAATGAAACTAAGGCTGTGTTTCAGGTTTATTTTAGAAAGAATTGGTATTTAAATTTTGATAATTTTCTTGCGAAATATTCCTTATTCGTTGAATCCAAGTTACTTCTTCTTCACATAAAATACACAGATATTTACACTTTACAACCAAACCCAGACCACATAAAATATCTTACTATTAAAGTACCCAATCACGGAGAAAAATTACCTAACACCATGGCGCCAAAATCCATTATCTCCAATGGTAAATTCAATCATTAAAGAGATATATGGAAGTAATTACGGAAACAGAAACTTTGTCCGGCTCATCTTAACATATCATGTCTATAGACTCATGCACGTTTATTTCATAACAACCAGACACATTAGAACTACAGCGTGGGTTTCGTTAGAAGTTCATCTAGACGTCGTTCGAGTTCAATTTTAACATTCTTCAGTTTCAATCTCAATAGCGTTCGTACAAGTTTAATAAAATTTATTGGTACTATTCGATAGAGGAAATGTATTCAACGAATCGACATTCCAAGAATATTTTTCGAAGACATCAACAATAAACATCGAATTAGTCCACAGTTTGTTTGTTATTGAATTAGTTTTTTTTTAATGTAAGTAGTCGTACCGGCGTTTAAAAGTTACTCAAGCATATTTGCAACTATACACTTCCGGTACTAGTGAAATGGTGACATGTTTGTTTTGAAAGTGTAATATACGTATGTACAGCAAAGTTTGTTGTAATTGCGATAGAGTACCTTTGATAAATACGTACGTTTGCGGTTGCATGATTGATTATGATAAACAAATTATTGGGTAAAGTTAACGTTAATTTTCGAAACATCATCAATACTCTTTTGGTGTCGTTTGAATATTTAGTATTTTTCCTTTGAAAATAATTAAAGTTTGAAAAATTTTGCACGACAGTATAGTGTATATATAGGGTGTCTCAGATCGTAGGTTCAATATTGAAACATCGAATCTATAAGAACTAGGAGAATATATAATTTAGGATATCAATTTTTTGTATCAATTAATTAATTGAGATTGTCAATTTCATCGTATACGTTTCTCTTTAATTCAGAAAAGTAATCCTTGATATCACGTATTTGTCATCGCATTTAAGCCATTCAACTTCACTATCTGGAGGCTAGGTGGTGTCACCACTATTACTTGCCTATTTAAAATTAGACGTTTGTCCAATACACTATTTTAAGTATAGGTTGACACGCGGTTGTGAGATTAGGTTTTGACGTTTTGACAAATAATTACACGCTACCAAGATATTTTGAAGAAGCAATTTCATGACTTGCTCGAGGGTAAATTTATATGATCATGTAGTATATGCGTTCAAATAAATCTTGCCACAAAGTAGTCTTCGAAATTATAATTATGTTTTAGCTTGTTACTGAAACTCTTAATACGAATTTTGTATGGTATAAACTATTTGAATGACAACCAATATCAACAATATAAAACGAACATTTTTAACTCAATGAAATATGGTTATTTACAACACAGAAGTAAAAATAGAATTTAACCAAGAATGATTTGTGTTGCATACTAGGAACTATTTTAAATCAATTTTAAGCTACAGCACAATGTTAACAAGTTCCTCTTAACTGGGTATTTGAACAATTACGCTGTGAAATTGGTAACTAATACAACTGAAAATAGTACAAGTTACTACAAAAGTTTTTATTGGAATGGACTAGTGGTAAAACTTATTTGAACACTTTGTATTGTCATTGTCGTAGTATAATTAAGCAGTTATGTTGCTGAATCGTCTAAGTTCAATTCTGTAATAAAGTATTTTTAAAAAGTAGACTTTGAAATATAAAAAAAAACATATTTAAACACGCATGTACTCATATGTACATCTCAATACATATTACATTTTCATTTCACAGAAAGCGGACTTATCTTCTTACAGTTAGAAACTTAAAACTAATGGAAGGTTTCTTAGAAAGTTATTGTTATCTCTAACATACATAATTCCTTTAAAAATTTAGTTTTATTTCTCAAAACGTTAAGATAATTCCCCGCCCCTCCCTCCTCCGCCCCCCAGAAATATACATGCTCATACACTGTGTATCCTACAACAAATAACAAGCTGGTACTGCTATCTTTTAATAGTATAGTAGGATATGGAAATATACATTATTTCTCGTAAATATTAGAGCACTGGAAAAAATATTAAAACATCATTTGCTTGCCCTCGGGAAGGTGTAGAATAACAACCATTGCCGTAGACCAACATATTGTGTTATTCAATAAAGTGTGAATATTAATAGAAACTGCGAAAATCTTATATCGGTATCTATGCTCAAGCAAGGCACTTGAAAGGACGTATCTAGGGGGTTTCATTCATTGGGCTTTGGAATATAAGAATTGGACTGAAAAAGATCGAATATATTTTGAAGTTTCAGTTAATAAAAGGCGGATTATAGTCCGAACATTTAAAGCAAAAATAAATTTATGCCATCTATAAAACGTAGAGGAGGTTGTACGATGATGGGATGGAGATGTTTTTCTGCGAATTGAATGGGAAATTCCGTTGAAATTGAAGAGATTTTCCAATAACAATCTCGAACATTCCTCGAAGCTCTGTGAAAAGAATTATTGCGGCAAAAATAAGGGGAGGAAGATATAATTCGGCCATCGCAACCTCATAGAAAATCTGTGCGGATATTAATAGAAACTACAAACATCTTACATCAATATCCACAGTCAAACGATAACTAAATCTAGGGGGCTTAAAAGGACCCATTTAGAAAAAGGGTTTCGTTGGGATTTGGAAGAAGATTGAACAAATTTTGAAGTTTTTGTTAATAAGCAAAAAAACGTTATGGTATCTATAAAACGCAGAGAAGACGGTTCGGTGATGGTATGACGATGTTCCCCTGCGAATTGAATAGAAATTCCGCTAAAATTGAAGGAATCTTCTAGCAATAACCTCGAACATTTTTCGAAGTTGTGTGAAAAGAACTTTTGAGACAAAAATAAGGGGAGAAAGATATAATTTTGCTACCAGAATCTCATAAAAAATCTGTGTGGATATTTATAGAAACTGCAAAACTCTTATACCAAGAGGGCTTAAAATGGTACATCTACAAAAGAGATCAAGTAGGCTTTGGAATATAGGAATTGGGCCTAAAAAGACTAAGCAAATTTTGAATTTTTTTGTTAATAAAAGGGAGCTTGTAGTCCGAACATTTAAAGCAAAAAATGTTATGCAATCTGTAGAAATTCCACTAAAATTGAGGGAATCTTCCAGTAACAACTCCGAACACTTTTCGGAGCTCTGTGAAAAAAAAAATTGCAACAAAAATAAGGGTAGGAAGCTAAACAGATTTAATTTGGCCACTGCAATCTTGTAGAAAAGTTGTGGGATGAAGTTAGATCGAAGAGCACATCTGTAAACTCTAAGTTCAGCAAAGGATTTATGGAAATGTCTTTATTTAGAGTAGGTTAATGCTAACGCAGAAACTTTAAGTTAATTGGTAAAAAGAATGCCAAGGTGGATGTTTTGACGAAACCACTATTTAATTATATGGGTTTAATAATTTATGGAATTTAAAAATTTTTGAAATATGTGCTTTCTTTTGCCTTTAAAGTGTATTGTTTTCTATTTAATTACATCATGGTATAAATTTCTCACAAAATAAATCGCTTATAAATCGGTAAATCATCTTTGATAATTCAATTTCCTGAATATGTGAAATTTTTATTCGTTAAAAATTTCACAACAATCTAATAATTGAATTATCACTAAAACAATTACTCTAATAATTTCAGAAAATCTTTCTTTCCTTTGAAAGCACGTATTTTAATAACAGCGTTAGAAAATGGCAATCTTCACTGTAAAACGAAGAATTTGACCAGTAAGAAATATCCCAAGGTCACGCCGATTGCAGCACTTATTATGCGTTAACGTTATACTTGAAAATCGCCGTTGGAATTTCAAAGAAGAATGAAGCGGCACTATAATCTAAGCTATAATTATTTCTGCAAAATCAAAAACATGTTTTATGAGAGTTATATGGGAAAAGAATTTTAAAAATTCCAATAATATATATCTTTTTAATTTAAAAATAAAATTGATGGGGATTTTGTGCGAACAGGAACCTACATCCACCATATTAAGTCCTGTAGTTTCGGCTAAATTTAGTCCATAACCTAGAACCATGTTTATATTACACTCAGAAACTGCTCTCGCGTTCAACTGCTGCCATCTTTGATGCTTGCTGAGTAATGTTTTCACGAATCTTTGAAATTTAAGCCGATTTTTATTTGGAATTTGCTAGAACCGCGTATATTTTTAATTTTAAAAATTAAGTAATAGTACAAATTCAAAATTTAAGCGTTTCTTTAAACTAACTTACGTACGATCACATATACAACTTATAGAATTCGTTACGCTCGATCTGCACAAGTAAAAAAGGAAACAAACCATAGAAGAACAAGAACAATGAAGAAGGAAGAAAGAAAAAAAAAGCGAAAAAAAAAGAGGTTTGAAAACTTACCGAGAACGCGAGTGTTAAACACGGTCTCAGTGCGACTGAACACTAGGCTAGCTATCACCTTACGCTAAGCTCTCCATACCGGGCTAGGCCCCACCAAGATCAAGAGACCGTACCCCGCCAAGAATAGACCGACTAAATACAGAAACTGTGGCCGATGCGAGGCGATCCTCAAAATGTTATTTCGGCTTAAGGGATCGGTGGCTAGAAGGCGCCCCCGTTAAAATTTCGACGGCAAGCAAAGCGTCGATTGTATTGGCATGGATCGGGAACAGGTGGGACGTTTTTTCGATTGGCGAATTCCGAATCGCTCTAACGCGTACTAATGTTGAACGTTCAAATATTTACGTTAAATATCGAAAAAGGGAACGCGATCCTGGAATTCAGAGAATTTTAGTTGAGAAGTTGGAATAAGAAATACGAATTGTTTCAGAGAGATTTTAAGTATTCAACATTTAATATATAAAACATAGGCTGAAAAGTCCCGGGCCTAACAAAGTAACCACGGTTTTTTTGGTTCAAAATTAGCTTTATTCATCAACGTAATCTCCATCAAGAGCAACGCAATCATCCCAGCGCCGCTCTAACATTTCAATACCACTTTTTTATAACGATTTATCTTTTGCCTCAAAATAGGCCTCAGTTTCAGCGATAACCTCTTCATTCGTGCGAAATTTCTTACCGGCGAGCATTTTTTTGAGGTCTGCGAACAGCCAGTAGTCGCTGGGAGCCAAACCTGGCGAGTACGGTGGATGTGGGAGCAATTCGAAGTTCAATTCATGTAGTTTTGCCATTGTTTAGATTGACCTGTGACACGGTGCGTTGTCTTGATGAAACAATTTATTTTTCTTTGCCATATGCGGTCGTTTCTTTGCAACTTCGGCCTGCAAACGCTCCAATAACGCTATATAATATTTACTGTTGACGGTATTTCCTTTCTCAAGATAGTCGATGAATATTACACCACGCACATCCCAAAATACCGAGGCCCTAACCTTTCCAGCCGATTGTTGTGCTTTCGGGCGCTTTGGACGAGGTTCACCAGTTGCTGTCCACTCAGATGATGATCGTTTTGATTCCGGAGTGAAGTGATGGATCCATGTTTCATCCATTGTCACATATCGACGTAAAAATTCCGGTCGAAGAGTGGAATAAAATCACCCCCGAACAGTGCTAGAACTTGTGAGCAGTATGCCCCGACGAATTCGTGCGGTGATTAACGCCCAGGGAGGAGCTACCAAATATTAATATATTAATCTGTATATATCTGTATACACTCACAATGAAACATTTTCATCGATCAATTTTCTTTTATTTCTTATATATTCGTCGGAATAAAAAACAAAAAAGGGTGGCGAATACATATGGCCACAGCTGTATTATCTTAACAATGGGTAGCAATGTATAGCAGTGTGTCGTGTGTCATCTCAATTTAAAAACATTAGTTTTGGTGTTTATCAGAGAAATTCCTTTTTACAAAAACTATAATGCTGTATTTCCTACTTAAAAAAATCTGTCAATATCGAGTACCATACATTATATCTACCGTAAGTTAAAGAAAACAACTTTTGAAGATCGCTTTAAATCCACAGAACCCGATCAGCAGACGTAGTAGGGTTAATAACTTTCATCTGTAAATCGCTAATGTATGCAGATGATTCAAATATTTGACTATCGATTTTCAAAAAAAAAAACTTATCGCAAATTTCTCAATACTACTATAATAACAACGTGTAAAAATTTGTTTGCCAAATGACACAAAAAGTCGATATCTTGAAAGGTGAATCACTATCAATACTTTATATGGTATATATTTTATATGTGTACGTGCATATATTTATTTGGAATGACATTCGAAGTAATCGCTATTAATTGGTAATATTTGTCGATCGTCTAGTTAAATACTTGTTTTATTCTGATACGTAGAATAACGAATACATGTACTTAATACGAAAAAGAAAGGCAACATTTGGCTTGAAAGTTTACAGGTATCTGTAAGACCTGAAGAGAATCTCTCTTGAAGTACCAAACACTTCTTGAAACAAAGAATGTAAATCCGGGCTAAGTATTTTTAAACCAACAGGGTTATTTATAGCTGATGATCCTTCTGTATGCTATGGAAAGGCCAATTACATCTAGTTCCTTTAAAGTAGACCTGCAGAACTCAACATCATAAGTTTTATGATAATTTGTTTTATATTTTCAAGTCATAAAAACCCAAAAATCAGCGTTCTTTAATTTGAGAATTTTTGAGAATATACGAATACCTTTTTCTTAAAGGTAACATTGAACGAAAGGGGTACATTAATATAAAAGAAATGAAATTAGTATGAAACTTCTTGGATTTTTTTCTTAATTTAATTTAATTATTATTCTGGGAATAAAAGATAAAAGCACCTTCATACCTCAGGCTGCTTAAAAAATATCGTGTGAAAGAAGAAGTACCTTGAAATGGAAAGCATACCTAACGTATATAAATCAGCAATAAGGCCCGTAATGACATACGCTGATGAAACCAGACAGCTCCAAGGCACAGCAAATGATGCGAACAGTCGAAATCAAAATAGTAAGAAGCATTGCTTGAGAAACACTGCTTCACAGGATCAGGAGCGATGAGGTACGACCACAAAGCAAAATACAAGACGTAGGAAAATGGATAAGGAAACGAAAAAAATGCTAGAATAAACACGTCAGCGGAATGGGAAAAAAGTGCCAAAATAAGTAATCCTGTCGGAAAAAGAAATAGAGACAGGTCATCAAAACGCTGGGAAGAATGCTGGGCATCTACATCCGAACAGGCATAGGAAGAAAACAGGTGATAGCCTATTTACCACGTGCAGGAGGAAGAATATTATGAACTTGGCATTATTAATATATCATAATTAATGACTAGATAACAAGTTATAGGTTCGAATCTTACCGGAAACGATGTAAAATTTTTCATTAAAATTGGACGTTGAAAATTGTAAAAGAGAATCAAAATATACAAATTAAAAAACCAGTGGAAATTTCTTATTAATTTAAAATATTAGATAACTAAACGCCTAAGTGAAATTGTGAAGAACACTAGATTATTGAAATGCGAAGAACACGTGGGTAATAAAATATGGAAATCTAAACGATGTAAGTGAATTTTGAATAAACTATATAAATAATAACCCGAGTAGTATTTAGATAGGTATAAAACAAGAAGTGGAAAAAACAACATCTGAAGTCTTGAGTAAAAAGAAGAAAGGATTAAAAAATATGGTTAGATAAGATAGGAGGAGCAGTGAAAGAAAAACAAAAAAAATATATCTACAATATATTAATTATTAAATTTACATGTATTGTAGAGATGTTGCGAAATAAACACCAACTTAAAGCAAAAAAAGAAATAGAAAGTGCGAAATTCAAACGCCTTTCAAAGTCATCCTTTGGAATATTCTTCCCTGAACACAAAGTATTTATTGCTGGAGAGTTTCAGCAGCACGCCTTCATCTTCACCGCGAAGCTGGTGGCCAAGATTCTCGTAGAATGCATACCGAAGTTTCTCGTCATCTCACAACTGCGGTTCGCATTTTCAAAGGTACTTTTCAAAATGCGAACCGCAGTTGTTCGCCAAATGCCAGGGACAAAAAACCTTAGTGACACGACGGAACCCGACATCCGTTACAACTATATCAAACGGTCGTGAAAGTCTGAGATACTATTTCTGTCTGGAGAGTTATGGTAACTGTTGCTCTGATTGAGTCTTCCCAGGGAAATCTGTCTCATGTTTTTAAGGTTAGTGAATATTTTATAACTTTTACTCGATTTCTTTTATTAATCCCAAGGCATTTTGGTCATTTGCTGGTGGTCGGAGGACAACTTCAAGGATCCCTGGGCGCATGTTCCACAACGAGGAGCAACTAACTGAACCTGAGGCCATCGTTAATAGTTTTGCATGTCATTTTTCTAATGCATTTAGTGCCGGCACATTGGTTCCACAAACTGTAAACAGTAACTGTCCCTCTTTTGGTGTATCCTTTATTACAAAGGATGAGGTGCTGAACAGTGCTTCAAGGCTTTCTAATGATATGACATCGGGTGATGATAACATAGCTAGTTTTCTAGTTCGTGAATGTGCCTCTATCTTTGCGTATCCACTGTGTATACTAATTTGAAAAACTAGTAAAATAGTGCCAGTGTTTAAGGGAGGTGACCGGGCTAACATTGCGAATTGTAGACCTATAAACATTTTAGCTAACTTTGCAAAAGTATTTGAACATATTTTATATAATAATATTAATGTTAAACCATTTCTCTCAATCCATCAACATGGATTTATGTCGGGTAGATCCACAGTAATTAACTTGGCAAATATCATCCAGTACATATCCGGACTGTTGGACCAGCGAGGACAGGTCGCTGTCGTCTATACTGACTTTGCTAAAGCATTTAACCGTATTAATCACAAGTTACTTTGTGCTAAATTGGAAGCTATTGGCTTCTGCCCTGCGTTGGTGAAATTAATTTCATCTTACCTCTCTGGAAGGAGTGGTTACGTTTTTTATAATGGCTATTCGTCCACTCGCTTCAAAATACTATCTGGAGTTCCGCAGGGTTCTAATCTCGGACCACTCTTATTTAACATTTTTCTGAATGATTTGCTAGATAAATTGCGATGTGAGGCTTTAGCTTACGCTGATGATCTTAAAATCTACAATGTTATCGATTCGCTAGTTGATTGCGTTAAGTTGCAGACTTACCTTACCCTTATTAATGATTGGTGTACTCTGAATGGCATATCTCTAAATATTGGCAAATGTTTAGTGATCTCTTATACCAGACGCTCTAATCCAATCATTTTTAATTACTCTGTTGATTCTACATTTATTGCAAGAACTGAAAAAGTGAGGGATTTGGGAGTACTTTTTGACACGAAACTAAGCTTTTCTGATCACATATCTACTATATGTCTTTCTGCATCTAAATCTTTGGATTTTCTAATAAGAACTTGTCGCGCCTTTCGTGACATCTCAGTGGTAAGGACTCTGTACCATACTCTTGTTCCATCTAAATTGAAGTATGCCAACTTAATTTGGTATCCTTATTACACGTATCAGGTGATTTCAATTGTAGGTGTACAAAAGCGGTTCCTCAAATACCTTAGCTGTAAGGCTAGCGGTACTTACCCTGATCGTGGTTCAGATTATGTAACATTGCTGCAGCAACATAATTTTGATTCATTAGAAGATCGTCGCCATAAAAACAGCGCAAGATTTTTATTTAACCTGTTATCTAATGAAATAGATTCACCATCATTATTTAGCTTATGTCGATTTCCGAATACCACCACGTTACACACGATCCCTTGATTTTCTCGTGGCGTGTAGGCACAATACAAATATATTGGCCAAATCGCCTATATTCCATATGGTCACCAATTTCAACAGAATATACTCGTAGAATATTTGTTTATGTTAGGATTATGTTAATTGTTATGAAATGTATTGTACATGTGTCTGATTTGTAATAGATTACGCATGAGGTATATACATAATCAATGCAATTGCACCAATTGTTTGTATATTGTCCTGTAAGTGATAGTAATCGTTGGACAAATAAAGATTATTATTATTATTATTATTATTTAGTATTATAACTCGAACAACATTAACTCTGATGCTTTCAAGTTTAAACTAGCTACTCGATTCTGAATAACATAAAGACAAATGTTTACAGCTGTAGTGGTCTCCTATTGTGCTAAAATATTGTGGTCCATTTTTGAATTCCTACATAAAACACTATTAATCGTTACATTGAAGAGTAATATTTTCTCATTTTATGGGAAAATACCTTCGAATTCTTCTATGTTTTTTTTTTGATTTAAAAACAATTAATATTCGACTCTAATAAAAATTTCGAATAAAGTTCTTTATACTCAAAGTATGTAAGCGCCGAATACATGCCACTCTAGACGAAACAAATGATGCAGAAACCCAATAGCGATAATCACTTGGACAGCACGCCTAACCAGCGAATACGAGAACATGATTAAATCGAAAACGAAAGTCCGACATTGAACGATGGGCAATTGCCGCTGTCCCGACCCACTGACCGCGATCTAAAGAGCAACCAGACGAACTGCAACGCCAACGCAAATGATGGCAATTTTCCTATTTTCACCCTTGTTAACGAGGCGACGCGTTCGGCTTTTCCGGACATGCCTACCGGTCGCGATAAAGTTATCGCTGGGGTAGGACAGACTCGTTTCTGGAGGAGTGTTGGCGCTGAAATCGTGAATTGCGTCTCCAGTTTGTTTGCACTTTATATGGGGAAAAAACACCGTGGAAACGAGCAAGGTTAGACGTATCGTTGTGTTGCCGCACGCTTTTGCACATTCGTTGTAATATTACGTAGTTGAATTAATGTTTTACGATCGCAGCTTGCCATGTAAGAAAGTTATACGTAATCTGGTTTGAAGTATGGGGACATTTCTCGATTAAAAACTTATGCTTTTTCGCCGTGGAGGTGTCTATTGTTATTGAACACATGTTTGATTTGATATCTTTGAAGGACGATCCTAAACGCAGGAATCCAAGAAATTATGACACTTTGGGAACATATAAATACTATATTCTTTTAAATGGTTAATCTGGATGTAAGGTCCTAGAGATAACTACCAATATTACAAAACATTTTGTTTGTTTCAAAAAAATTCATGCTAATACAGCGTGTCTAAGAGGTAATTCCTTGAGTTTACCATTTACTTTCTTCTAATGCTTCAAAAAGGTAATATTAACACATGGGCCTAACAAAGAAAACACGGCTTTTTTGGTTCAAAATTAGCTTTATTCATCAACGTAATCTCCATCAAGAGCAACACAATCATCCCAGCGCCGCTCTAACATTTCAATACCACTTTTGTAAAACGATTTATCTTTTGCCTCAAAATAGGCCTCAGTTTCAGCGATAACCTCTTCATTCGTGCGAAATTTCTTACCGGCGAGCATTTTTTTGAGGTCTGCGAACAGCCGGTAGTCGCTGGGAGCCAAATCTGGCGAATACGGTGGATGTGGGAGCAATTCGAAGTTCAATTCATGTAGTTTTGCCATTGTTTTGATTGACTTGTGACACGGTGCGTTGTCTTGATGAAACAAAATCCCTTTCTTTGCCATAATGCGGTCATTTCTTTGCAATTTCGGCCTTCAAACGCTCCAATAACGCTATATAATATTCACTGTTGATGGTATTTCCTTTCTCAAGATAGTCGATGAATATTACACCACGCACATCTCAAAATACCGAGGCCATAAACTTTCCAGCCGATTGTTGTGCTTTCGGGCGCTTTGGACGAGGTTCACTAGTTGCTGTCCACTCAGATGACGATCGTTTTGATTCCGGAGTGAAGTGATGATCCATGTTTCATCCGTTGTCACATATCGACGCAAAAATTCCGGTTTGTTACGTTTAAACATGGCCAAACACTGCTCAGAATCATCGACACGTTCTTGTTTTTGGTCAACAGTGAGCAAACGCGGCACCCACTTTGAACAGAGCTTTCTCATAGTCAAATGCGCATGCGATATAAAGCCAATACGTTCTTTTGATATCTTTACGATGTCAGCTAACTCACGCAACTTCACTTTTCGATAATTCAAAACGACTTTGTGGATGTTTTCTGGTGTTACCGCTGGACGTCCACTGCGTTCTGCATCATCGGTGTCTCTACGACCACGTTTGAAGTCAGCAAACCAACGTTTTATTGTTGTTTCTGATGGAGCGGAGTCCCCATAACATTTTTCAAGCATTTGCTTCGCTTGAACGGTATTTTTTCCATCAAGAAGCAATGTAAAATTAAAACACGAAATTGTTTTCGATCCATTGTTTTGAAAATGACAAAAGTAGCGTGACTCTTAGCACAATAACTCACAAACTAATGAATAGAATATCATGAAATTTTAACAGCTGTCTTTTGAAGGTTAGTACTAACTGAGAGAAAGGTGACTGTAATAAAACTAGCATCATCTATGTGATAGGCCCGGGACTTTTCAGCCCATGTGTTAATACAATAATAATGATAATAATTATTATTAGACAAACCCACTAATAATAATAATATCTTTATCAATTATGGCAAGAACCTCAGTCTCAAAAACTGAGCAAAAATGAAAATGTTCTTGGGCAATAATAATAGCAAAAACAAACAAAATCTTTTTGGTTTCTGTAGGTTTTGCTTTTAGTAATCAAATTATTTTCTTTAGGATCTAAATTCATTGTCTGAAGAAATTTGCCAATAATTTATCCAACGTATTAACTCACACAATTACCAACAGATACTTACTCAAATGTTATTGATTAAACTCTATAGGAGACCTCATATTGTTCCATCGCATTTTAAATTCTATCAGTAATAAATTTGACTTCGTTAGATTGTTCAGAAATGCTAAAGTAATTAAGCATAGATAGTTTTAGTATGAAAACTCAAAATTCTCCGCCATAATTTCATTTAAACGTGAAGTACTTCAAATTTCAAAATTTTAAGAAACTTAAACACGAATTAGTTGTGCGATAACTTTAATTTCGTATATACTTCTCACAAAATCCTCTATATTCGTTAACTCACAACAGCATCAAACGTAGGAGGTTGCGGATTGGCTTCCATGGCGCCGTGAATCAGTTCATCGTACATTATACCAGGATTCATTCCGCCTACACCTCTATCTTCTACATCGTGCTGCTGAATAAAGTTGCTGATGTAATGCGCAACCAAGCTAGGCTCGTTCAGATGAGCGTGATGCGTTCCGGGGATCTCGTGAAATTCGCAATGAACGCTGGATTTCGATACGGCTTTGTACACTTCCTGAAACATGGATCCATCTCCAAGAAAGGAACCTTCGCTAAATTTGCATATTAAAATGGGAAAAGTCACGTGAGAGGCCGCTGCTACTATGTGATTGTGGTCCTCGTTAAGTAGAGGATCCACTTTCAATCTGGGATCTCGATTGAAGTAGTATTTTCCGGGAGTTTGCTCGGATTCTTTAATATTTCGACGGAGAATGTACTCGGCTGTATCTATAGCGATGGATTTCTTGGTGGCAAGATGCAATTTCTCTACCATCTCTTCCATGGTATAAGTGGGAGGTTCGTTGGTGCTTTGCCTTAGAGCGTCGTATTTGAGGAACTTTTCTATGTCGTTTACAACGTTCTGCGTTTGCCTGGAGGTAATAAAAGGGTGTACACAATCCAGACATATCATGAAGTCAACGTATTTCGGGAACAGGCTTCCGTAGGAGAAGGCCTGAATGGCTCCTAAAGAATGCCCCATCAACGTGATCTTCTGCCAACCGAAATATCTCCTGAGCTGTTTCAGTAGGATGATAGCATCGGTGTTACGGTACGGAATACCGGCTGGGAGCTTGTAGGAATGTCCATGGCCCGGAGAATCTAACGCCAGGAACGATATGTCTTCGGAAAGTAACGGAATTAACCTGTCAAACGAACCGCAGCTGTCTTGCCAGCCGTGGAGTGCGACAATTGGTCTCTGTTCGGGGGGACCCCACCATTTTCCAGCGAGGTGACCCAGCGGCATGGGAATTCGGACCTCTTGGACGTTTCTGAACATGCACATGCCCCTAAGAGCTAGAAACGATTTTGAAAGGAGTTTATATCGATTGCCAGTCAGTAATGCCATTTTGAACGAGTAATTTTCTAGTACATTTCTAGACTTATCAAGCTGTCAATTTTGACGTTAGTTTCGTTGTCAAGAATTCAAAATGTTTATTATTTTTTTTTAATATGACTAGATGGGGGAGTTCTATTAGATATATCGCATAGAATTACCATGATTACTTGGGAAAATGTAAGTCTTCTGTAATGGGAAATAAGAAAAACCTTGAAATGAACCCCTTTCCGTCTGATAAAAGTTATATATAATGAAAATGAAGAACGATATGTTCTGAGCTTATTTTATATAAAATGCATACAAAATTACTTTATCTGATATAAATCTAATTGGATGTATGTATGTATATGATAACGATGTATCGTGTTCAAAGTTAAGTGTTAATCATTGTCATCAAGTTTATTCTTGGAGCTATGGAAACTATTTGGTTAGATATTTGGTGCCATTGTTTGCTTTGGTTGAGATGGTAAAAACAATTGGACGTTTCATTTTCGACGAATACAGACAATACTTTTGTTTAATGGAGCAGCCTGTATGTTCCAACATATTTTGAAGGAAACAAATGTACACTAGGGTGACAGAATAAAATAGACACCAGGTAAAGTGGTATAAATATGTAAACAGCTAAATTCTAAGAACGAACTAAGAACTTTCTCTTGTCGTTAGGGTAGGGCTAGATGTATCGGAAGGAATTCGTCATAGTTAGTTAGTATCGTTACAACTATGCCTCGCTTACAAGGTTCGAGTGATATTAGCGACTTCACCCGGGATCGCATCGTTGGCCAGAGTGAACGTGAAATAAGTAAATTTTTAAATATTCCGTTGTCCACAGTTAACCGTGTGATTATACAATTTAAACGCAAGGAAAAGCGACAGTGAAGCCGAGACCAGGTCGTGCCGGACCTTCTGAAAGAAGTAAAAGAGTGCTTGTGCGCGAAGTGTTAAGAGAACCGCGAAAAAGTACAGCTGAGGTTGCGGCAACTTCACAGAAAAGTCAGCGCACCGCTCTGCGATACCTTCACAGTGTGGGGATGGGTGGCAAAGAAAATACCTCTCCTTACGGCGTTTCAAAAACGGCGCCGAATCGCTAGGGTAATCGAAATGCGAACGAAGCCCGAAGAGTTTTGGCGGTCTGTCATTTTTCAGGCGAAAGCAGTACTGCCAATTCAGTGATAGTGGTCGTACGTGGGTATGGAGACGTTCGTCACGGCAACTGGACGACAAATTTTTGCATCAGACGGTGAAATACGGCGGTGTGAACATCATGGTGTTGAGGCGCGATATGGTATGGTGGAAGATCGCAATTAGTAATCTGCGACGGAAATATAAATGCGGCAAAATATATCCGAATATTAACAGAAGGACTGCTACCGATATTCGACAACTCTATTTTATCTAAAGAAGACGCCACTTTTATGGAGGATGGGGCACCTTGCCACAAAGCAAGAACAACAACCACATGGAAAGAGAAATAGGGGATTCGGATTTTACCATGGCCAGGCCAATCACCAGACATGAATCCGATAGAGAATGTTTGGCATATAATCCAGACAAATACGGCGAAACGACCTCGAAAACTCCAGCAATAAGGAACAACTCATCGCAGCTGTTACAGAAGAGTGGTTAAATATTCCAGAAGACACCATTAATCATTTAATAGATTCTATGCCACGACTCGCAGCACTTCACGCAAGATCGACAAAATATTAGTCCAATTTAAAAATTTTAAAATATTTTGTATATATAACGAGAATAAAGTCTTTTTTTTAATTAGTAGGTGTCTATTTTATTCTGTCACCCTAGTGTACTGAACAATATTATTAATGAATTATTGCTGTAAACTAATTCTAACCATTAAAAGTAACAGAAACTATCAAATGGGCTTTAGAAAAGGCAGATCAACCATAGATAGAATATTCACTGTACAACAAATTATAGAAAAGCACAGGGAATACAACGGAGAAACACGCATAGGGTTTATAGACTTTCGATAATGCAAACAGATGTAAATTATGGGATACTGCGAAAGAACGGGGATATCCACATAATTTAATAAGAGCTATACGGGCTTCAGACACCAGAGTTATGATAGATATAGGAGTTAGACAAGGCTGCTATGTGTCGCCAACATTATTTAGTATATATTGATGCTATTATAAAGGAATGGAAGAAGAAATGCCCTAAAAGAATACGTTGAACACAACTGTAAACTCCTATATGCTGACGATTAGTATTCCCAACAGAAGCAGAGGATAATCTACAGATAGGGATATGTACATTACAAAAAATTATGCCAAAACTATGAAATGAAAATATCGGCAAATAGAACCGAAGCCCAAACGATACTGTACTGGAACAGGCGAAAGACTTTAAGTATTTAGTTGCAATGTATCTTACGATCGAAACAATGACATAGAAGTAAAATTGAATAAATTCACACAAGTCTATGGATTAATTAACATGAGGTTAAAAAACAAAACATGAAATCATACACAAAGTGCAAAGTGTCTAAAACTTGAAGTGAAGACGAAGGAGAAGAAATTATAATAATTTAAAGTTATTATATGCTTCAATAAATCCGATTCTTTAAATTCACCTATTTGCAACAATGGAATCCCCGAAAATTTAGGTTTAGTTTAGTTCTTTAATTTCATTTTAAATTGACATGTGTCGCTTTTTCAAAATGGGAATTTAAACATTAATATGATATCACCACGTCTTTTTCGAATTAGGAGGATACTTCTTAGACTTCTTCGAATTTTTAATGATGCATATTTTGCGGTTAAGACAGTAAAAAGAGCTCATTGTTTGTTTGTTTATGCAATGCGTGATTGATTCTTCTTTGCAGATGATTACGTAGTAGTATATTCTTTCGATTCGACAAATATTTAATTGATTTAACATTTCTTGCGACTTTTTCTACCTTCTTAGAAACGTAGATCGAAGAACATAGGCACTACAAGCACAGAAAGTGCAGCAATCAGCTCCTCAGGCTCGTTTTATCCAGAGAAATGGTCTTATCAACGAATTAATTAAAAGAGGAAATTACTCACAGTCTCACTTAACTTTAAAATATCTCAGCAAAAAATTAAATGTATTTAAAAATTTTGTAGCATTTTCTAGCTTCTTAGAAATGTAGATATTGAAGAAGAAGTCGCTACAAGTATAGAAGGTACAGCAATCTATTCTTGAAGTTCGTTTTTATCTAGCAAAGAAGCCTTATCAGCGAATTAATTAATAGCAGAAGCCATAAAATTAAAATTTAAAAAGTTGATATAAAAGAAAATAATCTTCTCACAATCGAAGTTAACTTCTAATAATGAAGGTACTTTGCATTATTTTAGAGAGAAATATATTGAAGGCTAATAACCGCAATTTTGGTAGTAAACGCGTCCCGTTATTTTAGGAGCACTTGCACGAATAACGCTATTTTTGACTAGGGTTATTTTCGAGCCTAGCACCTAATGACTCAATTCGTAAAACGTGTGGCTTACACACAAAGTTATAGAGAGTTAAAACAGATCCAAAATATACCTTGAATGTTACCCATTCCTGGTGAGATATAAAATAATGCAATTGGGAGACCTAAAGTGGAGAGAAACGTTATTTCATCCAGAAATATTTACTACAGATTATGTCTAAATGTAAATTAAATTGAGTTGTGCGTATAACACGCGTAATTTTTGGCATAAATGCCAAGATTATCGTCAACGTACGTGAGATCTACGAGTGTAAAAATAAGGTTTTGTATATTCAAGGAGGTAAGATGGTCTGGCTTACATACTTGATATTTAATATCTCGTCCTGGACCAATTTTTTTTTTGTGAATAAATGTTTGATTGGCCTAAAATACCTAAATACCATGCCGAAAAAGTTAAATCAGGAAATTGTTGATTCCTTATTAATACGATAAAATATAATAATAAAAAATGTAAGCTTGAAAGAAGAGATGAATAAAGCAATGAATTCCTTCATCAACCTCAGATTATAGATATCTGTAGGAAATCACTTTATATCGGTTTATATATTATATGTACGAGGCGTGGTTCAAAAATAAAATGACAAATTTCCTGACGATTTCAAAAATTACATGTCGCATAAAATTCCTCACTTTCTTAATACCATTTAAACGCAAACCAAGATGTTGGAAGAGATGGTGGTCAGACCAGGATTAATAAGGGTGATATCCAAACATCTGCCATTCGAAGAGACAAGCGGTGCTATTGCTTCGTTTTTCTTTGACTCATAGGTTCATATATTTCCCATAGTTCGCGGTAAACTTCAGCGGTATTATGTCCTTTTATGTTTAGAAATGTAATTAGAGATCGAATTTTACTATACACTTAACTAAACGTGAGTTTTCTAACTATACTGAGTTTAACATTAAAATTCCTTTTATAAATAGTGATCATAATAATATTATTTTATTGATGCTTGTTTGTATAAGTCAGAACATTTAGACATTTTAATATTTTGCAAAGTATGCCATGACGAATACCAACAATACATTCTTATGATTAAATTAATGTCCATAAAACAAATACAAACAAAAATCTAGTCAAAATTAAACAAATACAGTAACAACTTTTTATAAACAAATTCTGTGATATTCATTTGAGACAAATGTCGTTAGACATAATCATGAATTTGATTTACATTTGGCTGTACATAAAGTAAACAATGATGATTGCAAGGACTGTGTGGATGTACAATTCACAGGTATAGCAGTAAACTCCACTCACACAAATTTATTAATTATGCGGAACGCAGCGTTTCGAGAGCACGTGGGCTCTCATTGTCAACCGTGCTACCGACTGAAAGTAAAAACTGTATCACACATGCAAATTATTTTCTAGGCAGGCTCTAAAATTTTCTAAAACATATGACTATTTACAATCTACTCGGTGGTCTAATGCCTTTTTGCGGGAAAGGGTGGACCGAAAGCGAACCGTATCTTTAACAGGGCCTATGGTAATAAATCCATCAAACTCGAGTGTGCAATGGGGGTGGTTCTCTGTTCAATAAGTTTCCGTTCTTTTTCATACATATCGTTTCGTACGCGTCTAATTCTCTATACGAGTTCACGTTTTTAAGTAGTGTCAGCTTTTTTAAATCAATCTTATGTCCGGATTTTACCATATGCTCTGTTACGCTTGATAGTTCTGGTTTGTCGAAACGATAGTGTCTAATATGTACTTTGAGGAGTATCGAAACGAGGTTCAAAGAACCAGAACTATCAAGCGTAGCAGAGCAAATGGTAAAATCCGGACGTAAGATTGACTTAAAAAATGACATGCTTATGGCTAGGTGAAATATAGTTGACAGTGGATAGGACAGAACAGGAGCACAATCACGTACAAAGAAGCTCGGTATTCCATCATCTCCAGTTGTCATGTTAGATCCAAGTCTCTTGATACTGTTCTTCACATCTAATTCAGAGAAGGCATGAACACAAAAATTATTATAATTGAGAAAAGAGATGAAAGATACATGTTGAACACACTCGCAAAGACACTGGAAAAGGCATCCACGATTTCGGTTGGCTGGGTAAATTCTCTGCTGTCATACTACATACTTCCCGGAATTCTGGAAGAAGTTTTCTTGTTGTTAATGAAGCGCCAGAACAACTTAGGATCTCTGTTGATATTAATTTCAGCATCTGCCAAGTAAGCATTGTATATGTCTCTAATTTCATTCTTTATGAGAGATCTCATCTGTTTGAATTCATTAAAATAGCATATCGCTTTTGTTCTTTTCCACTTCTTGAAGTAAAATTCTTTTAATTTAAGATGTTGTTTTATTTAACACTGAACCATGGAGGAAACGTGGAGGTAGGACGTTTAGTTTTCCCAAGTGAATGATCTATAACGGAATATAATATAGTATAAAATGCCTCAACAGCGACATCCACATCACTGTATTCATCCAAGAAACTCCAGTCGACTGCAAGCATATCGCTATATAAAGAGAGGAAATTCGCTTTGCTAAAGTTGTAGCTAACATTATTGCTACCCGGAAAATTTATCCACTCGACACATGTGTCTAAAGTAATCTCAATTTCGAGTGGTAGGTGAAAAGCATCAACGCTAACCAAAAGTTCAGAACTAAGACGGACATGTAGCTCACATGACATATTACAAAACACGAGATCCAGAATATTGCCATACATATTTTGAATAGTATTGAATTCTTTTAGATTTAATATATTGACAAAATTGCTTAAAGATGTCACTTTACGATTATTGTTTACTAGTGCACCGGTTTTTCTATACTCCGGGCAGTTGAAATCGCCAAAAACAATAACATTTTTATTAATCAACTTAAAACTGAGAGCGTCCAAAAAAGTTTCATCACATCCCATATCAGGTGGTAAATAGATATTGGTGATGTAAATTGTGTGCGATGCCATCACGAATTTGCGTAACACGATATCAGCCAAAGGGACCAAATCAATCAACGAAGACACATCCAGCAAGGTAACATGAATATTGTTCTTGAAAGCAGTTAGGCAACCACCTCCAGTTGATCTTCCAACAATGTTAAATCTCCTATCAGTTCTGAAGATAAAAAACTCGGAACCCGGTATTTCCTCGTCGTTAATACTGTCATCCAACCATGTCTCCGTGAATAACACAATGTCCACGTCAATAGTAGCACTCAGTGGATATAATGAAGAAAGTTTAGATCGAAGAGAGCGAACATCTAAGTATGTGTGACCAGTCGAATAATACTGAACAAGCGTGCTTTGATACGGGTACTCGATTCTCCGTGTCGCGCGCTTCACCCCTCCATGTTGTTCTCCGCACGTCACTGAAACTCTTTGCCGACATTAATTATAAGTACTGCATTATATATTATTGATATACGTAAGAATAACTTATGCTTTATCATATTAGCCTAAAATAATACTGTTTTATCGTAAAGTATAGAATATTTCTATTTTTCGAGTACATTATTATCAATAAATCGTATATTAAACTGATTCATCTTTTTAATTTAGTATCACTTTAATGTATTGCTTTATCCTGAATCGAATGAGACCAACCGTTCTGTAGATATTCAATATTTTTCCATTTTTCAAGCATTTGACCCCACTGTATGGCGTCACGCTTCGCCAGATTCAAACGATAAAATTACAGATCCAGACGTCAACGAAACAAGATCAGCAGCATCTAACATTTTGACAATCGCCCACCTCCATCCACGCAAAGAAGATAATTATGCCACCGATGGCCTCGCGGTGGGAGTTAGGGGAATCCGACTTTGGTAGGGAGTAGGAGGGGAATTTTCAGGAACGTCGGGACGCCAGACGCTAAGCCTCGCAGCAGCTTCTGGACGCCTTCAGGCACAGGTAGGTGCGTGTCGTTTTTGCTTCGAGCGATCGAAAAAAAAAAACTAACAATCTTTTCGCTGCCTAACCGAAGAATCGCAAAAAAGAGTTGTGTTCGCTGTGTATCTGTAGATCTAAGAAAAAGTGCAGGGAAAACGTGAAATTCCCATCCGTGACAGCTTGCTTGTTAGTGTAATCTAATCCGACTTAACCTAGTAACCTGCGCACGAGACCATTTCCTTTTTTGTGTGTTAATATCGAGTGTTACGATTAAGAATTTCTATTGTACGCGCTATCGGTATTGCCGGAGCTATATTTGTGACGTATTTTTAATGTGAATATCGCGGAAAATATAAATTTCGTACGGAATACATGTGTTGATTTCTAATTGGTGAAATTAATATGGGGTGGCCATCTTGTCTAGTTTTCGTTAATGCCAACTTTCGACAAACTTGGTTATTTTTAGGCCTCGTGTTATATTTGCATTTACCAGTTTGAAGCTGTAATTTTTAAACGATTAATATCTGAAATTATATCTCTTTTGGTGTCGATGTCGTTAAAAATATTTCACAGGAATTCGAACCAAAAGAAAATTAAAGGTTTGTCCTCAATTGTGGAATTTAATTAAATAATTTTCAGGATTTAATTAATTTATAAATTTAACGTAATATTCAACGAATATAGTTAAATATTTCGAATATTTTCAATAACGATGCCTTAATTGTTTTCGTTTTAACACAACCAAATTTAGTCTATTTTTACTCAAATTATCCCTCATAAATGCTTAGAGTTCATTCCCTTAAAAGAATCAAAGGAGCCAAAATAAAACGCCTTCTAAATTCGCACTAAATTTAGACGTGCTAAAATAAAAATATTTCGGAGGTTTTGCAACTTACATCATATGTTATGTGATTTAAAACCCACGTAGGTTTGGGATCGAGATTCTTTTTAGAGAAAATCGAATTTATTTAATGGCAGTCCGTAAATTCTAAATTTACAAATTTTTAAGCGGCGTGTTTTGGATAGGGGCCAAAAAAGTATGTATCTGTATCGAACGTATATTAGGAATGTGTTTGTAGATGTTTTTATACTCATTAATAATTTGAAAAGATTTAAAATTCAATTTATTCCTTTCTTTGCATAATTTTTTTAACGTCAAAGGGAAATAACTAAGTTCTTGTACTATACGTCAGCTCTCCATTCTTTTACTAAAATTTCCAATGACTTCTTGATGTAGTTGCGGTTAAATTTCACAAATACCATGAGTAATGTTCTTCTTAAAATCATCAATTGTTGCCTAGATTGTTTTAGTACTCTAAATAACGCCAAGGCGTTAAATTGCATTGTTTGCTGGACTAATTCATGTTTTCTCTTCGAGAAATTCGATTCCCAAATCATTGCTGTAATACGTTTAATATTTCTCCAGTTATATGGGAGCAGCATCGTCCTGCTATAACCACTTGTCACTGGCAGCTGTATTTTCCATTTAAAGAGAACGTGTGTAATTACGTTTCGATATCGAATTATAATAACAGCATCAACATTTACATCTTTTATTTTCAAAGAAATACGTCCACACTACTCTATCAGGCCAGAAACCACGCCAAAAGGTGTTTGGCAACTATTTTTTGTGGATGTATCGGATTTTTCGGTGTTTGTAATCGGTTTCCTTCACTCCAAATTCGGCAATTTTCTTTATTCACAAATCCACCCAGTTGAAAATGTACCTCGTCCCTAAGGATAATTTTGTTAAAAGAATCCAACGTAGTCCAAAGAGTGCTGGTTTCATTTCTCGAATTATTTGAATCTTGGACACCTTCGGATGAAGATCTTTGTCCTAAATGTGGTTTTTGGAATATTTATTTTAATTGTTGATGAATATGAATATGTTTGGATTCTCAATTACACTAGCTTTTGTAGTTGCGATATTCACTTTTAAATACCCAGTACGATGGTGTGTTTTCCATTTTACATCTTTTAATATGTTAGTTTCCCCAAATTTTCTAACAATTTTCCGTTTTTATTAACTGGCGATATTTCAAAATTCATATAAATAATATAAACGCTACTGAATTGAAACACCTGTTATATGTAAATATACGTTCGATTTTATAAAAGCTTCTGTTTGCGTAGGTAAAATAAAGTACTCTAACAGAATAAAGTATTGACGCTACATCGTAGGATCTCAATCCAAACTCTAATTAATATATTACAAAGTACAGCAAGTATAGTTTTCTATCTTAATATATTTGTAGCTAAACCATGCATTCTTATATCATTTATAATTCAGTACTGCATTTCAAGATAATACCTGATTTATATCTTCTTGCCTGCGGATTTCTTTGCTATATAAAAAAATATGTTTCCCCATATGTTTCTGAGGTCCAATTTACCAAGGGTAAATATAATTTCTTTATGATATTGGATTCCACCCACATTTGAGTAAGTAGTACGTGGGCTTGATCCTTTTGCTTGTTAAAACACATGAGTGGGTTGTAATAATTGGCCAACTGAAATTCTATTTATTTTACTAAAAATATTCCTGAAAAAATATCAAGCAAAATACAGCGATATCCATAGAGATTGTAGTAAATGGGATTGTAATGATGTTTTACAATATTTAGACTATCAGCGTTTGTTTGTCTGAAAACCTAAATAAGTTCTGTTAAAATCTGACAAGTTATTTTCTTTTGGGTATCAATTTCTACTAAATTAAGTTTATTTGTTAATATTGAAAACGAGCATTGAATTTGAAGAAAGATTTAAACTCTATCTAAAGTTATATAAGATTTTCTCAATCGTTATATGCGTTATATTTTGTCATGATCATTCTTAAAAGTAGCTCATTGAATTTGCATGTGAGTCGTTTAAATTTTAGGTAATCGAGAATTAGAAAGAGAATTATTAAAACCAAAATTTTCTCTTTATAAACTGTATTTTTAAGGCTTAAATTTAATAATATTTCATTGACCTGAGAAACAAGGTTAATATTTTAAAGCTTTTGTACATTTCAAATCGGGACTAACCTTGTATGAATTTGAATTTAGATCCCCTTCATGTAAAAACTAAATATAGTCGAACTAAAAGCTCGTGACTTCGATTTCTGTTCGAACTTTAGCTGGTAAAATACAGTTTACTTTCTTGAATTTCAGAATGTAAATTTTTAGCATTTTAGTGCTTCCAGTCATTTTGTCTAACAAATTCAATCAAATTGGATTCAATTTGAATCATTTTAATCACTACCATTAGAAAGAATTTTTTACTTTTTTTCCATCAATGAACTGTATATTTTAATAATGTCAAGATAAATAAATCCGGATATGATATTTGAAGGAAAAAGAATTTAAAATCCTATCATACAACACCGTTTATATTGTAATACGCAAGGTTCTTTGGAAAAATACATAATCTCGTATATCCGTAATATGGGTCGCTTAGATATTTATAAAACAGCGGAATATTTTTCACGTAAACTTAGAGAATCTGGTCTCTAGTGCAGAATTACATTTACACCTACACGCCGCCGTCACCGAGCCGTTCGCTACAACCCAACATGCTGACGTTCGAGCTTTTAGCGTTGGCCGACAGTCCGGGGTCCTGCCTCGCCAAATCTCGAGATATCCCCCGACGTTCTCATCATCAATGGAATGCTGTATGCGACCGTTCAACGCTGTCTAAACTAGGAGCGTGTTATTTTCGGTATATCCAGCAGTGGATCTCGTACTATCGCTCATCGGTATACTTATTTCCATTATATTTGCAGTAAATTGAAGATTATTTTTAAATTGCTGGAAGAAGATACTTTAGGTCTTTGTCGTGTCTGTGTGTGTTCGAATTTTCGGGATTGTTTAATTTTGGAAATATTTAATGCTGCTGTGATCTGCGGAGATGTACAGGATGTTCCGGAATTTTAGGAACTTTTTGAACGACAAGTTTTTTTTAGAGACCGGCTTTCTATTTGTTTACAAGAAAAATAAACTTCGCAATAGTTTTCCACCGATTTTAATTTAATTTAAAATGCGTTGTTTGAGGTAATTTTCCGAACTTTTATGAAAGAAAATACTAAAATTTTAACGTTGAAAAAGCTCGTTGAATATACGTTAATTGATTGTATTAATATAGATGCAAAATTTAAATTTTCACCAGACCTTTCAAATTATGAAGGTGTGAAGCTATAATTTCAGGCTGTAATGAATTTATTTATTTATTACTTCATTTAAACATTTAGAGATACCATTAAACAAGTGCAAATCAAACCTCTTCATGCAGTAACTTTATAAAAAGAAAATTGGGATAGCTATATATAATAAAACAAACTAATATGTACAATATTTTAAAGATATTCATTAGACATTTATCGATAGATTATTATGTATTATATAGGGCACATGTAAAAGGTATTGCTCCCAGGGGAATTCGAAAATAGTATCGTTATTTAATTTTTGAAGCTGTTAAACTGTTCATAAATACCTAACCTTCGTCACGAGCTTCATTTGTTTTATGCAATACGTCTGCAGGATTTTTTTAAATAAAAAGAATATTGTCGTCGAAAATTTTTGTTCAATACCATCAGCATAAGCCGGAATCTCCGTTATCAACTTATCAATTTATTTGTTTTATGTACAGGGTGTCTAAAAATGTATTGCATAAGGTGAGACTATCTACAAATTATGGGATATCTCCATTTAATTTTCGCAGGTATCAAATTGTTTACAAGAACGCAGATTTTATTATTTTATTATTTTTATGAAATACGTCTGTAGGAATTTTGTTTAATGATAGAACGTTTAATATCGTCAGCGTAAACCTAAGTCTCTGTTATGAAATTATTAGATTACTTGTTCTATGTACAGGATGTCTAAAAGGTATTGCTCCCAGGGGAATTCGAAAATAGTATCGTTATTTAATTTTTGAAGCTGTTAAACTGTTCATAAATACCTAACCTTCGTCACGAGCTTCATTTGTTTTATGCAATACGTCTGCAGGATTTTTTTAAATGAAAAAAATATTGTCGTCGAAAATTTTTGTTCAATACCATCAGCATAAGCCGGAATCTCCGTTATCAACTTATCAATTTATTTGTTTTATGTACAGGGTGTCTAAAAATGTATTGTATAAGGTGAGACTATCTACAAATTATGGGATATCTCCATTTAATTTTCGCAGGTATCAAATTGTTTACAAGAACGCAGATTTTATTATTTTATTATTTTTATGAAATACGTCTGTAGGAATTTTGTTCAATGATAGAACGTTTAATATCGTCAGCGTAAACCTAAGTCTCTGTTATGAAATTATTAGATTACTTGTTCTATGTACAGGGTGTCTAAAAGGTATTGCTCCCAGGGGAATTCGAAAATAGTATCGTTATTTAATTTTTGAAGCTGTTAAACTGTTCATAAATACCTAACCTTCGTCATGAGCTTCATTTGTTTTATGCAATACGTCTGCAGGATTTTTTTAAATGAAAAAAATATTGTCGTCGAAAATTTTTGTTCAATACTATCAGCATAAGCCGGAATCTCCGTTATCAACTTATCAATTTATTTGTTTTATGTACAGGGTGTCTAAAAATGTATTGTATAAGGTGAGACTATCTACAAATTATGGGATATCTCCATTCAATTTTCGCAGGTATCAAATTGTTTACAAGAACGCAGATTTTATTATTTTATTATTTTTATGAAATATGTCTGTAGGAATTTTGTTTAATGATAGAACGTTTAATATCGTCAGCGTAAACCTAAGTCTCTGTTATGAAATTATTAGATTACTTGTTCTATGTACAGGGTGTCTAAAAGGTATTGCTCCCAGGAATTCGAAAATAGTATCGTTATTTAATTTTTGAAGCTGTTAAACTGTTCATAAATACCTAACCTTCGTCATGAGCTTCATTTGTTTTATGCAATACGTCTGCAGGATTTTTTTAAATGAAAAAAATATTGTCGTCGAAAATTTTTGTTCAATACTATCAGCATAAGCCGGAATCTCCGTTATCAACTTATCAATTTATTTGTTTTATGTACAGGGTGTCTAAAAATGTATTGTATAAGGTGAGACTATCTACAAATTATGGGATATCTCCATTTAATTTTCGCAGGTATCAAATTGTTTACAAGAACGCAGATTTTATTATTTTATTATTTTTATGAAATACGTCTGTAGGAATTTTGTTTAATGATAGAACGTTTAATATCGTCAGCGTAAACCTAAGTCTCTGTTATGAAATTATTAGATTACTTGTTCTATGTACAGGGTGTCTAAAAGGTATTGCTCCCAGGGGAATTCGAAAATAGTATCGTTATTTAATTTTTGAAGCTGTTAAACTGTTCATAAATACCTAACCTTCGTCATGAGCTTCATTTGTTTTATGCAATACGTCTGCAGGATTTTTTTAAATAAAAAGAATATTGTCGTCGAAAATTTTTGTTCAATACCATAAGCATAAGCCGGAATCTCCGTTATCAACTTATCAATTTATTTGTTTTATGTACAGGGTGTCTAAAAATGTATTGTATAAGGTGAGACTATCTACAAATTATGGGATATCTCCATTTAATTTTCGCCGGTATCAAATTGTTTACAAGAACGCAGATTTTGCATGAGTTTCATTTTTGAACATTTGTGTTATGAAATACGTCTGTAGGAATTTTGTTTAATGATAGAACGTTTAATATCGTCAGCGTAGATCTAAGTCTCTGTTATGGAATTATTAGATTACTTGTTCTATGTACAGGGTGTCTAAAAGGTATTCCACAAAGTGAAATTATCTGCAAATTGTGGGATATCTCCATTTAATTTTTGAAGGTGTCAAATTGTTCACAGGAACGCATCTTTTGTTCTGAGTTTGATTTCTGAACATTTTCAATTGATATAAAGTTCATTTATGTTATCAAATATGCCTGTAGGATTCTTTTTAATGAAAGAAGTATAGATCGAAGTCTCTCTTATGAACTTGTTTTATATACAGGACGTGCAGAAAGTATTGCACAAACTAAAATGATCTATAAATGATTTAACGTTTCCATTTAATTTTTGGTATTAAATCGTTCACAAACACGTAGCTTTTGCCATGTGTTTCATTTGTTTTGTATAACAGATTTATGCTGAATGCCGCCATTGGATTTCTTTTTTTAATTGGAACAAGATTTGAATTTTTACTCATTTAAAACGTATTAGTCCTAGTAATACGAATGTTAATTAGTAATAATGCTAGAAAATAAAAAAACTCCGAATATTGTCTTTACTTGGTAGCAGAAGAAAAGATTGTTTATAACAGGTTAATAAGATTGCATAAGTTAGAAGAAGAAGTTGATATCAAACCTTAGCTGCGTATGTACAGATAGTTTAACTCCACCAATCGCCAAATATAAATGTCAAAGGCTTTGTATCTAATCTCATTATGTGCAATACCTTCTACGAACCCATACATGTATTTAGTGTTGTTCATTTCCGAAACATTAGCTCGATGATATCTAAACAATCTGTTTTAAATGTGTTTTTTCGCGATGATTGTTGTTTTCCTTTACTCATGATTTTTTTCTTATATTACAGCGGTTCGCAGTTGTTTCTTTTTCTTCGTAGCAGAGGAGTTCCGAGCAAGCCGCCACCATGGACGCGATTAAGAAGAAGATGCAAGCGATGAAGCTTGAGAAAGATAATGCGACGGACAAAGCTGATGCGATGGAGGGCCAGTACAAGGACGCAAATGCGCGTGCCGAGAAGGTAAAATCGGGCAAATTTCGTATTTCGAGCAGTAGCTGCTTATTCTGAATATCTCAAACTAATTCGCTTGCTCTCCATTCCTTTCAAGTCAATTTGAAAGCATTCGTATTTGCATCTAAATTGAAAACCGAACCTGTTTGATGGAATTTTCTATGTGCAGATGCAAGAAGAAGTGCTGGAACTGCAGAAGAAGCTGACTCAGGTAGAACAGGACCTTGTCACGAACAAGAATCAATTGGAACAATCGAACAAACTTCTTGAAGAAAAGGAAAAGCAACTTACAAACGTAAGTACCCCATACGACATCCAAATTTCACCCGCGAAACCTTAAACTACGATTCCAGACCGAATCCGAAGTGGCTGCCCTTAACCGTAAAGTACAACTGATTGAAGAAGATCTGGAACGTTCGGAAGAACGTCTTGCTACCGCCCAAACGAAGTTGGCCGAAGCTTCCCAAGCGGCTGACGAAAGTTCACGGTAAATCAGATAATTCACAATAATTCTTTGTCGTGTGTAAAACAATCCCTTTTGGATCGTAGTATGTGCAAAGTATTGGAAAACCGTGCCCAGCAAGACGAAGAACGTATGGACCAATTGACCAACCAATTGAAAGAAGCCCGTCTGCTCGCTGAAGACGCCGATAACAAATCCGATGAAGTATCCCGCAAGCTGGCCTTCGTTGAAGACGAGCTGGAAGTAGCCGAAGATCGTGTGAAAGGTGGCGATGCCAAGATCATGGAACTTGAGGAGGAATTAAAGGTAAGCCCATATAATTGTCGCGTTCGAGGATCGATTATCAATTCTGAAATAGGTCGTAGGTAACTCGCTGAAATCTCTGGAGGTATCAGAAGAGAAGGCCAATCAGAGAGTCGAGGAATTCAAAAAACAACTGAAGACCTTGACCGTTAAGCTAAAGGAAGCTGAGGCACGCGCCGAATTCGCCGAAAAGACCGTGAAGAAATTGCAGAAGGAAGTCGATAGGCTCGAAGGTACGTCGCTTTTAACTAGGTCACTAGTTATAGTAGAAAAAGTAGCGTATTTCAGTATATAGCTTAATATTCTATTTTGCTTTTGCTTTTGCAGACTTTGTGCTTCGAGAGAAAGCTAAATACCAAGGAGTTATTAACGATATTGATAAAACCTTCAAAGAAATGTCCTCACTTAGCAGTAACAAATAACCTATTCCTTGCTAAATTTTTAACACTGCCCATATATATACTAAAAATATCATATGTACATTCAAACTGCAGCATGATCATCGGCAATATTTGGAAATGATTTTTCTTTTAGGAAATATGTTCCAGTATCATGTTAGGAATTAGATCTGGGCTGGGAATGAAATTGCAAAGCTTTTCTTCGTTTCCAAATATTGCCATTTCATATACCTACATAAAAATCTTAGCTTTGTAAGCTTTTAGCAAATAATTTGAAACAATTTCTACCATCTTTGCATATCCTTCATTTTAAGATGTTAGTGAAAATATAACCTGGACTATTATCCTATTTCATTAAAATTTTAAAACAATAGCAGCACTAATCACGTCAGTGTACCTTTATATCTTCTTGAGAGAGTATTTATTGGGTGCATAAAATGTTTAATTTTATTATTTTTAAATCTAGTGGTGCGCGAAATATTTTTAATGTTTTTCTAGTTGTTTTCAGAAATATATACAATGGTTTATTTTGCATTAACTTTCTCTTTTGTCTTTGAATCGTAATGAACTCCCAAAATACTCAAATTAATAATTTACTACTTCCGGAATTGGACCGTGTCATGATGAGATAAAAAAAAGAAAGGTGACGTGGTTAACACGTCGAGTCACTGCGCCACTTTGGTTTCCCCGTTTTCTCCTGAGAAACCTCCTCCGACGGAGACGAAACGTCGAGATCCCACCTTTCATTTTTTCTTTTTCTCTCTTTCTTTTCCTTTTTCTGTCTCCCTTGTCTCTTTCTTTCTCTTACCTTTTATTTCACCTTTATTTTTTCATTTTCCCTTGTTCATTCTATTTCTTCTTCTTTTTATTTTCTTTTCCACTCTTAATCTTCATTTTTTATATCTCATCATGACGCGGTCCAATCCCGGAAGTAGTTTGCTTATTACTGACTCCGGCCATGGAAGTCTACGTATTCATTGAAATTAATAATTTATTCGGAAGACAGTGTTTCATGAACGTATGAACTCTCATTGTCAATTGAGTTACCGATAATGGATTGACAGTGAGGGTCCATGTGCTCTAGAAATGTGTGATGTCGGTAACACGGTTGACAATGAGAGCCCACCTGTTCTCGAAACGCTGCGTTCAGCATAATTAATAAATTTGTGTGAGTGGAGTTTACTGCTATACCTATGTGATCTGGAGTTTACTGCGTTATCTGTAAATTATGTAACCATACAGTCCTTGCAATCGTAGTTGTTTTTGGATCCTAGGAAGATATTTCCTCCTTTAGTCCTGATGTAAATCTATTTTATAATAATGTATCATTGAATGAAAGTACATATGTGTTGCTTTAGCTTCGTTGTAAACTATTAAGAAAAGTATCTCACTACAATCGCAGGTGGTAGCCTTTGTAAATTATATATAATACGAGAGTAGATAACGTTAAGCGATGAAAACAGAAGTCCAGGTTACATTACGAACAGCCCTTGTATCAATTAAATTAGTTATATTAAAAACACAAAGCTTTCTAAGTAGAAATTATCTTCATATTTACAAATCCAAAGGGGTAATTTATTTAATAACGTTTAGCTATATAGAACGTAGGAAATAGAATAGATCATTTATTGCATACTCATTACCCTCCATATAAAATACCTTTTACCCTATTCAAACCTCCTTTTTTGTATTATTGAACACTAGCACGCAACACCATGGCTCCTCCCAAAAACCCGGCAACCGTATATTATACACCTCACTTGCCTTATAATACTGCTACCCACACTGCTTATATGCAAGCCGTAGAGACACGCCACCTGTAGAGATTTCGCTGTACTAATACGACTTGCTTTTTTGCTTCGTTAGATTGGAACAGGTAGGAACATAAGTTGCTATTTTCTTTTTGTTATGCATTTTAGAGCGTTACAAGTTTTCTAAAGCTTTTGGTTTTGATATCCCACTAACAAATCGTGCCTTTTCATTGTGGTAAATCCAAAAAGGAGTTTCTCTTTTTTTCTTTTTAAAGAAAGATCGTCTGCAATTATCTTTTAACTTATTCTAGATGAACTTGGCATCAACAAAGATAGATACAAGTCCTTGGCCGATGAGATGGACTCCACATTCGCCGAATTGGCCGGTTATTAGGTTCAGGAAAAGGGAAAACAATACCAAAGAAAGGAAAAAAAAAACACCATACTTCTTCAATTCACCAAACAATACACCACTGTATATTTTTCTTTTCGCTAGAGTTACAACTTTACATCGTTTAGCAGCGGATGTGAAGGAAAGGAAACGGAAGTGCTATATAATTTTTAATTTCTTTATTATTATTATGATATTATTATTATTACAATGATAATGATGTATTGATTTCTAATATTTCTGTATTTATTGTTAATTCATTTTCGTTTTGTGTAACAAATAAATATACAGATATTTATTTAAAAAAAAAGACTACTAGTTTTTTTCTTTAACTATTATTGAACGTATTTTATTAACAATAGTGCAAGGCTCTTAATAAACCTTACTACCAGGCTAGGAGGTTTAGTTCTTTAGTTCAAAGACACTTTAAAATTTTATATGGTAACATATATACACAAAAATTGTCCCACCGTTTCTAGATGTTTCTGGCTGTTGTTGGCTCTCAGCTTTTCCAAATTTGAAATGATATTTTAGAGCTACATGTCCTGCAGTCGCCTTTCCTGAAATATACCAGTAACTTCGCTGTACTTGTCGTAGTTTTAATGTTCCTCCTGATTTCATGATTTAATGTTTTAGGTGGCTTCTTGTATACTACAACAAGGCTTTGGTTCAATGAAGGGTATGCTCTTCTTCTTTAGACAATTTATCAGCCGTCTCGTTTTCCGCGATCCTTCAATCTTGGAATACCCCGCTTTGCGTAGTTTCCTATCCCTTGTTATTCAATACTCCAACACAGGTATAGCAGTAAACTCCACTTGCTATACCTGTGAATTGTACATCCACACAGTCCTTGCAATCATCATTTGAATACTCCAACAGATGGAACTACTGGCTAAAGCCAGAGGTGTTTAACGCTGACGTTAAAAGTGTAGGAACTATGTCTACCAAATTGAGCAATAATTGATTAGAAGAACGAAATTTAACTTAAATTCTTTATCCGGTAGCAAAGCTGCAAACCACAGGGGAGAAGCATGGACAGTAAATCGAATATAAATTGGTTCCTTGGTGACACGACATACACTTATTTGTGTGTTTTATATTATCCAAAAAATCCAATGCTGTTCAAAATTTATTCGTTATTATCTAAGCAGGTTTATACTATTTGCTTCGAACTTTGAAACTTGCAGTCTGTAGTTCTTTAGTGGGTATAATAATACATTTATCACATCGCTTTATCAATGTTCCAATACCTGCTGCGTAAAAGTGTTTGGATTGTCATCGGAGCTACGACCGTAGCTTTTGTTGAAGTCCAAATTCAGCAATGCTTTTGTGGGAGTGTCTTTATTCTAAGTGAATTAAAAATAATACGAAAACTTTAAATAAATTCTCTTAGTGTGCATATGCCTCCTTTTTCACAATAAAGTTATATTGTATCAAATTCTTCAAGTTAATCTTAAACTTATCATCAACAAAGTGTGTCCCTAGAAACTACATTATTATATTATAAATCCATATTCCATAAATAAAAACAAAATACCGCCAAGTAATTTCCTGTGGGATTTAAAAAAGATCATAACATCACCCTCCTTTCTCAGACACTCCATTCGATAATAGGATACTTCGTAAATTGATTAGCATTGCAGCCACAACACTCTTTGTTATGTTTAGTGCTAGCTTCCAGTCCCGAACAAGCAAACCTAATCAACCCTCTAATTTAATTTGCGTTGAAAAGCGAGTGGGAAGATGCTTGCTGTTCAAGATTTTAAAGGTTTGCCAGGTAGAAGAGAAGAGGATATTTATGTAAGGGGTTGAACGCGTGACGTCAAACTGCCTTTTGTGTCTCTAATTCAATATCGCTGCGAAACGTGTCACAGACAGTCCGAGAGCGGTAAAATGATAATGACAGCTTATCGGACTGTATTATTGGAATCCGCTCTTGAGGTAAGAAATTTCGCACGAAAATAAGTGTCTTCAATTCTTAAAATTATCGTAATTTTTTAATTTCATATTTCAACATTAGCGAAAATTTTCAACGGCAAAATTTGAATGTCTACAGTAGCACATAACTTGTATAATTATTCTATTGTTTTACTTATTAATATAGATCTAAATAAAAGTCTTGGAATGAGTGCTTAAATAAATCGAAAAAGAAATATTGCTCCTCATCAAAAGATGCGGATTAACTAACACTTTATTGATAATAATAATAATAAACTTTATTGCCCAACAGATTAAGAAAATCCAATGACAGGACAAAATATAAAACAAACAAAATTAAGTACAGTATGCCAAAATATATATAGATATGTATATATATATATAAGCTGAAATATATACAGACTAGTGTAATATAAAAGTAAAGAAAAATAAAAACTATATTGCTAATACTTCTAATAACTAACAGAAAATAAAAAGAATAACGTGGAGAAAAGAAAATTATAATGGAATGAAAGAAATGAAAAAAAAAATCTTACGAAAGAAAAAAACGGTCACTGTATAAGACGTTGGCGTTTTTAGACGTATGTGTTAGTGGTGCTTTTAATAGTATGTTGGTTCGTGCTGTCGGGATAAAAAAAATATCAACAGATCTATGACTGTAATGGGGTATGCTAAAGTCTACCTGGAATAGTAAAGACGGGGAATCAATATGCTGGTGTATCAATTTAATAAGAAATTTCGCGCTAGCTGCTTCTCTGCGACGCCACAGCGACTCGAAATCATGCCTACAGAGTAAATTGATATAATCAGTGCTACGAGGAGGATAAATGCCATCAGATTTATACGAAAGATGTTTAAGAAATCTCTTCTGGACTCGTTCTATTGATAACTGGTGGTAGTGATAACATGGGTACCAAACCATAGAAGAATATTCAAGTTTCGAGCGGACAAGCGAGTAGTAGACAGACTTCAAGGCGCAGGTGTTATAAAAATTCTTGCTAGATCTAAACAAGAATCCGAGCGACCTAGATGCAGCAGAAGACTCCAAGATCCCTAAAAACGTCAACTCTTCGGATGAAAGCGCTACTTTTGTTATTTTCAAAACAATGGATCAAAAACAATTTTGTGTTTTAATTTTACACTGCTTCTTGATGGGAAAAAATACCGTTCAAGCGAAGCAATCGCTTGAAAAGTGTTATGGGGACTCCGCTCCATCAGAAACAACAATAAAACGTTGATTTGCTGACTTCAAACGTGGTCGTAGAGACACCGATGATGCAGAACGCAGTCGACGTCCAAATGAAGCGGTAACACCAGAAAACCTCAAAAAAATCCACAAAATCGTTTTGAATGATCGAAAAGTGAAGTTGCGTGAGTTAGCTGACATCGTAAAGATATCAAAAGAACGTATTGGCTTTATATTGCATGAGCATTTGACTATGAGAAAGCTCTGTTCAAAGTGGGTGCCGCGTTTGCTCACTGTTAACCAAAAACAAGAACGTGTTGATGATTCTGAGCAGTGTGTGGCCATGTTTGAACTTAACAAACCGGAATTTTTACGTCGATATGTGACAATGGATGAAACATAGATCCATCACTTCACTCCGGAATCAAAACAATCGTCATCTGAGTGGACAGCAACTGGTGCACCTCGTCCAAAACGCCCGAAAACACAACAATCGGCTGGAAAGGTTATGGCCTCGGTATTTTGCGATGTGCGTGGTGTAATATTCATCGACTATCTTGAGAAAGGAAATACCATCAACAGTGAATATCATATAGCGTTATTGGAGCGTTTGAAGGCCGAAATTGCAAAGGAACGACCGCATATGGCAAAGAAAAGAAATGTTGTTTCATCAAGACAACGCACCGTGTCACAAGTCAATCAAAACAATGGCAAAACTACATGAATTGAATTTCGAATTGCTCCCACATCCACGGTATTCGCCAGATTTGGCTCCCAGCGACTACTGTCTGTTCGCAGACCTCAAAAAAATGCTCTCCGGTAAGAAATTTAGCACGAATGAAGAGGTTATCGCTGAAACTGAGGCCTAATTTGAGGCAAAAGACAAATCGTTCTACGAAAGTGGTATTGAAATGTTAGAGCGGCGCTGGAATGATTGCGTTGCTCTTAATGGAGATTACATTAATGAATAAAGCTAATTTTGAATCAAAAACCGTGTTTTCTTTGTTAGGCCCGGGACTTTTTAGCCCATGTGTTACGTTTACAAATTATAAAAGTTCATCGGACTTTGGACAAGTAGGAAAAAGTTTTATTTTTCCAAACTCCAACGGTAGCATATGTTTGTAGCAATGTTGTTCTTTTATTGTTTTTTCTTGTCTAGACGAGGGATAAATTGTTTTATTTTCTCAAGTTTCAAAACGTGATAGCCCCCGAAGAACAAGAGAGGGAGGATTGAGACCAGCTGCAATTCGAAATGAAATTTTCCAATTCTTTCGTCTATCCTCTTCAATAATTTTGGCGACATGGAATTTCAAAAAAAAAGCTAGCGTATTTTAATGATCAAAATCTACCGATAGAAATATTGGTTATTCTTAAATTCCACTTTTGAGTAAAGTTAGTATTTGTCTCGATATTTTCCTTTCACACCGTACTATTTTCCGAAAATAGTTTTAACTGGAATCTTCTTAATAATGACGAGAAGATTCTATTGAAAATCGTGACTAATACCGTACATCCCTAACAGGACGATGGCGAACAACTGCCGTCTCCAAGCGCAAGCGTAAGCTCCAATATTGATTGCGCTGTTTCGGCCTCCATGAAGAACCCTGAGTCAGACTAAACACGACCGTCATCGTTAACAATTGCTCGAAAAACAAGAACTCTTCTTACGCTGGGGGTTGAAAGGCCCTCGGTTCCAAAAAAGTGACACGGTTTTTGTGTTTCCTGCATTAGACAAGCGGTCATCGTTCTCCTGAAGAGATCCGGAATGGTAATGGACGGACCGGATATTAAACCAATCGAAAGAAGTAAGTAAATTCGATATTAAACGCTTGATATTTCGATGACCTTTGGTCGCAGTGATCGGAAATGTTTTTTGTACTAATTTATTGAAACAAAAATATTTCTGATGCGGTTGCTAATCTGTCGACTTTTGCTTTTTGATAACATTTTTTTACCGAATACCGAAATAGATTCAATATTATACAAAGGGCAATACCTTGATACTTGAATCGATTATATATTTCGTATTATATACCTCTTAAAGCGATCATATACCCCGCTTGCATTGAACGGTACTGTATCACCTGCAGAATTAACCCAATTTAAATTTCAAATACCTCTTCTTACAGTACCTACTGCATTGCCAAGCTGGGTTTCATTCAACTCCTACGATTTCTAGAAATTCTTATTTGTTGAGATGTTTTATTGATTACCACAGTCGTTCAATTGTTTTCTTACCCGAAGAACGTCAGTGAAAGTATACAGGGTGTACGCATTTTCCGGCAAAGCTCAATATTTTCTTGTACTATTACATAAATTCGAAAGAATTCTACAGATATTGTGCGAAGCTATATTGTGCATTTTTTCAAGTATAAGGATCTTTTAGAATAGTGTATTTTTTAAGAATTGAACACCCTGCGTATTTTTATGTATCGATATCCAGTGGTGTAAGGCCTGTATAATCATACTTTTGAAGTCTGATTTCTTGTTTGAGAAAGCATATTATTTGTGCAATTTTAAAATTTCTTTAATTGTTTTCGATATTAACTTTTTTTCGGAAACAAATTGTTATAATCTTCTTTTTATTTATCAAATGTAAAACCTGACTGATCTAGAAAAATAGTTGTGATTCTAAATAAATATCATTGGAGATTAATTACACTGCTGGATGTTATGAATTTCTTTTTTTTGTTTTTATATCCATATTTTTGTTAAAAGCATTTTTGTGCTTTTTAAAAAATGTACTCAAATTCTATGTGAAGGTTTTCTTTAAAAAGTGAGATCGTTAAGAGTGTTGGTTAGAAAATAAAATGCGTTCTTCTAAAAATACTAATTTTCCATTCAAGTTGTTTATATTTAAATCTAGAAATGATAACACTGGCCAACACACATTTTCGTACCTCGGAAGTGTGATTAAGCAATTTTGGGGTGCCTAAAAATGCTGTCAGATTTGTTCTATTGCATCGAATTTTCGAAATTAAATCAGTTCGTATTTTATATGCACCACAACCAAAAAATATTTTATTGGGTGGTATTATTAACATTTACTGTAGATATCATCAAACTAGGATGTGTATCTACATATATTTCTTGTCATCTAGTCCATGAGGGAAATGTAAATCTCTGGTCTATGATAGCGATTAGTCTAGCTAATTCAAAGTTTGAAGTAGTATACATCGCAGTAATTCTTATGGCATCTCAACAAAGTCTGCTGTATGATGCCCCGAAAGATATGCTTGTAAATACTCAACAAGAAAATATGTTGCCCTTTGATATGTGACGGGATTGGAGCTTGCTAGAACATCGCAATTTGTAGAAGATGTAGCAAAAGATGAAGAAGACAATTCGGGAAACATTGCATGATGAAGAGGAAGTATTAACAGATGGAGAAAAACCAATATTTCAAAAAGGAACCATGACAATTTTCCAAAAAATATATATATCCCACAAATTGGATTCCAATATAAGATCTTCAATGCAATGTAGACTATAATCCAGAAAACAAGCCGAGTTACCTTTCAAATCTTCCAGCAACAATACCTTAATTAAACCACATAATTATGGCAATTTATCTTGCTCCGACACACAAACAAATTACGTCTCATTCAGGGATCAAATTACCCCGCGATGCGTAATACGAACGTGTCGATTTTGAAGTATATATTACGCAGTCTATTGGGGATTTGTGTCCAGCGGCGAGTATCCAACTGTCAAGCTCAAGTTTCTCAATTAATCTGCTTAACTTGCAACTACCTAAAGCGCCAGTAAATAAGCCGTTGTCTCGTATAATAGGCGACGTATAATAATCGTACGTTCTTCATATGTACATACGTATGTATATATGTATCTAGTATGCGCTGGTTAGCTTTGGTATTGTTGTGACTTCGAATGTTAATTGGGAGCTATTGTTTTGTTAGCGAAATATTTGCTGTTAGTAATTTTTTATTGTTGATGATGGTAAAGGTTGAGTGAAATTGATTTTCATATTTTTGGGGTTTATTACTTTACGAATAGTTTTTGTCTTTTTCACTCTGTTTCTTTGTTTCCTATTCTTAATAGTTTAGATCATTTAACACTGGCAATATTTCATTGCATTTATTTCTTTAATCTGATTTTGTTCAACTTTTTCTAACACCATCGTCTTTTCGCGTTTTTGCGTTATATTTCTCGCTTAACACTGTGGTTACTGTGTGCCAATAGCGGGATCCAAATTGCACATAAGATGGTCTCATGAAATAGGCGTTATTTTGCTGGTGTGTGCAACACTTGGTCATGCACTCGGGTGACAGAATAAAATAGACACCTACTAATTAAAAAAAGATTCTATTCTCGTTATATATACAAAATATTTTAAAATTTTTAAATTAGACTAATATTTTGTCGATCCACCTTTACTTGCGTGAAGTGCTGCGAGTCGTCGTGGCATAGAATCTATTAAATGATTAATGGTGTCTTCTGGAATATTTAATCACTCTTCTGTAACAGCTGCCACGCGTTCTTCCTTATTGCTGGGTTTTCGGGGTCGTTTCGCCATATTTGTCTGGATTATGTGCCAAACATTCACTATCGGATTCATGTCTGGTGATTGGCCTGGCCATGGTAAAATCCGAATCCCCTGTTCCACTTTCCATGTGGTTGTTGTTCCTGCTTTGTGGCAGGGTACTCCATCCTCCATAAAAGTGGCGTCTTCTTTAGATAAAATGGCGTTGTCGAATATCGGTAGTAGTCCTTCTGTTAATATTTGGATATATTTTTTTTCCGCATTTATATTTCCGTCGCAGATTACCTAATTGCGTTCTTCTACCATACCATATCGCACTCCACACCATGATGTTCACACCGCCGTATTTCACCGTCTGATGTAAAAATTTGTCGTCCAGTTGCTGTGACGAACGTCTCCATACCCACGTACGACCACTATCATTGAATTGGCAGTATCTGCTTTCGTCTGAAAAAATGACAGACCGCCAAAACTCTTCGGGCTTCGTTCGCATTTCGATTGTCCAAGCTATTCGGCGCCGTTTTTGAAACGCCGTAAGGAGAAGTTTTTTCTTTGCCACCCTTTTATACATCCCCACACTGTGGAGGTATCGCAGAACGATGCGCTGACTTTTCTGTGAAGTTGCCGGAAGCTCAGCTGTACTTCTTCTCGGTTCTCTTAACACTTCGCGCACAAGCACCCTTTCACTTCTTTCAGAATGTCCGGCACGACCTGGTCTCGGCTCCACTGTTGTTTTTTCCTTGCGTTTAAATTGTGTAATCACATGGTTAACTGTGGACAACGGAATTTTTAAAAATTTACTTATTTCACTCTGGCCAATGATGCGACCCCGGGTGAAGTCGCTTATATCACTCGAACCTTGTAAGCGAGGCATAGTTGTAACGATATTAAACTATGACGAATTCCTTCCGATACATCTACCCTTACCCTAATGACAAGGGAAAGTTCTTAATTCGTTCTTAGAATTTAACTGTTTACATATTTATACCGCTTTACCTGGTGTCTATTTTATTCTGTCACCCTAGTGTACTTTAACTCTATACTTAATTAATTTAAATGTAAAAAAAATGTGCTCTAATAATGGTCAGCAATCTTAATATACATTATTGTATCTGTTACAATCTATTTGGTTGTTACTTTGCATACTAAAAACGTGTTAGATCAAAAGTGATTTGGAAAGATTCAATCGAAGCTGCGATTTAAAAAATAATTGAAAACATGGGTAATATTGTGTTTGAGGCAGACAATCGATGAAATTTAATACGTAAGATGGTTACTTTGTGTTCTATTAATAATCTTAATATAATAATTTTCGCAGGGATGATCTTCTGGACAAAATCTTATATACAGAATTAATTTACTGACAAATTACTAATTAATATTGAGGTCTTCCTAACAAAGATAGGATTCTCAAAGGTGACTGCCTTTGAAATTGGCAATTTTAATGTAGAAAACGATGCCTACAAAGGATAAGAACGTCGTCTTACAACCTGTATCACCTAGGAGATATTGTCTTCCATACAAATTAGAGATAAGAAAAAGTTGAATTCACCAGATCTTCGTAGTAAATGGATAATACAGCATTTGAAATTATTGTTAAAGGAAGACCGTAGAATTGCTAAATGGAACTTCTTCTGAAATCCATGTAAATTGTGGGGTGGAATGAAGGAAAATCCTGGTCCCTAATGTACGATATCAGTACGGTATACCTTTTTAATGTTTTTGTCTGTTGTTACCGTTATGGGAGCATCACCGCCATGTTGGTTTTCACAGGATATTCTTCCGCATTTAGAATCTCGACACTATATCATAAGAAACTGTAGTCTCACCAATAGTTGCCATAATGTTCTTGTTCCGGAGGTATTTTATTACGACTTCTTGTTCTACAAGTTCCATTTTTATGAACACTCACGACATACAATTCAAGAATTCACCACAGCGCAACAATACTTCGAATTACAAACTTGATATTCTGTAGATATTATCTACAAATGCCAGTTAATTATATGCCAAGAGCATTAATCAAAAAAAAAACCAATTAGGAGCAGGTGAGGGGTGGAACATGAATATGCGCCCTCGCACATTTTATTGTCACCACCAAATCTCTATGGATCGTATTTTTTTCGAAACTAAAACTATGAGAGTCTGAACAGCTTTATTACACAGAGAGACCCAAGATGATGCATATTAAATGAATGATATAAATGGTTGGATGAAGTTCCAACAAAGTTTGGAATGACCAAAAGAAAATTAACAATCTTAGGTATGAAAATAGAAGGTGATAAATTAGTGCGTTCGAATTTAAAAATGGAGTAAAAAAAAACGTTGATGAGGGTTCAAATTTTCACAAGAAGAATGAAAAGGAACTTTTTATTTTTTTATTTTTCTTTTTTCTCTTCAAAAAAGAGGAGAGGCCCCCCAATTCGCCATAAATTTCAAATATCACTCATCTTATTTCTTCGTTCTTTACCCCAATAAACCAATAATTCATTCATCCTAAGCTCAGACTCCGCCTTCAATGAAAAAACTTAATACCAGCCCGCCAGCCCAAGGCAATTTCCTCGCGACAGAGCGGCACCTGTATGAAAACCTGACGTTGATCGATACCCATGGCGCTAATAAGGCTTTAGAACACGAAAAAGCAATATTCTCGTGTGTCGGCCGTAAACATTCGTTCTACGTTAGTGGACCGGCCAAATTTCCAACTCCGTTGTTTGTATAGTGCTTTCCATGAGAATAAAAAGCAGGTTGATTTTGGAGTTTCCTTTTTGTGGAAATAAAAGAAAAGGAAGTCTAATTTAAAGATGTTATCTGCTTGAACATCACGGTTTAGATGAATTTAGAATTTATTCTATGTTAAATTCTTTTTGCAGTAACTTCACCTAAAATAATAGCGATATGCCTGTGTGCTGCTGTCTTCGTTCTATGCCTAGCGGCCGCTACCTGTTATTGCTACCGCCAGAGAAGACTTCAGAGGGCGAAAAGGCACGGACCCGATCAGCCCCTAGCGTTTCACTCTCACCGCAGGCCGACGGCGGTCAAAAGTCCTGCCGGCGCCACCACGCATTATTTAAAGAAAAGTCCGAGCCCAACGGGACCTAATAAAACTCCGCCTGGTGTATGTATACAACTTTAATGCGTCTATTTTCCGGTCTTTGCTATTTAATTTATTTATTGCAATTGATATACAGGATATTATTTTGCTATAATATGAGTTATTGACGGAGTTATAGTTGGTTAACATCACGATTGCTATAGCATGTATCCTAGCCCTTACTATCTTCGTTTTTGTCACTGCTAAATTAAAGGAACAATAATGCATTAACACATGGGCTGAAAAGTCCCGGCCCTAACAAAGAAAACACGTTTTTTTTTGGTTCAAAATTAGCTTTATTCATCAACGTAATCTCCATCAAGAGCAACGCAATCATTCCAGCGCCGCTCTAACATTTCAATACCACTTTTGTAGAACGATTTATCTTTTGCCTCAAAATAGGCCTCAGTTTCAGCGATAACCTCTTCATTCGTGCTAAATTTCTTACCGGAGAGCATTTTTTTGAGGTCTGCGAACAGCCAGTACTCGCTGGGAGCCAAATCTGGCGAATACGGTGGATGTGGGAACAATTCAAAGTTCAATTAATGTAGTTTTGCCATTGTTTTGATTGACTTGTGACACGGTGCGTTGTCTTGATGAAACAACATTTTTTTCTTTGCCATATGCGGTCGTTTCTTCCAATTTCGGCCTTCAAACGCTCCAATAACGCTATATAATATTCACTGTTGATGGTATTTCCTTTCTCAAGATAATCGATGAATATTACACCACGCACATCCCAAAATACCGAGGCCATAACATTTCCAGCCGATTGTTGTGCTTTCGGGCGCTTTGGACGAGGTGCACCAGTTGCTGTCCACTCAGATGACGATCGTTTTGATTCCGGAGTGAAGTGATGCATCCATGTTTCATCCATTGTCACATATCGACGCAAAAATTCCGGTTTGTTACGTTTAAACATGGCCAAACACTGCTCAGAATCATCAACACGTTCTTGTTTTTTGGTCAACAGTGAGGAAACGCGGCACCCACTTTGAACAGAGCTTTCTCATAGTCAAATGCTCATGCAATATAAAGCCAATACGTTCTTTTGATATCTTTACGATGTCAGCTAACTCACGCAACTTCACCTTTCGATCATTCAGAACGATTTTGTGGATCTTTTTGGTGTTTTCTGGTGTTACCGCCTCATTTGGACGTCCACTGCGTTCTGCATCATCGGTGTCTCTACGACCACGTTTCAAGTCAGCAAACCAACGTTTTATTGTTGTTTCTGATGGAGCCGAGTCCCCATAACACTTTTCAAGCCATTGCTTCGCTTGAACGGTATTTTTTCCCATCAAGAAGCAGTGTAAAATTAAAACACGAAATTGTTTTTGATCCATTGTTTTGAAAATAACAAAAGTAGCGTGACTCTTAGCACAATAACTCACAAACTAATGAATAGAGTATCATAAAATTTTAACAGCTGTCTTTTGAAGGTTAGTACTAACTGAGAGAAAGGTGACTGCAATAAAACTAGCGTCATCTATGTGTTAGACCCGGGACTTTCCAGCCCATGTGTTATAAAGTAAATTTTAAATTCTATTATTTATTAAAACGAAACGGCCTATATATATTTTTTTTAATTTAAAAGGTGCACTTTCGGTATAAAAAATTTGGCATTCTTTGATTTAATTTAAGGATACTTTGTTGTGTAAATGCTAAAAACATAGTCAGCCTTGTACACTCTCAATTAGGCTTTTCTTCTTTTTCTCACTGCGCACTTGGATGTATGGTTGGGGTTCCAAACAAACTTATATTATGGGGTTTACTGTGATCGCTGCGAATTATAGAACCAGACAGTCTTTGCAATCATTGTAAAGATCTTCGCAATTATAAAAATATAAATACAAGGGTAAGCTGAAAAATTCAGTAACTGACTATGAGATAGCGTTGTGTGAAAGCAATCTTTGACGCTATTGTATAGCTTGATGTTTCAGTGACATACGTGTTAAGCTTCGTGTCAATCAGTCAAGTAGTTTGTTGTATATACTAGTTCAAAGTAGATCACTTTTGCCCTTTTTAAAAGTGGACAATATTGAAATTTGCGCTGTGATTAAATATCTGTGGGAAAAGTGTTTCTCACCCAAACGAATTCATGCTGATATGGTAAATGTGTTAGGCGGAGATGCTTCTTCTTTTAAGCGTGTTTGCAATTGGATGAAAGAATTTAAAAGAGGTCGTACGAACGTAAATGACGATCCCCGTTCTAGAGGCCCATAAACAGCCACTTCTCCAGAAAATGTGCGAAAAGTTTTGAAATTTGTGGAAGCTGATCGCCGATCAACATTGAAATATTTTGCTAACGCTACAGGCATCTCCATAGAGCGGATGACGTACACTTTAAATGTTAAATTAGACATGTCTAAGCGGTGTGCAAGATGGGTGTCGCGTTTGGTCACACCACCCCAAATTCTCGATCGTGTGGATTGTTCCACAGCCATTTTGAAGTGGTTTCGGCAAAATCCTACAGATTTTTTGCGCCAATTTGTGACTTGCAATGAAATGTGGATCCACGATTACACGCCGGAAAATAAACAGCAATTGAAACAGTGGACTAAACCGGCTCCAAAGAAGGCCAAAGTCATTCCATCGGCAGGAAGGGTGATGGTTTCCGTTTTCTGGGATGTGAAGGGAATCTTTCTTATCGATTACATTCTGAAGGGACAAACGAGTACTGGACAATACTATTCTAAAGCTTTGGATCGATTGAAGGCAGCTATCGTCGAAGAAAGACCCGGAATAAAGCAGAGAAAGGTCCTTTTCCATCAAGACAGTTCACAAGAGCAGAATTGTCGAAGCAGAATTGACCAAATTAAAGTTCGAAAACGGATTTAGCTCTGTCGGACTATCATCACATCCCCAAGCTTAAGAAACACCTCGGCAGTATGAGATTTGCTTCGGATGAGGAGCCGATAGCTGCCGTGGACCACCATTTTGAGGGGGTTGAGGAAAATGAGTAGTGTATCGATCTTGAGGGAGATTATTGCTTTAGTTACCGAATTTTTAAGCTTACCCTCGTATCACTGGTACGTTTTTAATTTGAATGACCCTGTATAATTTTCAACATATTTGAATCCTAATTAATGTACGATGTAATAGGTATCCGTACCTACAACACCAAGCCCAACAGGAAGCGGTGGACCGTTAGAGAACGGAGTTAGTAGTGGAACCGAAAGACCTGAACCAGCTCCACCTGCAGTGAAGGACACATTTCAGGCCGAATGTGAGACGCACGTCCCCAGCAAAGAGGAAATCGAAGCGAACGAGAAAAACCTGCAACAAAGTGCTTCGTATTTAGGACAGTTGATCTTCAAATTGAGGTTCGTACACCCTCGGCAAGATTACCGTATTTTGGCCGGCTAAACGTTTAATATCGTTTCAGGTATAAACACGACAAGAATGCTTTGATCGTCTCTGTAGTACGCTGCCGAGATCTACCGGCGAAAGATCCGAACTTGGGCTCCAGCGACCCGTACGTCAAGCTTCAATTGTTACCCGATAAACAGCATAAAGTGAAGACTCGAGTTTTGCGTAAGACTAGGAATCCGGTTTATGATGAGGACTTCACGTTCTACGGGATTAGCTTTAATCAATTACCTAGTATCACTTTGCACTTCGTGGTTCTGAGTTTTGACAGGTATATTCTGGAAATAACTCAATAAACGATCAAAGGATGGTGGTTTTTGGGTATCAAATTTAGTGTATTGGTTTTGAATCGATGATATTTTTTATAGATATTCCCGTGATGACATAATAGGAGAAGTGTTCTGCGCTTTGAACTCGATCGATATCACCCAAGCTGAGAATCAACAGATGGCGTTGTGTAGGGAGATTCAACCCAGAAGCTTAAAGGTACGTAATTTTCAAAAATTCAATTTATCCCTTCTTCAGTGCTAATCTCTATAATATTTCTTAACAGATAAGGTCGCAAGGCCGCGGCGAGTTGCTAGTCTCACTATGCTGGCAACCAGCTGCGAATAGACTTACGGTAGTCGTATTGAAAGCCAGGAATCTACCCAAAATGGACGTGACTGGCCTTGCAGACCCCTACGTCAAAATCTATCTGCTTTACAATGGACAGCGTATCGCCAAGAAGAAGACGCACGTTAAGAAGAGGACTCTGAGCCCTGTTTTCAACGAGAGCTTCGTATTCGATATACCTGCTGGTGGGGAGACATTGGAAGCAGTCAGTCTAGAGTTTCTACTTCTCGATTGGGATAGGGTTACCAAAAACGAGGTAAGAGCCGTGAAATGGAAGTGGAGGTAATTGGGGAGTGGACGTTTTAGTACGCAATATTGTCGAGAGATCCATTCATGGCGTGCATTTAAAGGAACTTGGTTGGAAACGATTTTAAAGTTATTACATGCAAAGTGATTCGCCTATAGTTGAGAAATATGGTTGAATTACTGAAGAGTTCGGAGTGAAGATCCTAATTATCCTATATTGTTAAAGATACTATGTTGACAAGTAAAATTATTGAAAAGAAAATGGAAGAGAATTCTACCGTAACATCGTAGTTGCGATTTTATCAATGTCCAGTGTAATACCATTAAATTTATCAATAGAAATGACTTGCTATACATGTTTGACTCTTCATAAGAAGTAACGTAACTTATTGTGTAATGCAGTAATCTGTCAACCCCATCTAAAATGCCAATTTCAAGTATTCTCTCTGAAAGATCTCTAGTATTTTAACTGCTCTACTTGCGGGGATCCAAAATTGGGTTACTTATTTCCACAAAAAACAAATGGTATGTAAAACATTTTCTGAAAGTTAATGGCAAGTACGAGAGTGGATTCTCATGCCCCATCCCTCGCCTACTTCTAATTGGCTGGTTGATTAATATTTTTGACTTTTAGTTAACTGACATTTGTAGATATGTAGAAATGTGTGTCGTGATTGTTCATAAAAATGGATCCTGTAGAACAAAGAGCCGTAATAAAATACCTTCAGAAAAAGGGCGTGATGCCACTCCAAATTCTGAGTCTGCAGTTTCTTATGTTATCGTCAAACGCTGGTGTCGAGATTTTAAATGCGGAACTTTCTGTGAAAACTAGCATGCAGGTTGTTCTCCCATAACGGTAATAGCAGACAAACAAAACAAAGAAAACTTCCTTAGTCGGTATGTGACCATGGATGAGTCATGAGTGCACCACTATGATCTCGTGACCAAAGTGTAAAGTAGAAAGTAGAAACATCACGCTTCTCCTCCTCTACGAAAATTTAAAGTCGTGCCATCTATTGGAAAGGTTTTACTATCTGTGTACTGGAATGCTCAAGGAATCATCCCGACTGACTATTTTCAAAAGGGATAGAGCATTGCGGGACGCTATTAAAGAGAAACGACGAGGAAAGTTAAAGCACGGTTCCATCAGTATAATGCTCCCAGCCATAGATCTGGTATTGCTATGGCTGCTATACACCAAGCAGGCTTTGAATTAGTAGAGCACCCGCCATATTCGCCGGATTTGGCCCCTAGTGATCACAGGCTGTTCCCCAAATTCAGAGAAATCTTACGTGGGGCAGAATTTTCCAGTAATTATAAAGTAATGCGAGGTGTAGGGATATGTTTGCAGAGGTCGAACACGAACTTTGCCAGGAGGCTGTTGAGATGTTGGAGCAGCAATGGATCAAGTGCATTAGTGTAGAGGGAGATTATGCCGAAAAATAAAGATACAATGCCACTATAGTTTTACCCTAAATTACCCTAGATTACTAAATATGCAGGAAAAATACTAGAGACGCAAGAAGAGTCCCTTGAGGACGTCTATGTATTAGATATGCGTGTTGACTCCACACTCTCTGTTTGCATATATTGAACTCTATTTGAAAAATTAAAGTAATTCGTCTTATACCTTTATCTCCCAGTATTTTTCGGTAATAGTAGATGAATTACCGTATTGAACGCCTTTATCGAGGTTTATGAATTTGCTCAGATGTTGTTTGGCGAAGAAATTGATACCTAACGACAACAGTGATCTGACTATGATTTATTTCAGTTTCTCAATGAACTTGTGAGATAATCACTAGAGTTGTTGGTAGTAGACAGACTGCCGAAAGATTGGACTATACAAGTTCAACGAACGATGGACATAGCCCTACCAACAACTCTAGGTTATTATGAGAAACCATCGTCAACAAAATCACGTCAAGAACTTGTGGGATGACAAATCTTGGACTAGTCAGGTCATAAGTAATAAAAAATTAGAGTTAATCAACTATCGAATTAAAAATTTGCTACTGTGCTTGATATCTAACGACAACAATGATCTAACTATGGTCCAAGAAAGATAAAGATGTGTTTAAGTGATAATATTTTCTTTTACGAGTCTTGGAACTGTCTGCCTTTCACCGTTGAAGCTACAATTAATAAGTGAATTAGCAAGGTCATATTACTTTAGAGACAATATTCTATTGGCTTTTGCACATACATATTTATCAACATGTTAATATGAGTTTGAACCTGGATAAAAAATAAAGAGGGAGAAGCGAGTCTAAACGTTGTATTACGTTGTTTGTAATCGCTAGCTTATATTTCCAACTTTATTGGTGTCGATTCAAACACTTCAAACTCGATGAACTACCCCAAATTCTGAATTTCTCCAAATATTATTATTTCTGGCACTTTTGAAAAACTTTAATTCTTTTTAGGTAATTGGAAGGTTAGAACTTGGCGGTTCCAAATGCACGGGATCCGCGCTGCACCATTGGAACGAAGTATGTAATTCTCCCAGACGTCAGCTAGCTGACTGGCATAAGCTACGTGAGTGAATGTAGCTGACATCTACTAAAACACAGTATAGAATGTATATTTACAAAAAAAAAACAATGTCAGTCCAGTCCAGTTTCCTAAATAGAGAAAAAAAAACTTACGTTAGGTAGTCAAATTGAAACAGAAAAAAATAATCTAAAATAAAATACTCATAGGGGAAGTAGATCTATAAACACCAAACGGAAAACAAAAAATAAACGCGTTTAATGCTAGCTTTAATTTGTAGTTAGATCCTAATTATATTTATAATATACACTTAAATGTTATTAATTTATAACTTTCAATGTAGTACAAGGACAGGGACATGATTTGCTTTCATCTACGAATAAGCAATAAAATAACTAAAAGGATGTATATCAAAATTTGTATGTATACATAGTCTTAATCAACGAACTTTTAAAACATAACATTACTCCTTTGTTACACGTCTTATTTTAAATTTAATCTACGAAGAACACTAACTGAGATGGACTGACTCGAAGGATAATAAAGATAATAAGAGCTAAATAATTAGAACTATTTCATTATATCTAGGTATGATGTTCTTGTTTCTGTGTATATGTACTTTAAAACATTCGAAAGTAATTCAAAAAAAAGTAGCCTTTGCTGAGGTAGGGAATAAAATGCGAAGCAAACAAACAGAACAAGTAACATGCATATAAATATCACGAACAATAAATTAGGGATAGACGATACGGTGTGAATCAACTATACGAAAAGGAAAATTTGTTTTATTTGTAATTATTTTTTTTTGAAGCATATACGAGAGTTGTTTTTTTTTTCGACCTGCGATAGCAAAAACGAGGGAAGTGTGAATAATAAAATGAATTTATTACCCAAAAGTTATGTACAAACATGGTTACCATCCTACATAAACATCGTGGAGATTCCAACGAGTTCCTTTGAGTTACTTTCAAGATCTTCTGTACTCTGATCTTAAAAGCTCCGTTTTTCTCGAACCAATTTGTCAATTCCTTCAACAATGTCTTCTGATGCGACAGGTTTAGATCCTAGTCCCCCTCCATCACGACCATCGGCTCGGGGTTCTTTAAACTTCCTATAACATTCACGCACAACTCCATCCGCCATAAAGTTTTCGTCGTATAGTCGGCTCATTCTTCGATGAATTTCAGCTGAATTTTTCCCGTCAGCTCGAAGGCAGGGGAGTCAATTGTAGCGGCCATGTTTACGTACCTGCAACTGAGGTGAAAATCACGTCATGACGTTGCAAGTGGGAGATAGTTATAATAGGGGAGATGCGCAGTCACCTTTTGGGCATCTTCGCGTCACTGGTTACAGGCATGAAGATTTGAAAGGGAAACAGCCCTCGTAATAGTAAGTGTGTTTTTGTCAAGATTTTCGCGTTGTTTATATTACATCTGTGTTGTAAAATATATATTTTTGAACGGTGGCGTAATCTAGGGGTTATAAATCAATTATTTTTTTAAGACTCAATTGAGGGGTTCAATGCAAAAATTACATATCTCAAAAATTAGAATGTTGCATCTATAAATCTGTGTTTTGTAAATTTGTGTTTTAAATTTGACTTTGATTTTTTATTAAAAGTAACGAAAGCTATACTAAACGTACTTTGGTTCCAAACATCGGTTAAGAAATAATTATAGTATTTAAAATGGAGGTTTCTGTGCTTTTATCATTAATATTCAAAAGGAATTATATCCTGGTGGTATTAATGAAACAAAATATAACATAGGTATTAACCGTGAACGTTAAAGAAAATATTTACGTTTATTTTAGGTGCATTCCACAACAAGTGAAACTTGAAATCGTCTTATCATTTTATGATATATCATTTTATATTCAGAATAGTCAAAATTTTCATTCTTCACTTCTTCCACTTCTGCTTGACATTGTTTTTCTTCAATGCTATTATAAACCCATGGTTTCAAAATATTTTTAGTGTACATAATTTCATCTCTTCTCAACATTTCGAAATGCTTCTACTTATAATACTGGGTATCTTTTGGGAATCATATCTTTATAACGTATCTAACATTTGAAAATATATTGCAAAAATTATATGAACTTGCTAGGAAGTTGACTATCTGTATAATGCAAGAACCTGGTATCAGCAGTAGGAGATATCCTATTTTGGCAAAATTGCTCCATTTTTTTATTTTCGATTAGGATTAAGGATAATTAAAAATGACATGGTTCTTTGTAACTAGCAAAGCTGCAACTTCCAACGAATAAGAAGATTGCTCTATTTTGTGTCTAACAGATTAACTCCGATTATGTTAATCTTTTAGAGGTAGACTTGGAAGTCCTTCTACATCGACTTTCAAGTGTCTCAAACCATGTATGACAGATCGATAGCTTCAAGGTTTTTAACGATCACCTAAATATTTTGTAAAATTTTGCGGTGAAAAGCCAATAACACAATAAAATTATAATTCTTAATTATTTCCTTCAATATCCCTTTACTTTCATTTGTTTTGAATCTTATAAGGATAATTGTTGGTAGATCTTTTGTGTTTCAAAAAAAGAAGGAAGTAGATATCTACAGCAAGAATCTAATTTTTTTTAATATTTATTCATCAGAAATTAAACCTGAGGGAAAAATCTTTTAAAACATGCATTTCTTACAAGTCTACAGTATGATTAACCACTCCATCTGGTTGATATGCACCTCATTCGATTCGAAATCTACAAATATCAAGCTCAGATCAGAGCCTCATTTTGTCAGTTTTATAATCCCTTCGTTACGCCGGTGTTTTTAAACCATTAATTAGAAAATTTCTTAGAATAAATCCTTTAATTCGTTCCTTGTTGATACGCCCTGTATATTAATAAAATAATAATAAAAAGAAATAATAAAAAAGGAAACTGAAAGCTTCAAACCATATTTTAGACATCTACATGTAAATATTAAAATTTGAAGTAAATAAAGCGGTAAATAATAAATGTTAGACGTTAAGAAGAAGTCCCTTCACGAAACAGAAAAGAGAAAACTAAATTACGATCTTATGCTTTCTATATGTATATGTATATGATATATTATTTGTTAGAACGCTAATAAGCTGGATTTTTACGGAAAGGAGTGAGGATGATGACGACCGAAACGTGGACAGAATAAAAAAGTTGTTCTAAAGCTAAATATTTCTGTAGAACGTTTTATTTTGCCTGTTAATGGTCGAGATTATTAACAAAATATATAAATATATTAAATAATAAAAGGGTTTGGCTCCTTTCTAGTCGAAAGAGTGTGATATAGGCTTAAGCTGAGTACCAACTAAGTAGGCACAATATATGAATTATTGTTATATTCGTGGAAAAATATGTAGAATTTAATTAATTATAATTTATCTTTAAGTACCATAATATACATGTAATTTTTTTTCTACGGTATTAAATACTGTCTATTATTTAAATTAATTGTTGTACTCAAATGAAATTATTCCATTGTTTATCGATGAATATGTTAAAAATTATTGTTTGTTTTACGTGGCCGAGAACAGTTAAAACAATACTCTAAATGAACAACGGAAATATGTAATATGTCATACTATTCAACTATTATACTTAAATAATCCGGGATAACCTATTTAAACTTAGGGGTTTGAAAAAACTAGATACCTTTAACGAAGACAAAACATAAAATAATTGCAATTATTATCGTCACAAATTATTAAATACTATTGCATAATCTATATAGTTATATACTTTACTGCACTTTCGATTGATACTATGTGTATGATTATTTTAAGCGAAAATGTTTCCAATTCTAATTATTATTATTATTATATGTGTATATATGACATTTAAAAAGAAATAAATGGTTTAATCATTTTCAAGTAAAAAAAATGCGTTGTTTCAATCGCTAACCCCATATCTTCCCTGCGAATCCTATATAACACATGGGCTGAAAAGTCTCGGGCCTAACAAAGAAAACACGGTTTTTTTGGTTCAAAATTAGCTTTATTCATCAACGTAATTTCAATCAAGAGCAACGCAATCATTCCAGCGCCGCTCTAACATTTCAATACCACTTTTGTAGAACGATTTATCTTTTGCCTCAAAATAGGCCTCAGTCTCAGCGGTAACCTCTTCATTTTTTTTGAGGTGTGCGAACAGCCAGTAGTCGCTGGGAGCCAAATCTGGCGAATACGGTGGATGTGGGAGCAATTCGAAGTTCAATTCATGTAGTTTTGCCATTGTTTTGATTGACTTGTGACACGGTGCGTTGTCCTGATGAAACAAATTTTTTTCTTTGCCATATGCGGTCGTTTCTTTGCAATTTCGGCCTTCAAACGCTCCAATAACGCTATATAATATTCACTGTTGATGATATTTCCTTTCTCAAGATAGTCGATGAATATTACACCACGCACATCCCAAAATACCGAGGCCCTAACCTTTCCAGCCGATTGTTGTGCTTTCGGGCGCTTTGGACGAGGTTCACCAGTTGCTGTTCACTCAGATGACCGGAGTGAAGTGATGGATCCATCTTTCATCCATTGTCACATATCGACGCAAAAATTCCGGTTTGTTACGTTTAAAGATGGCCAAACACTGCTCAGAATCATCAACACGTTCTTGTTTTTTGTCAACAGTGAGCAAACGCGGCACCCACTTTGAACAGAGCTTTCTCATAGTCAAATGCTCATGCAATATAAAGCCAATACGTTCTTTTGATATCTGTACGATGTCAGCTAACTGACGCAACTTCACTTTTCGATCATTCAAAACGATTTTGTGGATTTTTTTGGTGTTCTCTGATGTTACCGCTTCATTTGGACGTCCACTGCGTTCTGCATCATCGGTGTCTCTACGACCACGTTTGAAGTCAGCAAACCAACGTTTTATTGTTGTTTCTGATGGAGCGGAGTCCCCATAACACTTTTCAAGCCATTGCTTCGTTTGAACGGTATTTTTTCCCATCAAGAAGCAGTGTATCTCTACTTAGTCAGACAAGGGGACCCAAATTGAATCCCTGGCACACACCAGAGGAAGCAGAAAATGTTAAGGATATACATCCATGGTAGTGAACATAGCATGAACGATCAGTTAAATACGAGCGGATCAATTGTGTTACACTTGGCGGAAAAGCAAAACTACTCCGCTTAGATACCATAAGGGAATGATTGATAGTGTCAAATGCTTTACTAAAATCGGTGTATAATACATCTACTTGATGACGTCGTTCCATGGATTCGGCAGTATACTGTGCTAACTCAGCAAGGTTGGTTGCAGTAGACCTTCCTGGAATGAAACCATGTTGTCGCGAAGATAAGTAAGGCTTGACACTAACGTAAATTCTGTGAGACAGAAGACATTCAAACATTTTTACAAAGTTGGATAAAATATTTATTGGTCTATAATTTTGGAAGTCTGAACGATTACCTTTTTTAAACACGGGTGTAATTCTGCTAATCTTCCAAGCGTCAGGAAAGGTAGAAGAACTTACGGCCAAGTTAAATATTCTAGCTAGAGGTTCACATAGTACTACACAACAATCACGTGCAAAAATGCGGGGAGGCCGTCATGACCACCAGTAAAATTAGATTTTAACTTCTTAGATGCTTTTAAGATATCGTGTGCCGTGAAAGATCCAATCAAGGAACTACCACTAATGATATCCCTATCAAGAGGCTGGGGCCCCAGTAATGCTTGTGAACCAGACACAAACACTCTAGAAAATTCATCTGCGAAGGTCTGAACAATGTTGCTGAGATCATCAACAGCGGAGCCGTTCAAAGTGAGACATCCAAGTATTTTTGATGCATTACGACGCGCGTTTTTACAGCCATAGTAAGGATAATATTTAAATCGATAAATAAGGAATCGTGTATGTCATATTTTATAAATATTACAGTGAATTAGAAAGTACCATTTTAAAAATCGCTTTGAAACTAGAAACCTGTAAAAAACGTACAATAAATACGATATAATTATTATAAAGATATTAACAGATCATTTATTTTTGTGTAAATAAAAGTTTCTGGGTCAATGTTGATGAACCGTGATATCGAAGAGATCAGGCTCGAATTTTTTAAATAACACGTTTCAAAGACGCTGAATTGGTAGTTTCTTTGGGGTTACCTGGAACGTAACTTGGACGAACTGAAAGAATCTATTAGGAATACTCTGCGTCATTTATTGCTTTCAAAAACAAGGCGGCCACTTTAAAAACTTGACGCAAAATTAAACCGCACCTTAGTTTCGTCGTTTTGTCTCTCATAATTAATTATTGGATTAAAATAATTTCCCCATTCAAATTTGAACTTGTGTACTTTCTTTATTAAAAACAACCGCGAAAGATGCCAAGAATTCTCTAATAATATAACTCGCGTGTGAGTATTTAGCGTTTGGCAGACGATATCGTAATAAGGAGGGCTTCACAATTCGATTGTCACGAAACTATATTTATTACAACATTTTCGAACGCATGTTTACATCTAACGTATGGGATTTATGAATTATTTCGGTTCTCCGTTGAAAAAGGCGATTTTCTCGATAAACGTACTACAATCGTAATTTTAACCTCGAAATGCCATAGCGGACAATGAAGCTTTGATTAGCCAAATCCCGAAAACGGTTGGAGATATCAAGGTTTGCTAAGGAAAAAGATCTCGTTCAGTAGGTTTTCGTTGATGTGGCGAAAAATTGTACTTCGATAATACGTAGTCATATACGCATCGTTCTGCACGCATTTTAAAAATTTTGACTCGCACTTTTGAACAACGAAAATCTCTAAAATCTTTTGGGAGTTATTGCCCTCCGAATGGACTACAGGAATAACCACTGTAGTAAACATAACACTCGCTTTCGGTGAGGTACAAGACACCTATACTGAAACCAAACCCACCTATTCTTGTGAGGAAACTACGTCCAGTTGATCTCCCACTTGTAACACAAAGAAAGATTTTTATGCCAAAATTTAATCCCAAAGAAAGATAGACAAAAGTTCATGATACCCAAAGAGTAGTCTCGGCAAAGAGGGGCACACTTCAGTGCCGTGCTTGTTCAATATTATGCGATTTAGAATACGAAGGTGATAGAACTATACTTCATTCACGTTAAGAATGCAGTAGGTAGCGCTACGATCGGCGGCTGTATTACACTGGTGAAATCTAATGGAACTGTCAAATGACAACATCGTACACATCAAAGTATGATTATCAAAATGTTGTATAATAAATAGCAAAGTTTTTCATATTTTATGTGCAATATATTATGATTATATGACATGGTAAAATAATAACGCAATAATAAAGTAAAAGTAACATCAATTGCAATATAAATGTATCCTTTCCTTGTTTCATTTACCGAAATAGTTGGAGCTTATTTAATTATGTTAAAAAGTAAATGAGATTGCATTTGGGGCTAATTGAAGAGAACATAAATACCATATGACAAGTTTGAAAATAACGATATTGCCATGGATAAACTTGAATGGAAAATATAACTTTGACACGAATGCTTATATACACAGTGTTATACCAAGTCATTTGTCATGAAGTAAATTTCTCCATTGGTAATCTCCATCAATTTCAATGGTATGGTTGAAAGTAAGCAATTCAATATATACAAGAAAAAGCCAAACAAGGAAGAATGTTGCTGATTATGAACAATATATAATGGGCTCAACGGAACTGCATCTAAGTCCATCGAGCAGCTTCAGAGTACATGGCAACACACAATATCCCTAAATGTTGAATAGAATTTGGTTATTGTCAATGATGAAATTAGATGAGCTGCTCGGTGAAAAAGACAGCACTCCAAGTATACTTATCTACTGTACCCTGGCTGCAGTAAAACCAATGTACACTTTCAATGTATAGTACAGTCAATAAATGATTGCATGCATATCAATAAGTAGATTAAAAAAGCAAATATACTAATGAATTATAACAATCTCTTAACAGCACATATTACGAATTTATATAATTTTCTTCTCTTCATATCTGGAATAAATTTAATAAAAAAGATTTCTCTACTGCTAGATTTTATTTATACAATAAAAAATGAAATAAACATATGAATTTGATTTATAATTCAAGGGGTAGAGTGAAAAAGGTGAATAAATAATTTCACTTTATTATGCAAATCATATTAACATATTTGAATCAGATTTTGATGGTGGTGGTCTGACGAGGATCATGTATTTGCTGTTATGATAAATTCTTCAAATATATTTTCAACAATATTATCCAGTTAATACATCATGCAATAATTGCAGCACACAATCGAGGCATTCTCGCAATAAGTTTTGCCAGAGTTTCTTGTGTTATTGAGGTCCAACTCGATTGCAATTTGTTCCACACGTCAGTAGCTGATGTCGGAGCCGATTTCCGTACTTCCCGATCTAGCTCTTCCCATAGTAACTCGATTGGATTCAAGTCAGGGCTCTGGGGAGGCCATTCCATAATTTTGAGAGTTCCTTCCTCTTCTAAATGGCGTAAATAGTCTTTACATAATTTAGGGGAATGTTTTGTGTCATTATCTTGCGGGAAGGTAAAATTTTTCACCCAAAAGTCGAATTCCGGAAGGTACTGCGTGGTTCTCCGAAATTTCGCGGTAGCCTTCCTTTTTTAATATACCGTCAATTTTCACAATGTTCCCTACACTAGTGCCAGCAAAACAGCCCCAAATGATGATAGAACCTCCACCATGCTTCACGGTAGCAGCAATACACTCTTCTCTGGCACGTTCATCCACAGATCTTCTTACGAATATGCGCTTCGGGTTCCGAACAGCTCAAATTTGGACTCATCCGTCCATAAGATGTTGTTCCATTCTTCTATGGTCAAGTGTTGGTGTTCACGAGCCCATTTAAGTCGCTTTTGCTTGTTTTGTTTACGTAGTAATGGCTTTCTCATCGCAATCCGGCTTTCTGTAGGCGACGTTTGACTGCAGAAACACTGACTAGTTTTTGGCGACCAACATTTAATTCTGCGGTGATTTCCGGAGCTGTTTTGCGTCTATTTAACTTGCTGGTAACCACTATTCTGCGATCATCTGCAGATGCTGTCGCTTTTGGCCTTCCACTCCGTCTTTTATTAAGAAAACTGCCAGTTTCCCGATATTTTTTTACGTTATTGCCAACCGTAGCGTGGTGTATTTTCATTTTTTTTGCAATTTGTCGATTACTTATGCCACTTTTATGGTAAGATATTATAAGCGCGCGTGTTTGCGTACTAATTTCTCTTCGCGGAGGCATTTTAAAAAATTGTCACACGATATTTCGCTCACGCCGTGAATAGAGTAAATACCACACTGCAACTGACCATAGGTAACAGATTTCACTATAATCTTCTAGTAAGGTAATTTAAACATTATTATCTACAATCTAACAGATGACTAAATTTACCCAGTAAATTCAGAGGGATTGTTATTGTAACTGCACCGCAATAAACAGTTTATGGTAATCCGATCACGTGCAGGTAAATGATAGTAAAGCTTATGCGATATAATGGGTGTTTATCTTACTGAACTACATTTTGAATACGTATTTCATTTTATTATAAGGTTTCTTTTTTGGTAAACATAATACTATATGAATAATCCATAAAAACAGGGGTGCCTAAACACTTTTGAGCGGTAGTGTATGTACGGCGGAAGGCGAAAAAAGCGTAATACGAAAATTTGAAAGTGTTTAGGTTTTAGGTTCTCACAAGGATTACCTGAAGCTCACGATCAGAAATAATACAAGTACGTAAACATTACTGAACGTTCTTCTCCGCACTGCACTGTAACTTGCCCCACTTTGCCGAGACTTATACTCGATCTTTTACAGATTTACAATATATCAGCAACAATTACTAAGGAACAGGCTGTTTATTTCATCCAAGTTATTCCGAGAAAGTTTTTTTTTTATCGCAGACAAGAGCCTACGCTTGTACTATTTTATCTGGGATTGTACGAGAAAGTATCTTTTCGTTATTTAAAGGCATCCGTAACGGAGACAGTTTTACGTAAGGAGGTAACCGCATAGATTGCCAAAATATTATTGGAACACCAGGACCGAGATAGCAAGATAGTTGTCTGATTATACTTTTTTTCCTGTCGTACGGTTCATACAGCTCGCGTCTCTCATCGGGCCGATAATTTTCTCGTGATAAATAATTCGTATTATAGAAACCTCTCATAAATATCGCGCACAGCGTAATCGACCGTCGATATAAATAAACCGCGCTACAGATACGTACATATGTTTCATTAAAAATGTTATCTCGTCAAATACAACTGTACAAATTGATATGGAGCAGAGATAAGGTTTCGAACGCGCGTTTACGACGATAATGTCAAATTTGCCCGAGATCTTGCTGAGGAACGCTGTCGCGATGTTCGTCGACGACGAGTACGTTAATATCAGGCGTTCGCCGAACAAAGAACCCGTCCAGAACGAACCGGCGGCTACGTTACCGAGCAAGTTTTCGCGTTCGAAATCGTTCAAGGAATCGTTCAAGATCACGTTCAGGCGCAATACGATAATCACGCGTAGTTTTGCGCGATCGAAATCCAACGATTGCGGCTCCGAAGGTAAGTAGATGGCGGCCGGGAGAGTGTACGGCGTGCTTCGATCTGTTGTTGATGTAGTTTTCTTTGTAATTGGCCAGATGACAAGCAAGAAACGACCGATAAAAGATCGATGTCCACTTCGCCGTTTAGGGACGACGCGAAGGCGGAGCATAGGTAAGTGTTTAAAACTTGTTAGGTTAAGTGTTAGATGTAGCGAATATCGGCTTTCACGGCCATGGTTATTGAAGGAATACCATTCGAGTGTTGGTTGTTAAGTGAGTTCGAGTAAAAGCTATTATAAAATTTAAAAGATTTTTTTTTATTATGGCTAAAACTATTTTCGCCCAGTCTTCTGTTTTGCACCTATTGCAGAATTACCGGCCAATTTCTATTCTTTCTAATTTTGCCAAAGTGTTCAGCAGTTCAACATCTTCTAGGCTAAATGCATATCTTTCACCATTCCAACATGTATTTATGTCTGCTTGATCCACTATGACGAATTTAGCTTCTATAATAACTGAATACGTCAGTGTGTATCTTTATACGATTAAGGCGGTTGTCTCCCAAAATTTATTATTATGGCGATGTGTAAACGGGTAATTTTATCATCTACCGCATCCCAATCTCCAAGAGATTTGGTACGTCCTCCTGGTTTGAAGAACGGTGCCGCTGTAGCCTGCTCGTAAATTCCTGAATTACTTGACCAATACTTACTTACGGAGTATTTACGCTAGGTTGTAGGTTGTACAGCGAAACTCAATGCGCATGCGCAAAAAAATATATTTAAAAAATAAAATGTGTACACGGTTTCCACTCTGGCTTATGTACAGTTACAATGTACGTAAGATATATATATTTACAATAATTGCAGTTATTCGAGCTCTCTTATAGCTGTAATGCACATTAGTATGTGTATATGTGTTTTCCTTTGTTTAGCAATATCAGGTACCGCCTCAGCGTGTACGTTGCCAAGCTATGTTTAAATTCTTATATGCTTCAGCGGAAGCTTTGTTAAAGACATGTACTAATGCCTCTATATGCATGCACTACTACCTTAGTATAGGGGAGCCAACCCTATTTACTTGTTAATTTAAAAGCGCACCTCGATGCTGTGCTTATTTATATGTCCCTTTCCGGGAGTCTAATAATTTTCCCTTGCTTTGAATTTACCTAAGGGACTTGGCCCTGTTTCATGAGCTTGTGTTTGTACTTGAACCAAACACTTTCGTTATTTAAACATTTATAGGGGAACCCACCCTATCTCTTAGAGCCTGAACGCCTGGTCGAGGGCGACAGTAGCGATAATAGCCGATCTCGAAAACAAAAGTAATGTGACAGCTACCCAGGCGTTCTCGTAATAAATAATACGCTATGTACAATCTAGCTCTTCACTACTGCGCCCCAAAGAAGGGGAAAAGCCAGTAGCCAGCAAATGTGCGAAATGCGCACAGACAAGGAAAAGGGAGCGGTGAAGCCGATATAACATATAGAAAATTGGCCCGTGAAATTCGTCCGCTACGTCGAACAACTAGATGAAACGATGTCTAAGTCCCGTTACGACAGAGGACCGAACAAACATACAGCCGCGGCGACCGTCAACAAGAAGCGGAGTGATCGTACTTGTAGAAGATGTCTATACATGCGCGCCGACGACCTTACCAAAATGATTTCCGCCAGAATCTCAACAGAAGACTAGATGGATGTATAGACAACAACGGACTCAGTAACCTCGACGAACGATAATAGAAAACCGAGAAAACGTACTTATTAAAGAAACCTATACATGCACTCCGACGAACTCACAAAAATTATTCCCGCCAACACTCAATAGAAGACTAAATATACGTATAGACGACGAATATCTTTATCATTTTTTTTCCTGACGTTTGCTAAGGAATTTTCGCAAAATATTTTGGGCTTAAGTCTAATACAATTAGATCTTTCCATTTTTCATACTTTTTTATTTTATTTCATGTTCACCCTGTATACTCGGAGATATTTCTGTAGATCGACATAAATCGTTGCTTTTTTAAATCATCACCAACTTACACGTTAAATCGGGACTATTGCACTACAAGAAAAAGACAAATGAAAGCGAAGATAAGGTAGCTTTAGGAGTTGGTAGAACTTCATTGTTTAAATACTAAACGTTTCGTTTAAAATTAAAATTTACAAGTAGGATGTTCAAAATTTTCGCAAAATATTTTGGATGTAAGTCTAATAGGATTAGATCTTTCGATTGTCATAGTTTTTTGGTTTATTTCATGAACATCCTGTATATTATATTACTATATATTGCCCTGTAAATAGAATTACTCTCATTTGGGCAATACGGGATACTATCAATATCGTGTTTAATACTACGCTAAAACATAACACGGTGTTAACACATGGGCTGAAAAGTCCCGGGCCTAACAAAGAAAACACGTTTTTTTTGGTTCAAAATTAGTTTTATTCAACGTAATCTCCATCAAGAGCAACGCAATCATTCCAGCGCCGCTCTAACATTTCAATACCACTTTTGTAGAACGATTTATCTTTTGCCTCAAAATAGGCCTCAGTTTCAGCGATAACCTCTTCATTCGTGCGATATTTCTTACCGGCGAGCATTTTTTTGAGGTCTGCGAACAGCCAGTAGTCGCTGGGAGCCAAATCTGGCGAATACGGTGGATGTGGGAGCAATTCTAAGTTCAATTCATGTAGTTTTGCCATTGTTTTGATTGACTTGTGACACGGTGCGTTGTCTTGATGAAACAAATTTTTTTTCTTTGTCATATGCGGTCGTTTCTTTGCAATTTCGGCTTTCAAACGCTCCAATAGCGCTGTATAATATTCACTGTTGATGGTATTTCCTTTCACAAGATAGTCGATGAATATTACACCACGCACATCTCAAACTACCGAGGCCACAACCTTTCCAGCCGATTGTTGTGCTTTCGGGCGCTTTGGACGAGGTTCACCAGTTGCTGTCCACGATGACGATCGTTTTAATTCCGGAGTGAAGTGATGGATCCATGTTTCATCCATTGTCACATATCGACGCAAAAATTCCGGTTTGTTACGTTTAAACATGGCCAAACACTGCTCAGAATCATCAACACGTTCTTGTTTTTGGTCAACAGTGAGCAAACGCGGCACCCACTTTGAACAGAGCTTTCTCATAGTCAAATGCTTATGCAATATAAAGCCAATACGTTCTTTTGATATCTTTACGATGTCAGCTAACTCACGCAACTTTTCGATCATTCGAAACGATTTTGTGGATTCTTTTTGGTGTTTTCTGGTGTTACCGCCTCATTTGGATGTCCACTGCGTTCTGCATCATCGGTGTCTCTACGACCACGTTTGAAGTCAGCAAACCAACGTTTTATTGTTGTTTCTGATGGAGCGGAGTCCCCATAACACTTTTCAAGCCATTGCTTCGCTTGAACGGTATTTTTCCCATCAAGAAGCAGTGTAAAATTAAAACACGAAATTGTTTTTGATCCATTGTTTTGAAAATAACAAAAGTAGCGTGACTCTTAGCACAATAACTCACAAACTAATGAATAGAATATCATGAAATTTTAACAGCTGTCTTTTGAAGGTTAGTACTAACTGAGAGAAAGGTGACTGCAATAAAACTAGCGTCATCTATGTGTTAGGCCCGGGACTTTTCAGCCCATGTGTTAGATACCGTAAGTCGGTCTCTTAAACTATTATTGATGACCCTTTGAGCCTTAAATTCTAACAAGGTCTTTTCGGTTTCTATAACCATTTTTGGGAGAGGGCCTTTTGTTAGTTTTAAATAGTGACTGGATTCTTTTAAACGAGCAGTTTATACGAAATTATTGCGACATATTCTCAAAAAAAAAACTTGTAACTAAAATTGAGATAGAAGATTCTCATTGCATTGATGATGAAATATAATCTATCCACGTCAAAATACATTACTATAATACATATATTTAACAAATAGGATTATCTATCATCCTATAATAGTAGTAGCGCTACTAAATGATCTAATTTATCTTATAATTCACAACCAAGACAAGTAGCAGACCTAACAAACTCTGTATAGGAAGCTCACTCATATGTCATAAGTGAACTGGGTCGGTTGAATCCTTGCCACGAAATAAAATGCGAAATTCGGAAGAACTAGATCTTTTATATTACGTAATTTTGGTGACAAAATTTTTAGGAATACTACCAATAACAAATCAATTTACTAAACCAAAATTTACACGCAATCCAGTAAGACTAATGCATTCTTTGTTAGTTTACCTTTTGATACTCTTCGGATGCATGTCATATAGTATTACAGCCTATTTTCAAGGGATGCATATATGGGCACTTTGTAAGTAAAGATTTGATTTATCTGTTAATCTTTTCAAAATCAAATATTTTTAATTTAATGGTTTTGCAGTGCACGAAGTCGAATTGTGTGGTGGATTGATTGCTGCGTCATATTTTTTATTTATATCTAAAAGGAAATTGGATATATTTCTCAGGTTAAATGGCGTCGATAGAAGACTGAAACAAAATTTGCCTGAAAAAAACTTGAAAAATAATAAAATAATCAACATCCTCATAATCCAATTCTTAATATTGTATCACCGTAAGTAATTTGGGTACCTTGCACCACATTTGGAATACTAAGATAGGTATTATTCACAGGTATAGCAGAAAACTCCACTCACACAATTTTTTTAATTATGCGGAACGCAGCGTTTCGAGAGCACGTCGGCTCTCATTGTCAACCGTGTTACCGACTGAAAGTAAAAACTGTATCACACGTGCAAATTATTTTCTACGCAGGCTCTAAAACTATTTACAATCTACTCGGTGGTCTAATGGCTTTTTCGGGAAAGGATGGACCGAAAGCGAACCGTATCTTTAACAGGGCCTAAGGTAATAAAAACATCAAACTCGAGTGTGCAATTGGGGGTGGTTCTCTGTTCAATAAGTTTCCGTCCTTTTTCATACATATCGTTTCGTACGCGTCTAATTCTCTATACGAGTTCACGTTTTTAAGTAGTGTCAGATTTTTTAAATCAATCTTATGTCCGGATTTTACCATATGCTCTGTTACGCTTGATAGTTCAGGTTTGTCGAAACGATAGTGTCTAATATGTTCTTTGAATCTCGTTTCGATACTCTTTTTTGTTTGTCCAATATAAACTTTCTCACAATCATTGCATGCGATTTGGTATATTCCAGACCTTTTTATCATCTCCGGTTTATCTTTGGGATTCCCTAAGAGATTCTTTAAGTTGTTTTTTGACACAAAAGACACGTTCATATTCAGTTGTCGGAAAATTTTACTTAACCCTTTTACTGTTGGGTGAAAAATTTCTTATTACCAGTGTTTGTTGATGTCAAGGTCGTGGAATTTCTGATGTGTTGTTTGTATTGGATCTTCCTTAAAATACGGTCGACTTCCATAGAAGAGAAACCATTGCATTTCGCTACATCTTTGATATACTTTAATTCTTTGTCGTACCTGCTCTTGTTTAGCGGAAATCTGACGAGTCTATTGACCAGAAAACTAATCGCGGACATTTTTTGTTGTTCGCAATGGTGCGAATCAAACGTGATGAATCTGTTGGAATTAGTTTATTTTCTGTAGATGTCTATTTCTAATTTATTGCTGTTGCGTATGGCTAGAGTATCTACAAACGGAAGGCGATTGTTCACTTCTTCTTCAATAGTAAACTTGATCGTGGTAAATTTTAAGTAAAGTTCTGCTAGAAAATCTTGTATGTTTCCTTTGTTGGCATCAAACACCGCGAAAATATCATCTACGTACCTAAGCCAAATTCTCGGGAAATATTTGGTTTCTATTTTCAGGTTCGTTTCAAATTTGTTCATGAAAAGGTTCGCAATAAAAGGAGATAAAGGATTACCCATCGCCGTGCGTTCCACCTGTTCGAACCATTTTCCGCCTATTTGAAACCAATTTTGTGACATGCATAATTTTGTTAACCTTTTATATTCCGCGGTTTTCACGTCATCTACATTATTTAATTTCAAAAATTCAGCCAAATACTTCGTTTCTGGAATTGGTACGCTTGGGAAAAGTGAACAAACGTCGAATGATACAAGGATTTTCCCATCTTTTGATTCAGTCTTTTCAATTTTATTTACAAAATCTACGGAGTTTTCTACACATAGGTTATCCACTTTATGGGGCAAGTTCTTATATTCATTCGCTAGCCATTTGGACAATTTGTATGTTGGAGAATCAATGCCGGATACTATAGGTCTCATGGAATTACCTCGTTTGTGAATTTTTGGAAGACAATACATTTTTTAATGTATGGTAAGGTAGGGTTTGAACTTGTTATTTCGAATTTCAGGTTATTATTGATTAAGTTGGGACAGTCCTTAATAGTATCTTTAGTGATTCTAATTATTGACGGTAGGGGGGTTTTCTTTAATTCTCTGTACGGTCCTGACGCTAACATAGTGTTGACGCGATTATAATAATCCGGTTTGTCCAGAATGACTATTTTATTTCCTTTATCTGCTTTAAGGTAAAAACAATTTTTATTTCTCAGACTTTTAATAATTCCTAAATTTCTCCTATCTTGGCCGCAATTTTTATCATTTTCTAAATTCCTAGAAATCTGAATTTTGCACGCGTTTCTAACATTTCTTTTGTAGCTACATCTAAGTTTCTAATGTTTGTTTCTATTGAGACGATTGAATCCTCAACGGGCGATTTCGGTCCGCTAAATTTGCGTGAGTGGAGTTTACTGCTAAACCTGTGAATTGTACATCCACACAGTCCTTGCAATCGTCATTTAAGAAAGGTATTGTTTTATTTCCAGTTGAATTCGTCTTAAACCTTTTAAATAGAATTCATGGATGTTGGCTCTTTATATCAACACTAAAAACGAAAGACTATTCCTGTATTCATTTTCTTCATCGCGATTTATTTTGGTTCTACCCAGAATCGAAAGTTATCAGCTTACTAGCGGAGGTATTTTAACACATCATATCTTTACCAAAGTGGTATGAAAAAAATTCAAATTTTCTTGCAGTCTTCAAGATATATCTCTTGCCTCACTTTACAATGGTCACTCCTCTTTGTTACAATAATAAGTATACATTTGACCAGAAAATTTGAAGACTTCAATGGAGAATTGTCGAAATCGGCAGAACTGGTAGGAGTTATTGGAATCTATTGATGATACACGGCACACTCGGATGTGATCTTTCTTATTTCAAATAGAACGCCAAGTATATGATGCGTTTTTTTTTAGATAGATGGATATGGAGCTAGTTCAGCTAAAATATTTTGACGTGTTAATTAATGTTCTAATTGTTTCGAAAGAATGTGTTAATCTAGAGATGTCAAAACGCTTTAGCTGATAATAGGTACTCAATAGTTGAGTGTAGGCTTTCACGACCGTAGTCAATAGTAGAAATGCTTTTCGCATTTCGTCGAGTATTCACTATTTTAATTGACCAGAAGAAAAAGACTGAGAAAGACTGTCTTTAGAAACCTTCTGAAGAAGCTGACAGCGAAACGTCAATTAAAACAGTGAATACACGACAAATCCCGAAAACCGTTTCTACCAATAGCTACCCAACTTTTCTCTTGATTTCTTAATGGGACGCCTATATATTACAAATTCTGTCATAGTGTTTTCTTCCACAAGAACTTAAATAAGTCAATTTGACAGGTCTACTTACCATGCGGCTCCATTGGGTCCATATAGTTTCTTCATGTGTTTCCTATAATTGAATAGATTCAACTTCATCTTATTTCACATCTATTGCACTTAATACCTGACATAATAATGGTGCTAAAGATACCTACTCATGGTTTGGTGAAATCATTCACGAGAAAGATAAGGATATGAGGAAACAAAAAACGCTAGCACACAGATATGTTTCTGCCTACCCCTCAACACAGTGCAATTCCCTCTCAGCTACTATCACTATGTCTAAACTAACAGCCAAAATAGGCATTCTTGGCTTTATCTAGCGTCAGAAGAATAGCACACTCGTTTGTCGATTCAAACACAGAAAAAACAAGCGGGTACAATTTCTAACCTTTTTCTCGAGCAGCTCATTCACATGTGCAGCTATCCTATGGACTATTGATGCGCCTCCTTTCTGCTTTAGCAAACCATTAGCGTACAACTACTAAGTATAAAACCTAATCCCTTTACGTAAGTTTATACAATAAAAACCATATGAATACATTGGACCCATTCGGTAAATCAGCCATTATAATGTTGCAGAAACTATTTATTAGAAGAAATAACCTTTGAAAATCGTTCGGAGAGACGTAGGGTTAAACGTATACTTCTAATACTTTAGTCTTTGCTGCATATCATGCGTATCATATATGCGACCAGGCTAACATTGCGAATTACAGACCTATAAACATTTTAGCTAACTTTGCAAAAGTATTTGAACATATTTTATATAATATTTTTTTTAATGATAAACCATTTCTGTCAATGCATCAACATAGATTTATGTCGGGTAGAGCCACAGTAACGAACTTGGCAAATATTACCCAGTATACATATATCCGGAGTGTTGGACTAGCGAGGACAGGTCGATGTCTATACTGACTTCGCTAAAGAATTTGACCGTATTAATCACAAGTTACTTTGTACTAAATTGGAAGCTATTGGCTTCTGCCCAGCGTTGGTGAAATTAATTTCATCTTACCTCTCTGGAAGGAGTGGTTACGTTTTTTATAGTGGCTATACGTCCACTCGCTTCAGAATACTATCTGGAGTTCCGCAGGGTTCTAATCTCGGACCACTCTTATTTAACATTTTTCTGAATGATTTGCTAGATAAATTGCGATGTGAGGCTTTAGCTTACGCTGATGATCTTAAAATCTACAATGTTATCGATTCGCTAGTTGATTGCGTTAAGTTGAAGACTTACCTTACCCTTATTAATGATTGGTGTACTCTGAATGGCATATCTCTAAATATTGGCAAATATTTAGTGATCTCTTATATCAGACGCTCTAATCCGATCATTTTTAATTACTCTGTTGATTCTACATTTATTGCAATAACTGAAAAAGTGAGGGATTTGGGAGTATTTTTTGAGACGAAACTAAGCTTTTCTGATCACATATCTGCTATATGTCTTTCTGCATCTAAATCTTTGGGTTTTCTAATAAGAACTTGTCGCGCCTTTCGTGACATCTCAGTGGTAAGGACTCTGTACTCTTGTTAAATCCAAATTGGAATATGCCAAGTTAATTTGGTATCCTTACTACACGTATCAGGTGATTTCAATTGTACGTGTACAAAAGCGGTTCCTCAAATACCTTAGCTGTAAGGCTAGCGGTACTTACCCTGATCGTGGTTCAGATTATGTAACATTGCTGCAGCAGCATAATTTTGATTCATTAGAAGATCGTCGCCATAAAAACAGCGCAAGATTTTTATTTAACCTGTTATCTAATGAAATAGATACACCATCATTATTAGCGTCGATTTCCGAGTACCACCACGTTACACACGATCCCTTGATTTTCTCGTGGCGTGTAGGCACAATACAAATATCTTGGCCAAATCGCCTATATACCATAGGGTCACCAATTTCAACAGAATATACTCGTAGAATATTTGTTTATGTTAGGATTACGTTAATTGTTATGAAATATATTGTACATGTGTGTTGATTTGTAATAATAGTATTACGCATGAGGTATATACATAATCAATGTAATTGCACCAATTGTTTGTATTTTGTCCTGTAAGTGATAGTAATCGTTGGACAAATAAAGATTATTATTATTATTATATCACATATTTGCATGTTATAGTATCATTCGGAACTAGTTTGGAGGAATAGGCGAAGACGTTATAACGAATTAAGCAATACAGTGAAGTACATGAATAGAGAATTGTCCTTTATTATAGCTGTAGCTTTTGCTGCGAGTATAATGCTTCTCTTCATTAACTACTCATTTATATTTAAGTAACAGTTTAATAAAGTGCCCTCTTAGTGGTTATATTACTCATTTCTTTTTTGCAGGCCGTTGTATAGATTCTACACCATTTTTAATCTCTTTTCCTTAATACATACCACCTTACGCATTTTATTGGCAACGTATTTCTTCAATAGGCTTCTAATGGAATCGAAATACACTGGACGGCTAATTAATAATTGTAGATTAAATAACAATAATCAGTTCGAGATCAAAATGCTGCAGTGGCAGATTAGTTTCGATGAAATCACTTTTAATATTTTGGATAGTGTCGCTATCGATAAGAGCTTTATAGCAAAGGTATCTCGTATCGGCTAAAATTGGCCTTAATAGGACCTAGTTGACTTGGGATTATTTCTTTTTTTTTTAGATAATCACAGGACTTATGACGTTCCAGATAATACTAACTCAGCTTAGTAGTCAATTTCCTAACTTTCCAAAAATGAGTAGTGATAATTCTTCCTCCATAGATAATGCAAATTAAATGCCTCATGTTCTTTCTGTGTGTATGCTTTCATACCTGCTGAGGTGGAATCGATTTAAACTGAAGACTATAGAAGGGCTTGTAGTATTTTTATACTACCGACAAACAACGTCTGTAGATCTTCTATTTTATCTGCATGAGCTTATATCATATTTTCTTTTATATTGTTCACAAATATTGATATACACTACCGCTCAAAAATGTTTAGGCACTCTCACTGACAGCAAAAATGTATAAAAACTCAGCAAAAATGTTAATAATATTTATTTTTTATGTACAGATACACGTACATGAATAAAAATATATTAAATAAATGTGAAAAAAATCAAGGCATTCTCGCAATAGGTTTTGCCAGATTTTTTTGTGTTATTGAGGTCGAGCTCGATTGCAATTTGTTCCACACGTCAGTAGCTGATTTCCGTACTTCCCGATCTAGTTCTTCCCACAGTAACTCGATTGGATTCAAGTCGGGGTTCCGGGGAGGCCATTCCATAATTTTGAGAGTTCCTTCCTCTTCTAAATGGCGTAAATAGTCTTTACACAATTTAACGTTTTGGGTCATTATCTTGCTGGAAGATAAAATTTTGACCCAAAAGTCGAATTCCGAAAGGTATTGCGTGGTTCTCCAAAATTTCGCGGTAGCCTTCTTTTTTTAATATACCGTCAATTTTCACAATGTCCCCTACACTAGTGCCAGCAAAACAGCCCCAAATGATGATAGAACCTCCACCATGCTTCACGGTAGCAGCAATACACTCTTCTCTGGCACGTTCACCCACAGATCTTCTTACGAATATGCGCCTTCGGGTTCCGAACAGCTCAAATTTGGACTCATCCGTCCATAGGACGTTGTTCCACTCTTCTATGGCCCAGTGTTGGTGTTCACGAGCCCATTTAAGTCGCTTTTGCTTGTTTTGTTTGCGTAGTAATGGCTTTTTCATCGCAATACGTCCATGGAGCCCGGCTTTCTGTAGGCGACGTTTGACTGTAGAAACACTGACTAGTTTTTGGCGACCAACATTTAATTCTGCGGTGATTTCCGGGGCTATTTTGCGTCTATTTAACTTGTCGCTTTTGGCCTACCACTCCGTCTTTTATTAAGAAAACTGCCAGTTTCGCGATATTTTTTTATGTTATAGCCAACCGTAGCGTGGTGTATTTTCATTTTTTTTGGCAATTTGTCGATTACTTATGCCACTTTTATGGTAAGCTATTATAAGCGCACGTGTTTCCGTACTAATTTCTCTTCGCGGAGGCATTTTAAAAAATTGTCACTCGATATTTCGCTCACGACGTGAATAGAGTAACCAGTACCACACTGCAACTGAGCATAGGTTACAGATTTCACTATAATCTTCTAGGAAAGTAATTTAAACATTATTACCTACAATCTAACAGATGACTAAATTTACCCAGTAAATTCAGGTTATTGTAATTGCACCGCAATAAACAGTTTATGGTAATCCGACCAAGTGCAGGAAAATGATAGTAAACCTTATGCGATATAATGGGTGTTTATCTTACTGAATTACATTTGAAATACGTATTTCATTTTATTATAATGTTTTTTTGGTAAACATAATACTATATGAATAATCCATGCAAACAGGGATGCCTAAACACTTTTGAGCGGTAGTGTATGTACACGTATGCATTTATGTAACTAGTTAGCTTTTTCTGTTTTAAAGATGAAATAAACTATTAATAAAAATGTTAAATTCATTGCGTTGTATTCCTTAGAGAACCTACAGAATCTAAAGCTTAACTCGTTCACATGGTGTAACATGTATTGAATTATCATCTTGCAAGAGAAGAATAAAAGGATTCTTTTTAGATAGTTTGGTTACTGTTAAGAAAACAGCGATTTGGTGCTTTCTTCTAAAGACACTGTAGGAGTCAAAAATTAGAAATTAGTTGCGACAATACGAAATATATCGAAAAAGGCAATGTTTAAAACAGGTAAAGATTTAAATAGGTATTTAAAAATGTTTCAAACATCAACTTATGTTTAAAACACCTGTTTTTTGATATGAAGCTTACCGATCTTTAGGTAATCCAGTATTGGTTGTGTTGCATGTACAGTTGCAGAAAAAAGTGCCCGCACGATAAAATAAGGGGAATATTACTTCATCTTTCGCCCCACCTACACCAAATACTTAAATAGGTGGGGTTTTATAACAGAATTACTTTATTATTTAAAATACGTCATTCGGAATTTGATGGCTTTCCATCGTCAACCATAATACCGGAGTATTAACATATTACGGCTGGGCGTTATAATATTGATATCGAGTTCCAAAACTAACGGAATTTCATCCGTTTCACTTGTTTCGAGAATGCAGTTGCGGATTGTTAGCATCTCGTGTCCATTCATAATTATAACATCCACGTGCCATTACCTTTATCCAAGTTTATGCTGGTTAAAGTCCAATATATACGACCTAGGTGTTCAATATGCATCCCCAGCATAATAATAGACCAGTTTGTTTCTTTGACGTTTAAATAATAGCTCCTATAACTTCCGTATATACTTCATATTGATTGATTAACGCTTGCCGCACGTTTTGTATTTATTAAGCGGAATATTTCACCGCTAATAAATGCTAATTACCTATTACCTTGACTTCGTAAGCTCGTGTCGCAAATTATGCTCTCGCTTCTAATATTAAAGTGGTAGATGAAGCTTAAGAGAAACGCTGAGTGTTGTTTCTAACTATTTCAATCTTAAGGTATAGATATGAAGATGGTCTTTGATTTAGTACTAATATTTTTGGTCGTATTCTTTGAACCTCAGAGAGAAAATTATAATCTTAACAAGGTTTACAGAGGAGTGAGGGTATTAAGACGTTTAATATTAATAAAAAACGACAAGTATTATCTAAAGACTTCTCTTAATAACATCTAGATAGATATAAATTTATTGGATTACAATTTAATAGGTAATGATTTGTGCTTATACGAGGGGAGAAGTTCGTGGAATGGAGGAGATGCAGTAGGGATAAGCGCGCTCGCTAGGTGTCATTCTGATTGGCGACTCATCATTAGTGTAGAAGTTAAGTTGCAGCTCTATGGCGTCGGACGTTTACGAATAGTTGCCTGCTAAACAAGTCAATCCGGAAGAAAACTGAAACTATGGAGGAAATTGAACACCGTGCTGTAATAAAGTTCCTTACAAAGCAAGGAAAGAACGGTCAAACCATATTGAATGAAATGGAAACCGTGAAGAGAACAGTGCCCTAGTAAATCAATGATTTATAAGTGGCATGGTCGGGAGTCGACTGAAGACGACCCCCGCTCAGGACGGCCAGTTGAGGCCACCGCATCAGACGTCGTCGAAAAAGTTGCAACGGCTGCTCTGTACAAGCATGGCTTTCAATCAACAGTCCATCCACCCTACAGTCCAGACCTGGCACCTAGTGATTTCTATTTGTTCCCCAATTTAAAAAAAGACCTACGTGTTAAGTTTACGACGACAATAATGTAAAGGAGGCAACTTTGGCCCATTTTGAGGCGAAAGATAAAAAATATTTCTTTTAATCTTTTAAAACAGTTAATGAAAGTTAAATTGTTAGCAAATGTTTCAAATTATATACAGGAATACCAAATAATTTTATAAACTATAATAAGCACCTTATTATGTTGGTATTAAGATTAATATTATTGGTGTTAATAATGATTGAATTAAAATTTCCTTGTAATTAACTAACGTTTTTAAATTCCTAAAAAAATATCAGTCCTGGTAGAATTTGAACCCGGTACCTCTGCGTTGCCGGCGCATTGTGGTACCATTAAACCACAACACCAAATGAAATCACCTTACTATAATTCATAAATTCTTTTGAAATACGTATTTCTTTTCGTAATATAACATATACGACTTATATCTATTGAGAAGTAAATATGAAGATACTAATGATAATTAATAAAGAACCTCGGTCCTCTAATATAACCTAGCAGAACTCCTTTATAAAAAAAGCCTCATATCAATTATGTAAAGACGCGAGTTGAATATTCGTGTTACATTACAGCCAAAAAGTACACACGTCCATGTTACTTTCTTTAAACAACACAAATGAATTTAGAATTTGAGTTTCTATTCAGTTTCTAGGTCCGTAAAGAATCGTAACAACGATATAGCGACCGCGCATTATTATTGATTTTGCAAAGGCATTCCACGTAGACCTGCTACATTGTATCCGCATAGCGGTTAAAAATCTTCCGCATATAACAGGAAATGATATCTGAAGGTGTAGTGCAAATTAGGCTATCATTAACGTCACCTTTATCGCTATTATTGTACGTAATGCAATGTATTAAGTAGATCCGATACCGACAGGTATAGCTTCGAAAGATAACGACATGTAAATGGTGCTTTCACTTAATGAAAACCGGTTCAAACGAACGTGAAAAAATATGGTATTAGGATTATAGTTTGAATAAGTTTTATGTAAGTTAGATCACTGGCTTTCAATATTTATTTTAGAAAAATGCTGATGGTCGAAAATGATGGAATACATCCGCCATGAATCTCTAGCAAAATATTTGGCATTTCCGTGTCCATTTTCCCAGCCATCACGAGGTGTTAAGAAACCGCCTGACTTACTACACAAATCAAAAACTATTGACAGTAGACGTCTGAAATGTTGACAATTACCCTAAAAAATGTTGACTTTCGTGCGTCATCTCTTGACGATTCCGGAAACATTTCTGGTCGCCCTCGTAATGCATAAATACGAAACTTGTGCATGATGAAGAACTAAAACGGATACACTTACTTCGTGAAAACCGAAAACAAAATGTTACCCGTAAACTTCGTTATACAAACTAAAAGATTACTTAAGTTATGATAAAATTAATTAGCTTTAAAGCCTCTCACCTTTTCGTAGATTCTGCCTTTCAAGTTGTCTTGCTTAAATTTCTATAAGGTGGAAACTGGAATGTATTATGCTTAAGTTCAAAAGCATTAGTAAACTAACTACTGTATCATTTCTATAAAGTTTATACCCAAGAATTAGCTCAAAGGTTGTCGACCTTCACCAACTTTGTAATCTACTATTTGTTCTTCAAGTACTACCAAAACTTATACAATAACTGAATGTATTTGAAAACGAGACAATACCGCTAGAAACCTTAAAAGTTTATCTTCTATAAATTGCGACAATTTGATCATTACCATATCACTTAAAACGTCTTAATTCATTACATGCATACTTTGTTTAAGAAATATTTGGTTTTGATCTTTGGTCGGGATATATACACTACCGCTCATAACAGTATGGGCACTTTCTATTTCATGCAAAATTTGACGCTTGCTTCGAAATTTTAAACAAAACAATTACAAAATAAAATATTTCCAATTTGTTTGTTAACAGAAGCTCTATAGGATTAAGAGTCAAGCTTTGGGGAGGGCAAATCATTATTTTGAATGTTCCTTCATTATTTGCATTAAAGAGGTAGTTAAATGACGATTGCAAGGCCTGTGTGGATGTACAATTCACAGGTATAGCAGTAAACTCCACTCACACAAATTTATTAATTATGCGGAACGCAGCGTTTCGAGAGCACGTGGGCTCTCATTGTCAACCGTGTCACCGACTGAAAATAAAAACTGTATCACAAATTATTTTCTACGCAGGCTCTAAAATTTCTAAAACGTATGACTATTTACAATCTACTCGGTGGTCTAATGCCTATTTTCGGGAAAGGATGGACCGAAAGCGAATCGTATCTTTAACAGGGCCTATGGTAATAAATCCATCAAACTCGAGTGTGTAATTGGAGGTGGTTCTCTGTTCAATAAGTTTCCGTTCTTCTTCATACATATCGTTTCGTACGTGTCTAATTCTCTATACGAGTTTATGCTTTTAAGTAGAGTCAGATTTTTTAAATCAATTTTATGTCCGGATTTTACGATATGCTCTGCTACGCTTGATAGTTCCGGTTTGTCGAAACGATAGTGTCTAATATGTTCTTTGAACCTCGTTTCGATACTCCTTTTTGTTTGTCCAATATAAACTTTCTCACAATCATTGCATGCGATTTGGTATATTCCAGACCTTTTTATCATCTCCGGTTTATCTTTGGGATTCCCTAAGACCTGTTAAAGATACGGTTCGCTTGCGGTCCATCCTTTCCCGAAAATAGGCATTAGACCACCGTGTAGATTGTAAATAGTCATATGTTTTAGAAATTTTACATCTTGCGTAGAAAATAATTTGCATGTGTGATACAGTTTTTACTTTCAGTCGGTAACACGGTTGACAATGAGAGGCCACGTGCTCTCGAAACGCTGCGTTCCGCATAATTAATGAATTTGTGTGAGTGGAGTTTACTGCTATACCTGTGAAGAGAGGTAGTTGCTATTAGTCTCGGATCGTTATCGTGCATTAACTCAAAATTACTGCCTATTAAACACAATCCGAAATAATTTTCGTTCCTCATTATTCCATGAATTTTGACAAGGTCCCCTATTCCACTTAATGAAAGGTAACCCCATACAAGAATGAGACCACCGCCTTTCTTTATTGTTGGACTAATGCACTCAAGAAGTATCTTCGCGCCTAACAAATGTTCTGTGGTCTTGTCCAAGCATTTCATACTTGGATTCATTAGTCCATAGTAGGTTTTTGCATTGTTTTTTGCCGCGTTCTGTACCTAAGATATCTATACCTTCAAAAGTAATACTCCAGTTTCGTTATGTACCAACTTAGTTCTTTAATTAGTAAATTGCGTACATGTTTATATAATTATTACATGTCCAAATTGATAGAAAATATTTCCTAGTTATTTCTTTTTCGAATGGGACACCTAGTATATTCCCACATTTTCCGATGCATGCCGAAAAAGCATTTTCAGAAATATTGTGTTTATTTCTACTGATAAAACTGTAATACAAGAAATAAAAAAAACACTAATTATGTAACATCAAGATATCTTTGAAAATACTACGATTTATTGCAACTTGTCAGATTATTGTCAGTTCAATGTTAATTTGACTATCTATATTATTGAATTTTAAATTCCCCTAAAACTAATTTAAATTGTCCCGATTGATACGTGTTTTAAATATGCTTCTAGGTATTGTTTCGAGTATTTGTATCGCTTATTCGCTGCCAGAACTCGTTGAACCTATTCCCTTACTGCCGAAAGTTTAAGTTTTATCTCTAATTCTTAGAAATCAATAGTACGTAGCTTGTTTGGGTATCTGTTTTTCGCACAATCGTCATCTAACATTAGAAAACTCAATACCTTCCGAGGAGACCGACTAATTTCATACAACTTTGATCAATTCCGCATACACCCAACTAGATTATCCCCGTTTTCCAAGAACACCACAATAAAATATCTCCTCTTATTTCTACCGCCCCGATTGAACTCAGAAAAGGAGAACAGAATTTTTATCGCGTTCCCCGTCAATCAAAAGCAAACACACCCAAGATTTTAAAACTACATACATTCCTCCTCGACCCGAACGCCGCAGATACAAAATTTCACCGAATTCTTTCTCCTTTTTCACGACGAAGAACACCAGAGCGAAGACCTTGCGCAGAGACCAAAATGAATCCTGCCAGTTCGGCCCCAACGGATGCCAGTGGAAACCGCGTCGAAATTGCATGAGTCCGGTACGATCCCGGAAAGTAACAACGTCCTATATGCTAGTGCAAGAAGAAGGGTCTCGAAACGACTAACTAAAAAAAAAACAAGACACTAACCCGAATTGCGTAAATTAGGTTGAAAAACTCCGTGTTTAATTGGATGTTTGAATTTCAATTTTTATTTGGAGAATATGAGTGTTGTATCGTTTTAAATGTATATATTTTTTGTGTAAGGTTGTTCCTTGACGAAGAAGGGGAACATATTTTTAATTTATATAAAGGGAATTATCGGAGTGATTCTTTTTATAATTGTGTTGAACCTAGTTAACGATTAAGAACCTCTGACTTGGAAACAGAATATCAAATACTTAAATCATTGTAACATAAAAACAGTGTTGTCTTTTCCCTCATTTTTTTAGTCTGTCGCAGGTAAGCCGCACAAAACCAATTAGTTTCAACAATGTTTTACTTCTTTATAATCTCATAATGTGACATGTAATATATTTCATCCTCACGTACGGGAGTAGATTTAGAATCGTAATTGTTTGTTCACCCTCCTGACCTTGTACCCTATACCAACCGCCATTTTGATCTGAGTAGAGTTTGTTGTAAAAATTTACTCTGCATTTTATACTTTTATATAACTCGATGTAGTCAGCATCTGTAAGCATCTAGTCGAATTTAATAAGCGTTAAAATAAGATTACATAATTCTCTTTTTTTGTAGTGAAAAGTATAGTGTTCAGACCTTTCGGTAGTCCTATTGGACTTTTTACTTATCTTTGATATTCTTTCTAATGTGTTTTTTTTTTCTTCGAATTATACATAAACATTTTGATATTATTAAGTAAATTAGGCATGACATTAAGCACCTTAATTCCTTTCTTATATTTGTACACAACAGAAGTTATATTAACCCTTACACTAACAAGAAATCGAAAACCGTGCGGGTCCATTAGACCCATAAGGTTTCTTCATATTGTAATGATATGAATTACTGTCTTTTAACTTTTTTTTATATATACGGTATCTAATAGAATTGAGAATAATTCTCATGGACGATTTTGATTAATTTGTTCCAAGAAAGCTCCCTTTCTTGGAACAAATTATACAATAGGCCCAAATAGTAGTGTATGTGCGGTAAAACAATAGATTTACGCAAATGTAATCTCATATATCTTGTTAAATTATTACCGACTCTTTGTAGAAAGTAAACCTTCTCGGCCACGTTTTTTTTATGTAATCTGCATATCCATTAATGTTTCTCTAATTCTAACTTTTCCTACTTTTTACATACATGTATATTTTCACCTTGTAGCTTATATATTGCACCACCAGTACGAAGAATGATATATTTAACCTTATCAATGTTTACCGCAATTCTGTTGTCACAAAATCAAACGTAAATTGCATTGGAATCTTTATTCGTTTTATCCATTACGCTGTTTCATTTGTTGCCCCAAATGTATGATGTGATATACGATATAAACACAAGTGGCCCTACGAATGTACCCTGTAGTACCCCATAATCAATCTCTTCGCTATCAGAAATGTTATTAAATTTAACTTTTTATAGTCGATCGTTTAAACATCTTCCGTTTTTTATTACGATGTAATTAGAGTGATCCATTTATTACTTTCATATTTAGCACACTCTAATATTATTTCCTTTTGTACTTCTTTAATGGATGAAATCAAATCATTAAAGAAACAATTAGTATGGTAATAGAATTATTACAGCCATATGTGGATAAATTAGTCACAAAAACTTTTCTGAATCATAATTTTTCTCTTGCACTTATGTATGCATGTATATAGCAGACAAGGCAGTCGGCAACAATGAAAGACGCTACGTCGTTGAAATTAAATATGCATTTTGTGCAATTATATATGCTTCAGTAGCAGCATTATGCTAATGAAAGATACAGACATTCGTATTAAAACACAACGAGCAACACTATTACCATAGGTATAAGTAGTGGTGGATTAAAATGAATTAAATAATTTAAAAGAATAAATTTTATATTCGATAGACACATCTATTTAAAACTATATCTATGTAATAATTATTTTACGGTATACCTTTACTTTTGTTGTTACAATTTATTTTACATTTGGTTAAAGGACGAACTGCAAAACATGAAATCAATTACTATATTTATTACTCCTTGTGTCCCGAATTATGAGGATATATACGTATTAACGAATTTCTATCCATTTAGTATAATCTACACGCGGTGTTTCTAATAAAGTTTTCAATTACAAGATACCCGTTGTGTCAAGACTATGGGAGATATTTATCACGAAATGCATAAAAGAGACGTAAATACGAAGTAACTTACTTATGAAGAGCGTACTGCTATTTTGCAGTTCTTGTTACAATAGGAAACCGACAACAAATTGAAGCGTGGTATTATTGGTCAAGCTGCAAGAAAGTTTGATGTTTCCCGACTAACTCTTACGCGTATTTGGAATAGGGTGAAGGAATAGTACAATGAAGGAAATATTTGCGCCAATGTGGCTTCCAGAAAAAGGAATTGTGGCCGAAAGCACAAGAATTACTTTGAGAATTTGGATAAAATCAAAGAAACTCCACTTAATCGCCGTGGCACAATTCGAATTTAAAGAAGATCGACGCTTTAAAAGAATATCCTCATCAGTGAAACCACTACTAACTGACTGTAACAGAAGATCGAGACTAGAGTTCTGTTTGTCGAAGGTTAAATCAAATCGATGTTTTTAGGATATGTAGATGAAAGGTGGTTTTACTTTTCTGAAGTTAAATGGTCATACTACATCACGCTGGACGAAGCAGAACCAGAAAGGCATTGTAAAAGGAAACGGTTTTATAATTAAAGTTATGTTTATGGCTGCAATGGCCAGACCACGCTATGACAGTGCCAGAAAAGAAAATTTCAGTGGAAAAATCTGCAATAAGAAATAGCAACCACCAGACCACATTTCCAAAAGCGTATAAAGTCAAAAAAATTTACGTTCAACAAGAAAATGCAAAACCACATTTTTGAGACAACCCTGTAGAATTGCTGGCGGAGGGATAAAGAGATAGATGGTGTATTAAACTCAATTCACAACAACCACCGATTTGAATGTTTTAGACCTTGACTTCTTCAACGCTATTCAGTCTTTGCAGCACCAAATACTATGGATGAATTAATAGATTGTGTTAAAAGTGCCTTCCACGCATTAACTAAAGAAAAATTAGATAACATATTCTTGACAATACAAAAGTGGACGGAGTCAACCATGTTGGCCTCGGAAGGCAACAAATATAAAATTGGGCACATGAATAAAGAAAAACTTACCCACGAAGGGCGTTTACCTGTTCCTATTATGTATTTAAATGAGTAAAATTTTCATTAATGTATGTTTAAATTAAGTTACAGATTGAACTACTAATTTTATCTTTGTGTTCCATAATTCGGGACAGGGGCAGTATTAGGTTAACACAGAATAGTTCTACGTCCTAAGACTAACCAACATCACTGTACATACATACTTAAATTTACGTTAATGAAAGTGTAGGTGGTGTAACAGCACAACTATCCCATTTATTCCACGATATTAATCATAAGCGATGACGAGATATTAGAATGACACATCCAACGCTAAACAGGTGTTAGATTCTTATCGCTTTATGGACGAGCTCAAACTAAATCGAATGACTTACTCCTTAATCAATTTGATTAAAAGAATTAATGAAATGCGTGGCTAGTATTGACGTCTTTTAATATGACTTTGATAGAAAATTACATCTGTTGCCGGTAGTTGCTGTAATGCACTTTCGTAATTCGGCTGAGTGCGTTGGTTAATTTTTCCCCTTCACCTTGTTTTGACCTAGTTTCACCGTCGCAGGAAACGGCGCTTTCGTGGAAATCGGGCCAGGGATGTTTACCGGAACATATTAGCCTTCATCCCTAAAAACGAGGGCCACTTTAAATACGTTAAAATGTAATTTAAGTTTGTATTTAGCGCTGCTACGGTTTTGTGTGGCGAAATATGAGATGTTTGCTACTAGCATTAAGCTGGGAAGTTCGAAACACAGTCATCACGTGGTAGGTAGGCTACTGCCTGTTTTATTCCATTACCTCGTTAGATGTAGACGTCCAGCATTCTTTCCAGCGTTTTGATGGCTAGCACTTATTTCTTTTTCCGACAGGGTTATTTGTTTTGGCACATTTGCCAATCTATCATCGCCCATTCTGCTTACGTGCTTGTTCCAGCATTTTCTTATCAATTTTACCACGTCTTGCATTTTGCTGTATTATCGTAGGTCTTCCCATTATTATCATTTCTACTATTCGCATCATTTGCTGTGTCTTGGAGGTGTCTGGTTTTTCCCAGCGGAGCATGTCATTACCTGCCTTACTACTGATTTGTAAGTTGTCAATTTGTTTTCCATTTTAAGGCACTTGTTCCTCCATACGATATCTCTCAAGCAGCCTGAGATTTGAGACGCTTTCATTGTTTGTTTCCGGACTATCTAGATTTCCAGAGCTTGTTATATCAGCTCCCAAGTATTTAAACTGATTCACTTGTTCGATCATCTTTTGGACAACCTCCAGTTTGCATGTTACTGGTTCTTTGGACGTTAGTAGACATTTGGTTTTATCAGTGTTAATGATCACATTTAGTTGCTTTGCTCATCGATTAAAGCAGTGAAGTAATCTCTGCAAGTTGTCTTCAGAGTCGGCGATTAGTACCATGTCGTGACGGCGTTGTAGCATTGCACATTTTGTGGTCTGCTGTTTTAGGTAGATTTCCAATTATCTTATAATATAATAATAATCATGTTGAACATAAATGAGCTAAGTGAGTCGCCTTCTTACTCCGATGTGTGTTTGTATTTCCTCGGTTAATTCATTCCCCACCATTATCATCGTTCTGGAGTGGCTGTTAATGTCGTGAATTAGTTTTATAAGTTTTAGGGTTCTCTCTCTTCCTCTTAGTATCTCTATTATGTCCGCTAGGCGGGCTCGATCAACTCGACGAAACACACGAACGCCGGTTTATTAAGTGCCAGCGATTTTTCTGCTATTTACCTGATAATGAAGACTGTGTCGATAATAGACCTATATTTCCAGAAATCTTGTTGTTCTTCGCGGATCTGTATAGTTTTACACATTTCTTCTAGTATTGCTTTTGTAAACGTTTTGAGCGTGGTATTAAGAAGTTCAAGTAAACATCGTCACCCCAGAAATGTGGAAAACCTACGTGAGAAATTTTTATGAAGCACAAGCACGTGGTAGGAAAAATTAACAATGACAACACCCTCAAGGATCAACTCCTGGAAGAGGATAAGATAACACTGGAGAAAGTTCATTAGGCATAAGCAAAAGTGAAAAACAGATTGGTCGATTTCCACCTTTCCCCTTCTTTTCCTTTTTGTCTCATTAATAGCACGTATTTCAATGCTATTGCTCTTTAATTCAATGATTATTTCATGATCCTTTGTTGTCCAGCGCATGTTCCATGTAACGATTCTTAGTGTGTTCTTCTGCCATATTGATAGCCTTTTTCTCGTAGGTGTCATCAACTTTAAATCCAACCAGTTCCAAGGTATATCTTTGATTCTGTGAGCTAAGTTATCTCTTTTCCTCCTGGTAGGGAGCTAATCCGACCTGAGAACCCTTCTCTTTTATCCGGGCTTGGGACTGACACTGGCAGTTACTAAGCCACTAAATCCACCTAACACTTAGCACAGACAGAGTTGTTTATAGTGAATTTACTTTTGTTAAGTAACTTCCTGCAACTCCCTCCACCAATGAGGAAAATATTTTACCACACATTTGTATTATTCATACATTACGGAACCTATTTAATAAGGCCCATTACCTCATTCAACTCGTAAATTATCCACCTACTCGTTGGTATTCAAGCAAGCTTATCTTCATAGATACGTATACCTTCAACAAGCCGAGCATATAATTCAGAACGTATCGCTTCCCTAATAACTCTAGCGTTCCCCCCTTTTTCAGAGATTAGCCTCGTTAGCGCCTCCGTAATTATCCTGTAAAAATGAATAGATTTAACCATCCCGTATAGCAAACGTTCCTGTTTCCCTCGCATAGTTTAAATTATCCAATTAGCTTCCTAGAGCAAGCGCACCAAATCGCTAGCTCGAGCTAGTTGTGCGGCAGACGATGCGGATCACTGGTTAGACTTTGCATAGTATCCATACGCATTTCATTTCTTCTAATTCGTTCGTATTTGGAAATAAGTATCGGATATTGATGTCTTAAATTCTGACACCAAAGTTATTTAGGAACGTCCTTTTACGTGACATGTACTTGGTTGAAGTATACAATGCGGAACAAAGAAATGGGTAAGCGAATTTGACGTACATTTTCATTAGAAATAATCATAGTCCTAATTAAACAATAATAGGTTATCTTCTTCATTTATATTATTATTTACACAACAATTTAACAAATTTGTTTTACGATGAAGTAAACATTGTTACGTCAAATTCTGGAATGCTTTCGAACGTACACTATTGCTCATAAATGTAGTACCACTTATCCAAAAATAGAAAAATGTTTATAACCTTATTTTTGTTTTTACGCAAACGCATAAAACATCAGAAATATTTATAGCGTTTTAACGATGCGAAGTTACAAATAAAACTACATAAATCCATACAATTGAAAACAAATAATTCTGAATGTTAGACACATGTGCCCAAAACCAGACGAAACTGAATTCACAACTTGTAATCTACATTTGGGGTAAAAGCTCAATTGCAAAGGTGTTTATTAGAAACCACCAATAATGTAGAGGTAGTTCTTGCAACGCCTGAAGCATAACTAGAGAAGGTAAACTTTTGATCATATATTACATCTACATCTTTTATAGAAAACTGGCGAGCAATATTAATATTATTAGTGCAATACTGAGATACGATTCTGTGCATCCTTCTTGAGGAAAACATAAAGAAACATCTATCTGCATTTAAGTTTAGATTACTATGCAGACACTAGGTGTGAATCCTCTCAATTACGTTGTAGATAGTCAACACTAATGAAGGAGTTAATAGTGTGGTAGATCTTAATATAATTAATAAAGATCATCTATAGCCAAGGCTCAACCGCTGGGGTACTAGCATCGTACAAAATTCCGTTTTACTATAAATTATTAAAGATTTTGACATCTTTAACACCGTTTACATTTTTTTCGATGTAGATTAGCTTTCAGAGCTTTGATTTGGAAATGAATAGATTATGTAAGTTGCAGATACAGAGAACTTTAGTTGTACTGAAATCATAATTCTGTAGCTGTAATACGCGTACTATTAAAAGTAAAGGGGAGTATTCTCATCCAAAGAAACGAGAGAAAGCAAATGACTTAGTAATGCTGGAAATCGAACAATTATATAATGACATGTACTATTTAAACTTTTTTCCAACAAACAAATGAAATATACGTTTTATAGGCAAATTTATTTACTTTCATGCGTTGTAATTACTACATTTACTATCATGTTGTCTTAATTGTAGAAATATCTCTGAAGAATCCATACACAATTTTCTTTGGTACAGGTTTTCTATTACAGGCAGATCTTCAAATTTGACTTTACCGCGTTAAATTGATTTTACAAATTTATCGGTTGGAATTTGGATTAGGATCTGTCCAGAATTCTGTATCTCTCTCTTTAAAGTATAAAAGCTCGAGATTTGAAATCAGTAAAGTGAACATAATTAATTCTATTTAATCTTTGAAAATTCTCCAATAGTTTACAATAATGGGGCTTTGCGCAACGTAATGACAACATGTGCGAGTTTGGAGCAATATAGAACATGGAATATACCAACAGCCCCACACATTGCACCAAGGACGATTTATAGCAGAGCACTAGACGTGGTTCGCTACTGAGCTGAAAGACTTTGATCTATTCCAGACTCAACTACTACCAAAAGTAAAGTTACGATGACCTATCAGGTCGATTACACTACCGCCACCAAAATCAGCTAATCGCAACTTCAGTATTATTGCTCAAATCATGCCAATTGCATTTGAAATCAGCAGAAATTTCTTCTCGTCAGAAAATATGACCATTTAACACATGGGCTGAAAAGTCCCGGGCATAGGGACATAGATGACGCTAGTTTTATTGTAGTCACCTTTCTCTCAGTTAGTACTAACCTTCAAAAGACAACTGTTAAAATTTCATCATATTCTATTCATTAGTTTGTGAGTTATTGTGCTAAGAGTCACGCTACTTTTGTTATTTTCAAAACAATGGATCAAAAACAATTTCGTGTTTTAATTTTACACTGCTTCTTGATGGGAAAAAATACCGTTCAAGCGAAGCAATGGCTTGAAAAGTGTTATGGGGACTCCGCTCCATGAGAAACAACAATAAAACGTTGGTTTGCTGACTTCAAACGTGGTCGTAGAGACACCGCAGAACGCAGTGGACGTCCAAATGAGGCGGTAACACCGGAAAACATCAAAGAAAATCCACTAAATCGTTTTGAATGATCGAAAAGTGAAGTTGCGTGAGTTCGCTGACACTGTAAAGATATCAAAAGAGCAAAATTGCATGAGCATTTGGCTTTGAGAAAGCTTTATTCAAAGTGGGTGCCGCGTTTGCTCACTGTTGACCAAAAACAAGAATGTGTTGATGTGTTGATGATTCTGAGTAGTGTTTGGCCATGTTTAAACGTAACAAACCGGAATTTTTGCGTCGATATGTGACAATAGATGAAACATGTATCCATCACTTCACTCCGGAATCAAAACGATCATCATCTGAGTGGACAGCAACTGGTGAACCTCCTCCAAAGCGCCCGAAAGCACAACAATCGGCTGGAAAGGTTATGGCCTCGGTATTTTGGGATGTGTGTGGTGTAATATGCATCGACTATCTTGAGAAAGGAAATAATCAACAGTGAATATTATATAGCGTTATTGGAGCGTTTGAAGGCCGAAATTACAAAGAAACGACCGCATATGGCAAAGAAAAAAAATTTGTTTCATCAAGACAACGCACCGTGTCACAAGTCAATCAAAACAATGGCAAAACTACATGAAATGAACTTCGAATTGCTCCCACATCCACCGTATTCGCCAGATTTGGTTCCCAGCGACTACCGGCTGTTCGCAGACCTCAAAAAAATGCTCGCCGGTAAGAGATTTCGTACGAATGAAGAGGTTATCGCTGAAACTGAGGCCTATTTTGAGGCAAAAGATAAATCGTTCTACAAAAGTGGTATTGAAACGTTAGAGCAGCGCTGGAATGATTGCGTTGCTCTTGATGGAGATTACGTTGATGAATAAAGCTAACTTTGAACCAAAGAAACCGTGTTTTCTTTGTTAGGCCCGGGACTTTTCAGCCCATGTGTTATAATCTCATCTCGTATGATCTTACGCAAATTTCAATCTTGCGTGTTTATGTGCCTTTTTTAAGAGTAGTTTTGAAACCTTCTTTAGCCACTGAAAATGTTTACTACCGGATAGAATGTCTTGTACACATCTGCTTTTTATTGATAAATTTAAGCTACATTATATTTATGGCGGGGTTATATTACCAGAAGAGGTTAAACGAAATATCGATGAGCCCTGCCTTCAAGTTAGTGTTTGATTACTAACCTTAGCGCGTCTTTTGCCGTAGGAATTGACCAACTTTAAAAAATTGTTGATGAGGTGATGGGGTCGTCCTATTTTCTTGAAAACTCTAACTCTTTTCATAACAATTTATTTTTGTCTTCTCCTCCTCGGTTAGCAACTTAGTTTACCTGATATTTATACTTCGATAATATATATATTTAACAATAAATAAAGTTTTGAAAATGTTTGGACTTTTATATACCCAAAAGTAATGCTTGATTTCGTAGGATATCTAGCTAACACTGTAGACCTATAGAGATTTCGCTGTTCTGAATTACCATTAATGTAATTATTGTCACTATAAGATATGATAATTCCTTTTAATATTGTTTTCTCTTGTATTTAACTTCGATGCATAATTTATGAAAGATATTTAAAAAAACAAATATTTTAATCAAACGTTTATATTCAGGGAAATTTCTGTGAGTGTATATAACAATAAACGCGATTATTAATAATGATAAGGATCTATATGGCAGTGAAATCCCTCTAAATCCTTCCTTCACTATATTTTTCCTTCACCACCACGATTACGTGGAAGATATCTGACAGAATTTCATTTCGTTTGCAGGGAACAACATTTTAACCCTGACCCTGTATGCCTCACACAAGGTATTGAATATTTCACATATCTCTCTCTCTATCGAATTGATAAAGTATTTCCAGCACAAAATGATCACCGTTTTTTTTTTTGCACCACATACCAAACATTATATAACCTATAGGTGTTAGTGTTTTTGCTTTTAAAAAGAAATAAATAGTAAAATACAAATAAACCGTACTAGAACATCAAATCTACAACATACTACGTACATACGAACAATTATAAAACAAGTGTATATAACATTTAACACCGCATTATGTTATCCTTTATGCTCTATGTTACTATGTGTCATGTGTATATAACTGTGAATGTGTGTTTGTTTCCTTTTCATGTTGTTGCATTTTGATATTGTCTGTTATCCGCTTTCTAATGTAAATAGAACAATACAACAATACACAATATGATATAAAATATACAAAGTTGAATATTATATGTATGTACTTAAATATTTGTAAATCCGATAGTAATACCGCTGCATTAGCTACAATTATACAGTAACTACAAACGATTTAATATGTTAAGGAATCTCGAGGCATGCTAACGAATCTGTATGTAACGTAGTCTTTCGTATGCTAGTATAACCTATTTCCAACACTCAGTTTGTTCACGTGTCACATTCTCCAGACTACGTCCTAGGACAGAAGATTCTAAAAGAAGGCAAACAACAGTTGTTCCAATTTGAAAATACTGCTTAAATTATTAATTAATCAATTGATGACCTTAAGGGAAAATTACTGATGGTATTCGTGCTAGATATGCCAAAGTTTTATTCAAAATCTTGGTAAGAAAATGAAGGGCTGCCAAACTGCAACAGGAGGTCACTTAACAAGAAGAACTATCTTCTATTATTAAACAGCATCTTCGCACAGTAAAACCTCTAAATATCGGCCACTAAAATTTTGCTTTAAATGCGAGTGTTGTATGGAGGTGGCTGTTATTAAGGGAATCAAGGAAAAGGGGTTTTATTTTGGATATGTATTTCTTCGATGCTGATAATAGTTGTAATTTTCAATCCATTTACAGTAGATTATATTACATATATGAAAGAAATAGTCCTCATATGATATAATTATAATATAATTACATTTTTATGATGATATTTTTCCATTCAGTTTTGTTTTAAATTTTTAAGCTGTTCACGTTTTGTTAAAACTAGAGAAATTACAGTTTGGTTCAGTCTTATCCCTAGAAAAGAGGAAATTTTGTGGATATTTTGACGTTCAACGTTTACGTACTAAGTTCAGATTCTTCAACGTTCACGTCTTGAATGTTTCAAGGGCAATAATGCGTTCGTTCATATATTCGTAATTCTGTATTGTCTTTTTCCATCTTTTGTGCATAAATAGTACTATGGCCTTTACCTGCTCCTTGTTCTCTCCGTACTCCATATCTTGATCCTTTTGTTTTTTCTTCGTTCAGGTACGGCTGCAAAATCAATTTTGATGTGCACTAGATGTTTAGACAACTCCATTTCTTCCAGTGCCATTTCGCTTGTTTTGTCAATCCATCTAGTGTCCTTTTTCTTCCGAGGCTAATTTGGGTACTGTAGAATTTTTACGAAAGCTGCCTACTGGCTATCTGCTCAATCCACCAACTGTTGGGATTAGATTTTTCTGTTGGGGTTGTCTCTTTTAGCCGAAATGATTCGGTTTTTTATGGCGCTGAAAATTCTGCTTCTATCCACTTCCGTTAGCGACATGATATGCACCCACTGCATGCCGTGCATTGCCCAGGTAGTTAGGCTTGCTGGAAGAGATCGTGTCCAGGAGGCATTTACAAGAATTTTGTAGAGTGTACTTGTTCGGCATCTCATACCCTCTGGGGACATCATTTCCAGTCTTAAGCCCATATAATTTTGATTTAATTCCAAAGACGAATGAATCACTTTGAGATATTCCATTTAGAATTGTTTCCCAGACCATGCAAGGAATAGATTGCTCCATCAGAACCAGCAACAGAAGAGGAGCTGTTCAAGGCATACTATGACTTCCACATCATTTGCAATCAGTTGTTTACAATGCTGGTGTTAATATTGAAAGACTGTAGTAATTTCACACGTGTCGTTTTTGTATTATTTATAAATAAATAGTTGCCACTATTAAAGTTCCAGCTCTCGTATATATTTTAGAATTTGTTAAACAATGGCCGTTATTAGAGGCAACCGTCATTTAAAGTTGAGCGTAAGGGTAAGGTTTACTGTACTTGTATTTGAACTAAAAAAAACTGCATCATTTATTTATTATGAGTAAAACATTCTACCCAAATTAAGTAATCTCAAATTGAAGCATCTTCTAAACTTGACGCGTGAACAAACTGGATATTTTCTCTAACTTTGATCCTAACACCTCGTTGCTTACAATGTTGCAGACCAGTTCCGACACCGTTAGTAGTAGAAGATCCGCCAAGTAGCGAAAATGGAAGCGATCTGGACGACGTAAAATTCCATAACAACCCCGCGCTTCTGAATGGGTAAGTCTAATTTCGATCTCATTCTAAAGAAATCTCTGATAGTTTGGAGTGTTTACATGGTGTGCCTTTTACAAACGTATTAAAACGGTAGCTGATAGTAATAATTGATATTTATATCATTCATCATAACAAAATTATGGTAGTGCAATAGATGGAAGTTGGGTCTAATGCAAGAGTAATTGTAGTAGATGGATTAGAAACAATCAGCACAAATATGTTACACTTTAACTTCCAAGTTACCGAACGAGGAATAATTATAAAATATTGCTTCGGATAGATCATTAGTTTTGTGTTTATAGTCCATAAAGGTTCCCGTATGTGAAATTCAGATCTTAATAAAACTTGATAGGTAAGTAAAGTATGTTGAGACCTAAAAACATTTCTTTGTTTGTGCTGAAATTCACTCTGAGGGGTTGAAACACCTCTTCGAAAATTCACAGATTTTCAGCTTTCTTAATCTAATTCTTGCACGGAAATAGATAGAACAAAAATTTAAATGCAAAAGTTGCACCTTATCGAATGGTCTCTCAGGATACATGCATGTTGTGTATACAGGGTGTTGCATTTAAGCGCCACCCTCTTATGCAAGAGCTGATCATAGTAATATGGAAAGTAAATTAACTGCTAATCTTTAACACCCTTTGATTTTAATGCATTTTCAATTATACAGGGTGTTCCGAATGTGTAGAGCAAATTTGCGTCAGTTATTATGCTAACGTGATAACAAATCTTTAGCATTAATAATAGTAGTAATAATAATAATAATAATAATAATAATAATAATAATAATAATAATAATAATAAATTATTTATTTAAATTATGTATTTATGATCTGGTAGGAAGATGAAGCATGAATAACAACGTTTGAGGATCAAAATATAGGGCTTGTACTTGGAGCCTAAACTTGCCACTAGATTCTTTTAGTGCTGTAAGTAGTGGATACATAACGTTACCAGATACAGACATTATTATATCATATATTAGTTGGATGCACATCTAACACCCCCTTTATATACGATTTCTTCTTGCTTTTAAGTTCGTCGAGTAGGTATATAAATTTATTACATATTTGTTTCTTTATACTTTAACAAAAAACCAATTTTGTGGTATATTATCAAAATATTTAGATACGAACAAATACCGCAGTTAATTGATGTTAAAAGGCAATAATACCTTAACAATGGGTTTCCAAATAATAGGATGTGGTGTGTAAATATTTTGCTTTAAAGAAATGTGATATTTTTGAATATTTACGATAACGAACAACTACACACGGCAATGTGTAAATTTTGTCGGGTGTTACTCATATCCAGTTAGACTAACAACGGCTGCATCTAACACCATATCAATTGCCGATTACAGATATGTGACAAAATTTAATTAACTAATTTAATTTAATTAATGCGAAGCAAATTGAGCTACCTAATATGTATGAAGTGGAATTATACAGAGTAACTGTTTCCCTTTTCTGATGTAAAGTGACATCTTTAAGCAATTTTGTCAATATATTAAATCTAAAAAAATTCAGTATTATTCAAAATATGTATGGCAATATTCTTGATCTCATATTTTATAATATGTCATGTGAGCTACATGTCCGTCTTAGTTCTGAACCTTTGGTTAGCGTTGATGCTTTTCACCCACCACTCGAAATTGAGATTACTTTTGACACATTTGTCGAGTGCATAAATTTTCCGGGTAGCAATAATGTCAGCTACAACTTTAGCAAAGCGGATTCCCTCTCTTTATATAGCGATATGCTTGCAGTCGACTGGAGTTTCTTGGATGAATACAGTGATGTGGATGTCGCTGTTGAGGCATTTTATGCTACATTATACTCCGTTATAGATCGTTCAGTTGGGAAAACTAAACGTCCTACCTCCACGTTTCCTCCATGGTTTAGTGCCAAAATAAAACAACATCTTAAATTAAAAGAATTTTTCTTCAAGAAGTGGAAAAGAACAAAAGCGATATGCTATTTTAATGAATTCAAACGAATGAGATCTCTCATAAAGAATGAAATTAGAGACACATACAATACTTACTTGGCAGATGTTGATATTAATATCAACAGAGATCCTAAGTTGTTCTGGCGCTTCATTAACAACAAGAAAACTTCTTCCAGAATTCCGGGAAGTATGTAGTATGACGGCAGAGAATTTACCCAGCCAAACGAAATCGTGGATGCCTTTTCCAGTGTCTTTGCGAATGTGTATAAACCTAGTGTTCAACATGTATCTTTCAACTCTTTTCTCAATTATAATAATTTTTGTGTTCGGGCCTTCTCTGAATTAGATGTGGAGAACAGTATCAAGAGACTTAAATCTAATATGACAACTGGAGATGATGGAATACCGAGCTTCTTTGTACGTGATTGTGCTCCTGTTCTCTCCTATCCACTGTCAACTATATTCCACCTAGCGATAAGCACGTCAACTTTTCCAAGGGTTTGGAAAATTAGCAGAATTACCCCCGTATTTAAGAAAGGAAACCGATCTAACATTGCTGATTATAGACCTATAAGTATACTGTCCAATTTCGCTAAGGTATTTAAACATTTGCTTTACAAAGAAATATCCACCTGCATAACTCCTTTCATATCTGAGCATCAGCACGGTTTTGTTGCAGGTAGGTCGACGATCACTAATTTAGCATGCATTGGCCAATATCTTGGTGAAGCGTTTGATAAGCGAAGGCAGGTGGATATTATTTACGTAGATTTTTCTAAAGCGTTCGACTGCATTAACCACGAGATGCTACTACAAAAAATGGATAAATTTGGTTTTGGTGTGGGTTTCCTGACGTTGATTGAGTCTTACCTTATTGGAAGGGAATGTTATGTCTGCTACAACGGTTATTCCTCTACGCCGTTTTCTCCAACATCAGATGTTCCTCAAGGTTCAAATCTTGGACCACTTCTCTTCAATTTTTATATAAATGATTTACTATCTCTGTTTACATGTCACGTCTTAGCATACGCAGATGACGTAAAGATATTTAATACTGTTGGTAGCATTTTCGATTGTAAACATTTACAAGACAATCTTCTTCGTATTCATACTTGGAGCAGTCAATTATCTCCCTCTGAACATCAACAAGTGTACTGTGGTTTCCTACAATAACACTCACACTACTTTACACTATAACTACCAGATTAATGATGCAGCCATACCACGCAATATCAAAACTTTGGATCTTGGTGTTTCGTTTGGTAATAGACTGTCATTTACGGAACATATTTCGTCCATGTGATCATCTGCTTCCAAAACTCTCGGTTTTGTCATGCGTTCTTGCAGGCATTTCTCAGACTTAGGTGTAATGAAACGTTTATATTATGCCTACGTTCGTTCTAAGCTGGAATACGCCTCCATTGTTTGGTATCCCCGTTATTTATTTCAAGAGCTTATGATCGAACGCGTTCAAAAGAAATTTCTAAAGTATCTCTCCTTTCGAATGGACAACGTGTATCCTGCAAGAGGTATCGAGTATTATAGCTTACTTGTTGAGCATGGTTTTCTGTCTCTTGCTGACCGCCGCGAGCGTAACAGTGTGGAGTTTCTTTGCAGGATCCTGAAAAATAATATCGACTCGCCAGCCCTTCTAGCGCAAATAAACTTTACCGTACCTACTCATCAGACTCGCTACTATAAGTACCTAGAGCTAATACCAACATTTAGCTTAAGGCACCTCTCAGTCACATGGTGAGGAACGCAAATAAACGGGATCTGGAGCCATTTTTGTGAGTCTCTCTTTTTTTTTTTTTTGTTTCATTATTATACACATTTTCAGCATACTATTATTGTAGGCAACACGATTTGAATTATTTTATTTTAAATATGAATTGTATTGTAATTTGTCCTGTAATTGGCCCTTGGGCTGTTGGGCAATAAAGGATTATTATTATTATTATTGCTATTATGTATGTACGTATATGTGTTATATTAATATCACCTTTGGAACATCTTGTATAAAATCCTTTGAAATCAATAAAAGATGTTTAAGATGAACAACTTATATTATTCTTCAATATTATTATAATCACCTCAAGCATAAGAGGGCAGCGATTAAGGTGAACACCCTGTATATACCACATTCACGTGTTCTGAAAGACTTTTCGGTAAGGTATAATATTTGCATTTAAATCTTTGTTCTATCTATTTTCGAGCAAGAATTGAAACAAGAACACTAAAAATCTGAATTTTCGAAGGGGTATTTCACCCCCTTGTGCTCTACTTGCCTACCAAGTTGCATTCAAATCTGAATTCGACACCCAAGAACCTTTCCTTGTTAGATAAGACTCGAAGGCTTTTGAAGTTCTACTATGGATTAAAGTTTGTAAGCGATAAACGAAGGAAGAGTACAGACACTGACGTAAAAAACGCAAACTCTTCTTTTTTCACAACCACACGGAATTAACACGCAACAAAGTATCCAGTGCGTACACTAATAAGGTCGCTTATTGTACAAACAGCGCAGTCGTTCTCTGATAACCCGTTTCAACAGATAAGAAACATATGACTCTCTTAAAACCGGCAAATTTCAGCATCAGCACTAGTAGCAAAAGAAACACTGTGTTTCATATTTAGCAGCGCCGGATGTTATCAAACGTTTTAAATAGAATGAATACATGCGATAAATTTGTAACAATTTATCGCTTCGTTTCGGGGATCAAAATACGATACGAACTGTTAGACGTAGTTACGAAGTGTTAATTTCGTGGAGAAAAAACGTGATTATGGAATGTGATAACGCGATCAAGACAGTGATATCCGATGAAAGGAAGAGGAGAATTAGTTTGCCAATGGCCAGGGTATTCACTTTCGCGAAAAGGAAGCCGAGAAGAGAGTCAGAATGTTGTTGGTAAGTTCTTGAATAGAGGAAGTGGATATCTTGCCGGATTTTGCTTTTGCGATATTTATGAATGGCAATGAATGGAGAGACCTTGAATGAAACCAAACATCTGGTAATATGTGTGGATAAATTTTCAAGTTGATTCTCTTTGGACAAATGAAAATGTCCAATGGAAATGTTTGGGAAATTTGAAGGCCACAGTGTAGATGTTGAAATCAGTTATACTCTTCTTTTCTTATAAATTCTTCAAAATTACTGAGAGTTTGCGTACTACAAATTAAAACTGTTGTCTTTTGATCGAAAATTAGTTCTTCTTCTTTTTCTCATATCCTTATACCTTTTCAGGTATTGGATGAGAATTCCAGTTCTTTTTGTGCCCATTTTTCCCATTCTAATCTACCCATTTCTCTTATCAGGTCCATCCATTTCTTCTTTTTTGAGGGTCCTGTCTCCATGATGTTTCTTCTAATTTTATCTGTCTTCATCCTTACTGTATGTCGGTACCAATTTAATTGTTAAAATTAAGATTAAAAAGGTGCGGTGGTGAGTCAATTGGCATAAAATAATATGGAGTATCTAAAGCCGCAATCTGTAAAACTAAGCGATTCAAATCACGTATTTTATAACGTGTGTCAGATACATACGGAGGAACTTTAAAAAATGCCCACCAAGAGAACGAAAATTTTGTAGCCAGTGATGGCTGGTTAAAAGGAGGTATGGAATTCGACTGCTGTCGATATCTGGTGAGAAATTATCGGCACCATCACAACTAGGCAACCGTTTAAGGAAAAGTTAACGAACAAAATCAAAGAGCTACATTTAAATGAGGAGCAAATATACAATTCAGATGAAACCTACGAAAGCCTATGTTGCATCACATGAAGAATCTCTCTGAAAGCTGCCTATTCTTCCTCTAGTCTTTGTTCCACCTAAATTCGTTTTTGCAGTATTCTTGTGTATAGTTTGTAGTTTTTTCGTGCCAAACATATATCTCTACAGTTCTCGCATTGGGTCTGCTCTTCTTTCTTGTAAATCGGGATTATCAAATTATTTTCCCATACCCTTGGTACTTTTTCTTCCTTCCATATTACTTTTAGCGTCTTCCATATCTATTCTTTCTCTTTCCTGTCCTAGCCATTTAATCATATCTGGTAATGTGACACCATCTTCGCTTGCTTTCCCTATCTTTATTTTTTGTATAGCTCCCTCCACTTCTTCATATGTTATTTCGTGTTGTTCGTTAAGTACTTCTCCGCATATACTTTGTTGTGCATTTATTGCGTTAAATTTGTCTTCATAGTACTGCTTCTATATTCCTAGTATGCCTTTTGTTCCTATATAATTAGGATCCGATTTTCTTCTCGAAATATAAATCAATAAATTCTCTATCTTTCAAACATTGTTCAGATATAAAGGAAACTAACGAGAAAAGCATCTCAAAAGCTTAAGAGTTCCTGGTAGGTTATTTGAAAAGCTTCAAAAGTAACTTTGCGTTTCCAAATTTTAAAAAGAAAGAAAAAATGCAAATGAACAAAAACTCAAGAGAAGACATTTTAGATAGTTTTCATGGGCAGACAACGAGCTAGTCGGAACGTTATTGAGAAAAGCTAAAATTCAAATTTTAATTATTTATTCGTTAACACAGTTCAAAGACCATTTAATCCGTTATACAAGAACATGTTTACACTGGGATAGATTCCATTTTCCAGCAAAGAACGTGGAAGCTTACATCATATTACAGCATGATGTACGCCTATGGTATATGTTACACTTTATGCGCTCTAATTATGACGGTTATTGACTCATATTAAACCGCTAAATTCCATAATGATAATATTGTCTTAATGCACATAAGAACTACATAATACACCCAATGCAAATAATAGCCAAAATAAACCGTTAAATTTCGCGTTAAGCATTTTTATACCCGACTAATACAGCGTACACAATCACCGAATGATAAGAGCTAATAAAACAATATTATCAAGATGTTTGCACTCATCGCAAACCTTCTTTATTTAAACTATGCGCTTACATAACATTTACGTGTATTTAGAAATACGATAATACACGTTCGTTAATATTAAAACGCCATCCAAAACGCAAACAACGCATCGAACAAGCGAGTTTTTCCGAGAATTTTGCGTTATTTCAAATTAAAAGGCGTTATGTTTAATTTCATTAATGATATTGCCATCAAAAGGTACTACATATAACGCGTAACCCCGTTAGAATGTAAATGCGATCGATGCAGCCGGATAATCATAGGAAAATTGAAAGGTTGATCGGTACGTTGCCAAGAAATTTCGCCGATGTTATTGACGCTTCGTATACTCGAAAATCAAATTGTGAGTGGATTGATTTGGCGCCTAGTAGATTCCTTGAAAATATCATTGGAATCTTTGGAATTGATACGTGTCGTTATATTAACCTTGATGTGTTTATTTTAATTTCTATGAATGGAAGCATACCAGGTGTATGCACAAGTTTTTTTCCGGTTTAACTATGAGATGGCGCCAGCGGAAAATACGCAGCGTATTAGTTTGATGCATACGTCATTTTGTTTGTCTGACATTTAAAGTACAAACACTCACAGGTTGAGTTTGCCAAAAACTATCGTCTCTGCTTTATCATTCAGTGATTGTGTCGAGTTTTGTGACTGGAAAAGAACATTTGCGTCATGCATTACTTAATCAATAGAGAAAAGGCTGTTAAAAGTCATCGATTGCTGCTAGAAATATATGGTGAACACGCTCCATCGATTAAAATATGTGAGACATGGTTTCGACAATATAGAGATGGTGATTTCGATCTGAGAGACGGTGACACCATGAAAACAAAACATTTTTGTATCGGATTGTGATGGAATATATGACATCGAAATAAATTACTTAAAAGATGTGTGAGCAAGAAACTCGAAAAAACTTATGCAAACACGTGCTATGAGAACAAAGGGGAAGGAAATGGCTTTAAGCTATTAAGTTCTAATATTGAAGTCTTTATTCGTTGAAAATGTTCAAAATGGTAACTGTGTTCCTCACTGTTTCCACAATTTTCGTTGAGTAGATTGACAAAAACTCATTTTGCTGAAACAGTGTTATCGATTACCTTGAAAAAGATTACCATGGCTTCCAAGAGTACAGGCAACACACTATACACAACAGCACATAGGTTAGAGAACCTGAAAGTTGGCGATGCAGAAATTTTTATTGTAGTATTGCCAATAACATGGTTAAAAAATATATTTTAACACTTGAGGCTTGTTCTTTAGATTCTTATGCTAAATTATAGAAATTTTTTGGGATTCCTATTGAATAATGGGGTCGATAACGGATTGCCTAATTTAGTGTACAATTTTGGTATAATTTTCCACTACACTTTCTTCGTAAAAGGCCTCCAGACGTCCGTAAAAAAAATTAGGAAATTTAATGACCAAATGTCGATGTTTCTCCCACAAACTACGACTCTATAACGAAAACCAAGAAACCGATATCATCTTTTGCCTTTGACTTCCTTTTAATTGAGAAATACGTTTCTCAACATTCACGACAACAAATATATTTCCTTTATTATTAACGATAGAAGAAAGAACTACGTCAACATGATTAAATGTATTGTGAAAAAGGAAAACAGATCGTTAATTCAGATTTTTATTTGTTTCGTTATTTTTAATCCACGAAGCAAAGCAATGATAAGGTTTTTACGTTTTAATTTTACGAATTTATATTTATTTAAGCGCATAAACAATAATTAATAACAATAGAACTAATAATAATAGTAACATAGTCAAATAAAACTTCGTATTCAGCGAATTTATTAGCCAAAAGTATACACAAGATGTCTCTGAAATAAGATAAAAATATATGAAAATTGAAAAGGTGTGATTATATAGAACGTAAATCCAAAAATTTTTGAGTCAATTACGATGCAGACGTCGGAATTAAAAAAAGGTTGTTGTAATATGTGCCGCGCCACCTATGGATACAGAATGTGTACACATAATACATTTGAAACACATCTATCATTTCTTCTCGCGTCTGCAAAGGAATTTTCACAAAGTATTTCGGATTTAAGTCTAATGGGATTAGATCTTTTAATTCTTCATACTTGCATATTTTATTTCATGGTCAATCTGTAGTATATGTGCTCTGCTGTCCCTAGATCTCCCTTGTATAGACGGGAGAATTAGCTTCCAGCTTTTTCGATTTAATATCGATAACGTATCGGCATTACGTGACCTGTCAGTATTCCTGCCAATGATTCGAGGTCCTTTTTCTTGGAAGATAGCGATATCTTTGTTATCTTTGGCAAAACGAATGCTTTCCCATGACATTGTCCAGTAATATTCGGCCACTACGTGGCATTTAATATTCCTCTATTTTGTGTGTTGGATGGCTTTCTTTGTAAACTACAACTAGCTTCTGGCTCAATGAAAAGGATGCTTGCTTCTTCTTTTGTCAGTTTGTCAAGCTACTCAATTTATTCGAGTTTTTGATAGCTTCTGTACCACCACTTTTGATTTACAAGGATAAAAATAAATTCTGAATTAAATCATCAGTTACTTGCGCCTGTTTGTAAAGTAATTAATACATTTTTGTTATACAAGTCTGGCATAACAATGGTTACATTTCCAAAGATCCATTTCAACAATTTTAAAATACTATAGAGAAAAAAAAATATGTAGCACTATAGAACTCACTTGCGTTTAGGATATCCTGTATTATATGTTTGTGCAATTTAAACGGTAACCTTTGATCTTATTACAACAGAGCAATACAATAAATTTTAACGTTTGCAGTTTTGTGGAACACTTCCTTCACCTGTTTACTTCGAAATCTAGAACTACTAAGGTCAGCTGCGTACGATTAGTTTAAAAACATTCCGAGAAGAATTGACGTTTTACTTTAACATAAAATTGGAAATATTATAAGTAACAATCTCCAGAAAGCCATATATTTTCGTTCATAAATAAATAGGTGATTGTTATGATTTTACGACCTCGGATGTTTATACGATTTTGTATCAATGGACTCGTTTCCATTGTTTGCATTTGCGCGTTAACCTTATAATTTTAGATTTATTTTTCGGCTGATCTTGCAATGAGACGTTTCCAAAGACAAAATTGCTTATTGCGGTATTGAGCATGGAACGTTAGTCATTTCATCGAGTAGTTTATTTATTTGTGTCTCCTTGGACGGAATCAAATTTTTTAAGCGAGATAAGTTATGCCAACACGATCCTTACGTCTTGCTGGCCATGTTGAGACCAATCACATTTATAACAGACGCTCAAAAAAGCCGCATTCATTAACATTTACCGCATATGTATTTTACCAACCTTGAGCTGAATTTGACTAAACAAATGTATAATGTATTCGTATTATCTGTCTACACATGGGTTATTGAACATAACGTTACAAGAGATTTTATTTAAACATATGGGAACGATATACATACATGTGGTTGATATGTTCAATATGTATAGAATTTATTGCTGACAATTAGTGAAATTCTAGTTTCAAGGTTTAGATCTAATATGAATAAATTATAAATAATACTGGAGATGACTAATATTTTTTCCAAACCCAAAAATAGTACACAAAAGGGCAAGCACGTGTAAATTATGTGATTATACAGAGAAATCTCCCTTGAACGGACACCAACGGGACCAACTGAAGATGTCCGTTCTGGAGGGGTGTCCGCATAAAAGAAATATGTAGAAGATACAACAAAAATCGTGTTTTAACGAAAAATGAATATATTAAAGAAACTGGGACATTTAAATCGTATATGTATATAAATGTTTTTAAAATAAATAAGAAAGTTTAAACTTAAGAAAAAAAAGTTTATTTCCTTTAGATATATACATACAAAGTATAATATATGTATGTACATAGATACATACATAGATGTAGTATGTAATACAAAACAATGAAATGAATAGTCACTTTAAGGACGCAAAAATTCATATATTGTTGTTTGTCTTCTCTCTTTCTTTAAAATGGCGTCTTGAAATCGTATTTCTAATTTAGAAAGAAGCTCCAAAGACTCTGTATCTCCGTGATTTTCGACAAAACTTTTGAGCTGCTTGGTCAGGGTAATAGCTTTACCATAATTTGGGATAGCTTCTGTTGGCACTGGAACCTCATCGACATCAGAATCTTCCGAAAGTTCTTGTATTTCAACTGGATTTGCAATTTCTTGTTCTGAGTCTGGATCTTCAACATATAAATCTTCATCTCCGTTCAAAAAATCATTACGGTTTTTATTATCCGTCAATTTCAATAAATTCTTATTTTTGAGGATATCTGAAAGTACACTAAGAGGCAAATCATCTTCTAGGTCAGATGTATCAGCCTCAGTTAACTGGTCTTCGCTTTGCATATTTACATGATTAAATCTTGCTTTGCGGAAGCAATTTTGAACTGTCTCTTTGGTTACTTGGTCCCAAGCGGTTTCTGCCAAATAAACTGCATCCAGTGGTGTAATTTTCTTTATTAACTCAAAAGCTGTGCCAGCAGTTTCAACGTTTACTAGCAGATGTTTGAGTATTAGACTTCGGTAATAAGTTTTAAAATTCTTTACAATCTCCTAGTCAAGTGGTTGACGAGCTGATGTACAATTAGCGAACGTCTTTGGGATGAGATCCCGCATTGTCTAAAAATAAGAAAATGTTTCTTTTTTCTTTAGCCATTTTCCAATCTAGGTCTTGCAACCACTCTGTCACAATTTGTCCTGTCATCCAAGCTTTCTTATTGTATTTCCAAGTTACTGGCAGGTTATTTATATTAATGTTTTTAAAAGCTCTGGGTTTGGCTGATCTACCAATGACTAGGAGTTTTTCTTTTTCACCCGCCATATCTGCACAATGCAAAATTGTAAACCTCTCTTTGGGATACTTACCCCCAACACATTTTTCCTTCTTTAATGTGAGCGTTTTGTCGGGTAGAGCCCTAAAATACACGCCTGTCTCATCGGCATTATAGATGTCCCTCGGTGAATATCTCTACCAAAGAAGGACATTTTTTTAAAAAAGATGAAACATCTTCAGCGTTAACCGAAGCTCCTTCTCCCGAAATCACTTTAAAACTTATATTGTGGCGGATTCTAAATTTATTGAGTCAACCAGAAGAAGCACTGAATGTAGAGTGTCCCAAAGAAGCGGCTACTTCTCTTGCTTTACATCGTATTAGCGGACCTAAAAATGCGTATTGCGTTTTTGTCACGACAAACCTATTGGTAATCTCACTTTTTTTTTCTATTTTAGAATTTAATATGAAAAGAAAATCAACGCATTAATACAAGAAAACCTTATCTAAAAAAATCATATGCATACCTATTAAATGAATCCCGTTATGCCGAGCTGCTGTAAACCAGTCCTAACACAATTTGTCAATTTTAGTACCATCACCCGTCAAAAAGCTTCTTTTTGCATTCAAATTGCCGTTCGACATCCATTTGTTTAAAAGGATTTCTTTATGTTTAATTATATCTGCAGCTTGTATTTTTCCAATATTAAAACGCTTCGATAAGTTTCTTACACTTAATTTCTCTTTATTGTAAACTTCAACAATCTCAATTTTTTGTTTAACCGTGAGCATTTTTTCTATTTGGAGTCATTTCTACAATGAATGTGTCGCCCACTGTCTTTTCCGCATTGACATCAGACTAATATTGAAAGCAGATTAAATCGAAAGCGTACACCCAAAGAATAAGAACGGTAAATCCCCGACCAACTCGGGGAAGTCCCTAATTCACGCCAGGCAGAAATGCACGACATAGGCTACGTTTGTACCGAAAGATTAAAGTCGGTAAATCTCCGGTTTACTCGGGGAAGTGCCAGCGAAATTGGCGCGCGGCGCGATTGAGAAATGCAATAGCAATACTCTCGATATAAAAATAAGATAAGGCGTTTCTTTTTATTTTATTTTTTGTCCGGTTAAGAGAACATTTTCTCGTGTCCGCGTCCGATCAAGGGAGTGTCTGTCCAAGAAAGAGTTAGTACAATGGAAATTATATGAGAGCCGGTCGGGACCATGAGAAACTGTCCGTTTAAGGGAAGTGTCCGTGTAAGAGGGGTGTCCGCGAAGGGGAATTTCACTGTACACGTTTTCGCTGAAAAAATATGAATTACTCTAACCATAGAAACCTATACGAGGGCGACCTGAAATGATATTGCTCACGTCAAAGCTCGGTGAGATAATAACCGTCTCAGCGTCAATAATATATTTGAAAAATTAAGAATTTCTTCTCAAGATTTTTGGAGGTAACTATATACCTACATATATACCTATCTAAACCAAAGATATTGAAAAAAAAAGACTAAGCACCGGAAATACGATTTCTAAATATTTTCAAAAACTCAATGAACGTAACGTCAACCGTCATATTGATTTTCAAGCCTTCGAGATGTCGCCGTCGCCCCCGAAGGGTCGCCATGAAATTTAAAAGTAAAATGAAGCGGACGTAAAGGTCCCTCTTCAGCTGGCGGTAGTACACGCTCGAATATCAGGGCCGGCTTTTACTTCTACTCGGTAATGACGTGGTACGAGGCTTAATAAATACCGAATTTGATCGATACAGGGCTTAGTTCGACTGAGGGATTGCAATTAAGACTGGAAAGAATTGCCTGTGATGCCAATTTAATCGTAAAAGTAGGCAGTCGGTTTCGACGCAACATTTTCGCTTTATTTGCAATATAAATTATTTGTAAATACGTATCAATATACGTATAATATCTGTAAGAACTAGAATTAAAACACACGTTCTGCGACGTATTTGTCGTTGAACTTCTTGACTATCAATTAGATTTCTATATACAGACATTATCTCATACATATCTTTGCAATGTAAATATAAAATCTAACGCCTAGACCCATCCATTCTGCAGGCTTGTGTAAATATTTAAAATATGTAAAATCGATTTACCCTTGAGCAATAATTCATACGAGACGCTTTAAAATTATAATCAATAGGAATAAATAAAAGATATTTTTTCGAAGAAATCGTATTTGTAGTAGGAGGAAACGATTTTTTCCCTTGTCGTAGTATGTTTACATAATGAGATTATTTATATCCATATACATGGATATACTTTGAATGTGTTTTATTTTAAAACATGCAAAACATACACGTACATACACTACCGCTCAAAAATGTTTAGGTACCCCCGTTTTCATGGATTATTCATATAGTATTATGTTTACCAAAAAAAAAACATTATAATAAAATGAAATACGTATTTAAAATGTAGTTCAGTAAGATAAACAACCATTATATCGCATAAGGTTTACTATCATTTACCTGCACTTGGTCGAATTACCATAAACTGTTTATTGCGGTCCAATTACAATAACAATCCTTCTGAATTTACTGGTTAAATTTAGTCATCTGTTAGATTGTAGGTAATATTGTTTAAATTACCTTCCTAGAAGATTATAGTGAAATCTGTAACCTATGGTCAGTTGCAGTGTGGTATTTACTCTATTCACGTCGTGAGCGAAATATCATGTGACAATTTTTTAAAATGCCTCCGCGAAGAGAAATTAGTACGGAAACACGTGGCCTTATAATAGCTTACCATAGAAGTGGCATAAGTAATCGACAAATTGCCAAAAGAAATGAAAATACACCACGCTACGGTTGACTATAACGTAAAAAAATATCGGGAAACTGGCAGTTTTCTTAATAAAAGACTGAGTGGAAGGCCAAAAGCGACAACATCTGCAGATGATCACAGAATAGTGGTTACCAGCAAGTTAAATAGACGCAAAACAGCCCCGGAAATCATCGCAGAATTACATGTTGGTCGCCAAAAACTAGTCAGTGTTTCTACAGTCAAACGTCGCCTACAGAAAGCCGGGCTCCATGGACGTATTGTGATGAAAAAGCCATTACTACGCAAACAAAACAAGCAAAAGCGACTTAAATGGGTTCGTGAACACCAACACTAGACCATAGAAGAGTGGAACAACGTCTTATGGACGGATGGGTCCAAATTTGAGCTGTTCGGAACCGGATGACGCATATTCGTAAGAAGATCTGTGGGTGAATGTGCCAGAGAATAGTGTATTGCTGCTACCGTGAAGTATGGTGGAGGTTCTATCATCATTTGGGGCTGTTTTGCTGGCACTAGTGTAGGGGACATTGTGAAAATTGACGGTATATTAAAAAAAGAAGGCTACCGCGAAATTTTGGAAAACCACGCAATACCTTCCGGAATTCGACTTTTGGGTCAAAATTTTATCTTCCAGCAAGATAATGACCCAAAACATTCCTCTAAATTGTGTAATTACGTTTGGTGCTAGATTAAGGTGATAATTAGATGACACCAATGCATTAGAGCGTGTATTTTATTTTGAAACATACGGGAGGCAAAGTACTAATAATAGCTGTTGTCCAATTTCAGAATTTATTACAAGACAAACTAAAGTACATACATACCATACAGGCATGTATGTAATAGATAAACTACAAAATGAAAAAGAGTGTACCATAAAACAAAACAAAAACTCAAACTAATTTAACAGCATTAAAAAATATTTTTATATACACTACCGTTAATAAGTTTGGCCGCACTATATAAAATAACAAAATAAACTAGACAAACACAGGGCCTCTCTTCCTTGAATTATATTTCATTTTGCTCCATTATAACTTTCATAATATCCTCATTTTGCCTATTAATATTATCAACTTCAGCATTTACAGTAATTAATATCGGCAACTTGTCTTTCAACTCATTCACCGTCTGCTTATTACCAGGTGACTTTATAACTTTGCTTGTAATCCTATCTTTTAACTTCGAATTAGTATATTGTAACACGTAATACCTCTGCGTCTCAGTTGTCGGATTCCACTTATTGTTAGTCCGACTGCTAAATTAACCGGATCAATTGTACCTTTTTACTTCGTTTCTTAACGTCTAAACTTGATTTTACATTTACAAGTTTAACTACCACTTTTTCAGTGCACTTTTCTAATTTACCAGCATAAAGCGGTTTAATATCTGCAACACTAGCTAGATGTACTGGTTTATTCTTTGCAATAGTCTCAATAATTTAATGTAAATAATCTTACTCTGGTTTTTCAATACCGTTAAACATATATCAATCTTATTACTTAGTTACTTTATAACCTAAGCTTGTAAAGTAGTGACATCATTAAACAATCAGGAAAATGATAAAATATAAATAAATAACCTAGACGAGGAGAATTGGGTAAAAGATTATTATCAGCTCTGGTGCAAGGAAAAAGTGGATGAAAGAACAATACAAGATATGGTTGTAAACGGTTTGGATGTTAATAGATCCAATAGAACTGACAGAAGTCTTGAGGGCTACTAAAAACAGTATGTATTGTAGGCTTAACATCTCGAAACATATAGCCTCTTGCCATGTAATATATGAAATACTCGGGTTAATTGCAGCTACTGTCAAATCGAGAAAAAGTAGACATAAATTGTAATGTAAAATTCTTTGTATTCCACTGAATCTCCGTACGGGAGATACGATATACTGCACATACATATATGCATAAAATATGCATAAACCTGGAGCACATACGCAAAAAAAAATGCGGCAATATGTAAAATTTTTACATAAAATAAATAAGAGCAGAGATTTAAACATTAACTTTATTGCACAAAAGTTCTTTTACAACATATTTCTAAACCAATTCTTCTTTCAACATCCACAGATGTAATTGGTGCATTCTTTAACTTTGCAGTACATTCTAAACTAAAATTAAAGTCGAAATCGTTTACTGTTTCACCTTCCACAATTTCCTTAACTTTCTTCAATTTCAAATACCCCCCTAATCTTATTTATCATTTGTTTAAATTTATCGTATATAGAATTACCTATTGTACCCTTAGCCTTCTTACATAGCATATCAAATTCGTCTACTATTTCGACTGATTCCGAGAGCGACATCCCTTGCGTTTCTAGTTTACGAATGGAACTTGAAACAAAGCTATAATTTGACTCAATATACAAAAGCTTTTGTAGCAATTCTGTTGATGTTACTATCTTTTTACAGTTTCCTAGAGCAATGCAGTCAGCAGCGATTTCAAGAATTACATTTCTTATTCCTTCAAAATTATCGGCAGCATCTAACCAAGTACCTCATCTTGTAATAATCGGTTCAGGAGGCAACTTAACACCGGGAAGTCGCTCCTTATAAAATTGGATTCGTAAAGGTGCTTTTTTAAAAATACTTCTTTGACATTGCTAATTAAATCATTAATCAAAGGAAGCTGATTCCTAATGTCTTCGACTACAGAATTGAACCCATGAGCTAAACAAGTGGTATGAATTATGTTACTATAAAAAATGTTTAAATTTTGCGCGGCTTTTATCATGTATGGTGCAGCGTCGAACAACATTAGTAAAATTTATTCACAAGGTATACATCCAGTTAAGAAGAAATTTGATAAACCTTGTTGAACGAATTGGGCAATTCTCACATTATTTGTTTTTTGAAGTTCTTTACAATAAATTAAATATGATTTACCTACAATATCTTGCTGAAGAATTTCGATTAACAAATGGACAATATGACGCCCACACTCATCCGTACTTCCATCTATCATGATATAAATAAAATTATTCCCTACCACTTATTGTAGTTCTGCCATTGTTTGCTGGTAACAAGATGTGACATAATTTTTTCGTAAGGTACTTTCGTCAGATATATTATGTTTTGCAGAAATGATCTCAAATTAACATTGCTTAATCTTGCTAACGGTATGTTGGACGAAATTAATGCGATAAGACAGATCCGTATTATATTCTTCTTGTTCTCAATTTCGTGAAGTTGATGCTACACATTGATATATAGATTGCTGCACACATGCGGATCGCTTTAATTTTTCACATTTTCCAATATGTGATGGAGTTTTAGCGTGTCGATCAATCAGGTACTTTCTCTCACAAGACACCTAACAGATGGGCTGAAAAGTTCCGGGCCTAACACATAGATGACGCTAGTTTTATTGCAGTCACCTTTCTCTCAGTTAGTACTAACCTTCAAAAGACAGCTATTAAAATTTCATGACATTCTATTCATTAGTTTGTGAGTTATTGTGCTAAGAGTCACGCTGCTTTTGTTATTTTCTAAGCAATGGATCAAAAACAATTTCGTGTTTTAATTTTACACTGCTTCTTGATGGGAAAAAATACCGTTCAAGCGAAGCAATGGCTTGAAAAGTATTATGGGGACTCCGCTCCATCAGAAACAACAATAAAACGTTGGTTTGCTGACTTCAAACGTGGTCGTAGAGACACCGATGATGCAGAACGCAGTGGACGTCCAAATGAGGCGGTAACACCAGAAAACATCAAAAAAATCCACAAAATCATTTTGAATGATCGAAAAGTGAAGTTGCGTGAGTTAGCTGACACCGTAAAGATATCAAAAGAACGTATTGGCTTTATATTGCATGAGCATTTGACTATGAGAAAGCTCTGTTCAAAGTGGGTGCCGCGTTTGCTCACTGTTGACCAAAAACAAGAACGTGTTGATGATTCTGAGCAGTGTTTGGCCATGTTTAAACGTAACAAACCGGAATTTTTGCGTCGATATGTGACAATGGATGAAACATGGATCCATCACTTCACTCCGGAATCAAAACGATCGTCATCTGAATGGACAGCAACTGGTGAACCTCGTCCAAAGCGCCCGAAAGCACAATAATCGGCTGGAAAGGTTATGGCCTCGGTATTTTGGGATGTGCGTGGTGTAATATCCATCGACTCTCTTGAGAAAGGAAATACCATCAACAGTGAATATTATATAGCGTTATTGGAGCGTTTGAAGGTCGAAATTGCAAAGAAACGACCGCATATGGCAAAGAAAAAAAAATTTGTTTCATCAAGGCAACGCACCGTGTCACAAGTCAATCAAAACAATGGCAAAACTACATGAATTGAACTTCGAATTGCTCCCACATCCACCGTATTCGCCAGATTTGGCTCCCAGCGACTACTGGCTGTTTGCAGACCTCAAAGAAATGCTCGCCGTTAAGAAATTTCGCACGAATGAAGAGGTTATCGCTGAAACTGAGGCCTATTTTGAGGCAAAAGATAAATCGTTCTACAAAGGTGGTATTGAAATGTTAGAGCGGCGCTGGAATGATTGCGTTGCTCTTGATGGAGATTACGTGGATGAATAAAGCTAATTTTGAACCAAAAAAAACGTGTTTTCTTTGTTAGGCCCGGGACCTTTCAGCCCATGTGTTACAACAACAATTTATTTTATTTTATATCAAAAGTTAAAGGATTTAAAAACAATTGTGAAGCTTTTAGTAAAATTAATATTACCAGTTTACGGTTCGACAAAACATTTTATCGCCATTGTTTACCAGTTCAGGATACGGCTTAATCCACAAAAAGAAATTTTGTTCGTTATACTGATTGTATGCACGCATAGTATTTAAAAACGTAACGCAATTTCATGCTGTTTCGCTCAAAGATATTCAACGAATGATTAGTTTGTTTGCGAATTAATAATAATAAAACGTATTTACCGCATCCCTTCTGCTCGGCGAAATTGCACACGTACAGTTCTTGGAAAAAAGTATAAGAGAAACCAATGTAAAAGATTTATCGTTCAGAGAATTGTCCGTTGTCGATCTACAGTAGGAATTACTAGGAATTTTTACTAATAGAAAGGATAAGAAAAAGTCTAAATATGCAATCACTAATTAGCGCAAATTAACTTCAATTAGTATAATACGTCTACAGATAGACTATAATGAAAGATATGCAAAAAATAAAATATATACATTTTGCATATAATCCAGTCTCTATGTAGCATATTGAGCTCAGGCATTAAATAAATTTCCATCATTGCAAGATCATTCACTACTGAATTCCCTATAATATACCATCAACAATTCAAAGATTTCCTCGAGGATTATACCATTTCCTTAAAGAGGAATGGCCTAGGATAACATCCAAGCTAATCTTAGCCAAATCATTTAATCTCATTAAAACTGAACGAGATGCACCTTGCATTTATCTTCAACGATCAAAAGCGACGTATATCACATTAATTTTTCTGCCATTAACCATCGCGGAATAAGGAAATAACGCAGGACTTCAAAGCCTAACTAATCGTGGTCCAATTTAACCGCTCCGCTATTTTACCGCGCCGCAAGTCGCATGACCGTCGATCCACATGGAACTGGACTGAGCAAGTCGCAAGTTCTCCAGTCAGTGTTGCTATGGAACCCATCGTCGCGGGGGGACTCGAAACCAACGGCGAAAAACCTGGCCCCCGTTAGTGTATACGCTCTTCTGACGAAGTAGTCTAAAGCGGTAACGTTAAAACGCGACACGGATCTTCTAGAGAGTTTTTTTATGTTATTTTCTATCGCTTCTAGTTGTTTCAAGTATATATATATATATATAGTGTTTAATATATAACATACCTTGGAATTGGCACTAAAACAATATATTTAAATGAAGATATTAATTTCATTTTAATAAAATAAAATGAGTGGATGATATTGCAGTGATAATTCTTTTTTAAATGGGAAGGTGTCGAATTTAAAACGTATTCTTGACAGATAAAGTCAAGATAGGGTATGTGATTTACTGCTTAATAACGAAGTAAGAATAATGAATATTATTTCTTCCATTATCATTATTTTTAAACACAAGGTATTTAATTCAATTAAATAGTACCTTTCTACATCATTTTGACCAGCTTAAATACTTGATACGAACACAGGATATTCCCAATATGTGTTTATTGATCTTGTAAACATCATACCATCATCGTAGCTTTCTCTTAACCTTAACCTGAGATATTAGATATATAATTAGTACACGCATATCTCCCTTGCTTCGAATATGTCAATTCATGTTTGGATTTAAGGTAATAATTGCATATAATAACGAGAAATTTATGGGGGTATGTATACTTAAACGAAGCAAATTGTAAATTTTAAAGGGTTGCTTGATTTTGTACAGTTCCATGTACTTGTAAGTGTCCATTTTATAAATATCTCATTTTTTAAATATCTCATCTGTTAAATATATGATGACCCCCAAAAAAGGTTTGTTCCGAATGAGAGAGATAGAAATATATTAATAATTTAAAATAAAAACCAGAAAGCTTCTAGAAAAGATATATCCAGTGACTTTCCCTTAGAAAATTATATTTTTCGAAATTGGATCTCGAGAACGGTTTTTCTATTAATTTTTAACAAATTTAGAATCTACATAATTTTCATATATTTTCGAAATTCCATTTGGTTCAAGATTTATAATCACTAATGGTAATGTAAGCTATTATTCCAACAGATAACCAATTATTTATGTTTTTGGGTAATTTTTGGGTTTTGGGGTGCAAAATATTTTTCTCTTTGGTATGAATGATCACTAAAAACGTCTAACCCAATCCTTTTAATAAATCATCATCTTCACAAAAACATTGTAAATGTTCTTATTGGTTATTCAAGTGTGAAGATTTTTCAGTATTCATGTTATACGACTGGATTAATTAAATGGATGGATAAACAGGTTGATAAATGAATTCTTTGCTATCAAATTATGTTAATTAATTTAATTTTGAAATTAAAATGATGAAGATGTAAATATAGAAAGAAAATATTTTTAAGAAGTATGGTTAAATTACATCATTCTTTCGTTAATTTATCCCCTAATAGATCGGAAACTTTTCAAAAGCTCTTTAGCTTCTGTTCTCGCCAAAATTAACATCTTGCGATTTTTATTGTGAGGGATATCTAAAGAAGCACGTTTATAGATGCATTTTTCGGAGTTATATGCCAATTTTGAAAATACTATTACAAAAGAATATCTTATTTACATATTTCTTTTTATCCCATGAAAAGAACATTTATTTTAGAAACGAGAGCATGGAATTCTAGCAGAATGTTATTATTGCTAGTGCATAGCTTTAATGTTAAGAGCTAAATTCAGTTAGTCCCTCTAGAATCATTTGAAACATTTAAATTGCGCATCTCAGAGTTGATAATACAGATCGACCGGGGTTGGGCAGGATATAAGACATTTATGTTAACAGACGATGTACACCATCACTAATATTACTATGACATCATAATTAAGTTGCCAAATCCCTGATAAATAAGTATCGGCTATGTTAATTGTAAAATATGTCACTTATGTATTATATAATGCAGTTTTGGTTTTTGAACGTAAACGGGTATGTCATTTAAAAGAAGGTGGTGATAGCTGCTCAGAAAGGAAGCAATTAAAAAAGAGAAGGAATATAATAATAATAATTGTATCTTATATATCAGACACGTATTTACATATAAATACAATATTCAATATTGAATTAAATAAAGCATAAAGAATTTTAGTGGTTCTATATCATCCTTTTTTAAAACTAACTTTTCTATAACACCATTTTTAAATTATATTTTCAGTTAATGTTATTAGTATATGTTGTCTTTATACTCCATACTATTTCAATCAAACTAAAGAGCACCAACTTTAGATGTAGGTGATGGTTTATATCGTTGAACTAAGTGCAATAACTCAATTTTCAACACAACAATATCACACTAAACATAATTATTCGTAAGCTAGTGTTGGATTTCAATCTTAGTATATGATACTATAGGATTTTTATTTTTAACACTCTCCATTACAATAGTGAAAGATTTGTTTAAATTCTGTGGTTGCTTCCAAACTATTTTAAATAATTATCATTCATATTGCTACGTGCAACACAATACTTTATTCCATCATCATTAGTTTTAACAGATCATATACTATCATCTGGGCAAAATTTATCATTAGTCACATCTTCAACGATCCAAGTCTCTTCAAGAAAACTGAATTGACCAATATTATTTTTCATGCGATTATATTACTGCAAGAAATTAATACCATTTAATACTATATGGGCAGTTTGGGATCACCTTCCTTAGATTAAAATCGAATATAATTTAATACTTTAGAGAAATGTCATCAGAAAAAAAGAGTTTCTCCTAAGAATATGTTAAAGGGTATATTTAGTAAATATATTTTTTGGAACTTCCTGTTTTTATACGTGCTATAAATTATATTTCTAATCTCACATAGAAGCAGTTCGTCGTCATTTATAATAGCTTTGTTTTTGTAGGGGTTTTCCTTTTGAAGTTGCTGATATATTTCCATTACTTGGTCGGTACAGAAATAGAAAATTTAAAGCACTGCCTACTCTTTTAAAATAAGAAAGGATTAATATTATAAATAGAATAATATATTATAATACGTTACCTTTCTCACAGAAGTTAGCGGTAATAACAGTTCGTTGTTATTGCGTTCTGCTTGTTTAAATAAATAACTAGTTTTTTAACAAATACAGACGTAAACAATCAAAAAGGAAATGAAAGACGTGAAATATTACAACCTTTTGACGATGTAATGGCCTTGTTAAGCTGTAGAAAATATTCATATTGATTAGATATTCTTGAGTTTTTTTTTTTTAATCGTATGTCCTTTATACCTTGCGGTGTTGGACTATTTATTTCTTATTTTTATCTATCCACAGATTCCTGTTCTGAGCCAATTGTTTGGCTTCAATCCATCCCATACTTCTTTTTTCCAATGTTCTATACACCTGCTCCTTCCAGGTGTTTCGGGATCTACCTATTCTGTTTTTGCCTTCTGTTTTGGCTTCAAATATCCTCTTTGTGATTCGATCTTCTTCGATTCTGTGTAGATGTCCAAGCCATCCCAGTTGTTTCTTCTTCTATGATTATTTCGATTGGCTTGATATTTAGACTATTAGTGATTGTCGTGTTTCTGATTTTGTCTCTTCTAGTTACTCCTTCTATTCTTCTTAAGAATCTCATTTCCATGGCCGTAACTCTGCTTTTGATTCTATTCGTGGTCATCCATGACTCACTACCATATGTTAATGTTGGTCTGACCACTCTTTTATACACATCTGTCTTTATTTCTTTTGGTATTTCTTTTTTATCCAGAAACGAATTTCTCAATATGTTATATATTTATGTGGATTTCCCTATCCTCCCATTTACCTCTTTCTCTATTTTCCCATTGTCTTCAATGATTGTTCCTAAGTAGTTGTAACTTTTAACTTGGTGTACTCCGAAAGATAGAACCACGCTTCATCATAGAAAATTCTCAAATTTAGCAGATCATAACCTTGCATTAAATTATTTGCACTCCAGTTCGAAAATAGGTTTCAATCATGTACGTTCTCTTTTGCACAGTATCGTAAACTATATTTGAATTGATCCAAACTAGATATCCAAACTTGCTTTTACCAGTTCCTACGCATTGATTGACAACAGTCAATGTCACCGTCAAAATAGTTTTCAAAACCGTTAAGTTATAATAAGTGGCTTAAGTTCAGAGATATATTTTCTACTTCAACACCATCTTTCTTTCTATAAACTTTATGATGTCACGGTACAATTATCATCAGGAAACGTTGTTAGTTTCTCTGAACAAGTACCAGATCTCGTTTGCAAAGGATTTCGTGGGGAACTTTATAATATTTTGGCGTCAAGGGATCTTACCCATATCAAGTAAAGGTGTTTGCTATTTTTTAAAACTATTTTGATCGAGCTGATTTTTTTAATGCAAGAATTTCAACAATTCAAACAATATTTTGTCAAACGTACTCTATATTTTCTACCAAATTAGTTTTTGCTTACTTACCTTTAAGTAAAAGGTTCTTTTTGAATAACCTCAAGACTTAATCACGCTACTAAATTGAAATACACATTTCAAAAGGATATATCCTGCATGTAGAAAATCAAATATATAGCCTTAATCATTTTATTTGTTCATTCCCAACTTTTATAAGTACGCAATTGTTTCCACTTTTACACTTACTTTTAATTAGATCTCATTAGGTAATTGCCGATATTTGTTCGGTCTAAGGGTTAATCGATATATGCATAGTGTTCTTGCATTTAATTGCCCTTTCCACCAACTACATATAATCAATCCACTCGCCTTTTATCGTAAATTATGTATAACGACATTGATCCATTAAGTACACTAGTAATATTGGATGTTGAAAAAAGGCTAATAAGCAGTTTTTATTGAACCTGTTTTCTTTGTATAAGGAGAATTTATATTTACGTCGTAATTAGAAAAAATTATAGTGAATATTGTATTAAATGTGATTGGAAACAGAAACCATCTGAACGATTTTAAGTAAACTTCATATTTCACAAAAAAAAAACAGCGTTCTATAAATTTCCCCGACACTTACGTAAACTACACCAAACGGAATATGACTTGGAAATAAGAATTTCATGAAAGAACCTTTTTGCAACTTCCAAAGGAAATTAACTACAAAACCACACTTTGATTAAGCGAAACTACAGTTATTCCGATGTAACGGCTTTGTTTTCTATTTAATCTATCTGGAAGTAATTCTCCCGTAATAACCAAGCGATATTATCAGAAATTTACGACTGTATTGTTCATTAAATGGAATAATCAGGTTAGCAATAAATGGAAACAAAATATCGTTGTTTATCGTAAATCATTGAATCGAAACATATTTAATTCAAAACAAATTTATAGCGCAAAGAAGAAAATAAATGCTTTCAGCTAAAATTGGATACACATATTCAACGTACGACTTAAAAAGAAGGTTCCAAAAACAAACAAAGAATATGTTAAGAGTTTAGATCCCTTTAAACAAAAAAAAAGAATGTTATAATATTATTAGATGTGGTAACGTTCAACACCAGTGTTTCCCAACATTTTACGTTTGCGGGCTGGTAAATCCCACTGAATTTGTATTATAAATTATATTTATAAATAGCAGAAGAATTTTAATAAGAATTTTTCTTCATTTATCCCATCAATTCGAAACTTTGTAATCTGCAGACTTCTATGTTTTGACACATCTTCCCATACAAATGGTTGCTGATTCGGCACTTCACGAGTACCAGTTTCAACCTTTCTCTGTCTGGTTTTCCATGTAAATAGGCTGTGAAATTTCAGAGCTTTCTTGCTTGCACAAAAATTTAAACTTAGTCTTAAGAATAGCCGATTTTCATTGGTAGCTATGTATACGGTAGAATTGCTAGAGAAAGAAAAGGTTGCTGATGTTTTCCTTTCACTAGTGAGTTCGATATCCTCCAAACCCGTCATTGAAGTTGATACTTGTAGAGGTGTTCCATAAACGTTTTAGTGATAGTTATAACACATGAGCTGAAAAGTCCCGGGCCTAACAAAGAAAACAAATTAGCTTTATTCATCAACGTAATCTCCATCAAGAGCAACGCAATCATTCCAGTGCCGCTCTAACATTTCAATACCACTTTTGTAGAACGATTTATCTTTTGCCTCAAAATAGGCCTTAGTTTCAGCGATAACCTCTTCATTCGTGCGAAATTTCTTACCGGCGAGCATTTTTTTTAGGTCTGCGAACAGCCAGTAGTCGCTGGAAGCCAAATCTGGCGAATACGGTGGATGTGGGAGCAATTCGAAGTTCAATTCATGTAGTTTTGCCATTATTTTGATTGACTTGTGACACGGTGCGTTGTCTTGATGAAACAAATTTTTTTGCTTTGCCATATGCGGTCGTTTCTTTGCAATTTCGGCCTTCAAACGCTCCAATAACGCTGTATAATATTCACTGTTGATGGTATTTCCTTTCTCAAGATAGTCGCTGAATATTACACCACGCACATCCCAAAATACCGAGGCCATAACCTTTCCAGCCGATTGTTGTGCTTTCGGGCGCTGTGGACGAGGTTCACCAGTTGCTGTCCACTCAGATGACGATCGTTTTGACTCCGGAGTGAAGTGATGGATCCATGTTTCATCCATTGTCACATATCGACGCAGAAATTCCGGTTTGTTACGTTTAAACATGGCCAAACACTGCTCAGAATCATCAACACGTTCTTGTTTTTGGTCAACAGTGAGCAAACGCGGCACCCACTTTGAACAGAGCTTTCTCATTGTCAAATGCTCATGCAATATAAAGCCAATACGTTCTTTTGATATCTTTACGATGTCAGTTAACTCACGCAACTTCACTTTTCGATCATTCGAAACGATTTTGTGGATTCTTTTGATGTTTTCTGGTGTTACCGCCTCATTTGGACGTCCACTGCGTTCTGCATCATCGATGTCTCTACGACCACGTTTGAAGTCAGCAAATCAACGTTTTATTGTTATTTCTGATGGAGCCGAGTCCCCATAACACTTTTCAAGCCATTGCTTCGCTTGGACGGTATTTTTTCCCATCAAGAAGCAGTGTAAAATTAAAAGACGAAATTGCTTTTGATCCATTGTTTTGAAAATAACAAAAGTAGCGTGACTCTTAGCACAATAACTCACAAGCTAATGAATAGAATATCATGAAATTTTAACAGCTGTCTTTTGAAGGTTAGTACTAGCTGAGAGAAGGGTGACTGCAATAACACTAGCGCCATATATGTGTTAGGCGCGGGACTTTTCAGCCCATGTGTTATATCTGCAACATATAGCAGAACTATATTTAGTTATGTAAATATACAAAGAATATTCTTGCTTAAATTTCAGTTGCTTCATTAAGCGATATAATGTTGAACGACTCATATTTGGCAGTTCTCCACTATTATTTATTTAAATTTATTTACTTAATGTTGGCAGTTCATTTTGATGAACCATGTGGTGTACTATTAGGCGAACAGGACTTTTGACAGCCTCCTCAAAAGATTCCGGTACATATGGTCTACCAATCATCCTTTTTGGCTCTGAAGTTTTCCCTATTTTTTCATATATTGGCTGATAACCCTATATACTGTCGGTTTTGAAATCCCTACAATCACAATATCTTGTAAGGTGTTGATGTGTGTATAGGTTGCACTCGATACAGTTACCTAGTACTTGGGAGGTCTGCTTTATCATGTCACCTTTTTTGTGTTGGGTGTATCCGTTACAATTTTTTTTTAAGCGTTCAAAATTGTCTGTTTTTTAGCATTACTTATATTATTTGCTTCCTCTGCTTCCACCTGTACTTTTAGCACTATTGGTATTAGGCTTTGCATTCATAATTGAAAGGAACAGCTAGAGAATTGTGATTGTAGTACAACTAAAGTTCAGTCTTACATAATCTATTAAATTTCAATTCAAAGCTCTGAGAAGAACTAATCTATATCATAAAATACTAAAAAAGTGCCGAAACGCAAATGTGATACAAACAATGGTGAGGATCTTAAAATCTTTGACAATTTACAGCAAAAAGGGATCTGTTCAGAATGTTTTCTTTCTCTTTTTGGAATATATGCTTATAATAATACGTTAGCATTCATTATTGGTAGTCTGGAATAAATGAATTTTCTTAAAAGAATTATGTAGAAATTACAATTAGATACAATATTCAAGGCAGTCCATTGTTTTGTTGTTTACACCATATAAGTCACTTCCTTTAAGACAATACTAGAATGACTTTCAAAATTCATCAGTTGTAATTAAGACACATGGTAATAATATCAACAAAACCGTGTTATTAAATTAATGAATAAAATAATCAAATTCCTACGGCATATTAATTCTTCTTAACAAAGTAGAATCACGATTATCTTCACATAGAGAAAGAATACGTAGAGCAAAAACAAATTTAAAACGAGATCGCCGAATTCGACCAACGCACAGTCGTTTTTCGACATGTTATTAGCGTTAAAATATTCGTAGGCAGTCGCGATTTGATTATTTTACAACACCAGCGCCGCAAGAACGTAGCCTCAATTGTCAAGGCTGCCGATTAATATTCCGCACATTACGCAACTAACTTCTACACGTTAAACGCTCTCGCTGAATGGACGCGGACGTATTAGAGGTCGAAGACATTGATGGGAGTCGCTTTCGAAAAAGGCGTCGACGTGGTTGATATTGTAGGGTGTTGAATTTCGAACTTGTAACGTGAGAAGGTTCTTTGCAAACATGTGCGTTTGTTACAGTCTAGTTCCGTTCGTATATATATATAGGATGTTCCTTTGTTTACGCGTCACGTTCTATAGGTAATTCTAAACTTTTTTCTATTGTTTTGATACCGGTGTGCACTTAATGGCCCAAAATTAACAGCTTATTTTGTCGGAAATACCCAACATTCATAGACGTAAGTCTCTTAGAATTACAATGAGATTGTGTTTTAAGTAAAAGGTGATGGAAGTTTTCTTGGTTGTCCGATAGAGCAAAATCCCAAATTCACAAATCACTAAAAATATTCTCTCATCTGCACATGATAGAGTATCAATTTCAAACCCTATAACGGCTATTGATGCTTCCATATTACCCCCAGCAACAACAAACATAATTTCTTGCTAAACGTTTACTGGCGTCGAAACACCCCCTGAATCATTAAAGAAATTCTTATGTCCACATACGGTTAAGTATCAATTCTTCACATGCAATAGGGATTCTGGATATTTCGAGACTAGAGACAACAACCACAAATAGAATCTCTTGCTTGGCGTTCACGGGGGTCAAAATTTCTTGAGAAGCATTAAAAAAATTCTTGTGTTTACATATGATGAAGTACCAATTTCTTACATCCTACAGAGATTGTAGATACTTCGATACTACATAAGAACCACAAATAGCATCTTTTGCTTGGTAACGATTGCAAGGACTGTGTGCTTGTATAATTCACAGGTATAGCAGTAAACTCCGCTCCACACAAATTAATTAATTATGCGGAACGCAGCGTTTCGAGAGCACGTTGACGACTCCCATTGAATGTAAAAATTGCATCACAATGCAAATTATTTTCTACGCAGGCTATAAAATTTCTTAAAACAGTATTTACAATGTATTGGGTGGTCTCGGGTATGTGTATATTTTCAGGAAATTATGGAATGAAAACGAACCGGATCTTTAACAGGGCCTTATGGTAATAAATCAATCAGACTCGATTGTGTAATTGGGGGTGGTTCTCTATTCAATAAGTTTCTGTTCTTTTTCATAAATATCGTTTCGTACGCGTCTAATTCTCTACACGAGTTTGCGTTTTTAAGAAGTTTAAGATTTTTTAAATCAATCTTATGTCCGGATGTTACCATATGCTCTGCTACGCTTGATAGTTCTGGTTTGTCGAAACGATAGTGTCTAATATGTTCCTTGAACCTCGTTTCGATACTCCTTTTTGTTTGTCCAATATAAACTTTATCACAATCATTGTATGCGATTTAGTAAATTCCAGACCTTTTCATCATCTTCGGTTTATCTTTGGGATTGCCTAAGAGATTCTTTAAATTGTTTTTTGATACAAAAAGCACGTTTATATTTCGTTGACGGAAAATTTTAGCTTGGTGTTCCACTGAAAAAATTCCCGTGTCTATATACAGTCGAACATCAATTTCATACCCAATGGTGATTATGGATTTCTTCTTCTTCTAATGCTCATTCGTTCCGAATACTGCGGACTATCCTAGCAATGACTGCTGCTCTAAACAGTTCTGTGGTTGTTTTTGAATACCATGTTCTTAGATTCTTGAGCCATGATATCATTCTTCTTCCGGATCCTTTCTTGAAGGATGGTTTTTTAAAGTTTTTGGCGTCTTTTCTCATTATCTACCCAATGTATTCCAGTTCCATTTCCTTAATTGTATAGATTACCTCATTTTTCTTCCTTATTCTCTCCAATACTGTTGGTCGTTGGTCACTCTATCCACACATGATATTTTAAGAATCCTTGTGTACAGCCACATCTCGAAGGCTTGGATATTTCGTTGCAATTCCATAGTACCGATTTCTAAGGATACTCGATTGTTTTCGGAAAGTACTACTAACTTTAAATCGTTAAGTTCTTGCTATTCCTTCAGTTTCCTTGTTTAGTCCAACTCCTTCCCAAAATCTTCCATTCATATTTCTTTTTATGGTATCTTTTTTATATTTTAAAGTTACATGCAAATTTTTTTCATTGCGATTTTATAACGCCTATCCACTATGGAGTTAATTCAACGTTCCTCCTATAGAGTATCAATTACATGTTCATGCATACATTGCCAAACTGGTTTTCACAAATCAAATACATCTTAAACACACCAATCTTATTCTGGACTATATATCCTTAATTAGCGGATATTTCGTAATGAACGCGTCAAATAAGTAGCCAAGCAGTTTACCCATAAGGAAAGATTGAGTTTATTAAAGAAAACGGTGTTAATTATACAGATAAATATATGTCGAAAATCATATATATCCAAATAGATTATTTAAATATTCATCGAATAAAAAATATTTTTCATGTTAATTTAAAGATTCCCCTACCATTTAAAATATCTGTGCCAATTGCGATAGCCGAGATACGTGACAAAATTCGTCAAAAAACAGGGTATAAAGGAGCGTAGTGTGTGTATGTACTCGAATTTGACACTTGTCAAATCGTCCTACAGTGCAAAAACTATAATTGATCGCGTCTGACTGAAGATGCGCATAAATAATTCCTACTAAAGCAAAAAGAAAAAAGAAGAAAATAACGGAGGTTCAAAAATTAGTGTCGGCCTATTTTGAACGTTGTTAGATGGTCGAATTCGCGTTTGGTCCCGATAATATTATGTGCATGAGCGATTCTGTGATGTTGTGTTTCGTGCAAGGATTTGACGGCGGCAGGGACAAGGATGCCAAGGATAACAGTAAGGAGCACAAGCTGCAGCTCGTCAAGAACAAGCTGTTGCGTAAAAGTAGGTGAGTCGATTTGCCGGTCTCATTCTGTAGAACGTTACTCCACGAAGTATACCGTTGCAACTTCGTATGTATGTATGTATGTGTGTACGTCCATGACTCGCGGCGACTTATAACACTCTTATGCAAATTGATAGATTGTAAGGTGATTTATCTACGTGTTATATATAATACGCAACGATCATGTAATAAATGGAACGGTTACGTATTGTGTAACGTATGTAGATTGACTTTAAGCTAAACAGTTCTTCAACTCACAGTACTGTTGTATGTGAAAGTGTGGGCACTCTTGTTAAGCTACGTTTTTTAACCATTAGAGGTATTAATTCTTTCGAAGAATGCTACGTTCCGTTAGTTGGTTAAATAAAAACTTGGATATTTCCAATTTCATGGAAAATTTCGCGCTTGCTTCGAAAAGTTAAATAACGCAATTATAAGAAAAATTCATCTACAACTTATTGCATATGTATATAATAATAATAATAATATCTTTATTGCCCAACAGAAAATAATTCCATTTACAGGACAATGCGAGAATAATGTAACCTAGCATATATATGTAGTAATAATATACATCGCAGTAATAAATTAAAATTTATCGAAAAAGATACAACTGAATCATAAACATAAGAATAGCTCGGTGACACCAGAATGCAAGAAGAAAATAGGACGACAATGTAAATCCATGTAGACACTTCAACAAAAAGGATCATCAAGTAATTCATTGGCATTTCTAATCATATGCGTAATGGGTGCTTTAAGCAGAACATTAGTTTTGTATGACGGGACCTTAAAATTAGGGAAGGACCTGGTATCGTACTGAGGTATGGAGCGTCAATAGCTTGATTAATCAGTTTAAGTAGAAATTGGCTGCTAAATTCCTTCCTTCGATCTGATAACGATACAAAGCCGTGTCTCGTCAGCAGACCAGCATAATCAACATCGCGTCCAGGGTAAGTGCCATCAATTTTGAAGGACAGGTATTTCAAAAATCGTTTTTGCACTCTTTCAAGTAGTACTTGCAGATGGAGATAGTGAGGATACCAAATTATGGAGGCATACTCCAACCCAGTATGGACAAGCGAATAGTACAATGCTTTTAGCGAGGCAGGATTATTGAATGATCTGCAGGATCGTATGAGAAATCCTAAGGATTTCATCGCGGAATTTCGTACGGATAATATGTGGTCTGCAAACGACAAATTTGCATTAAACAGCACGCCCAGGTCCATCACAGACGAGTGCCTTGGAACAATAGCCTGACTCACAGCATAATGAAAATTATAGAGTCTATGACATCTAGAGTAGCTAAAATGTGCTGTTCTAACATTTATCCAGATTCAAATGAATCCCATTCTGTGTACACCATCTAACAATAGTATCCAGACTGTTCTGGAGAAACAGACAATCTGCCGGGGAGGTTATCATACGATCCTTGTAGGTGTAGTAATTATTCGTAACGTAGCTTTCGCAAAAGTTGGAAATTACATACAATTTTTTTATGTTTCTAGAAGTACTGCCAAGCTTTGGCTCCCACCCTCGATAATCAATAAAAGCGACGCGACGTTAGTTCTGTCCCTTTCTATCCGTATATCGCGTTTCATTGCCGTAGGTTCTGAAAAAGGGAAATTAGCTTCGCCATGGGGTGTTTCGATTCCAGCCTGCATCCGCTCCCTAGTGGGAGTCAATCTGATTCATACGTTGAGGGGTGCAAATATGAAATAAAACGAATTGTATATTTGTTTTGGACGCCGCTATTACGCGGCGTCTTAAAAGCTTTTCGGTGAATGCGACGCATTCGGTCAATCCTAAATATATTTGGGATTGATTTCATTAAGCAATCTTCCATACGTCCTAAAAAAGAAGGTAATTAACGTGTAGATGGCACGAAAGCAATCAAACAACAAAGCGAACGACTTCCTTTATAATTTTAAATCGTCTAGATTCTTTGAGTGGTTCCAAAAACGCTTTAATACGATACTTAGCACGTTGTTAATAGCTCATAATCCGTGGCAATCGAACAAAGTAACCGCATAACGCAAAAATAGAATAAAAGGTAATCTATCATCCGCAATATCGGGCACTGTTAACGGCCTACGGTTGCTAATAATAGCACCTCTTTTTCACCGCTATTCCGGCTTCTATAACGTACATACTTGAACGATGAAGACGCTGAGGTTAACGGCTATTAATTGCTAGATACTACACATTTTCGGAAAAATTATTTGTCACGAAATTTTGGTAGTCGGTGAAGGATAAATAAGTTGCTAGTTCTAAGGATTTCTCTAGTTTTTGTGTCAGAGCTACTTAAAAATATTATTCCGCGATTCTAATCTAAGAATTATAAAAATAGAACATACAGGAATAAGACAAGGTATGAAGCCGTGGAAGTGTCTCTAAAACAGATAAAATATTGGACATACTTGTTTACCTATTTCTAAGCGAATATTCTTCTCGGTATTTGGCAAGAATATGGTGTTATTGCTTTGAGAATATACGATAACGCCTTAATATGTATGTACTTGCAGGTGAAAGTATGAACGCTACCTAAAAAGTATAAAACCCCTTTCTGAAATTCGTGGCAAACGATACAGCGAACAATTAATACTTGATGTAGGTGACTGTTCGCTTTACTAGACCAATAAACATTTACCTCCTTCTAGAGTAAGTATTCGGATTATGCATTACCAATTAATTATTAATATAATATAATTAAAGTAGAATTAATGTGAATATAACGGTACGTGCAATGGAAGAGTTTGAACTGTCAATCCCTATCTTACTTACAGCTGCGAGCAAATGTTATAGGCACCCTAATCAAACATGTGTTTCGCGCAGTAGGTAGCGCTTCTTAGAACAAGGGTACTGCGAACCTATACATGGTCGTTATCTAAAGTAGAAATTCCTAGAAAATATAAATTACGATGCTATATAAGACAGAAAGTAAAATTTTTAGGTTGAGTAATATATTATGCGTAGAGAAAGAAACGTCATTTGTCGGTTTCAAAAGTTCATTTAGAGTGCGGACCTTCTTTTGTAAGTTTGTGTATACACAATATACCAAAAAAAAAAACAAATATTTGAGGCTTTACGAGACCAGATAATTTTATTGCACAAACAAGGATTGTCACAAATAAAAACTGCTAAGGCAATAAAATGTTCGCGTTGTGCAGTGCAAAATACAATTGGCCGTTACCAAAGGCCTGGAGAGTATCATAATCTACCCAAGAGCGGTAGAAAACGTGTAACGACTGTGCGAGAAGAACGATTGATAGAGCGTTTCCCGCTCGGGGATAGGAACAAATTCGCGATAGCGATTTCTGCAGAGCTCCGTGCTCAATGAGACGCACCAATCTCCGTGCATACGGTAAGAAGAAGGTTAACTGTGGCGAATTTACGTGCCCGGAAACCGCGACACAAGCCTTTCCTCACCGAGCTACACCGCAAGCAACGCTTTACATGGGCAAAGAAGTACCGACATTAAACTGTAGATGATTGGGCTCAAGTACTTTGCTCCGATGAATCTAATATAGACGTAAGTGCTTAAAAATATTTCATAATCCTTGCAATATACATAATTGAACTCAGCGTCCCTACGTTTCTCACCAAAATAGAAATATTCAAAAAGTTAACGTCCTTCGTTTATTCTGAGCAGGTGCACAGCGTTTCCGGAGCAAGTTATATTCGGAGCAGGTCCGGCGAGGCATTTTATCCAGAGTGTAGTTTAGCTACTGTTAAACACGACGGTAGAAGCATTATGATTTGGGGGTGTATGTTTGCACAAGATGTAGGAGAAGTCCATGTGTGCGAATGAATGAGGCACGCTACTTCGGGATGTTAGAAGAGGTTCTCGAACCATCAATTGTCAGATTTTATGATATGGACTCAGAGGAGTATTACTTTCAGCAAGACAATGCCCCTTGCCACAAGGCTCGACCTGTAATGAAATGGTTTACTGATAACCAAGTGAAGATTTTGGACTGGCCCCCACAATGGCCTGACCTCTCGCCTATTGAAAATCTATGGCATATATTGAAGGACAGGGTTCGTAAATACAACCATGCCTCTAAAGAAGTCCTAAAGCAAACAGTGTTTATGGAATGGGCGTCTATTTCCCCAGAAACATGTTACAAATTGGTAGCTACTATACCTAAAAGAATCAAAGCTGTAATATTGGCTAGAGGAGGCAGCATTAAATACTGATTTATTTATATCACGAACTGTGTACCAAAGTGCCTGAACCACCACAGCTCATTACTACGTGTTGGGGAAAATGATGATGTAAAGAAGGTACTTCTACAATTCGATCGGAGACACGCCAGAGCTATCAAGAAAAGCCAGAAAATGTTTCGAGATATTCAGGTAAAATATGATTTAGAAAGTATTCGCAACTGTTGTCCGTACTGTACTGTGACTTGCCCCACTTTGCCGAGATTATTCCACACTATAACTTGAAACAAAGTACACACAGGCTCCAGGATATAAAATGGAAATGTGTATTCCAAACAACATAAATTATACTTATATTTCCCTTGTAGAAACAAGGATAATACATACTGCAAATAGACAATCAAATGATCATGGGTGAAAGTATGGTATTCGCCTAGTACGATGAGTAAACCTGTTGAATTATTAAGTCTATACCGTTTTAGTTGGGAAGCCCATTATAATTGTTAAACCATAACGTGATATCGATTTACTGACAACTCAGAAAATTATATCATTAAATATGACCCATCGGCACTCTACGTATACACGTAATTGAAAAATTGAAATTTTAAAGCAATACAATCAGCTAGGTTCTTTCCTATAATCATCACTGCTACAATAGACACATCATGACATATTTATAACTAGGATATTCGTATAATAGAGTATTCATTGGAAATTTCATATTTTCTACGTGTGATATACGTTGGCAATCTTCCTAATAACATTTACGTTGAAAAATTGCGACAAATAAGTATCGCTCGAATGAAACGTCGCCTTAAAAAGGAACGTCCCGCTATCGAATGCTTTCGATCGATCGAAATCGCTAAAATCAAAAGCTCGTGAAAACTGGAAAATATCTGTGCGTATTTACCCGAGTCGATTCGAGAATCGATTGGCATTTAATAAAGTTAAATAAACTATGTTTCTGAGTAAGGTTCTGGCGAGAATAACATATTTTTCGTTCGTATAAATAAATCGGTTGGATTTGGTCAAATAGACACGATGCAGATTAAATTTTACAACGCTTCTGTGTATTGCGTATCCTTGGAATATTTTAATATCCTTCAGGATATTAATAGGATAGAATAAAATGGAATAGAATGTAATATTATTGCTCTGCAGATTGTTCTAGTTAATGGATAACGACGAACTTAATATGTGAATGCGTTGGTGAACAACAGACACAAATTACAACAGCAGAAATGTAGCAATATAAAATAGAAGGGTGGATTGCGTGGTGTACTAAACACTGCTACTCTGGAACAAATTTTCGAAGGAGATTTATTAACTCCATGTCTACAGGATGTGTCATAATTTTTAAATAGGATCTATAGCCCTTAATATTCGCAAAAAAGGAACTCCGTATCGACAGATTACATTACCGATGAGAACTTTTACTACAGTAGAAGTAGTGGTTCGGAATTGCGGAAAGCTCTGGCCACTTTGTGAAGTAATCGGCAACAACCGAGGTGTATTTGTTGTTACATTCAATGACAGGGATTTGGAATGTAATATTACTTAAGAGAACTTAACAAAGGTAACGAAGAACTACTTCACCTCTTAAAGAACATTATAATAAAAAAAGAAATACCTAAGGAATGGAATATGCGAATAATTTGTCCATATACAAAAAGGGAGACTCTAAGGAATGCTCAAACTATAGAGGAATAACATTAACTAGCATCCCAGGAAAAGTATTGACAAGAATACTAGAAAAAAGACTCAGAGAGAAACTGGAAACAACACTAGAAGATACTCAACATGGATTTAGAAAAGAAAGAAGCACCCAGGACTTAATATTTGTAATCAGACAATTAGGAGAAAAACTAATAGGGAAAGGAAAGGAAATACATATATGTTTTATAGATCTTAAAAAAGCTTTTGATAGGGTAAGAAGAGAAGATATATGGCAGAGCTTGGAAAGGAGAGGTTTAGAGAAAGGAATGATAGAGATGGAGATGGAGAAGGTGAGAACCTCCAATGCAGAATCAGCTGAATTCGAATCGCAAATTGGATTAAAACAGGGATGCGTATTGAGCCCATTGTTATTCTCTATATTAATAGACGACGCTGTTAAAAAAGCTAAACAAAAAGGAAAAAATATGAAAGTAGGGAACTAGAAAATGAATGCAATTAACGTACAGGAACTAATGTTTGCAGACGATATGGTAGTGATAGCACACTCGGAAGAGACATTACATCAAAACTTGAAGATATACCAAGGAGAACTAACAAAGATAAACATGGAGATAAACACGAGAAAAACAAACACAATGATAATAGCAGCAGAAGAAAGAAAACATCAAGCATCAAAATCGGGGAAAAAGCATTGGAACAAGTTAAAAGTTACAACTACTTAGGAGCAATCGTTGAAGACAATGGGAGAATAGAGAAAGAGGTAAATGAGAGGATAGGGAAATCCGCAAAAATATATAACATATTGAGAAATTCGTTTCTGGATAAAAAATAAATACCAAAAAAAATAAAGACAGAGATGTATGAAAGAGTGGTCAGACCAACATTAACATATGGTAGTGAGTCATGGATAACCACGAATAGAATCGAAAGCAGAGTTACGGCCTTGGAAATGAGATTCCTAAGAAGAATAGAAGGAGTAACTAGAAGAGACAGAATCAGAAACACGACAATTACTTATAGTCTAAATATCAAGCCAATAGAAATATTCATAGAAGAAGAGACAACTGGGATGGCTTGGACATCTACACAGAATTGAAGAAGATCGAATCACAAAGAGGATATTTGAAGCCAAAACAGAGGGCAAAAACAGAATAGGTAGACTCCGAAACACCTGGAAGGAGCAGGTGTATAGAACATTGGAAAAGAGAAGTATGGGATGGATTGAAGCCAAACAACTGGCTCGGAACAGGAACCTGTGGAAGATAAAAATAAGAAAATAAATAGTCCGACACCGCAAGGTATAAAGCACATAGGATAAAATATATATATATATATATTACTTAAAAACTTAGAGTTTCAAATGTTATAGGAATAGACAGTATTGACACTAAGATACTTAAAACGTCTACAGACTTCCTTAATAAATCGCTCTTTATTAGATGGTTTACGGGGGTAAATATACTAAAATTACATTGGCATTATATTTTTTTATTTTTCGACATGGTCTCCCTCTATTCTAATGTACTTGGTCCTTCGGTGCTCCAACATAATCAACGGCCTTCTGGAAAAATTTTTGTCCGACCTCTGCAAACTACCTCTCTACAGCTTGCACCACTTCATAATTACTGGAAAATGTTGCCTCGCGTAATATTTCTTTTAATTTGGTGAACAGCCTGTAATCAGTGTTATGCTCTGTCCTTTTTGCAAGCAGTCAGTCAGGATGATTCTTTGAGCATCTCAGAACACAGATAACCAAACGCTTCCAGCAGGCAGTACGGCCTCAAATTTGCCTGGAGGAGGAAAACCGTGATGTTCTCACTCTACTCTTTACACTTTGGTCTCGGGATCATAGTGGTGCACTCATGACTGGCCGATGGTTACATAGCGATTAAGAAAGTTCTTTTTGTTCGCTTGGTACCTTTCCAAGAGACGCATACAAATCGACTTGATTTGATTTTCTTGATCAATGGTTAATATTCGGAACACCCATCCTGCACTCATCTTTTTCATCTCCAACTCTTTAATCAGTGTGTTATACACCACATGTTGTGATAAGACAGTATCTTCCACAATGTTCCTAATGCGTACTCATCGGGTACCTTTTTAATGCCTTTGTCTGTTGTTACTGCTGGGAGAGGACCACCGGAATCTTGGTTTTCACATGATGTTCTTTCACATTTAAAATCTCGACACTAGCGTTTGACTACATTATATGAAACTGCAGACTCACCAATAGTCGCAATAATGTCTTTATGAATTTGGGTAGGCGTAATGCCCTTTTTCTGGAGGTAATTTATTACGGCTTTTTGTTCTGCAGGCAACGTAAATTCTTTTTTGAGAATTATTTCGAAATTCCTTTCCAAAAATCCCTCTCCCAAGTGAACTACATCGGCAGCAGCGTATAGATACCATATTAATTAGAAAGCAAACCATCAACAATTACTGCTGCATTTATTCTCGCATAATTAGCGTCGAAATGATGAAATTCGATTGATCAAGTAAGCTTTTACGAGCAATTCGAGTAAATTTAACGCATATGATTTCAATACTACTGCTAATTGCATAACAGTCACACTAAGTTATGAAATTGACCTCTTTAAAGCGATCACAACATCGCTAAGATAACAGCTTCGCCTTCCATGGATAAGTTGCGTATAAAATTGCGAGTACGGTTGTAATTCATGCGTTAATTGACCGTAGAACGCGGAAAAATACGTCTATATACATGTTCTTTTATTGTTTATGGTACTGTTCTTTAATGTTCTTACGTAATAGCAATCACTATGGCCTTTAGATAGCATAAAATTCTTAAATGAAGACATTTTAGAACGTTATATAATATCTACCAATTAGAATTGTTTATTGGGGAGAAATACTAACTGTATAACGTCAGGGTCGAACGACCACATTGGGGATTGTAGTCAAAATTTAACTGGAAATAGGAACTCAAATCTTTTGAATCCTTCCTCGGAGAGGAACATTTCTAGAGTGGAAGAAAAGACAAATATTGCCAATAAAACAATAATCTTGATGAACTTACATGGGACTAAAGAAGCTTTTATTCAAGAGCAACGCAATCATTCCAGCGCCGCTCTAACATTTTAATACCGCTTTTGTAGAACGATTTATCTTTTGCCTCAAAATAGGCCTCAGTTTCAGCGATAACCTCTTTATTCGTGCGAAATTTCTTACCGGCGAGCATTTTTTTGAGGTCTGCGAACAGCCGGTAGTCGCTGGGAGCCAAATCTGGCGAATACGGTGGATGTGGGAGCAATTCGAAGTTCAATTCAGTAGTTTCGCCATTGTTTTGATTGACTTGTGACACGGTGCGTTGTCTTGATGAAACAAAATTTTTTTCTTTGCCATATGCGGTCGTTTCTTTGCAATTTCGGCCTTCAAACGCTCCAATAACGCTATATAATATTCACTGTTGATGGTATTTCCTTTCTCAAGATAGTCGATGAATATTACACCACGCACATCCCAAAATACCGAGGCCATAACCTTTCCAGCCGATTGTTGTGCTTTCGGGCGCTTTGAACGAGGTTCACCAGTTGCTGTCCACTCAGATGACGATCGTTTTGATTCCGGAGTGAAGTGATGGATACATGTTTCATCCATTGTCACATATCGACGTAAAAATTCCGGTTTGTTAGGTTTAAACATGGCCAAACACTGCTCAGAATCATCAACACGTTCTTGTTTTTGGTCAACAGTGAGCAAACGCGGCACCCGCTTTGAACAGAGCTTTCTCATAGTCAAATGCTCATGCAATATAAAGCCAATACGTTCTTTTGATATCTTTACGATGTCAGCTAACTCGAGCAACTTCACTTTTCGATCATTCAAAACGATTTTGTGGATTTTTTTGATGTTTTCTGGTGTTACCGCCTCATTTGGACGTCCACTGCGTTCTGCATCATCGGTCATAGTCTCTACGACCACGTTTGAAGTCAGCAAACCAACGTTTTATTGTTGTTTCTGATGGAGCGGAGTCCCCATAATACTTTTCAAGCCATTGCTTCGCTTGAACGGTATTTTTTCCCATCAAGAAGCAGCGTAAAATTAAAACACAAAATAGTTTTTGATCCATTGTTTTGAAAATAACAAAAGTAGCGTGACTGTTAACACAATAACTCACAAACTAATGAATAGAATATCATGAAATTTTAACAGCTGTCTTTTGAAGGTTAGTACTAACTGAGAGGAAGGTGACTGCAATAAAACTAGCGTCATCTATGTGTTAGGCCCGGGACTTTTCAGCCCATGTGTTACAATAGAACTGCTGCAGAATCCAACAATTCAATTTTATCCTTTAAATGTGTTGACCAATCGGATACATTTCCTTTTTTATTAAGCGCAACATTTCTATTTGCCATCCGTCGAATGATACCAACAATTGAAAACATGCTTGACACGATATATATGTGTATATTCTGAGATGCCACGAAACTAGAGAAGTTAGAGCTGGCAACACTGCATTTCTAAATACCATCACGTTTAAGTAGGAAGCTCTGACTGTCAGTTGAGTCGCTGCTGTCATGGAGCAAACGTGTTTCATACGATTTACCATCAAAACATGAACTCTTCATGACATATGGACACAGTAATCTACTACGATTTTTAGGTCGGTTTAAGTGAACAACAAAGTCTTGAACGATTGCAACTCGCATTTGGTGATGAAAGTCCTTCATCAATTTTTTGAGAGCATCCCAAGAGATGACTGGTTCCAAACGTTTACGTTGTGGAAGCAGCGGTAATAACACTACATTGATGCAGAAAGCGGTTATTTTGAACATAAATAAAGTCGTCTTCGTAAAAAGACTTGTAAGTTTTCTTGCATTTCAAAATATATAGCGCGACCCTCGTATACGCAAGAAATAATTCTCACTTCACTGTTAAAATCGGAAAGATTTTCCACCACTCAATCGCATCTCTTACCGTTACGTCTTTTCTCAATCATTATGCCTACGTTTAGCGAACTGGTCTAGTTTTGGGAACGTACACCTCTCTTCTCTACGTGAAATCATCCGATTTTTGATTAGCATACTACATACTATTTAGTTGTAACCGGTTAAGCTGGTAATTTACTTAATATTTACAAGGCGTGATGTGAAATCCGATGTCCGTCCAATTAATTCGACTCTAGACCCTTCGGGCTATCCAAAATCGGCTCGTATTTTCAAGCTGTTAATCTGGGGCGATGCCTCGTCAGCCTCTCTCTTAGAGAGCATTGGAATTATCGGCTATTAAACGTGTTTTTTTTGATTGCTGCCGAACCTGTTAACTCTTGAGGTGCGGTTGCTACAATTCAGATACAATCAATTCTTACCGACAGATTATTTATTTAATTTGCTTCAGAGTATTCCTCATGTTTTGCTCCGATTTTATTTTGTTATTATTGTTTAAAATTAATGTATCATCTAATTGCGTAATGTAGAAACATAATAATGTGGAATGCGATATGCAATCCAGTTAATTTTTATTTCAAATTACACCTAGACGAGTTTAGTTAGTAGTTTAAAAATGTACATCGTGACTTTGAGATATTGGTAAAAATTCCTCAAAAGTAAATGAAATCTTCCAAGGTATTGCAAGATCTTCAGTACGACAAAACCCAGAGATTTTTGGAAAAGAAATAAAATGTAAGCTCGGAATCGCTAAAACATCAGTGCATAGGGTATTAAGAGAGCCGCGATATCATCTTTCCAAAGTCTATATCAGCTATCAGCCACGAACTCACAGTGCAAGAGCAAAGAAGCAATTGAATTTCCGCAATTGGTTCTTTTTCATAAAGCGTAAAATCACAAATGCATCCAATACTTATTCGGCAGATGCTGAAGTTAGTATTAACGGATACCCTAAGTTGTTTTGGCGCTCCATTAATCACAGGAAAACCCTTCAGGATTCTAGGAAAACATGAAGTACGACAGCAAATGGTTTAATCGACCAAAAGAAATTTCGAATGACTTTTCCAATATTGTCTGCTCATAAGTCATAATTATAATAATTTTCGTGTTCATGCCTTCTCTGAAATGGATCTGAGGAACAGCATCAAGAGATTTAAATCAAATATAACACCTGAAGATGATGGATTACAGAGTGTTGTCCCTTTTCTTCCTTTAATAGTTCCTATCCGTTTTGGATGTTGGCTATCATGTATGTTATTTTAACTTCGTTTCCTGCTGCTCTAAATAACTCAGTCGTATTCATACCGAGCCAGGTCCTGAGATTTTGCAACAAAGAAATCCGTCTTCTCCCAATACTCCTCTTCCCCATTACTTTTTCCTATTTTATTATATATGGTTATTCCATTATGTGTCCTAAGTATTGTAGTTTGCGAATTTTCACGGTATTAACCGCTTCCTTTACTTTTTCGATCCTTCCCATAACTTCGATGTTTGTTATGTGTTCCGCCCACGGTATTTTTTAGTATCCTGCGATATAACCACATCTCACATGCTTCCGATTTCCTTATTGTGACTTCAGTAAGTGTCCATGCTTATTCCTCGTAGAAATAAAAATGGAGAACACATGCTTCGCCATACCCAATCCTCTTCAATCTACTGGTGAGTACGTCTCCTTTTGAGAAGGTTTGGAAGATTAGTAGAATTACCCCCGTATTTAAGAAAGGAGACCGGTCTAATATATAATAAATGGTGTTTGAACATTTAGCTTACAATAATATACGCATCTGTATAACTCCTTCCGTATGTGAGCATCAGCATGGTTTTTTAACAGGCAGGTCAACGATCGCTAACTTGGCATGCATTTGCCAATATCCTAGCGAAGCACCTGATAACCAAAAGCAGGTGGACGTTATTTACGTAGATTTTTCGAAAGCATTTAAGTGCATTAACCATACCACACTCCTCTAGGTCATTGCCATATCTTGGACAGCTTCTTTTTAATTTGTCTCTAAACAACTTGCTATATATGAAATATTGAATACACTTTCACGGTTGTAAACGTTTACATCACAATCTTCTGCTAATTAATACTTGGAGTAAAGACAATTGTATTTCTTTGAATATCAATAAGTCTAACGTGGTTCCTTATACTACTACCACTACGACTACCAGATTAATGTTAGTATAGGGTTCTTGGTGTGTTCTTTCATGAGTAGTTCTCTAATTCTAAATCATTTGGGTTTTGATTTCGAACTTGTAAGAATTTTTTCTATGATGGTGCGTTGAAGACTGACCTTGTTCGGTCCATAATGGACTATGTGTCTACTGCCTGGTATTCTGACCAATACCATTGCTTTCATTTAAGTTGACGGTCTCAAGCCTCCCCATGGTATTGATTGTGGCAGTTTGCTTCGGAAGCAGGATCGTGACTCATTATCCCACTGTAAAGATAAACTAAATTTACCAGACCTGAATATGGGAGGAAGTGAACACTTCCACTAGATATTGAAACCATTTAAATTCTTATCAATGAATTTTGATGAAGTGATATCTTGATCGCAAAACGAGTATAATTTTTTTCCTGAGGCGTCCTAACACCAAGAACATCTTTTCATCAAACATTTTTTCATTTTGCCTTGAATAAGATCTCACTGCTCTTAAACATGTTTTGAATTGGGTCCAAGGAAATCATTATACTAGGTGTATGCATAAGTTTTTTTTCTGGTTTAACCAAGAGATGGCGCCAGCGAAAAGTACAGGGCATATTAATTTGACACATACGTCATTCTGTTCGTCTCACATTTAAATTACAAACACACGGAAGTTGAGTCCGCCAAAAACGAGCGAAGATGAGTAATTGTAGGAGTTATTGGATGATGACTCAATTCAAACTTTTTCTGGCATGGTATTCATAAATTACCTGAAAGATTGGTGATTTTGAATGAAAAAAAGAATTCTCCTTGAAAATTACGTGTCACTTTAGCAAAAAACAGGGAAAATACTTATGCATACACCTGGTAATATTCCGAAGACAGACTACGAAAGAACAACACTCGTGAAAGCTTGCGTTTCACTCTTGACCTCCCCTTATTCTATTCGATGAAAACTATAATTATTATCAATTATTTTCCTTCTTAGACCGCAATCTACTTCGCGAGAGGAAACTCGTCTTCTTGGAACTTACTAGCTGTATACTCCAACCGCGAGATTCCTTGGCTTGTAGCCAAAGATTCCGAAAATTTCGGATTACCAACGCGTATATACGCCGCTGAGTAAGTTCCGTACGCGACATTCGGCTTTAATAATCGCGAGGTCGTACAGCTAACTATTCCTCGCCGTTCATTGTTTACGTCGCATCCTAACGTCGTTGAATATCACGCTACTAAGTTTGTGTGTTTTAGCGGCGCCGTGATAGCATTTGTACAAGATGTTTGTGCGTAGCGTAGTTGTTCTCTGTAACTCTTTGTCTTCCCCTATCTGTTACGCGATCCGATGTTTGTCGCCGGCGTAAAGATCCTGTAAGGTGTTAAGTGATTTTGAGTGCTTTATTTGTTGCTGTTGAGTTCGGTAAAATGACTAGAAACGGGATTTGTTATAAAAGTAAACACTTACGTACTTTTTATCGTCTTTGTTAGGGGTACAAACTTAAACTTCTTTTGTCAACGTAAGGTAAGTTAATAGATAGTTAGTTAACTTGATATATACATTGTGTTGACCTAAGAGAGTGTCAGCGAACATTGGAATTACATTAGACAAGAAAGTTTCAATTTTTTTAGCTTTTTCTATAAGTATTACGAGGATTTTTTCTTTGTTTTATACCTTCAATATAACAATGGTATTAAAAACAATAATAATAATGGATGCTAGACAATTTTATAACCGGATCTCTGATGGTTTTACAAAAATAAAGTCATTGGTTTGAAAAAAACTAGACTTCAAGAACAACTTAACCAATTTAGGCGTAAATTTAGACCCTGTATCCGCAGATACTACTTAGGCTATTATCTCTAGCATCATCTACACAATCTATGGTGAAGATATAATAGATAGAACAATGTTGTACATTCAGTTAATCCTTGAGTTTTGCATAGCGTTTTCCCAAAGCTCTGAAAATCTAGTCCTGCGTGTAACATATACAAAAAAACTTTTAAACCCAACTGAATTAAAAATACGAATGCGCTTTGTATTAAACTTTATTAGATTGCGATTAGATTCCATGGCATTCTCGAAAAATAGCAAATGATATAATATATATGGTTTATCGTAGGAGTGAAGTATCTTACATGAATTTTAATGAGACTTGCTAGTTTCAACTTGAAAAGAAGATGGATTACGCTACGTTGAAGTTTCCCATACTTCAACCTTACGAACGCTATGTATAATTTTCGAATACATTCTAATCACATGGGCAAAGTTATTGCATGACTCTCTAACCCATTCCAACATTCAATATTTCCCATTTCCAGCGCAATTTAGGTATGGCGTTTGCTACACACAGAATTTGCAAAAAATATATACAGGTTATCCACTTAAAATAATCGAACTCGTACCCACCTCCGGCTCAACTGGATCTAATTTGGGGGTAAATACATTAGGGTGACAGAATAAAATAGACACCAGGTAAAGCGGTATAAATATGTAAACAGTTAAATTCTAAGAACGAATTAAGAACTTTCTCTTGTCATTAGGGTAGGGGTAGATGTATCGGAAGGAATTCGTCATAGTTTAGTATCGTTACAACTATGCCTCGCTTACAAGGTTCGAGTGATATTAGCGACTTCACCCGGGGTCGCATCGTTGGCCAGAGTGAACACGGCGCTTCGCAACGTGAAATAAGTAAATTTTTAAATATTCCGTTGTCCCCACAGTTAACCGTGTGATTACACAATTTAAACGCAAGGAAAGAACAACAGTGGAGCCGAGACCAGGTCGTGCCGGACCTTCTGAAAGAAGTAAAAGGGTGTTTGTGCGCGAAGTCTTAAGAGAACCGCAAAAAATTACAGCTGAGTTTGCGGCAAGTTCACCGTTCTGCGATACCTTCACAGTGTGGGGATGTCTAAAGGGTGGCAAAACCTCTCCTTACGGCGTTTCAAAAACGGCGCCGAATGGCTTGGGCAATCGAAATGCGAACGAAGCCCGAAGAGTTTTGGCGGTCTGTCATTTTTTCAGACGAAAGCGGATACTGCCAATTCAGTGATAGTGGTCGTACGTGGGTATGGAGACGTTCGTCACAGCAACTGGACGACAAATTTTTGCATCAGACGGTGAAATACGGCGGTGTGAACATAATGGTGTGGGACGCGATATGGTATGGTGGAAGATCGCAATTAGTAATCTGCGACGGAAATATAAATGCGGCAAAATATATCCAAATATTAACAGAAGGACTACTACCGATATTCGACAACGCCATTTTATCTAAAGAAGACGCCACTTTTATGGAGGATGGAGCACCCTGCCACAAAGCAAGAACAACAACCACATGGAAAGAGGAACAGGGGATTCGGATTTTACCATGGCCAGGCCAATCACCGGACATGAATCCGATAGAGAATGTTTGGCACATAATCCAGACAAATATGGCGAAACGACCCCGAAAACCCAGCAATAAGGAAGAACTCGTGGCAGTTGTTACAGAAGAGTGATTAAATATTCCAGAAGACACCATTAATCATTTAATAGATTCTATGCCACGACGACTCGCAGCAATTCACGCAAGTAAAGGTGGATCGACAAAATATTAGTCTAATTTAAAAATTTTAAAATATTTTGTATATATAACGAGAATAGTATCTTTTTTTTAATTAGTAGGTGTCTATTTTATTCTGTCACCTTAGTGTATATTTCTATTGGTAAGCATACTTGGTAATATACGCTGACAACGTTTAAACTTTCCACTAGGATTGTGTCCGTTTATACCTCTAATCTTTCATTGAACTGATACATCTTGCATGGAATTATGTATTGCTTATTCACCTACTTACACAACTCAAAATAACCAACAGATACTTGTTGCTGTGTTATTGTATGTGCCTAAAGTTAAAGGATTTAACACCCGTTAGTTTACTACTAGTTTTGTCTAAAGTTATCGAAAAGATCAGCTTGCAACATAAAGAATATCTTACCATTAATAATGCCCTTCCTCCAGCACAACAAGGTTCTCTAAATGAGATTAGTTACGAGGCTGCACTTCTTAAATCAAATATTTAATGACATTATCAACGTATTTATTGCAAATCTTCTTTGCTACTGCTTGATTTTAGTAAAGTATTTAGCACGGTTATCTACATCGTTGCTCTATCTATTTTGGAAGCCATTCGATCAGATCAAATAGGTATGTCTCTATTCAGAAGTTATTCTGTCAAGGTGTGCCTTAGGGTGTTAGTGTCGGCCCCATTTTCTTTATCACATGTATTTCTACTAGCTTCCACAAATTTGAAAACATTTTGCACACTTTCTGCAGAAGTGGCTGTTCTTGGACGACCAGAACGAGGATCGTCATTTAGACTCGTACTACCTTCTTTAAATTCATTTACCCATTTGGAAACAGTCTTAAAAAAAGAAGCATCCTCGCCTAACACATTTATCATATCGATATGAATTTGTTTGGGCGAAAAATATTTTTTCTACAGGTAATCACAGCGCGAATTTCAATATTGCCCATTTTTAGAGAGAGTGTACACGACAAATTACTTGAGAGACACTAAAATATCAAGCTAAACAATAGCGTCAAAGATTGCTTTCACACAGCGCCATCTGGTTGTTAGTTATCGAAATTTTCAGCTTATTCTGATATAGTATAGTTACCGAGCTTTCTGGAATAAGAGAATTATTATCATAAAGAAAAGAAACCACTTTTACAGACCTTTGCAAACTACACTACATTTTAAAAAGACGCCTAGAACATCTAGTAAGATGTTATTTAGAGGTGGTAAATCATAAGTTAACAATTTAATTTCAAATGTTTTTATATAAACAGCTTCTAAAATGCTTAGGTTCTTATAATTAGTACTAATTATTCTGTGTCTGGTGTTTTCGAAGTTGTGAGCGAGGGAAGATTCCAAAACTTATTTGTTTCTTTTTATATATAATTTATGTTGTAATCGATCTTATACATCCCTAATTTTTCTTGTGCGTCGTTTTCTTTCTCTAGTTTCTCGATTAATAGGCTTTTTAATGCGCTACAGCAAAACCGTTTAATAGCGTTGACCACGCCGTTCTACTTTGAAAATTTCTATGATATATTGAAAACTCCTAATTCCTTAAAAGAATCATACCCTAATAATAGGCGACAAATTGTAATGTACAGAACTAAGTCGTTAAAAAGGGAGTGCCTCATGGAAGCTTATTAGGTTCTATGCTGTTCAATGTTCACCTAAATGACCTCTGTACTGCAGTTAACGATATATAGATGTATATAATAATATATAATTATGCACGTCTACTTAGGGCAAGTATGGGCAGCCATTGACATGTTGTGGGCCAAACTTTAGTGTGCAAATACATGTAGTGAAAGTAGTGTTCATAATTTTTAGCGATAGATATCAGATATGAAATAATACGACAATGTTATAGTAGTGCAATTTATTAAAATAAGAAAATGAAATGAAAAAATAGGTTCAACATTATAATTAAATCGTGAAATTTGTGTAATGTTTTGTTCTAATTGGGTTTTCAAAATGTCTCGCGTGCCGGATCAAATCTTACAGCCGGCCAGATCCGCCCTGAGGGCCGGTTGTTATACGACACATACGACCTAGGGCATGAGCCGTTCTTTAGTCCTTTCCTTTACTAGCAATAACTTAACACCAAACACTTCCAAGCATGCTACATGATCTTTAAATCTTCTTTAGGTTGCCATACTACCGTTGTGTTGAATTTTCAATAGTCTTAGCTTTGATATAGTCAAATCACAAAAATTCTCGGTCTTTACATGACCTAAATAAGCATTTAAGGTAGAATATTCAAATAGAAAAGTAGTGCTATAAATCAAATTTTACAACGAACATTTTCGAAATAACCAAAATAATTATCGCGCTCCTCTAAATAACATAATATCCAAAAATCTATTACTTTCGAATAGAATACCGCGAAATACAACCTATTCAGTTCCGCGATCATAAACCGCAAATTCCGATAGTAAGAGTTTATAAAACAAACGCCTCTGCCGCTACGATGTTCTATTTTAAGCGCGCGCGAAATCTCGAAAACGTTCCGTAACAATGATCTAAGCTTAGAGGGCGTCGGAAAAAGACGCTTGAATCGGACGTTTCTACATTAGGATAGTCCTCGGAGAAGAAAAACTAGGACAGAATGAAATTACGTGTACCTTAAATACGACCTGATTCGACGTGTTAAATTCCCCAAAACGTGAAGCATCACGTATAAATAAAAGGCAAGCGTCCGTATTTGTGATCGACGCCTCTAAATTTCCGTGAAAAATGTACTTAAAAACTATGGGAACTAACTGGTATTTTCGCTTAGAATTGCGGGCATCCTCAAGGTAACAAAATGAATTAAACGAAATGAATTGTTTAAGTCTACGTAGGTGGTAAAATGGAGGTACTTGAATCTGAGAAAATCGACTATATAATTTTAGTTTTGCTCAAGTTAATGCTTTAAAATTTCTTCTTTTCTTCTATTAATCTTAAGATGAAGCTATTATTGTCTTCCTGTGTTAGAAATGTTTTATTTTATTTTATTGGATAATCGCAAATCTGTTTCTCGGTTTAACGCGTTATTTTAGCCATAACTCGCGCTGAAAAATCTATAAATTTACGTAGATTTTCTGCCAAAAAGATTCGAACAAATAAAAGATACTTTAACGTTATCAGCATGAAATTGATTCTTCTACACAAAGGAAAATACACTACAACTTCTAAAGGGCGTTTCAATAAAAGCGCAAGATTTTAAGGTTCAATAAAGCATGATTTCCTGTAGCAAAGTATTGAAACATTTATAGATCTGTGATGTATACATATGGGCATTATGTATGAAACAAATGTGGGAATCTTGGCATAAACCTGTGACTGCTGTTAACCCCACAACCAGAAGTCCAAAGGTGTTAAATCGCAGAGACACCAAACCTGTAGTAAATTCGTGCAAGAATGTCAATGTTTCAGGGGCAGCATGACATGTGGTACCGTCCTACTGAAACCACATCTCTTCAAGAGCCTGTGTTATCATAGCACGGTAACTTTCGCCTTTCACCGTTACTGCATTACCTTCCTCATCTTCAAAGTAACACGATACAATTATTCCTTCAGACCACAATGCACACCAGACACTAACACATTTTGGATGCATTGCTTTCTGATGAATCATTTATTGTGGATTTTCTGAATCCCAAATGGCGCACTTTTGTCGGTTAACGAAGCCATCACGCTGAGAATAGGCCTCATCGCTGAAAATATTTTGTCCCCAAAATCGGCGTTCACTTATGTTTGCTCAAGGATCCAATTGGTGAACTCTCTTCGCTGTGCATGCTCTGTTGGCAGAAGTTGTTGAGTCATTTGAACTTTGTAGGCGACGAGATGCAAATATTCAGTTAGAATACGCTGAAGAGCGGCTGTTGTATTGTCCAATTCTTGTGCACGATGACGAATCGACGTCTGTAGATGAATTAGTAGCATTCATAGGACGCGTTGTTCTATCGTGTAATATTCCACGATTGATGATACTTCACCAATATGTACCTGAATCAAAACATCAACTTAAACAATCAAGACATTATGATAGTCCTCCTCCAAAGAAGGCCAAAATGTTTTCATCAATAAAGTAATGTCTATGATATTTTAGTATCTTGAGTGCAAGATATTTTCTCATCAAACCATCTCCACCGTATATCTAATATTCTTTTTCTACAACCAATCTCTTTCTTTTTTTAATCCTATGTCCTTTGTACCCTGCGGTATCGGACTATTTATTTTTTTTATTTTTATCTTCCACAGGTTCCTGTTCTGAGCCAGTTGTTTGGCTTCAATTCATCCCATACTTCTCTTTTCCAATGTTCTATACACCTGCTCCGTCCAGGTGTTTCGGAATCTACCTATTCTGTTTTTGCCCTCTGTTTTGGCTTCAAATATCCTCTTTGTGATTCGATCTTCTTCCATTCTGTGTAGATGTCCAAGCCATCCCAGTTGTCTCTCTTCTGTGACCACTTCTACTGGTTTGATACCCAGACTATTAGTAATTGTCATGTTTCTGATTCTGTCTCTTCTAGTTACTCCTTCTATTCTTCTTAAGAATCTCACTTCCATGGCCGTAACTCTGGTTTTGATTCTATTCGTGATTATCCATGACTCACTACCATATGTTAATGTTGGTCTGACCACTCTTTTATACACCTCTGTCTTTATTTTTTTTGGTATTTCTTTTTTATCCAGAAACGAATTTTTTCAATATGTTATATATTTTTGCGGGTTTCCCTATCCTCTCATTTACCTTTTTCTCTATTCTCCCATTGTCTGATTACAAATATTAAGTCCTGGTTGCTTCTTCCTTTTCTAAATCTATGTTGAGTATCTTCTAGTGTTGTTTCCAGTTTCTCTCGGAGTCTTTTTTCTAATATTCTTGCCAATACTTTTCCTGGGATGCTAGTTAATGTTATTCCTCTATAGTTTGAGCATTCCTTAGAGTCTCCCTGTATATGGGCTTAATTATTCCCATATTCCATTCCTTAGGTATTTCTTTTTTTATTATAATATTGTTTAAGAGGTCAAGTAGTTCTTCGTTACCTTTGTTTCCCATATATTTTATCATTTCAGCTGTGATTCCATCCTCCCCGGCCGCCTTTCTTAGTTTTAGTAAGCTAACTGCTTCTCTGACTTCTTCGTCGCACAAAGAAAGGCCAAAACATTTTCATCAATAGAGTAATGTCTATGATATTTTAGTATCCTGAATGAAAGATATTTTCTCATCAAACCATGTCCGCCGTATATCTAATATTCTGTTTCTACAACCAATCTTATTCTTCTAATTCCCTAGCTTATACGCTATCCCTTCCTACATTCTATACGGTTTTTAATTTAATTCCGTACAAGTCTTATCCATTATGACAATAATCCATTGAATTCAGATGCTTTCGCGACATCCTCGGTCGTAAATTATATACGCTGCCGTAATCCTATGTTCATGTCGAGTCGTTCTTTCCGTAAACATCGATCGCAGTCGCTAACATGCACTCGCATGCATTACGATTTCGTAGAAATTGCGTTGCGTAATAGCGTAATTGCCGGCAAAACCTGAGTGATTGCTGCTATTTATGCTGCAAATGTTGTGACGTTTTTCGGTTATATATGTTTATACGTATGAACGTCTAGTGTAGATGCATTGGGAAAATAGCAGGTCACTACTGTAATAAGATAAAGTTACAGGCCTTTACTTTAGTTTAGTATTGACGAGAAATGTTGGGAATGTTTTTGTAATGAGTAATAATTCATAGAACTAGGTATTCCTATATCCTATACTTGATAGTTGGTAGTTAAATATATATTGTTTTATTTACACAGAAATTTTGTATCAAAACGTCTTCCTCTTTAATTTCACCATTTCACCATAAACACAACCCTGCTTAAAATGTTTTCAACGGAAACTACGCTACTCAAAATCATCAACGGATATTTCACATTGCAAATAATAAAAAAAATCGTGTCAGTTAATATAACACCTGCAAATAATTCGATAAACTAGTTCCAACCTTTCTGAACAAGGTAATGAATATACAGATGTGTTTTAAGATGATGCATATTCCTTGGCTAACATCTAGATGTTTGCTATTTGGAATTTTGATTGGCATTCGAAATTGAAGCACACTACAAAGGACAATAGGTCAATGGAAAAGTGACAGAGCACCAACGGTGCTGCTGAGAGCCTTGATATGAAGCAAAGCGCATTTTCTAAAAAAAAAAAACCCGCAGGAAAATTTTCCAGCTGGTAACTCATTAGATCATGCTTGGATTGGTTTCAGGCTGCTACTGCGCGAAATATTTTACCAAGAATACTTCAAGGGTTGTAAATTGTTATTAGCAAGCAAAGAGGTATAGTTCTCCAAAAACTGTTCAAGACTCTAACGCTATTAAATTAAAAAAAGGAGTTCCTTAAACAACATGTTCAGCGGAGACGTGAACTCGACTATATACAGTGAAATCTCCCTTGAACGGACACCAACGGGACCATCTGAAGTTGTCCGTTCAGGAGGGGTATCCGCATAAAAGAAATATGTAGTAGATACAACAAAAATCGTGTTTTAACGAAAAATGAATATATTAAAGAAATTGGGACATTTAAATCGTTTATGTATATAAATGTTATTAAAATAAATAAGAAACTTTAAACTTAAGAAAAAGAAGTGTATTTCCTTTAGATATATACATACAAAGTATAATCTAGATATAGATACATAGATGTAGTATGTAATACAAAACAATGAAATGAATAGTCACTTTAAGGACGCAAAAATTCATATATTGTTGTTTGTCTTCCCTTTTTCTTTAAAATAGCGTCTTGAAATCGTATTTCTAATGTATCTCCGTGATTTTCGACAAAACCTTTGAGCTGCTTGATCAGGGTAATAGCTTTACCATAATTTGGGATAGCTTCTGTTGGCACTGGAACCTCATCGACATCAGAGTCTTCCGAAAGTTCTTGTATTTCAACTGGATTTGCAATTTCTTGTTCTGAATCTGGATATTCAACAGATAAATCTTCGTCTACATTCAAAAAATTATTAAGGTTTTCATTATCCGTCAATTTCAATAAATTCTTATTTTTGAGGATATCTGAACTTGTTAAAGGAATCCCCTTACGCCGAGCTGCTGTAAACCAGGCATAACACAATTTGTCAATTTTAGTACCATCACCCGTCAAAAAGCTTCTTTTTTCATTCAAATTGCTATTCGACATCCATTTGTTTAGAAGGATTTCTTTATGTTTAATTATATCTGCAGCTTGTGTTTTTCCAATATTAAAACGCTTGGATAAGTTCCTTACACTTAATTTCTCTTTATTGTAAACTTCAACAATCTCAATTTTTTTGTTTAAGCGTGAGAATTTTTCTATTTGGAGCCATTTCTACAATGAATGTGTCGCCCACTGTGTCTTTTCCGCATAGACATCAGACTAATATTGAAAGCAGATTCAATCGAAAGCGTACACCCAAAGAATAAGAACGGTAAATCCCCGACCAACTTGGGGAAGTCCCTAATTCACGCCAGGCAGAAATGCATGACATAGGCTGCGTTTGAACCGAAAGATTAAAGTCGGTAAATCTCAGGTTTACTCGGGGAAGTACCAGCGAAATTGGCGCGCGGCGCGATTGAGAAATGCAACAGCAATACTCTCGATATAAAAATAAGATAAGGCGTTTCTTTTTATTTTATTTCTTGTCCGGTTACGAGAACATTTTCTCGTGTCCGTGTCCGTTCAAGAGAATGTCCGTTCAAGAGAATGTCCGTCCAAGAAAGACTTAATACAATGGAAATTATGTGAGAGCCGGTCGGGACCATGAGAAACTGTCCGTTTAAGGGAGGTGTTCTTGTAAGACGGGTGTCCGCGAAGGGGAATTTCACTGTATATCGTTTTTCGTAAACATATTTTTGTGTTTAATTATAATTTCTTCTAAATTTATTTCCAAAAGACGTATAATCTACTGCACTCACACATTTTTATCATACTACTAAAATAAGTATCGTCCCGAAATAAAATACACTATCTTCAGAATTTCTTGTACGTCGGTTGGATGGCACGCCTGACAGCTTTACTTGTCAATAATTTCATTCCATCAAGAATGTGTTTACTGTGTGGCCTATCATATAAGTAAACAAGCTGAATATAATGAGTGCATCCCCGGAAACGACCTAATATAAAATAAGACTTTCATCTGTGTCGAAGTCACAGATGAAAAATTCGTAATTAATTATAGTATTTGAAATTATTCTTATTTGAAGTTAAAAGTGTACCAGCTAATGTTTTCACAATAATTAAGACTTCCAGGCACAAAATACGACACAACGCGTGTGAGTGTGAGTACGATTACAAAATTAAGGTCTCCAAATTATAATAGATTTTCAAAATTTACTGTTCTTTTCCTCTCATATCTATTTCATTTATAACTAACAAATTTAGCTATACAGGAATTGATTTAGGTATTTGTTAAAAAGCGATATACATTTGGCTATTTCAGTTATTTAATGTTATTTATATTTGAATTTAAAACCCATTTAGCAAATTAAGATCTTGAGATTTTTCCACCACAAAATGTTAAACCGTTTCCCCATTAAACGTAGACGTGTTTTTGAAAATGTTTAAATTCCGTTTTGGTTTCTGAAATATTTGAGGTGGAACCTTTTTAAAGAAATCACCCCGTATATTTAAGAATTATTGCAATAAAATTTCTCCTTCGTGAAAACTGCACCATTTCATACCCTTCCAATAATTTGACATTAAAACACGACGATATCTTTAAGAACTTGCTTACAAATGTTACAATTACTTTTGTACGAAGTATCCATTAATGATTTTGAACACTGTACATATACCTTGCACGCAGACGACCATATACAATTATCAGAATTTTATTGCGGTATCGGTACGGTAATTGGAAGCGTTTTAGAAAATTTGGCCAAAGGCCAAACTCACAACAGCGCAAGTAATACGTATTTTCAAAACGATAAAAGTAATTATTTATACAAAAAAGGTTTCGAGAGCTATATATTTATTTCGACTAAATGATTTAAGTTTCGTAAAATAAATAAATAAACCTTCTCTCGTTCGGAACAAGGTCACTTTGACGACGATAAACTGTTTAAGTTTAATATTTTAAAGTGGATGATTATTTCACCTTTGGTTACTGGAAAAATTTGTAAGCAATGGGTTACCAATAAAGTTTGGAATTATGATCTAAAACTGTGGATATAAACTAAAATATATTCGTATTACAATTTTGAATACTTTCGTTAATTTCCTGACGTTACATACTGTTGCTGATTCACAGGTATCGCAGTAAATTAATACACAACAAAATACAAATTAATCATTTATTCGAAATACAGGGTATCAAAGGCACTTGGGCTTTCATTGTTAACCGTGTTACTGATTGTCCAGTCAACATATGTGAATTATACAGCGTGCGGCAAGTTAATCTCCTTTTTTCAAAACGCAATAAAACCCATTTTATGCATCAGAAATTAGTTATTTTTGTTTTAATAATGTAGATACATATCTACAGTTTTGTTTTAGTTAGTCTTGAAAATCAACGCAGATAGGTGACGCCCCCCATTGCCTTTGCTACTCGTTTATATCATAAAGCATTTTAATCCCATCCCATTTCTTCTACCAAGTCGTTTAAAGATGATATATATAATGGCTTGGCACCCCAATGGGGTATCGCCTCTTCTAAAGCTTTTTAGATCTATTCTTTTCGGTTTATATCTTCTCGCATATGTCTCACCATTTGTTTCTGTCTTTGGTCGTCTCCTGTCATCTGTAGACGCCAGTTCTACCAAGGTCCGCCTTCACCTCCAAGGCCAAGTAGTTCTGGGTCGTCCTAGTCTTTTTTTCTCCCCCAGTTACCGCTGCAGGAACCATTTTGCTCTCTGTTGCTTCATTCATTTGACCACGTCCATATCTGCCAACTCATTTGCTACCTCGCAATTTGTTCTACTCCTGCATTCGTTGTTGTCAGTTCTTATCGAACCTGGTATTGTTCTTAATATTCTTCGTTCTTGTTTCGCAAAACTTCCTCTTGCTTCTTTGTCATTGTCATTATTTCTGCCGCATATTATTGTTCTATAAATTCTCATTTTTGTTCTTTTCCCCAATATTTTACTTTTTAAAAGTCATCAATTTGCCTGGTAGATTTTGTTTATATTTATTACCCTTATCTCTGCATCCCTGCTGCCATCGCTTGTAATAGTTACCCGTAGGTATTTAAGTGTATTCACCGCTTCAAAAGTGTAGTTTCCTATCTCAATTGGGTCATGTTTCTATTTTCCATTTAGTCCTATCATTTTCAAGATCTATTTTCAGTTCCATTCTGTCTAATTCACAGGTATAGCAGTAAACTCCACTCACACAAATTTATTAATTATGCGGAACGCAGCTTTCCGAGAGCACGTGGGCTCTCACTGTCAACCGTGTTACCGACTGAATGTAAAAACTATATTACACATGCAATTTTTTTTCAAATATCCTTTATCTCCTTTTATTGCGAACCTTTTCATGAGCAAATTTGAAACGAACCTGAAAAAAGAAACCAAATATTTCCCGAGAATTTGGCTTAGGTACGTAGATGATATTTTCGCGGTGTTTGATACCAATAAAGGAAACATACAAGATTTTCTAGCAGAACTTAACTCAAAATTTACCACGATCAAGTTTACTACATGAAGAAGAAGTGAACAATCGCCATCCGTTTCTAGATACTCTAGTCATACGCAACAACAATAAATTAGATATAGATATCTACAGAAAAGAAACTAATTCCAACAGATTCATCACAGTTGATTCGCACCATTGCGAACAAACAAAAAATGTCCGCGATTAGTTTTCTGGTCTATAAACTCGTCAGATTTTCGCTAAACAAGAGCAAGTACGACAAAGAATTAAAGTATATCAAAGATGTAGCGAGGTACAATGGTTTCTCTTCTATGGATGTCGACCGTATTTTAAGGAAGGTCCAATACAAACAACACATCAGAAATTCCACGACCTTGACATCAACAAACACAGGTAATAAGAAATTTATAACTCTTCCTTTTCACCCAACAGTAAAAGGGTTAAATAAAATTTTCCGGCAACTAAATATGAACGTGCCTTTTGTGTCAAAAAACAACTTAAAGAATCTCTTAGGGAATCCCAAAGATAAACCGGAGATGATAAAAAGGTCTGGAATATACCAAATCGCATGCAATGATTGTGAGAAAGTTTATATTGGACAAACAAAAAGGAGTATCGAAACGAGGTTCAAAGAACACATTAGACACTATCGTTTCGACAAAGCAGAACTGTCAAGCGTAGCAGAGCATATGGTAAAATCCGGACATAAGATTGATTTAAAAAATCTTACACTACTTAAAAACGTAAATTCGTGTAGAGAATTAGACGCGTACGAAACGGTATATATGAAAAAGAACGGAAACTAATTGAACAGAGAACCACCCCCAATTGCACACTCGAGTTTGATGGATTTATTACCATAGGCCCTGTTAAAGATACGGTTCGCTTTCGGTCCATCCTTCCCAGAAAATAGACGTTAGACCACTGAGTAGATTGTAAATAGTCATATGTTTTAGAAATTTTAGAGTCTGCGTAGAAAATAATTTGCATGTGTGATACAGTTTTTACATTCAATCGGTAACACGGTTGACAATGAGAGCCCACGTGCTCTCGAAACGCTGCGTTCCGTATAATTAATAAATTTGTGTGAGTGGAGTTTACTGCTATACCTGTGAATTGTACATCCACACAGTCCTTGCAATCGTCAATCCATTCTGTCTCATTCTCTTCTCCCTCATTATTTCCTCTAGAATATTTTCATTATAGAAAGGAAAAATAAGGTATGCTTCATTGCTTCGCATACAAGGAATAAGATTTTTCTATAATATATGTGGACTAATTTCGGTATAGAAGACTCAATCCAAAGTCTGCCGGTTTTATCTTCTTTAAATGAAGATCTCTGTGCAAAATTCTTAATAATATGACTTCTAGAACCGAAGACGAATTGATATTTTTGGATTTCCTATAAGACTAGCGTCTACAACTGCAATATTGAGTTCCTAACGACCACCATGACAATGTGTTTTGGTTCTTCCTTGCTTTAACTTTCACCGTTTCAGTTTCCCCAAATTTTATAACAATTTTTTAAATGATTACAAGTGATGAACAATTTACACGTGACTTTCATCTACATTAAAATATTTTCTAATATATTGTTCTATCATGTACCTCTCCGTTTTTAACAACTTTTCTACGCACCATCAATCAATAACAAATTGAAACAAATTTTAGTTCATTTCAGAGATTTAAGTACTACTTTAGCATCTGTTGTCCAAAATCTGGTAGTGTAGTATTCAATCAACAATCTTTATAATTGTATATGAGATATATAGATAAATGGAAGACTGATAGGTCATCATTATTGGTCATTATTTCCAAATGACAAAATTAATAGAGATCACAACGTGTACTATGCAAAAACCGGCATTCAAATAGTTGTTTAGCTCTATGCTACTATTTAACGTCAGTATGTATCAACATTTGTATATATTCGTATATAACATGCAAAAAAAACTTCCTTGGTCACTTAGCATACGATATTCAACGGTAACTAGATCGAATCATATAATTCTGATCGATTACTTTGAAAACGTGTGATATTATAACGCTACGGTATGCATTTTTAAGCTGTTATTTGACGTTTTGCTGCCAGTTAATGGCATAATAATTGTAATAATTGTACGGTTGCTTGCTCTACAATTAATAGAACGTCGTTCGCTGTTATCGTACACATGCGTCCAACTTATTATGCTCTGTAATTAGCTTAGATGAATATGAATTGTGAATGAGCAAAAAACGTACGAAGAGTTAACTGGGTGGCTTTTAAAAGAACGGATCGTAGCAATTTGGACCTCCGAAATTTGTTGCTTGATTAGGCACGAAATGGTTGGCGGAATGATGCTATATGGAACGTGTATAATTTTAGACAATTAATGTGGATAGTGTCATATATTTTTTACGTTCAAATTTCACGTGTTGTGATCTATCGGTGTATAAAATATACCGAGTGTGTTAAAGTTCTGTAATCGGTTCCTATATTAACTTACTATATTAACATTTATATAACTTTGGTATATCCAAAACACAACTGAAGTTTTTTTAATTCAGATTGTAAGGACAGTCTTTTATAATATTAATTGACCCCATATTTTGCGTGCTTGACAGTTGGTATTACACAATCCTGCAACATTCTTTGGCCTTTCGCTTGTCTTACAAAAAACACGCCTACATTGTCCGAACACCTCAAACTCATCACTCCATAGCACCCTTTTCCAATTATCCACTGTTCAATTTCTATGTGTTTCTGTCCACTGTAACCGTGTTTGACTGTTTTTATTGTTGCAATGGAGCTTTGAAGATTTGCAGCCTTTAATCTTCTCTCCACTGTAGCAACAGAAATTTTTCTTGCACGGTCGCGATTCATTTCGACGGGGATTTCTTGCGCTGTCACTCTCATATTTCGCTTACTCAGCAATTTTATACCCTCATCGTCTGCATGAGTTGTTATTCTCTTACGACGTGAACGTGCCTGATCTCTTAAAATGCCCGCGTTGATGTCTCCGAATGATATCACTAACAGTCGATTTATTAACATGTATTTTTGCGGAAATTTTACCTTTTTGATGAAAAGCAACAATTACAAAGGTTTCACTCTTGGCATTTTAATAACTTTAATCAGGTTCACACAAAAAAATACGCTCTTAACACTAACGGACGCACAAGCAGGTTTATTTAGAATCTAAAGCATCTATCAACACACAATTCACTTTCGGGTGGCCTACTCTCACCCCAAAAAGTATTGTAAATTTATTACCTTGTCCCAAATATAATCCCTTTTTTTGGCGATGAGGATTATTCTGAAAATTACTATATAATATAAATTATAATAGGTTTTTAATCATGTAAATGTTATTTATATATAAAAGTAATTATATTATCCTTTAGTAGAGCTTGCAACATTTTATTCGGTGTCCGAACTAATATGGGCGGTAGTGTACATCGAGGTTGATAAATAATTTGAAATTGAATTAATTCCAAAAGTGTTAAAAATCACCCTGTATACAATTGAATTTTTAAATCCCTCACTGCAATATGAAGGAAATTCAATCAAAATACCCTGTTCCAAAACTAAATCAATTTTGTAACATATTAAATGCAGGAATTTCCAACAATTAAAACTTTAAAATTATTATTTCTACCGCTACGCTTCCGCTAGCTTTCTTATTAATCTAGCTACGCTTATTGGAACTGTTTCTTTCGCGAATTAATCGCGTAGATTGACCTCGACCCACCCCAAAACCTCCAACACTTTCACAGAATTGAAGTGTCGACATATGTACGTACGTATGTAGTAATATACGATTTCGTGTTTCGGAAAAACACACTCAATCCGATTGGATCTCATCGGTTAATACAGTTTCGGAAAGCTGATCGGATTTACCATCGAATATATTGTATATACGTCCATATTATACGCCCGGGAAAATACGAGGCTGTTGTTTTCCAAGAGATTTAATTGATTTCTAACTCAATTACTTTGATTACACAATGTACTACGATTACAACTTTATTGGTAGCTCTTTGGTGGATGTAATAGAGAAATGCTCATAGTTATCGAAGAGGAAGAATGTAATTACAATCTCAATACACTGTGATACTCTCTAATTACAAGGTGTTACCGTCAAGCAGAGTTGCTAGGTTTTTATAGTTATAAAGATGTCTTAAAAAAACAACAGTTTCTATCATAATGAAAAATAAAGACAAAATTCTCGCATTAGAACGAGCAAACAAACATCTCAAGCGATTACGTAAACCGGTTCGAGGAAGAGTTGATGAAGTTTTACTAGGGTGGTTTGAGTATCAATAATATGCCAATTAGCGGTCTTACTCTTCAAGCTAAAGCGGAAGTTTTTGCTAAATTATTCAACGACAAATTTAAGTACACAGCAGGTTGGTTACACCTTTTAAAAAAAAACGTCGTAACATAAATGCTAGTTACATTCATGGTGAAAGTGCAAATGTAAATTTGGAGGAATGTAAGCTGTGGCTGCAGTCGATCCTAGGTGATTTTGTGCAAGATTATCTTTAATGCTGACGAAACGGCTACAAACTTACACCTAATCCTACACTAAAATTTAAGGGTAAAGGATGCGTTGGGCTCAAACAATTGAAGCAGAGATTCATTGTGTTGGTGTATTTTAACATGGCAGGATATGCGAATCGTAAACTTTTTATAATTGGTAAATTCATAAACCCAAGGCGTTTCGAACACCTTGTACTTATGCTGCTAATCGTCGGGCATTGATGACATTTAAAGTTTTTGATGTTGAAATAAGAACTTGGGATAAAGATCTAACAAAACAGAAAAGAAAAATTTTATTATCAGTCGACAATTGTCCAGCTCATCCCCGCATAAATGATCTTAAAAATATTCGTCTGTAGTTTCTACCACCGAATTCCCCATCAATGATGCAGCCAATGGACCAAGGAATTATTCATACATTAAAATCCTATTATCGACTCCTGTTAGTAATGGAACACATTGCGAATTTGGATACTGAAACTTCTGGTGAACTAAATTTGCTAGAAGAGATGGAAATGTTAGGCCAAAGCTTGGCAACAAATTTCACAAGAAACCATAAAAAATTGTTTTCGGCACGCTTGGAGAATTGATTTTGATGAAGACGACGATTTACCATTGTCTGAATGGCTTGTCAAATATAATGATAACATAGATGACGATAAATTACAAAATTATTCGCAGGATCCTAATATCGCGAATCTAGAAACAATAGATGAATTTGTGTCAATGGATAAGAATCTTATTACTTCGTATATCCCCAGCGATACAGATTTTGTTATTCAAGTTTTAAATCAAGAAAATAACAGCGATGGTAATAAAGTAAGCGAAGTAGTAGGCGCACCTGAAATTGTAAAACCCAGTTAAGAAGATGCTTTTACCGGAATAAGGACGTTTACACAATATTTAGAAAGAAGAACGTACTACCAACGTATTACCAAATTTAATGCATTAGGTATTGGCTATTTCTTTCAAAAAAGCAAAATGACAGACTCTTGTTACCAACTTTTTTACTAATTAAATTTTTATATGTATTTACTTATTACCTATTATTAGAGTGTATCCTTTTATTATTTTATAAATAAAAATACATTTTGATAGTATATTAAAAAAAAAGAACTTCATATTGTACAATTTAAATAGTTCACATACGATTGTCTACAAGTGTACGTATTTGCAAACATTAAAATTTGGAAGTTTAACGACCTCCTTGTTGCCAAGTCAATCCGGATTAGATTTATTGTTGTATTAAATTCGTTCAAGTTAAACAAAGCGTAGTTATTATCAATGAAATATATGCAATGACCTTACGTATCTTTGTTTATATTATCGCTATTACTCTTTTGACCTATCCTCAGAAATAATACGCCGTACAGACTGGTTATGTCAATATATTTTTGTATAATCGTGCTGTTTATGTTAGGAAAGTTAAAATCTTTTAACCCAGCATTTGGAAAAAATTATACAACAGTTGAATATTTAGTAATAACTCTGTTTATGTGAAAAGATGGTAGAGGCTTTAGGTTTCACGCAGTATATGACATGCGCTTCGCATTTTGTATACATAACCTATATAATTTATTCTAATTAAATTAGTGTCAAAGCGTCCTCTGCATTGTTTATAGATTTTACGTAGTAAATACTGTGCCAGTGTATAGATCCAAATATAAGTGTACAATAGCGTACAACAGCTCAGTAGAGCATAACGCATCATGTATGTATATTAACCAATAACTGCCTGTAATTGTCACATAATTCACCCTTGACTTTGGCTCTAGACGTTCTGTATCTACTGATTTATCCATAAATGTTATATGGCGTAATATTTTTGTAAAAATTACGACCTATTGCTTGCCTGTTATAACTGTTAGTGTTTTGACATCTGTTCTTCTATGTTTAACGGTACAATTTGCCACTAGTGCTCGCTTAAAAACGGTTTATATTTAGTACACTTGAATACACGTAAATTTATTATGGAAACGTTATTTTAATGCCTCGTTCTAGCAAATTTTAATGCTCTAAACATATTAAATTCGTGTAATTTATTGGATTTGGTGATATATTTAATTGTATTAAGATTTTTTGTACATTATCTACACATCTAATACACCAAAATACTTAAGCTGCTGCTGTAAATTTATTATTCTTTTAATGAGAAGGAAGCGCGTAAGGTTGTTTCTAATATAAATAATGATCTTCAAATACTTGCTGACATATCGCTAAAGCATTGTTATCAAATTAATACAAGGAAAACTTCAACTTCACTCTTTGGTCGCACTAAAGCACGTAATGCTGCTACGCTATTCGGATCAAAATTAATTATGAAATTATTTCAGTGTCAGATCATGGGTGTGATTTAGGACTCCATTTAGATACGAAATTCCGTTTCAACGAATATGTGTCTCATATACTGAGACGTGGCTACTGTAATCTGGAAATTTTATATGGTAACAAGTAATGTTTAGATGGAAACTTAAGAAAATCATTATGTGGATCTCTTGTTTGTGCGTGAGTGTTTACTAGAATTGCTTAGATGGTATTGACAGAGGTAGGATTCAGTGATTACAGAACTCTTGCTTAAATTTATTTGCGGCATTCGCGGGGTAAGATGGTTGTGCATCTCGCTTAAGAAACCTAGCTATCTATACCGTAAGTTTTTAGAATGGATGTTGATAGCGTTAATGTGAGATTTAAAGGCCTACTTGCTCCTCCAAATTCACAACCTAGAAATGTTCAAAAGGCCATTCTCTTATGATGTAATTAAATAACTTAATACAATTCCTTTGGACATTCGTGACTTAAAGCCAACACTGTTAGCTGAGTAAATGCTTTTATCTGTATACTTAGTTGGCATTTTCGTTTTCTTTATTTCTTTCTATCTTTAGCATTCCCTTTTTATTTCTTCATTTTCATTCTAGTTTCGGTTTTTGGTTAAGTTGTTATAGTTATATTACATTCATTTTATGTATGTGCGACATCTTTGAGTTTAAAATAGTTTGAATGAAAATGAAGCTTTCTTCCATATTGTGCAATTTAGAGACCTCTAACGGTCTTTTTAAAAACTACAAAAGGTATAGTTGGACGTTTCTAAATGGAAACAAACTATTTATTGTAGATAACAAATCGCCACCTACGTGTTCAAACTGCAGCACAAAAAATATAAACGAAAATGGGTATAAAATTCATTTAATTTCTGCATTTATAAGACTTCTGTAGCTTGAGGTTTGTTGATTGGAACCGATTCTAAAATGTACTCTTAAAAATCGCCTCTAGTTGCTGACGTATAACTAAATTTAATAAAGAATATTTTTCCAAAAGATATTGAATATTGTCTTCTGTAGCTTTTGACCTGCTGAATATGCTGATCACACCCATTTAATAATATCTCTAATTGATCATGAGGTACCAGCATGTTACCTTCGGATTTTTGAACCTTTTTAATATTTATTTAAGCCCAATATTAACCAATGTATTAGATAATCAACACGCCAGGTTAATATTTCAATAATTATCTGATATGTAATTTGATATGAAATTTAGTACGCATAAATTTATGAAGCTGTTTTTTGTTTTAGAATACAAAGCTAAATTTTATATTTTTCTTATGACAATATCTTATTTTTCGCCTAAGTCTCTAAACAGTGGTACAAAACATTTTTGCTGCGTTACATAGTTTTTATTTTTGTGCTGATTTTTGCTTGATGTAACCAAGATGTTCCCAATTGCTTTTATATCTCAAAACCCCATTGGAAGGAGAGGGGGAACGCAGCTGAAATTTATTTCTATCCCAAGACGCATGTTTTTTCTAGGGCGTATAGAAAATTTCTCTCACAAATACCAAATTTGGTTTTGTACTACCGTAAAATCTTGCATACAAATTATTGTTTTCTTCTAAAAACCTAAAACAATTAGTTTGTTCCTTCTATTTTCTTCTTAGTCCTATTTATCAACGATTTTAGACTTTAGTGTGTTTTGTGAACCGTGGTAGATGCTTTCATGTATCCAAACAGAAAGTGTTTAATCATATTAAAACTAAACAAGGACAAATACTCAGATTACTGGTGAAATGCTCGTATTATCAGAAAATTGCGTAACTTATTTACTAATCGAATGGAAGCCTAGATAAATATATACATATACATATATACATATACATATACATATATAGTGACGTGATAGAGTGGCGATTTCCGCTAATAAATGAGATTAAAACTAACAAAACAAAAGCTAGTTCAGATACTAAATTTTAATACTACAAATATTTATCAATAGCTAAGACATGAGTTTTCTTTTTTTACTGGCTGTAATATATCGCGTTGGGAAGCCAAGTTTAAATTGAAATTAGCAGAGTTTAACGTGATTTTTTCCCTAAATGCATTAAAACGTACATATACGAGGGTTGTCTTTTAAGTTTTGCATATAGAGCTGGATAAAACAGTAAATAACTTTTAAAGGATTCTATTGTTTTTCTAAGTATTCTCCATGAAAATTAATGCATTACTGAATGCATTCGAACCAACTCTGGAAGCGGTTATTCCATTCGTTTGTTGGTACAGTCAAAATTTAACCTTTAACCATTCAGTCCGTTCTTGTTTTTAAGTTAGGACTGTACGGAGGATGGTTTAACAATTCGACATTTTTAATTCATGTATTGACTTTTAAATGCATGCTGCTTGCTTGTTGTATTGCATGAGAGAAACTATTCAAAAATTTTAAACTCACACAATTAAGACTTCTTTGAGTCAACTCTAGCAAGCTGTTGGGCAAGCTGTAATTTATTTTGTGTGAAGGAAAGTAATATGTTCAAAAATTTTTCTATGTTTGAATAAAACCACTAAACGAAAATATATAATGCAAACATGGTCAAGAACCTGCTAGCTCTAAAATGCCTCCTACAAGCTTGATTGTAGTTGAGGCGTAACATTAAACGCAGGACCTTTTTTGACTAACGAAGTTAGGGTTATTGCCTCGACGATGATTAGTCGTAGAGGAATTGTTGCCACATGGTCTACTTTCGAGACAAATGTAGCGACCATCTTTTTGGAGACACTTTGAGAATAGACGACTTTTGTCAGCTTTTCTTCACATTGGACACCCTAACAGACGGTCGAATGAATGAATTCAATATTTTTCATCACCGATGGTGTACACATTTTCAGAATTTCCGATGTTGAAGCGGTCTAGAGTTCTTTGATGCCGATTCATGTCAGATGTTTTCTGTTCTTCAGTCAACAGGAAACTATTTTTTTTGTACATAATTCTCCAATATATTCAGCTTCAAACTCATACGCATTTAAACGTATATCTTTTTCTAAATTATATGTAGACGGGCACAAATATAAAAATATAAACAAATTTCTTCCATAATTTTCTGATACTGGTCAAAACTTTAGGTTCTTCCCAGTTTTTCCCTCTCTTCTGGATGTTGTGTCCAATGGTGTGGTACCATCCGCGGTCCTCCTCTCTCTCTCTTTTATTCTATACTTTCGCCCCATATATTAATTTTACCGGTCCAGTATTCTCCATTCTCTGTAAATATTCCCGCCAATTTAATTGTGACTGTTCAATAAAGTCCATTATAGATGGTATCTCCAGTTACTCTCGTATTTGTGAGTTTCTCATTCTATCCTTTCCCGTGAGATATCTCATTTCTCCAGCTTGAATTTTGCTTCTTCACCTATTATAAAGTAGCCATGATTCGCGTCCGTATATCAGAACAGATCTGTAGACTGCTTTGTATGCTTTTATCTTGGTGCTACGTGATATTCCATTGTTCTTATTCATCGCGTAGTATAGTTTCGTTGCTTTTTCGATCCTTTCATTAATTTCTGACTCATTTTGCCGGTGTTTTCTATCGGTGCGCCTAGATAATGAAACTCATTTACTTGTATGCTTATTCCTTCAATATTTAATCGTTCTTCAATGGTGGTCACAACTTTTGTTTTATTTTTATTTATCTTCATACCCTTTTTCTTAAGTGTTCCATATACCTGTTACTTTCGTCTTCTGCTATCAGTACAACGTCGTCTGCTAATACTGCCTCAGCTACTTGTAAGCTCTGTAGATTCCTGTATCTAATTTGATTTTTTTTCGTCTGCATTGAGCATTGTTTTATTATATCGTCCATGAATAGAGTGAATAGTATGGGACTTAATCCCCCGTCCTGTCTTAAGCCATTTTGAGATACAAATCCTTCGTATCTTATATTATATCTGAAGTTATAAAAAATAAATGTATGTTGTTCTCATATATTCTTTGAATATTTCGAATAATTTCTTCAGACTCCTCTTTCTTCGAGATTTTTCCATATTTCATATCTTGACACTATCAAAAGCTTTTTCCAGATCAATACATACAAAATATGCGTTTTTCGCTTGTTGTAATCTTTTGTCAATTATTTGTTTTATCGTAAATATATGATAATAATAATAATAATATTATTATTGTAATAACATCTCGGTGGTTCAGTGATCCATTTGAATTTGGTAATTCAGGTGTCGCGCATTCGAAATCAACGCCCATCAATTGTAGTGGCAGTACTTTTTCGGGCGGGATCTGTATCCCTCCGAGTTACCATTGGGAGAATGGAAATGAATGAATAAAAATTGGAAGTTGGCGCTTCATCCTTTACCGTGAAAAGGTGTAGTGACCATAGCATACTTTACGTACACTTTCCCGCTGTTATAACAGATCAAAATAGCTTATAACCCCGTTGGGTCGTTCACCACTAAAACAATAAGGTAATAAAAAGCCACCCATAATGAAATTGTACATCCAAATCCTTCCACCTATTACTAGAAATCGAGAAAAAGGAAGAGAAACTATAAATATCGTCATCATGTGTCCAGCACGTGGAAAGTTAGCAGCTGACATCGCCTTATTTAAAAATACATGGCCCGATATTCGATTGGCGTGGGAATACTGGAAATCGACGGAGATTCCGAAAAGAAAAAAGACTTCCGCGGCTGTCTCTGTGAAACTGTCACATGTACCGTACATCCTCAACAGGATAATGATAATAGCACGTTGTTACAAAGTTCAAGGTTCCTTTTCAAGGAATACACACAATGGGGGTGGACGAATAATTAAAGAGTCACAAAAAACCAGCGTTTACGATTTTTTTTTGTCATGTATTTGAGGTTAGGGGCAGAAGTAAATTCCCGCGGAAGGTACTTATGGGATTACGTGGCTTTCGAAACCTTTTAGACTCTCGTACTTGGACGCAAATGTGTCTATCTAATGTGTATAATGGTAGGGTCAAGGTGAGAAAATATAAATGTTTAAGTACGTTATTTAAATTGAGTCTGGTTTAGATAACTTTAAGTAGCAATGTAAAGGTAGGATTTAAATGATGCTGAAAGTAAATAGAAAATGAAGAAAATTGTACCATTGTTTGCTGGAAAATTACTAAAAATTCACTTAATTCTGACGTTATTATAATACAATGGTAGTATACAGGGTGTCTTTGAAATAAAACAAAAAGTACGGAGAATGAAAATATATAATTATATAGAGCATAAATCCAAAAACATTTGAGTCAATTACGAAGCGTAATTAACACCTTAACATCTAAACCATCAAGAAATTGTCCAAGGGAAAGTTATAAGCCGGCTGGGAGAGGATACGCCCACTCTATTGATTGTTTCTGCCAGATGTTCGTTACTTTATCACAAGTACTACTAACTTTTTAAATTACACACTAATTTAAGATCAAATTAGCTAACCTATTTGCTCTGATGAAGCTACAGTGAAGCTCCTACAATTAGACTCGTCTGTTGGGCAATAAAGATATTATTATTATAATAAGCTGCTGCATGCGTCTATCAAGGTATGCTCAGACTTTACTAAAGCTCTTTCAATGGTCACCTTATTTAGTTCAATGGTTAGAGCAATTCTTAAATATTGCTGCATAATCTAGTCACCTTACACCAATCGGATCATGCACCTCTAAAGAAAGATCCTTTACAATCGTCTTTCAAAATGCAAATAAATTTTCCTTCTCCTCGCATTCGATTCATTATTAAATATTTAGAACGATCTGAAGACGTAATTAGCTTTTATACTTCCCCCTTTTTGTTTTTCGATACTTCGTCGCTATAATAGCGCTTGATGTCGATGGCCGAATTCCTCGTTTACATTTTATCCGTTGTCGTAGTTCTTCCGCTTATAACCGCGATCTCGTCCGGTTGACTTGACGTTGCGTGTCTCGACCTGACGTAACAGTACCGTCCGTATAACCTTATGCATGTATAATTGCGAACTCCTTTTTTTTTCGGTTTCAGGTCGTCGGCAAATTTTGGAAGCGCGGGGGTGCGATCTGCACCTAGCACGCCTCAAGGACTGCTCGGCTCGTCGCCGGTACCCTTTTCCGATCCGCTATCGCAACCCTCCAGTCCGGGTTATATAACGCCGTCGATACAGCGCAGCCCGAGCCACAATATCTTCACCAAATACGATAAGTAAGTAGAGTCCATCGGAAAAGCTTTCTATTGTCGTTCTAATTGGGCGATAATAGGGTAGAATTCGATTGAATCCAACACGTCAAATTTCAATTGTAATAAGCGATGGAAAGCTTCCGCTTGCCGTAAAGCTTAAACACAATTAATCGCGTATATATGAACCACTTTCCCGTTTCAGTTGAACCGCTATATTTACAAAACGTAAAAGAACATAACGGTAAGACGATCAACTACCTCACATCAAAAGGAACGTTAAATTTTATGTTTTAGCCGTCTAGTTAAGCGCGAATGCAATCGAAAGTTAGTAATTATGTTTTTATTTGTGTGTATTGAGATTATACGAGCCTGTTTGTTGTACTCTAAAAAAAGATCTAGCAAAACTACATGTAAAATGGCAGCGATTTGTCATATAAAATTAATGGTTCTCAGCAAATTTATGTAATTTTCATGGGTAAAAAATAATGCAATTTTCGGACGTGAATTTAACGAGCGTGTAATGTTCTGAATGAACATTAAATAGGCATGTAATTTTACTACTTATATCTGTACTGATAAATGTCCATTCTTAAGAATAATAAAGATAAGAGGGAATTTCCAAATATATTTTCATCAGCTACGGAAATGACTGATGAATAAATTCGAACTATTTGTATTGGGTCATGGCTTGCAAATCTCCACTGGTTCCTATGATTCACCTGAATTTAGTAAGACTACAGCAGCGCTGTCTCCTTCAAATACTTATTGGGATCCATTTGAATGACGTTTTTGTGATGCTACAAAAAAGAAATTTTATTAAAATTGACAAAAAAGGAAAGATTGGGAATCTTTCAATAATCAAAGTAGTGAATAGTGAAGCTGTACCCCAAATATAAGTTTCGACACTTAATTCCCTTATCTTATGGCTATCCAACAGCAGTATCTAGTAAATAAAGGATATTGATGTTTTATTTATCAGCATACCAATACTGTTATATTTCGGTAGTAAAAGTAAGGCTGGTAAATTTAAAATATTCGCTTCTTAATATAACTTCTTCAAAAAGATTTGTAAAATCAAAACAAATAAATGTTTTCTCCATATTTTAAAAATAGCTGACCACAGAGTTCTAAATTGTAATGAGGTCGAAATGCATTTGTAACACTGTCAACATTTTTGTAAAATGCGTTCGTGGCAAATGGACATTGTGAACCTACCTACTGGTCCAAGGTTACTAAATTGCTGGTAGTTATGTGCTGCCAGTTGTCCCAACCTTTCTATCAACTCCACAGGATTGCAAATATCACATTCGAAATCTCTTGTTTTTCTGTGTCACCCTGTACATTCTAACGCTATCTTAGAGAGAGCCTCAAACGTTGTTACAAATTGCTGTTAGGGTGGAATGGGATATATCTGAAGAATTATTCAACATAACCCAATCGATACAATCAAGACGTAAAACATTATTGTATCCGTAAGAATTATTGTTTCAAAATCGAGCCTTGGAACAAATTAAAAGTTACTAGTACTTAGGAACGACCATTGAAGACTATGGGAGAATAGAAAAAGAAATAAATAAGACCTCGAAACACCTGGAAAGAACAAATGTATAGAACATTAGAAAAAACAAATATGGGATGGATTGAAGCCAAAAACAACTGTCTCAGAACAGAAAAATAAAAGAGTGATACGAGGGGAGGTCCAGAAGTTTATGGAATGAAAGGGTTTTAAATAAAATAAAACAATAAATCTATTTTTCCTTTTCAACATAATCTCCCTTAAGCACAATATATTTATGAGATCTATGAATTAATTTTTCTAAACCATCATAAAAATATGTTTTATCTTTCGCCTCAAAATGGGCCAAAATTGCCTCTTTTACCTCATTATCGTCGGAAAACTTTCTTCCACGTAAGTCTTTTTTAAATTGGGGAAGAAATAAAATCACTAGGTGCCAGGTGTGGACTGTAGGATGGATGGACTATTGATTGAAAGCCATGCTTGTGCAGAGCAGCCATTGCAACCTTGCCCTTGTGAACCGGCGCATTGCCTTGCAAGAGCAACACACCCTCGGTCAATTTGCCTCGATGGTCTTTAATTTTTCTAATTTTGCTGCGTAATATTCTCCGGTTATGCTCCTGCCATTTTCTTTGTAATCAATCTATAATATCCACTCACAATCCCAAAAAAAACAGTAACCATCAACTTTTCAGCCGATTCTGACACTTTGAATTTCTTTGGCGGTGGTGTCCCCTTTTTATGCCATTGCATGGATTCCTGTTTGGACTCAGGCTCAAAGTGATGAACCCATGTTTCATCTGCGGCAATAATCCGCTCCAAAATCTATGTAGGTTTGTCTCCACACAGCTCCAAAAATTGTTTGGACGCACAGACGCGCTACTGTTACTGCAGCGGCGTGAGCATTCTCGGTTCCCATCTTGCACTGACTTCTGTCATACCCAGGTGGTCAGTAGTATACGCAAAATTGTGGTATCTGATATTCCAACTAATGCAGATAATTGTTTTTTCTTCAAACGGGCATCTTGCAGTAGAAATTTTTGCACTTTTTCGACGATGTCTGATGTGGTGGCCTCAACAGGCAGTCGTGAGCGGAGGTAGTCTTCGATCGACTCCCGACCATGCCACTTATAAATCATTAATTTACTAGGGCACTGTTCCCCATAAACGGTTTCCATTTCATTCAATATGGTTTGAGCGTTCTTTCCTTGCTTTGTAAGGAACTTTATCACGGTGTTCAATTTCCTCCATAGTTTCAATTTTCTTCCGAATTGACTTGTTTAGCAGGCAACTATTCGTAAACGACTGACGGTATAGGGCTGCAACTTAACTTATATACTAATGAGATGAGTCACCAATCAGAATGACACCTAACGAGCGCCCCTATCCCCACTTCATCCCCTCCATTCCATGAACTTCTGGACCTCCCCTCGTAGTCCGACACCGCAAGGTACAAAGGACGTACGATTAAAAAAAAAAGAATTATTTTCCTTACATTAAAACGCAAAAAAAGTATGTGAAATTATATTTTAAAATTAAGACTACTATAGCTAAAGCTCTTCTACGCTTTTTCTTCACGGGAGTATTCAAGCATACCCGCGTATTTTATTAATACTTTCATTAGCAACCTTTTCCCCTTTTGTTGCCGTTCCGAAAACTCCACAATTTTAGGTCGTCGGACCCCGCTATAAAACACAACGCCTTCAATACATTTTAAATGAGCTACGTATGTATCTAGCTGAGTTAAATGAACGCGGAGAGGTTTCCAAGCGCCGAAGCGTGTCCGTAAATTTGAAATATAAATAAACACGCGGTACCCATACGGGACGAATCTCCTTCTCTAACCGGAGAAGTCATTCTGGAAGTAACCCGATTTTACGAAATAAAACCAGAACGACCAAACGTATGTACGTTGTTCCATTTCGGCTAAGAATAGCGACTCTGCCTCATCGTCTATGTTGCCTTTTGTGGCCGATATATTACACCCGCTTGGAAACAGGTTAACAGAGGTTCTTTAAATATTACCTATATTCTATATTTAAATATCTAACGAAGATATAAACCGGATAATATAATGTTTATCGTTTGGAACGCAAAAAAATCCATTTCAATGAATTAAGCGTTTATAAAAATATACTGTGAGATGCGTAGTATTACCTGTAGTATATTTGTGATACGTGATTTTTCACTTTGTAACATCGAACTTGGAGGTATTCTTTTGCAAAAACATGTACAGTATGTCGGAAAAGTAACGGAAGTAAAGCTGTATATCCCCGCTACAAAACAAGACCACGAGCATTGAAATCGATCAATAAATCGTAGAGAACTTAAATACAATTTCCAAAAAAAAAAAACGGAAACAAGTTTAACGTTGCCCTCTTTACCATCGTGTTTTGGCTATGATTGGTTGAACCCTTTAAATGGTGTACAATTATTAGCATTATCAGTGGGAATCTCTAAATAGTAGAGTAATTTTAGTGTTGTATTGAATTAGTAAATTCAAAACAAATTTATAGATGATTTTTATTCCAGATATCTTATGTTTTATCTAACATACAATCATAGGAATTATATTATTATTCATCTGGGTAGCAGCAGGTGTTCCGAGCTTCAATCTAATCTCCAGATGGCGAATTAGCTTATATATCTGCTTATTTCCTAAATAGTCATATAAACGAAACCAATTGTACTTATCTCGCCTAAAAATCGTGTGATATTACTTCGTCACGCATTTTTTGATAATTACATCCATGTCAGGTGTCAATTACTTTAACATTTTTAATTGATATATCATCAATCATCAATGCGAACTATTTCGAACCTTTACCGAGCTTAAAACAAAATTTAATACTAATATCGTTGTTCAATCACATGCTCGTAATGAATCGATAAAAAGTACTGTAACTTTGAGCACTATAACCTAACACATGGGCTGAAAAGTCCCGGGCCTAACAAAGAAAACACGTTTTTTTTGGTTCAAAATTAGCTTTATTCATCACCGTAATCTCCATCAAGAGCAACGCAATCATTCCAGCGCCGCTCTAACAGTTCAATACCACTTTTGTAGAACGATTTATTTTTCGCCTCAAAATAGGCCTCAGTTTCAGCGATAACCTCTTCATTCGTGCGAAATTTCTTACCGGCGAGCATTTTTTTGAGGTCTGCGAACAGCCAGTAGTCGCTGGGAGCCAAATCTGGCGAATACGGTGGTTGTGGGAGCTATTCGAAGTTCAATTCATGTAGTTTTGCCATTGTTTTGATTGAGTTGTGACACGGTGTGTTGTCTTGATGAAACAAATTTTTTTCTTTGCCCTATGCGGTCGTCTCTTTGCAATTTCGGCCTTCAAACGCTCCAATAACGCTATATAATATTCACTGTTGATGGTATTTCCTTTCTCAAGATAGTCGATGAATATTACACCACGCACATCCCAAAATACCGAGGCCATAACCTTTCCAGCCAATAGTTGTGCTTTCGGACGCTTTGGACGAGGTTCACCAGTTGCCGTCCACTCAGATGACGATCGTTTTGATTCCGGAGTGAAGTGATGGATCCATGTTTCATCCATTGCCACATATCGACGCAAAAATTCCAGTTTGTTACGTTTAAACATGGCCAAACACTGCTCAGAATCATCAACACGTTCTTGTTTTTGGTCGACAGTGAGCAAACGCGGCACCCACTTTGAACAGAGCTTTCTCATAGTCAAATGCTCATGCAATATAGAGCCAATACGTTCTTTTGATATCTTTACGATGTCAGCTAACTCACGCAACTTCACTTTTCGATCATTCAAAACGATTTTGTGGATTTTTTTATGTTTTCTGGTGTTACCGCCTCATTTGGACGTCGACTGCGTTCTGCATCATCGGTGTCTCTACGACCACGTTTGAAGTCAGCAAATCAACGTTTTATTGTTGTTTCTGATGGAGCGGAGTCCCCATAACACTTTTCAAGCCATTGCTTCGCTTGAACGGTATTTTTTCCCATCAAGAAGCAGTGTAAAATTAAAACACGAAATTGTTTCTGATCCATTGTTTTGAAAATAACAAAAGTAGCGTGACTCTTAGCACAATAACTCACAAACTAATGAATAGAATATCATGAAATTTTAACAGCTGTCTTTTGAAGGTTAGTACTAACTGAGAGAAAGGTGACTGCAATAAAACTAGCGTCATCTATGTGTTAGGCTCGGGACTTTTCAGCCCATGTGTTATTATCGGTTTTCAAGCTTGAAAAAATTCTTGGCTGGAAAACGTTTTACGTTAAATTACTCACTGCTAGACCTAGAATTTTTCTTACAGCCCACGTAGGCAATTCGAGAGCCAAATTATTAACGTCTGATTCGAGAAACGCTCCTCCTACTAGAAAAAGTTTTGACGTAAGAATTTCATTTTGAAGAACGAATTATTCTGACACGTACAAGCTATGATTATAGCACACCTGTTGCCTCTCCGAACCAACCAATATCATCACGCTGAAATTCGCGCCTACAAACAGCATTTCCCCTTTACTTTGATAATTAATTAATAGCGGAAAATGACACTTTTATTTCGCGTTTATTAGCGGGTCAACCGAATAACTGCAGTTGTAAATGTATTAGAATGTGTACCGTGTTGTAAAAATCTAAAAATAGGAAGTTTTATTGCTTCAAACCGCGTAAAAATACTCGGTGGCTTGCGTTATCGTATACGTTACTCAGTTCTCTTATCTGCGGTGCTTTATCGGCTAGGAAAAAAAGAGAGATTAAACATACGCTCCGCACAATTAAGCGAGTAAAGCTTACGCAGGTGTTATACCTCGAGATAGTAATAATTCTAATCAGTTGGGTAAATCTTTCCGTCGGTAGTGATAACTCGCGGTTGGTTTCTAGCTCATCCCATGATTTCTAATACGTATATCGTTGCATACCGACGTATAATTTGCTGGTTTTAAGTTGACGGTTTTATTCGACGAATTGATAAGGCCACTGCTAACTGCGCTAACGCGTTAATCGATGCCAGTTCCTAGTCAATAATCGTTTATGGTTCGAAACTTCCACGCGAAAACCTCGCGAGTGCCTTGTGTTTCTTGGAATGGTGAGCAAGGTGCTGCTCATCAGGCAAATCAAATTCATGGCGAAGATGGCGTTTAAGAGGGATTTCGATTCGTCCTCGATATATTCTTCGTCTTCATCCACTGATTGTTCCGAAGAGTAAGTTGTATTTTAGGAAAACCGCGCCAATGACTTTACTTTCGATGTAAAACGCATCGAAGGATCGGGTTTGTTATTGTTTTGAAATCGTGTTTCTGTGTGTAATTATCGAAGCTAACAATAAGTGAGATATTCGTATTTTATTGCGTGTAATTGCTCTGATAACTTCTCAAGTGTTTCCAGGAGATAGTACAAATTCGTAGTAGGTTATGTAGTGGAGTAATCGATGGTGCCAACAATCGTTAACTCTATTTTTTAATTCGGATGAGTGTTTTTAAATTGAAGCGCTAAAAAGTAGAGTAGCTATTGGTCAGTTTTCTGTAAAAATTACACCAGCGATATTTGATTCTGAATGCCTTTGTATTTAACTTTTCTATATTTGTGATGAATATGTAATAGTAATAATCATGTTTTATTGTTTCTTAGTAGTCAAGTACAAAGGCAAACGTCAAAGAAAGTATATATATATATATATATATATATATATCAATTGCGTTATTGTAATGGATATATATATATATATATATATATATATATATATACCCATTACAATAACGTAATTTGGTTCTAAAAATGGTAGAACTCAAAGTGAAAGATAAAAAAAATAAATGGATCAGATATATGCATGCCAGGAAAGAGGAGGATTACAATATGTACAAAATGGCAAGAAAAGAAGCTAAAGAGAGTATCAAGAAGGCCAAAGAAAATTCTTGGAGAGATTTCGTAATAAAACTGAGAGATAACTATAGAGAAAACCAAAAATTATTCAACGGAACAATAAAACAATTGAGACAGAAGAAAGCGCCGATATTGAAAGATATAAAGGATGACAAAGGAAACATACTAACTGAGGAAAAAGAGATAATGGAAAGATGGAAACAGTACTTTGAAGAACTCACAAAAATAAAACAAGACGGATATTTAAGAGAACAAGAGCATAAAACAAAAAACGACGATGAACGTATAACAAATAAACGACGAAGAAGTCAGAGAAGCAGTTAGCAAACTAAAACTAGGAAAGTCGGCCGGGGAGGACGGAATCACAGCTGCAATGATAAAATATATGGCAGACAAAGGTAACGAAGAACTACTTGACCTCTTAAACAACATTATAATAAAAAAAGAAATACCTAAGGAATGGAATATGGGAATAATGCTCAAACTATAGAGGAATAACATTAACTAGCATTCCAGGAAAAGTATTGACAAGAATACTAGAAAAAAGACTTCGAGAGAAACTGGAAACAACACTAGAAGATACCCAATATGGATTTAGAAAAGGAAGAAGCACCCAGGACTTAATATTTGTAATCAGACAATTAGGAGAAAAACTAATAGGGAAAGGAAATGAAATACATATATGCTTTATAGATCTTAAAAAAGCTTTTAATAGGGTAAGAAGAGGAGATGTATGGCAGAGGTTGGAAAGGAGAAGTTTAGAGAAAGGAATGATAGAGATGATTAAGGCATTGTATAAAAGCAACAAGAATAAGGTGAGAATTTCCAATGCAGAATCAGCTGAATTCGAATCGCCAATTTGGATTAAAACAGGGATGCGTATTAAACCCATTGTTATTCTCTATATTAATAGACGACGCTGTTAAACAAGATAAATAAAAAGGAAAAAATATGAAAGTAGAAAACTGGAAAATGAATGCAATTAACGTACAGGAACTAATGTTTGCAGATGATATGGTACTGATAGCACACTCGGAAGAGACATTACAGCAAAACTTGAAGATATACCAAGAAGAACTAACAAAGATAAACATGGAGATAAACACGAAGAAAACAAACACAATGATAATAGCAACAGAAGAAAGAAAACATAGCATTAAAATCGGGGAAAAAGCATTGGAACAAATTAAAAGTTACAACTACTTAGGAACAATCGTTGAAGACAATGGGAGAATAGAGAAAAAGGTAAATGAGGGATAGGAAATCCGCAAAAATATATATCATATTGAGAAATCCGTTTCTAGATAAAAAAGAAATACCAAAAAAAATAAAGACAGAGGTGTAGAAAAAAGTGGTCAGACCAACATTAACATATGGTAGTGAGTCATGGATAACCACGAATAAAATCAAAAACAGAGTTACGGCCATGGAAATGAGATTTCTAAGAAGAATAGAAGGAGTAACTAGAAGAGACAGAATCAGAAACACGACAATCACTAATAGTCTGGGTATCAAACCAGTAGAAGTGGTCATAGAAGAGAGACAACTGGGGTGGCTTGGACATCTACACAGAATGGAAGAAGATCGAATCACAAAGAGGATACTTGAAGCCAAAACAGAATAGGTAGACCCCGAAACACCCGGAAGGAGCAGGTGTATAGAACATTGGAAAAGAGAAGTATGGAATGGATTGAAGCCAAACAAATGGCTCAGAACAGGAACCTGTGGAAGATAAAAACAAGAAAATAAATAGTCCGACACCGCAAGGTATAAAGGACATAGGATTAAAAAAAAATGGTAGAACATTTTTCATCCATTCTATAAATACTTGACCATTCATTTCTTCATGATAATCTGAAGTTTTTTCGATTCAAAATGTAACAACCCATACTCTACAAAACCGTTATCACTCCTGATATGCAGTATTATAACTCCAGTTCCTTTTCCAGATGAATTTTTTAATCTGGTTGTTACCTCTTCAATAAGAGTTTGTCCTGTTGAAAGAATTTGTGCATCTTTCCACACATTTTGTTTGGTGTGGCCTGCCTTATACATCTCATCTAGATAGTATATTCTTCAACCCACCACACGAAATCTCCTTACGTTTGCTAGGCAGCGATGTCTCCATAAAGCAATGTCTTGCCTTTGTATTAATATCTTATTTCGGCTGCGTTTCTCCCAGTTGAAGTCCAAATTTCCACAGCATTGTTCGTTTTAATTCTGGCGAGGTATCATCTGTATTAATTATCTACAAAATCAATATTATATTTACGTTTAAAATTTTAGTGCATTTTGGCAATTCATTCCTTAAGAGAAATGATTGTATACGTATGCGAATTGCAGCTTTTAGGTTTCGTCCATGGCTTCGTAAATTGTTATTCGTTTAAGGTTTATTGAGATGAACCAACACTTCCTGCGGACTTTACTTCCTTTACATTCCTTTCCTCTCCATATGCTTATTTCACCAAGTCTCAGCTGATTCAAGGTTAGCTTGTTAAGGTTCTAAGCTATAAGCCCTCTTCCACAGCTAATGTGTTTTTACATTGTTCCTTTTAAAATAGTTCTATTACGCAGCTACATATCCACAAAGGCGGTACTTCCAATCTTAGTAGCAATGCTGAAAAGCTCCAATTAGAATCATCTTCACCTTATCCCTTATTTTCCCTTGGATGTCATCAGCGGTACCAAAACAACACCTTTGTGTGTTAATCACAGGGAACAAAATAAAATCACAGAGGGCCTCAGAAACCACAGGAATTCTTTTCTTCATCAAAAACTAGACCGTGTGACAAATAGCTTCCAATGTCAGGCCTACTGCAAAGTACCTCTTTTCTGTGCCTTTTCGGAACCTCTTTATAAAAAAAAACCTCATCGACAGTGTGTTCTGGAGACACGAATTCTTTGCGAATGATCCACCACAGCCAAAAGAGAAAAATAAATAAAAGTATGGATCTGGTTTTCGACTTATTCATTCGGGTAAGATGAATAAAGAAGCCTGCATCATTTCAGCTTTGCCGATTCGTCTTTCTGTCCAATTGTGAAGGTCTTTGACACACCTTCTTCATGCTGATTCGATTAGTTCAACTTGTCATTCTCGATATTATGCAACAATTCTTCATCCACTCCTTCTTGATTTTCCAAAAATCTTCTGTGCCACCGAAAAACATGTGTCATTGATAAGGAGATTCCCTATTCATAAGTCGAACTCAGGGATTTTCCAACCTCAATACCAAAATTGACGGCAACGCTGTAAATTTCGCTGCTCCATTTTCTGTAACTCTCTCTAGAAACGCAACTTCACTTATGTTTAGGCTCTCTACTATTTCATAGCTTCTCCACGAGGTTGAAACTTTATCTCGGTGTCTGCGATAAATTATGTAGAGAAGGAGTATACAATTCTACCCGATCTATAGAACCCTAATAGGTATCTTCGTCTCTCTTACTGTTCACATAGCAAAATAAACATTGTTTCTTATAGGTTTATCGTACGGAAATCGCCACACCGCAGAACAAAAGCAATTACATTTTTTTTTTTATCAGAGGATATATAAGCCGAGTGTCTTACTTCCATTGTCTAAACATACGGCTACTGTGTAACAATAGTCATTTATATATGCAGTTTCTTTATGTCAGAAATTTTACAAATATCGTTTAGATCTTCCGGATAACCGTGGCTTTATTTTGGATTACAGGGGGGCGTTGAAACAATTATCCTGCTCGACACCGGCGATGACTGCCCAAGCACAATCGCCGGAACCTCCCAGTCCGAAGGCGTCGTCGAAAGATGAGAAGAACACGACGTCCAAGGCGAGGCAGAAGAAGTTCCATAGACATTTCCCGGTGGTCGATGATGACGAGAAGGTGCTCAATCGTAAGTTAAACGAATGAAGTATCTCTTTGAGAAATAACACTGGCCAACACACATTTCGGTGACCTGGATATTTTAAGTGTAATTAGGCAATTTTGAGCTGCCTGGTCCAAAAATGCCGTCAGATTTGTTCTCTCTCAGATCTAGTTTTCGAAATTCACTCTTTCTGTCTTCTTTAGCAAAAATTCGCCAAAATTAAATATGTTTTGTCGCGTACGAAACTTTTAAATATTAACATATGGGCTGTAAAGTCCCGGGCCTAACAAAGAAAACACGGTTTTTTTTTTGGTTCAAAATTAGCTTTATTCATCAACGTAATCTCCATCAAGAGCAACGCAATCATTCCAGCGCCGCTCTAACATTTCAATACCACTTTTGTAGAACGATTTATCTTTTGCCTCAAAATAGGCCTCAGTTTCAGCGATAACGTCTTCATTCGTGAGAAATTTCTTAACGGAGAGCTTTTTTTCTGAGGTCCGCGAACAGCCGGTAGTCGCTGGGAGCCAAATCTGGGGAATACGGTGGATGTGGGAGCAATTCGAAGTTCAATTCATGTAGTTTTGCCATTGTTTTGATTGACTTGTGACACGGTGCGTTGTCTTGATGAAACAAAATTTTTTTCCTTGCCATATGCGGTCGTTTCTTTGCAATTTCGGCCTTCAAACGCTCCAATAACGCTATTCACTGTTGATGGTATTTCCTTTCTCAAGATAGTCGATGAATATTACACCACACACATCCCAAAATACCGAGGCCATAACCTTTCCAGCCGATTGTTGTGCTTTCGGGCGCTTTGAACGAGGTGCACCAGTTGCTGTGCACTCAGATGACGATCGTTCCATCGATCCATGTTTCATCCATTGTCACATATCGACGCAAAAGTTCCGGTTTGTTACGTTTAAACATGGCCAAACACTGCTCAGAATCATCAACACGTTCTTGTTTTTGGTCAACAGTGAGCAAACGCGGCACCCACTTTGAACAGAGCTTTCTCATAGTCAAATGCTCATGCAATATAAAGCCAATACGTTCTTTTGATATCTTTACGATGTCAGCTAACTCACGCAATTTCACTTTTCGATCATTCAAAGCGATTTTGTGGATTTCTTTTATGTTTTCTGGTGTTACCGCCTCATTTGGACGTCCACTGCGTTCTGCATCATCGGTGTCTCTACGACCACGTTTGAAGTCAGCAAACCAACGTTCTATTGTTGTTTCTGATGGAGCGGAGTCCCCATAACACTTTTCAAGCCATTGCTTCGCTTGAAAAGTGTAAAATTAAAACACGAAATTGTTTTTGATCCATTGTTTTGAAAATAACAAAAGTAGCGTGACTCTTAGCACAATAACTCACAAACTAATGAATAGAATATCATGAAATTTTAACAGCTGTCTTTTGAAGGTTAGTACTAACTGAGAAAATGGTGACTGCAATAAAACTAGCGTCATCTATGTGTTAGGCCCGGGACTTTTCAGCCCATGTGTTACTAGCTGATAGCTGTTAACTGAAACACAAAAAAATGGGTAGAAGGTACTTATTTAACAGAAAAATATGAATGCACAAGTTTCAATCATCAGTTAAAAGTTTCCTGCTAGGAAAAAATGGCGGTTATTTTTGGAACCGGCACATCAGAACTACCTTAAAAGATTATTTTGTTGGGCAATGTAATCGACTTAACCATTACCATGATTAAAGTGCCTTTCAGAAGATTATTTTATCCGATTCCCCAAAGAATCATCTGTGTTAACCAAACCTGAAAACCTCCACAACCTCTTCCATTATTTTCATGAGCTTACGTATAGTTGAACGAAAATTTAACCAAAGTATTTTTTTCCAGATTATTCCTGTGCTTTAATAGGCGATATACTATTACAAGGGCAACTGTACATTACTAACAATTACTTCGCATTTTATTCCAATGTTTTTGGATACGTCACTAAGGTTAGAAAATCAATCAGAACCAATATTCACCCAAAAATTCTAATCTTTTCGCCGGAATTTTCCAGTTACTAATACCACTACTATCAGTACAAAAAATTACCAAAGAGAAAACGGCGAGGATTATACCGAACGCCATAGGTATAACTACGTTGGAGGACAAGCACGTCTTCGGCAGCTTGATGTCGAGGGATAACGCCTATCGCTACATGTACGACGTTTGGGATAGGGCAAGAAGTTCGGCACCCATAGAACCGATTCCGGTAAGAGCAAATCTTTTTGCAATCGCAGCATATTTATTCCGTTTCTTTCTTCTTCGTTTAAACAGAGCAGAAGGACGCCGTCTGATATAAGCGACAGCAGTGAGACCAGGGAAGAGAGTGGAAGAGAATCTGCCGCTTCTGAAGCCAACCCGGACTTTAGGAAATGTGCCGTTAAAAAGGACATGCGAAAAGTTAGCGTAGATTGTAAGTTTCCAATAAATTTCGATCGAAAACGTTTTAGGAATCATTTGTTTTCTCTTGTTCTCAGGTGTCGATAAACCAATTTTGGAGATTACCAGCTCAAAACTCGCGGAGGACCCGCGGATACCGTACTTTTCCAAACAGAAGCTGTTACTTTTCGCCAGTACGCTGCTGCTGGTGCTGTTATTTCTTTCGGCCGCTGTACTACTTTATAGGATAGGAAAAATTCAACACAAATATACGCTAGCTTTACAGGTTCGTATTTACTTAACGCTCAGTCTACAAGGAAATCATTTCCGCTCAGACCCATTAGGGCCCATACAGTTTCACTGAAATTGGGTGATTATTTTCAAACAAGATTCAATTTTATTTTATTTCACATCCATTGCACTTAACGAACAAGGAAAAGTTCCCGGGTATTAAGTTCAGATCTGAATGAAACTTGATAGGTAAGTAGAGCATGTTGAGATTTGAAAATAAAAATGTTTTGTTCGTGTTGAAATGGACTATGAGGAGGTCAAACACCCCTTCGAAAATTCACAGATTTTCACTTTTCTTGGTTTAATTCTATAACGGAAATAGATAGAACAAAAATTTAAATATAAATATTGTACCATATCTAAAGGTCTTTCGGGAAAGGTGAACATTGTATATACAGGGTGTTGCATTTAAGCCCCACTCTCTTATGCTAGAGCTGATTATAGTAACGTTGAAGAGCAATTAACGCTTTGTTGTTCATCGTTAACACCCTTTATTTTTGGAACGTTCTGTATAATTGAAAATGTTTTAAAGTAAATAACGGATGTTAAAAATAAACAGCTTTAGCATACTCTATTTACTTACCAAGGTGTTCTACTATCTGAATTTGACACCCGGAAACCTTTCTTTGTAAATACAAAACTGAATCCTTTTACATTCGTTTGTGCAGTAAAAGCCATATGGTTTCATGGTACACCTTCGATAAATCACGAAGGTATTTTTAACACATGGGCTGAAAAGTCCCGGGCTTAATGAAGAAAATACGGTTTTTTTGGTTCAAAATTAGCTTTATTCATCAACGTAATCTCCATCAAGAGCAACGCAATCATTCCAGCGCCGCTCTAACATTTCAATACCATTATTGTAGAACGATTTATCTTTTGCCGCAAAATAGGCCTCAGTTTCAGCGATAACCTCTTCATTCGTGCGAAATTTCTTACCGGCGAGCATTTTTTTGAGGTCTGCGAACAGCCAGTAGTCGCTGGGAGACAAATCTGGCGAATACGGTGGATGTGGGAGCTATTCGAAGTTCAATTCATGTAGTTTTGATATTGTTTTGATTGACTTGCGACACGGTGCGTTGTCTTGATGAAACAAATTTTTTTTCTTTGCCATATGCGGTCGTTTCTTTGCAATTTCGGCCTTCAAACGCTCCAATAACGCTATATAATATTCACTGTTGGTGGTATTTCCCTTCTCAAGATAGTCGATGAATATTACACGACGCACATCCCAAAATACCGAGGCCATAAACTTTCCAGTCGATTGTTGTGCTTTCGGGCGCTTTGGACGAGGTTCACCAGTTGCTGTCCACTCAGACGACAGTCGTTTTAATTCTGGACTGAAGTGATGGATCCATGTTTCATCCATTGTCACATATCGACGCAAAAATTCCTGTTTGTTACGTTTAAACATGGTCAAACACTGCTCAGAATCGTCAACAAGTCAGTGAGGAAACGCGGCACCCACTTTGAACAGAGCTTTCTCATAGTCAAATGCTCATGCAATATAAAGCCAATACGTTCTTTTGATATCTTTACGATGTCAGCTAACTCACGCAACTTCACTTTTCGATCATTCAAAACGATTTTGTGGATTTTTTTGATGTTTTCCGGTGTTACCGCCTCATTTGGACATCCACTGCGTTCTGCATCATCGGTGTCTCTACGACCACGTTTGAAGTCAGCAAACCAACGTTTTATTGTTGTTTCTGATGGAGCGGAGTCCCCATAACACTTTTCAAGCCATTGCTTCGCTTGAACGGTATTTTTTCCCATCAAGAAGCAATGTAAAATTAAAACACGAAATTGTTTTTCACCCATTGTTTTGAAAATTACAAAAGTAGCGTGAGTCTTAGCACAATAACTCACAAACTAATGAATAGAATATCATGAAATTTTAACAGCTGTCTTTTGAAGGTTAGTACTAACTGAGAGAAAGGTAACTGCAATAAAACTAGCGTCATCTATGTGTTAGGCCCGGGACTTTTCAGCCCATGTGTTATAAGGCTAAAGCTCATGCTTGAAAAGTCGACATTAGTTCTATCGTAAGTTAGAAAAAAGACAGCCCTTGGAGAGGTTTTGAGTCCGTTGGACTTGGATCATAGACGTATTTACTGTTTAAATTGATAGTTTTATGAAAATTCGGCGACAATTTGTGAGTTTAATTTCTCGAATGATCCAGATGCAGTTCTTCAAAGTTTCTGTTTCTTTTTTTGTTTTCAAAAATTTTGAGTTTATTAGTGATTTCCCCGAAAGTAATCGTTATTCTTATTCAATATGTAGGTATAAATTTACCAGAGAACCTTCTTCAATCTGGTTACCATACTTCTTGAAGAAAAACAAAAAAAGGTAAACGAATGCAACGATCGAACTGGATACGATATCAAAAAATTCTTCCTCTTTTAACCATCTAAAGATTATATTAAACTCTCACCAACAATTACACTTCATTTCCTCTTCTCTTCCAGGATAATTTCGCCGTTACAGAAAGCGATGACGTTTACAATGAGCTACTTCAATGGCAAACCCATCTACATTCCAAGTCAGCGGGAGCAGTACATAGTTTTTTAGACACTAATCTAGATCAAATCGCCAAAGTAAGTCTCGAAATCGACACTTTGAAGCTTAACCTTAGCATTTCCAAATTATTTACAGGTGCGGCAGTCTTTAGAAGCGTTATCCACGTTATTAATGCCAAACGAAAGCAACACAAGCCATAATACGCCGGCGACAGCCACACCGACTTCGTCACCACCAACATCCGATGTTCCCAAGGAAAGTTAGCAAGCCGGTGGTAGGAACTGGTCCGTCGTCTCTTTTGAACGATGGGAATTAGGTTTAAATTAAAGGAACGATAACATAGTATTACGTTTTTACAATAATAGGATAATTACCACTATATTTAGAACAATATACCGTATTAGGCAGAGGATTTTTGGGGATAAATGGAAAAACGATAAGAAGAACAGGAACGGGCTTTTCTTTTGTTTTCCTTCTTCGATATGCGGAAAGAAAATACAAGTTTAAACGAAATCAAAAGTATGTTAGTATATTAGCTTCAAGCTGGATAGTTTTATGTAAATTTGATCGTGTAAATCTTGTAGATTCAACACAGTATCGGCCAGAAATAGATATAAGAATTGTGAGAGTTTATTGCCTTATAAATGAGAATATTTAGTTGTTTTTCCAATTCATCTAATAACTTGCAGCAAGCTATGAAAGAAAATTTCCTAGGAAATATTTTCGTAAATTTAATAACCTCACTTCAGAACTGTCAAAGTTGTCAATGTCATTTTTGACAAGTTCTGAATTTGTTCCAAATGAACATTCACTATTCAAAAGATCAAAAACAATATCTATTTCTGAGTCTGTTTTAATTTTTCATAGGGGTGATGTAAAGTTATTCTTGTATATAAAGGCGAATTTAAAAAAAATATATATACGCGGCATGCCTCGTATAAAATTCCCAAGTTATTTTCGTCTCCTTTGATGAAGAGAAGATGCCCGGAAAGCCAAAAGTATTGAGATGTATATAGTTCTAAAGGAAATGACTTTGGGAGCTTTGTATGAATTGATTGATGTGAAATTAAAATATTGTGATTTCCTTTTTGTAATGTTGGCAATCTTTAAAATAAGCGCAATGTAATGTTTCAATCAAATTGTTCAATCTACAAAAAATGAATCTGCTTCGGTTGTTGCTCTCCAGATGGCATTTGGGATGATGCGTTGCCATTGTTTTAGCTGCAAATTCACGACATTACCAAGGAGCAAACGCATCTTACACCGAGTCCTCTTATTTTAGCGAATTCTGGCTCTTTTCGGGCTTTACAAGGTGTGTTTTAGGATGTCATTTATTTAAAGGTTTGATGCGAACATCGCGAAAGAGCCGCGTTATTGTAATCGAATTGATCGAAATGCATTCGATAGCCGATTTCCTTATATTGGTGCATGGAAGCTAGTCTTGTAGGATGGCAAAATGTCGATTCTTTCTGTTCGCGTTATGCTATTCTACCATCCTATATTTAAATCTAAGACATTCCTACATAACATATTGTATTTTACTACAATACATAGTCGGTTATACTATTATAATGATGCACAAGGTTATTATTATTATCGTTATTATTGTTTTGAGAACTTTAGATGTTAAATATGTAAGTTACAGCTCACTTTGGAGAAACGTTTCGTGGAACGTTGTTCAGTTGAAATGTAATCATTAGATCTAATCAGTGGGTGTAAGGATCCTTTAAGGTTTTTGCTCTGTGGAATTTAGAAAATTTATTCAGCATTCTAACCATCGAAATTGTTGATATCCTATCGTACGATAAAGACTCTGTTAACAGCGCCTTTATCTTTGGTGTTATTTTCTAGGCATGCCTTTAGATGTGTTTTTAATAACTCGTACCTTGGGATTATATTTTCGAAGGAGATTTATCGGAGCAAGGACCTTATAGGAAAAAGATTTTCTCTCGAGAAGGAATTCTAAATTTAACTTGCTAAAATCACTAAAATGAAACGTTTAGAGTCAAGTCTAGACATATTGTGGTTTCAAATTGAAATACGAAGTAGTGTATGCCTAATATAGGTTACTATGTGTAAGCGAGCACAGACTATCGGATATCGATCCTAGCAGATGAGATTTTTCCGCAAATAGGATCGACTATCGATGTCGAGCTCTCCACAAGCACTTATATATTTGTACTTTTTTTAGCGAAGAGGAGAAAGATGTTTTCTAGCGTTAGTTTTATTACTTCTTTTCTTAGATTAATTGAGCATCGTGTACCCTTGTTAATAATCTAACCGGATTAAGGTGAGTTAGTTCATCTAAATTCCCATTCCTCCGATACCCTATCAAACATCATATAGACAGACCATTCTTAATTCACCCAATTCCAGTGAAGTACGATAATGCCAATATTTTTAGACGTTATAAAATCTTGCCAATCATTAGTTGAGAATCGAAAAAAGACGATGAATAATAATAGTTGATCAAACTTCTTTTTATTCTCTATACAATACTTATACTTAAGCGCAATATTTTATTCTATTCTATTTTCTAGAGGATATAGATTCTTAACCCCGCATTTTTTTTCTATAACGTTGGTATTTCCGTTTACTCCTCACGTGTAATATGATTACTAGATATCTATAGTGAATTTGTATGAGTTGTTTCTTTTTTTCTATGTTATATTAACATTATTTTTATTTTTATTTATTTATTTTGGATGCTGTTGGTTTGTAAAAGTTTATGGGCGATGTAATTGTTGAAGTAATAATATTACGGTTAATATAAATATTTTTTTCTTTGTTTGTATACTGTTAATTATTTTTATTGTATTGTATATGTATGATTATTATTACTATTATTATATAGAACAACCTGTGATAATTTAGTTTTGCTTTTTGTTTAAAAATAAAAATGGTTTTATTAGTTATTATTCATTTATTTCATTTTGCCTCCTGTTAATATTAATTGCCATTCTTTGTTTATGCTAAACAATAGTGGAAAAAATCTGTTTACTAAATCCCTAGGTAAATACTTTTTCGGAACACAACGTTTCGAAAGCACATAGGCTCTGATTGCCACCCGAGCTTCCGATTGATAATGGGAGTCCAAATACAGCAGACGCTCGCTCATGTAAATATCCGGTAGTGGAAACGTCGCGGTCATGTAAACAGAAATTTACTTTTTAATAAACATACCATGAACATAGGATTACGGCAGCGTATATAATTTACGACTGAGGATGTCGCGAAAGCGTCAGAATTCAATGGATTATTGTCATAATGGATAAGACTTCTACGGAATTAAATTAAAAACCGTATAGAATGTAGGAAGGGATAGCGTATAAGCTAGGGAATTAAAAGAATAAGTTGGTTGTAGAAAAAGAATATTAGATATACGGTGAAGATGGTTTGATGAGAAAATATCTTTCATTCAAGATACTAAAATAACATAGACATTACTTTATTGATGAAAATGTTTTCGCCTTCTTTGTGCGACGAAGAAGTCAGTGAAGCAGTTAGCAAACTAAAACTAGAAAAGGCGGCCGGGGAGGATGGAATCACAGCTGAAATGATAAAATATATGGGAGACAAAGGTAGCGAAGAACTACTTGATCTCTTAAACAACATTATAATAAAAAAAAGAAATACCTAAGGAATGGAATATGGGAATAATTATGCCCATATACAAACAGGGAGAAAGAATGCTCAAACTATAGAGGAATAGCATCCCGGGAAAAGTATTGACAAGAATACTAGAAAAAAGACTCCGAGAGAAACTTGAAACAACACTAGAAGATACTCAACATGGATTTAGAAAAGGAAGAAGCACCCAGGACTTAATATTTGTAATCAGACAATTAGGAGAAAAACTAATAGGGAAAGGAAAGGAAATACATATATGTTTTATAGATCTTAAAAAGCTTTTGATAGGGTAAGAAGAGAAGATGTATGGCAGAGCCTAGAAAGGAGAGGTTTAGAAAAAGGAATGATAGAGATGGAGATGGAGAAGGTGAGAACTTCCAATGCAGAATCAGCTGAATTCGAATCGCAAATTGGATTAAAACAGCGATGCGTATTGAGCCCATTGGTATTCTCTATATTAATAGACGACGCTGTTAAAACAGCTAAATAAAAAGGAAAGAATATGAAAGTAGGAAACTGGAAAATGAATGCAATTAACGTACAGGAACTAATGTTTGCAGATGATATGGTACTGATAGCACACTCGGAAGAGACATTACAGCAAAACTTGAAGATATACCAAGAAGAACTAACAAAGATAAACATGGAGATAAACACGAAGAAAACAAACACAAAGATAATAGCAGCAGAAGAAAGAAAATATAGCATCAAAATCGGGGAAAAAGCATTGGAACAAGTTAAAAGTTACAACTACTTAGGAACAATCATTGAAGACAATGGGAGAATAGAGAAAGAGGTAAATGAGAGGATAGGGAAATCCGCAAAAATATATAACATATTGAGAAATTCGTTTCTCGATAAAAAATAAATACCAAAAAAATAAAGACAGAGGTGTATAAAAGAGTGGTCAGACCAACATTAACATATGGTAGTGAGTCATGGATAACCACGAATAGAATCAAAACCAGAGTTACGGCCACGGAAATGAGATTCTTAAGAAGAATAGAAGGAGTAACTAAAAGAGACAGAATCAGAAACACGACAATCACTAATAGTCTGGGAATCAAACCAGTAGAAGTGGTCATAGAAGAGAAACAACTGGGATGGCTTGGACATCTACACAGAATGGAAGAAGATCGAATCACAAAGAGGATATTTGAAGCCAAAACAGAGGGCAAAAACAGAATAGGGAGATTCCGAAACACCTGGAAGGAGCAGGTGTATAGAACATTGGAAAAGAGAAGTATGGGATGGATTGAAGCCAAACAACTGTGGAAGATAAAAATAAGAAAATAAATAGTCCAACACCGCAAGGTATAAAGGACAGGAATATAATATAATAAATACCCATTTTCTTTCATGCATTTTTTTTATAAATAAAATAAGACTTGCTAATGTAAACTTTCAGTAATGTAAACAGTGCCATGCTGATATCGTTCACATAATCGAGCGTGTACTGTACCATGAAATATGATTTTTAATATGTTGTACCCTGGGACGTACTAAAAAATAGTTTTTACTTACAAAATAATTTTATTACTTACTTAGGTTTATGGTACAGTTTATTTATGGGATCTAATTAATATCTAACGTATCATACAATCACTTGATTATCAAATTTAAACAATTATTCAATTGATTTAGGTAATAATTCGTTCACACTCAGAAATTTGTATCGTAGTCGGGTCTTCGTCTGCCGTAACCGTTGTGGCTATGGCCTATATTGTTTCCGTAATAATTATTTCCATAGGGTCCCTTCCATTCGGATCGCCAGCTATCGTACAAGTTAGACATGCTGTTGTCGTGAATTGAATCCGCAGATCTCTGTTGAGAAAGAAGAAACGGTTACGTAATCGAGCTAGAAGTAGGAACCCTCGCAATTCTTACCTTCTTTGACTTCGTTTCAAACGCTCTATCATCCCAGACGTCATCCATGTTGTACACGTCCTCGGCACCATAATTGTCGACGCCACCCATATGATTTTTGTTCAGTTCGTGGATCATATCATCGGTGAGTGGTATAGGAGCTCTCTTCTTGTTATTCTTTTGCCGGTTAACTAGCTGTGAATTTAAACAAACCGTGTAACCATACCGAGTGAATGCTTAAAAAACATGTGTACGTATTAAAGCTTTGACTACGCCTTTAGTCTGTATAAATCAGAAATTCATAGTGAATTCGGCGCTCTTTATGTTATTAATAAAAAAGTACCCTATATTGCTCAATGGTTAAAAGTACTGCATGTACGAGGTAGGCACCATAAATATTCGACCTGACAGGCTTATACAGGTTCAAGCGTATTCAGACTCCGTTTCAATGTAACAGATATATCCCAGTTAAAGATATATTAATTACACTTAATTTAATAAATGTCCGTAAGAGAATTTTATTTAAGAGTCTACTGTTTATACATAAAATGAAAAATGAATATTACATACAGAAAGGACGTACTCGTTTTCTTCGTTTTCCAAATTTAATAATTTAGCTTAAAATCTCTCGTTTTGCTTAAGTTAATTTCAGCAAGTAAGATTCCCATAAGATTTTCTGATTTTGATATTCTTTAAAATCTAATACTTACAACTGTAACTCCAAAAATAATAACAAACAGCAAAGACGCCAGACCAATAACTATAACAGCAATAGCCCATTGCGGTAGAAGGATGTCATCTTCGGCGTAGCCTGTTGTCGGCGAAACAGGTGGTAATACTGTAAAATATAACGAAAAGCAATCATTAATTTTCCAGCGGAAACTTGTTTATTCATCGATTATACTCACCAACAAAATCTGTATATACCGGATCAACAGTGAAGTTCCCCAACGTTAACTTTTCCTGTATCCTCTCCCCTAGATAGTTGGATTTGGGCTCCCTACTAGAAGCCTTGAAGATCTCGTTTAAAGAATCGTGAAATATCTTCTTCATTTCGGTGGTGGTTACTTGTTTAGCAACGTCGTTCAATTCTACGACGTAGTCTACCAGAACGCTACCTTCACTGAAACCGTCTATTCTTATTTTTTTGTACCATTTGTTCAGCTTCTCGGATTTGCTGTAGACTCTTTCTAGCTATAAGAAGAGGAAGAAGGCAAATTAGCGAACGTAATGAAGATAAATTACGATAGACGTCTAACAGTATTGGATATCGTAACAGGCGTTAATACACAACGACGAAGAAATGTTTTTGTTACCGCCATCAAGAGGCGATTATTGGCAATGGGTTTAAGGAGATGCATTGGCCACAAAAAAGAAAACGTTTTTAAAACATGTGTATAGAGAAAAACGACTAACATGGGCAAGAGACCATGCAAACTGGTCACTGGATGATTCAGTTATTTGGTGCGTCTTTTTTAGAGATCTAGGGAGGCCTGGTCAATGCCGTCCGTCCAACACGAAGGCGGTAATGTTATGGTTTAGAATTGTTTTGCTGGAACAACTACGGGCGATTTAATGAAAATTAGTGGTACAAAGTGGAAAGAAGAGTACGTTTCCGTGTGGAAATGGTCTTGTTGGTGAGCCGTTTGCGTTCCAGCAAAACAATGACCCCAAACATACGGCTCTAATCAGTAAAAATATCCAGTTTGGATATGTTTTTTTAATGATAAATAAGTTTCACTATCCCTATCACTATTTGTGGCAAAAATAGGTGGTATAAAGATAATTTGGGGTTATTGGTGAAATAAAGGTGCGTCAAAAGTAATAGTGCGCTGGACCACCTCGCTTCCGTATTACTTCAACCATTCTCCTTGGTAAAGTTTGGCAAAATACTGGCTGTTAATTCCTTAATTGAATTGAATTGTCTTCCGCTGCGGTATACACATGGATACGGTGACCAGCAGCGTTATCTTGCTGGAATACAAAGTCAGGGCATCTAATCCGTTCAGCATGTCATGATATTTGATCAACCATGAGATTTATATAATTAGGGCTATTTATTTAGCCCATATCTTTACACTACCACCACCCGTCTGTCTTCGATTCAGAACTACTTCCTTTCTTCACGGTAATAACACTGATAGCCATCGGAACCATCTAAATTAAACTTTTTCTCATCAGTAAACGCGCGACGTGTTAAAAGAGGTTTTCTTTGCAGTCGTTTTCGTTTTGAGTGAGCTGTTGCTCTCAGCAGACGTTGAACATTTCGCAGATTGGTGTTTGCATCTGCTACTTGTGCTATTTGTCTAGCAGTCATTGCTGAGTCTGATGCAACCCTTAAAACTGTACGACGTTCATATTCTGTTATCGCATTGGGTGTTTTAGAATTGCGTGCTTTTCCGTAACTATGAATTACCAGACGGGTTCTTCTTGCTACTATCTTTGCAACTGACCAATTTTTATCGCGTCAAGTACGAATTAAACCCGTTTCAATGTTAGTCAAACGTTGACCACATAGCATCTTGACATGTAGAAAACAGATTAATGCACTAACATTTAATACACCATGTTTAGGCTTTATTATAAAATATTTTCATTATTTACACTGTACTCGTTGAAGACAAAACTAAAAACTAATGATATGAGACAAGGAACACTCGAGACAGTGGACTTTTCCCGGCGAATCGCCTCCGAAGAAAGCAATTTCCGGCCATTGCTTTTTTCGTCAATACTACAGCGATTTGCTGACCAAATTCCATGCAGTACTAAAGGAGAAACGATCTCGTTTGCATCGAAAAAGGTGCTTCTCCACCACGACAATACACCGGCTCATTCATCGCCGCAAATTAGTCTATCATCTTCCATATTCACCGAACCTAGCCCACGGCGACTTTTTCCTGTTCCCAAACCTGAAAAAATCACTGGGGGGGAAAGAGATTTGCCTCAGATGAGGAGGTCATCGCCGCTACAGTTGGCTATTTTGAAGACCTCGAAACATCCTACTTTTCCAGCGGCTTGAAGAGACAGGAGGCCCGTTTGAAAAAGTGTATTGATGTCCGAGGAGACTACATCGAAAAATAAAAATAAAAAATACAACAATGCGTTTTTCTTGTCAATTCCGGAAACATTTCAGGTCGCCCTCGTATATTCCTCTTCGTAATATAGATTTATACAACGTTAAGGCTCAACATTGGGCAGTTAAACGTAATCCGATCCTGATATTATCGATGATAAGGTACGAAAAAATTCAAAAATTTTAAATTTATTGTGACGTTATTTTTGTTTACTTCACTAGATTAGACATACGTTCCTTCTTTTCCAACAAAATATTTAAATTCATAACAATAACAGCACGACATTTACAAACGAACAGTGATTAAACCATTCGGAACGTATCGAAACTTTTTACGCGTTCGAAAAATTAATCAAAATACTTTCAAAATTCTTTGCACGATAAAACGCGTTATCTGCATTAATTTCATCGTATTGCTGTATGTATGGCGTGTTTTCGGTTAGTTTTTAAAGTAATGCATATAGTAGTACAACAATTACTTACGTCTAAGGAAATGTCTTCGTTTTATTTAGCTTCTATCGTCTTTCTTATTATGTGGATACCGTATTCAACATCAGTCGATATTTCGGTAAGTATAATTTAATTCTAGCGTATTAAAATCAGCTCGCAAATAATTTTATTTCATTGCTTGTAGTTAACGGTAGAGACGGCAACTATGAACGATACCATGAAAGAGACAGCCGTAAAGATTATGAAAAAGGCACTACTATATTTCGGAGATCCCGATGAGATTGTTAAACACGTATCGTTAAGTTTCGGGGCTATCTACGATGATAGGAATTGGAATGTTTTTAACGTCGATGATAATAGATACTACTTTTGGTCCGTCCAAATGGTACGCTTCAAGGTAACTAATGGAACTACAACCAAAACGTATCTTGTATTTACGTAATTATATCTAAATAAATCAATTACCTACAAGTAAGAATTGTTTGTTTATTCATAAAATTAGTACGAAGTATATCAAAATTAAAAATAAATAATATGCATATTGGTTAGTAAGCTTATACCTATACAATTATAGATCAAAGAGCCTTAATGACATGCCGAAATTTAGCAGGTAGAACACGGGGCTGTAACCCAAATATACTGCGATGGCTATAAATCAGTATAGTAAGACGTACAGTAACATACGGGGCGACAACCTCGTTTCCGAACGTCGCGCAAATTACGACCAGGAATACCCTTGATAAGTTGCAATGGTTCGCATGTGTATGCATCACCGGACATAAAAGAACATGCCCAATGGGCCAGGAACCAAATATTCAGAGTCAATGGGAACATACACCAGCGTCTTTCAAGCGGAGATCAATGCGATTGGAAGATGTACTCAATCGAAGGCAAAGCATTGCAATTTTCTCCGATAGTCACACAGCCATAATGGCGTTGAGCTCTAACACCATCAGCTCGAAATTATTCTGGGAATGCATAGAAAAATTAAAGAACCTAAGCAGGGGAAACAAAGTTGCACTGTGCTGTGTACCGGGACACACTGGAATCAGCGCCACAACTTCGTTTGTGGAACCGGAGCCGTTCTGTGGTATAGGTATGAGTACCCATAAAAAAGAACGTAAAGACAGAGAGGAGAAGCTCGGAGCATTTCTTTGGGAGAATCTTCCTCGTGTGAGACATTCCAAGGTATTCCTTGGAAACTTCAATAAGTAAAGACCAAAGACTATGATAGAACTTAGTCGAAATAGACTACGTGTCCTCGCAGGTTTTCTTACAGGGCATTGTTACCTTGGGGATTTTGCCAAAGCTTATGAAATGCTTCTTTACAGTTATATTTATCCACAATTTAGCTGTGTTTCATCAGAGGAGCAGCATGGTTTTGCACACAATCTTACACAAATTACACAGTTCATATCAGACTGTCGGGATAACAATAAACAAGGTGACGTTATTTATACCGTTACTGTTATACGAATTCACTATTAATTGATTTTCATCCCGCCTTGTTTTTTTTTTCTCGTCATATTTACTACACAGGATACAATGTGACGTATCTTGGACATAAGTCGGAGAATTTTCCTTCCACATCCGGTATTACACAGGGAAGCAGTTTGGTCCACTTATGTTCCTAATCTTTGTTAATGATATATGTACAAATCCAAACTGCAACAAATTAATTTTCGCAGAGGATCCAAAAATCTTTTCTAAAGTTGAAGTCCAACCGATTATTTTTCACTACAAGCTAATATTGATTAATTGCATTCTTGGTGTCCTGCTAATAACCTATCTATGAATATAGCTAAATGTAATGTTATGACCTACTCACGCAAAAATCCTCAATTATATGCAATTACTTGTATAATACTGCCAGTATACAGCTATCTTCATCTGTGAAAGATTTGAGTATTTCATTTGACCCAAAATTATCGTCCAACGAGCGTATGTCTAATGTAATCCCATCTGCTTTAAAAACCGTAGGATTTGCGATTAGAACAACAAGGCAATTTAAGAATATGCATCCACAGTTTGATCATAAATTTACGCGACTCACATATATTCGCCCGAAAATGTACAAAGAAAATTCCTGAAGTGCATCTATTTCAAACGAAATGGCGTGTACCCAGGTCAAGAATGTGACCATAATGTTCTATTGGACGGGTTCGGGGCTTGTGGCCTTTGCAGCAGCGGCGCAATCAGGCTGACATGGGATTTGTATATAACAAGAATGGGCAACCTTTGACATGTTGTGGGCTAAACTTTAGTGTGTTAATACGTTCGCGGGCCGCGTTTAAAAATAGTGTATTTTAAATTAGTGTTCATTATTTTTAGCGATAGATATCAGACATGAAATAAGACGACAATGTTATCATAATGCGATTTATTAAAATAAGAAAATAAAATGAAAAAAATAGGTACGACATTATAATTAAATCGTGAAATTTGGAATTATTACAAACTACGTAAAACTAAAGTTAAATAGCGACAACAAAATCAATGAGACACTGAGCTTGAATTTGGGAAACTAATCCATCGATGTTTGCCCCAATTGCACACTCAAGTTTGATGGATTTATTACCATAGGCCCTTTTTAATGATACAGTTCGCTTTCGGTCCATCCTTTCCCGAAAAGGGCATTAGACCACCGAGTAGATTGTAAATAGTCATATGTTTTAGAAATTTTAGAGCCTGCGTAGAGAATAATTTGCATGTGTGATACAGTTTTTACTTTCAGTCGGTAACACGGTTGACAATGAGAGCCCACGTGCTCTCGAAACGCTGCGTTCCGCATAATTAATTAATTTGTGTGAGTGGAGTTTACTGCTATACCTGTGAATTGTACATCCACACAGTCCTTGCAATCGTCATTTGTCTTCCGTGTTTTTAAAAGCGCTAAATCTGTTCGAAAATTGCTCCGACAGTAACTTGAATTCTTCAGCATATCGAGCATAAGCAGTATTTTCACACGCAGAGAGCGTACTGAAATGCTAACTATTACCAGACAGCATCTGTGCCTCCCACAAGCAGATTTTGTTCTGAAACACTTTCAAACGGCTGTACAAATCATTTACTTACTGTCCTTGTTTTCGAAGTTTCAAATTTAAATCATTCAAATGGCCTGTAAGGTCGACCAGAAATGCTAAGTCACATAGCCATTTTGGGTCACTCAATTCAAATAGTGGGTTACCTTTTATTTGCATAACATCTGCTATCTCATTTCTAAGCTCGTAAGACCGTTTCAGCATTTTCCCTTTGCTTAGCCATCTGAGTTCGCAATAATATGTTACGTCCTCATACTCGGCTAATATTCCATCCAAAACCGAATTCTTTCATCACTGAAATGAATTCATTACACAGCATACAAATAGGCCTACAATTGTGCAAGATAAAAGAGAATTCTTCAGTCCATTTTTCTTGAAACTGGCGACCCTCTGCATCTACTTTTCGTTTCTTTCCACCAGACATCATTTTCGTTTACTTTTAGTTCGATAAACTTAATAACGAAATTAGTAAGCACTCAAGTTGCATACAAACTCACAAAGAAAATTGACGACACTAGCAGTTCGCTAGGATATCGCTTGTCGAAGTTATCACCTCGGTAGCTCAAATAGAACTCAACTAAAGGAATGATCTAGAATCGTCTAGTGTAGTAGCTATAATCTTATGTTGCACCGCCAGTGAGGCAAACATCAAACGCTTTCATGTTTGCAGCCTCCCACTTTCATGATAGCCGCTACTCGGGTTGTTCGCTCACTTAATTCCGCAGGAGCAAGCAACAAACGCCATATCACTTGATCTTGCTCATTTGGAGTGAGTATGAGTAAGTGGTGTAATTTTTCTTTTTATTTGGGTTTTTCAAAACGTCCCGCGGGTCGGATCAAATCTTACAGCGGTTGTTCCCCACATGTGGTATATAACATGATCCATAATAAAAAACAAACAATTTATTGAAGTCCCTGATTTGTAGAATGTGCTCTAATTTCAATAATATTTCCACTTCTCGTATTCATTATAAGGTTCGCGTTAGACTTGCTCGCCGAGAAAGGCGTTAGTAATTTGTTCAGGCAACGAATTGTTATTTTTCAAGAATGTTTTGTTCAGAGCTTTATGGAACAGCGAGGATGCGGTCATCAACATACCGTTTAAGAGAAGGTATAGGAATGTTTATATTGTTAAAGATTTTATGTTCTTTCACTACCAAGTTTGTAACCGCTACCTAACACATGGGCTGAAAAGTCCCGGGCCTAACAAAGAAAACACGTTTTTTTTGGTTCAAAATTAGCTTTCTTCATTAAAGTAATCTCCATCAAGAGCAACGCAATCATCGCTCTAACATTTCAATACCACTTTTGTAGAACTTTCGCCTCAAAATAGGCCTCAGTTTCAGCGATAACCTCTTCATTCGTGCGAAATTTCTTACCGCCGAGCATTTTTTTGAGGTTTGCGAACAGCCAGTAGTTGCTGGGAGCCAAATCTGGCGAATACGGTGGATGTGGGAGCAATTCGAAATTCAATTCATGTAGTTTTGCCATTGTTTTGATTGACTTGTGACACGGTGCGTTGTCTTGATGAAACAAAATTTTTTCTTTGCCATATGCGGTCGTTTCTTTGCAATTTCGGCCTTCAAACGCTCCAATAACGCTATATAATATTCACTGTTGTCGGTATTTCCTTTCTCAAGATAGTCGATGAATATTACACCGCGCACATCCCAAAATACCGAGGCTATAGCCTTTCCAGCCGATTGTTGTGCTTTCGGGCGCTTTGGACGAGGTTGACCAGTTGCTGTTCACTCAGATGACGATCGTTTTGATTCCGGAGTGAAGTGATGGATCCGTGTTTCATCCATTGTCACATATCGACGCAAAAATTCCGGTTTGTTACGTTTAAACATGGCCAAACACTGCTCAGAATCATCAACACGTTCTTGTTTTTGGTCAACAGTGAGCAAACGCGGCACCCACTTTGAACAGAGCTTTCTCATAGTCAAATGCTCATGCGATATAAAGCCAATACGTTCTTTTGATATCTTTACGATGTCAGCTAACTCACGCAACTTCACTTTTCGATCATTCAAACGATTTTGTGGATTTTTTTGAAGTTTTCTGGTGTTACCGCCTCATTTGGACGTCAATGCGTTCTGCATCATCGGTGTCTCTACGACCACGTATGAAGTCAGCAAACCAACGTTTTATTGTTGTTTCTGATGGAGCGGAGTCCGCATAACACTTTTTTCCCGTCAAGAAGCAGTGTAAAATTAAAACACGAAATTGTTTTTGATCCATTGTTTTGAAAATAACAAAAGTAGCGTGACTCTTAGCACAATAACTCACAAACTAATGAATAGAATATCATGAAATTGTAACAGCTGTCTTTTGAAGGTTAGTACTAACTGAGAGAAAGGTGACTGCAATAAAACTAGCGTCATCTATATGTTAGGCCCGGGACTTTTCAGCCCATGTGTTAGATCATCGCGATGTCAACGGTTTGTTTATAGAATTGATTGTTAAAAACAAAATACGTTGAATTAAGACATAACAATAATATGCAGCAATAAAATTAAATCGTTTGTCGCTGCAGCTTTTGGTCAGCTTAATTTCTCCACAAACAATACCCTAATATTCAACAACTTGCGTACGCTTTTGAAAACAAAACTTTAACGACTGACATGCTTCTGAAAACAGCAATACATTCCCGGCTTCTATTTGGACTGTCGTACAACTCAAAGATACTCCAAGCTAAAATAGCTGCCAAGCTACGAAACACACCCCTATGTATATCTAAAACACATCCTCGATGTTAACATGTTGTGGATAAATATCTTGTCTGGTGGACGATGAAGATGTTTAACAGACATTGGAATATCTATCTACTGATATCTAATGGAAATGCTCCAGTGACAATCGCTTTAAATCTCATTTTTATATTCGGTTTTTAGTTTCAGAAAGTTAATACTATTTTATAGAAATACTTGTTAACATTACTTTTTGTTATTAGATATATGGAACTTCCGGCAATATTTTGAACTGTGTATTTTAAGAAACCTGTTCCTGGTATGCAAATTTAATTCAAATATTTTATTCGTTATCCTGTCCACGCTGCGGTTTCAATATACCAAAGGAAATATACATATTTGGTATCATACGCTTTATGCGTGATAATATAATCGTAATCTTTCGTTTTCATCGGTATATATACAAAAGCTAAAGATCGGTACAATTCATAAGTTAGCGACTACAACAGCTTCGTTTACATCATGAAAATGTTCCGAAATCTCTCAATTTTCATCGTTCTCTGCACCGTTTGTATGGTGTACACCGATTCAGATGATATCGTCGTTAAGGTAAGCATTATAATGTATACGAAGCTGTACCTACACGTGATGTTTCAAAATCTTTCGTTTTAGATAATTGACGTATACAATATGAGCGATCCTATGACACGCGACGCGCAGAAGCTTCTGAAGAAGGCAGTTACCTTATTCAATACTTCTAACGAAATCACAAAATTTGTATCGTTATACTTTCGTTCATCGTACCCCAACAATTTCTGGCAGACTTTCAGGACTGGCGAAGGTTATTACATATGTTACACACATAAAACCCAGTTGACACTTACCAAAGGCTATGTTAATGAAACATACCTAATGTTTGCAGCGTCGAATGAATGCAAATAAATATGAAACACACTTCGTTTCTTTTAACTTGTCTGTTAAGTCAATAATCGACTAGCGTAGCAGAAATATTGTACTCGTCAAATATGCAATGTACAGTTGAAAATGAGTCGATGGACACCTACAAACACGTAAGTCTGCATAACACGATTTAAAAAGTTTTCTGTCACAGTATAATATTTAGAGAAGAAAGCTAAAAGGAAAAGATAGACAGCATAATTCTGTTAAACTAACATCCATATTAATACCAATAGTAATATGAATATAAATACTAAACCACCGTTGGTATTAGTAATGATAAAATTACAATTTTCTTGCGTTTCCAACGTAATTAAATTTCCCAAAAAATATCGGTCTCGGAGGGAACTTAAACCCATATACAGATGTTGGGTTCAAAGCCCCTCCGGGACCGATATTTTTTCGGAAATTTATTTGTATAACATTTTTGTATATGGCATGTACAACTTTATACATCGATGGAGCTGTTGTTTTAACAGAGGGATAAAACTGATGCGACAGATAAATTAGAAGAAATGAAGTGTGTGTTTATTAGTTTATCTAAATCGTCTATACTTAAAATTACTTTAGTATTATGTTTCTAGTTTTAATAACAATTAAATTACACCATTTCAGTATGACATGTCATTAAACCTTGTAATTTACTTGCCTACAATTAGACTTATTTCTTACTCTCTTTTGTTTTCGAATAATATGGTTTGTAGTATTTTGTGGAATAGAATAAAAATTACTCAATAAACATTGATGACTAGATAAAACGTTATTTTTTTCATATTGATATGTAAGCTTTCCTTAGCTTATTTTTAGCATTGTTCACTACATTATATTGTGAAACTAAGTCAATTTTATTCCTTTAAGAGCAAAATTACTTGAATATAACACATGGGCTGAAAAGTCCCGGGCCTAACACATAGATGACGCTAGTTTTAGTGCAGTCATCTTTCTCTCAGTTAGTACTAACCTTCAAAAGACAGCTGTTCAAATTTCATGATATTCTATTCATTAGTTTGTGAGTTATTGTGCTAAGAGCCACGCTACTTTTGTTATTTTCAAAACAATGGATCAAAAACAATTTCGTGTTTTAATTTTACACTGCTTCTTGATGGGAAAAAATACCGTTCAAGCGAAGCAATGGCTTGAAAAGTGTTATGAGGACTCCGCTCCATCAGAAACAACAATAAAACGTTGGTTTGCTGACTTCAAACGTGGTCGTAGAGACACCGATGATGCAGAACACAGTGGACGTCCAAATGAGGCGGTAACACCAGAAAACATCAAAAAAATCCACAAAATCGTTTTGAATGATCGAAAAGTGAAGTTGCGTGAGCTGACATCGTAAAGATATCATAAGAACGTATTGGCTTTATATTGCATGAGCATTTAGCTATGAGAAAGCTCTGTTCAAAGTGGGTGCCGTGTTTGCTCACTGTTGACCAAAAACAAGAACGTGTTGAGTATTCTGAGCAGTGTTTGGCCATGTTTAAACATAACAAATCCTATAGGAATATTTGACGCGAACTGTCTCGAAAAATTCCTTCAAAGAATGTCTAAACTTTGTACAGCGATTATCAAAACAAAAGGAGTTCGTATCGACGAAAATACTCTTAGGAGCTAAATAATGCATAAATATTATTATGTTTGAATTAATTTGCTTTCATTTGACGACAGGAACTTATGTTGTATAAATTCATTAATAAACACAATAAAATGTTACTGTATGTGTGACATTTTGTAAAATGCGTTGCTGCTTCAAGACTTTTGGACAGTAATGTATATGTAAATTATATCTGTTGTGGATATCCATGTCCAAGACCCCGTCAAAAGGAACCCAATATATTGTCTCGTGGAAAATGAGAATGTTTAATAGACATTGGAATATCCATTAGAAATGCTCCAGAGATAATTATTTTAAAATACAGGGTGGCACAGGGGAACCGGAAATTTTGAAATAACGTCATTTCCACGAATAAATTCATAAAACTAGTATTTTTATTAACGAAAGTGCACGTATGCACCATGCCATTTATGGTTTTACAATCAAAATGTCCAAAAGTGTCTCTTTACTTTTTAAAGATGACATCAGAAAAATCTCCTCCCATTCGGCGTTCACACTCTAACAGCCTGCTATGAAAACTCTGGAATGCGCGGTGTAGCAAATCTTGGGGAATGGCAGTGATTTCTTGTTGAATGTTCTCCTTCAGTTCATGGATTGATGCAGGTCGTGTACGGTACACGTTGCCTTAAAGATACCCCCACAGGAAGAAGTCGCACAGACTAAGATCAGGGGAGCTCGCAGGCCATTCAATTTCACCGTTACGTGAAATAATGCGTCTTCCAAACAATTGACGAACTGCTGCCATCGAAGGTCGAGCAGTGTGTGACGTGGCTCCGTCCTGCTGAAACCACATGTTTTCCATGTTAAGATTAAGCTCGTACAGTCTTGGTGTAAAAAATGTTTGAAGCATTTTAATATATCGAGCGGATGTTACTGTCGCTGCACTACCATCCTCACGTGCAAAAAAATAAGGGCCGATAACACCATGACATGATACAGCACACCATGTTGTGACCTCATTGCTATGCAGTGGTCGCTGGTGTAACTCACAAGGATTGTCCTGGGCCCAATAACGAAAATTCTGTTTGTTTACGAAACCGTTCAGGTGGAAATAGGCTTCGTCTGATATCCATATGTTATCGACGAAATTCGCGTCCTCGTTAATTTTAGCCAATATCTGCCTACTAAACTCCATACGTGACGCTGGGTCTCGTTCATGTAATTGTTGTACAATCTGCAACTTATAGGGATGGAAATGTAATTCGTGCAGTATTCTTTGCAATGCTATCGAACGGAGCGGCGAGGACTTCTCTCGATTGCAGCTCTACCAACCTCAATGTTCTCTGGGGTACGTACCGTTCGAATGCCACCTGGAGCTTTCTTTCTCAAGACAGATCCTGTTTCTTCAAAATTACGCATCCACTTTGTAATCGCATGCGCAGATGGGAAACGTCCATGACGACCAAGCTGGTAATGCTGTCGAAATATTCTCTGCGCGGCAGTCTCACTATCACCATTTTTATAAAACGCTCTCACAGCTACTGCACTTTCCGCACCAGTCCAACGATCCATGATTACTAAATGGCAATGCGTTCACAACAATTGTGCAGCGTTATGAACGACTGCCGGCTCTAGAGTGCTGACCACTGTTACGTTCAAAAATTTCCCGTTCCCCTGCGCCACCCTGTATATATCAATAAGTTAAAACACATTTGAATACTCGGTTATTGGTTTAAGAAAGTTAATACCACCTAATAGAAATACTTGTTAACATTACTTTTCGTTATCAGATATATGGAACTTCCGGCAGCAATATTTTGAACTGTGTATTTTAAGAAATCTATGCTTGGTGTGCAAATTTATTTCAAATATTTTATTTGTTATCCTGTCCGCACTGCGGTTTCAATATATCAGAGGAAATATATATATTTGATATCATACTCTTTGTGTGTGATAATATACGTAATCTCTCATTTTCATCGGTATATATATATATGCAAATTAAAATTCGGACAATTTACAAGTTAGCGACTACTGCAGCTTCGTTTACATCATGAATATGTTCCGAAATCTCTCAATTTTCATCGTCCTCTGCGCGATTTGGATGGCGTACGCAGCTTCAGAAGATATCGCCGTTAAGGTAAGCATCATAATTGATACGAAGCTGTACCTAAACGTAATGCTTCAACATCTTTAATTTCAGACAATTGCAACGTACAATGCGGACCAGACCATGATAAACAGAGCTGTTAGCTATCTAAAGCAGGCAGTTAGTTCATACGATCAACCTTACGATATCTCCAAATATGTATCGTTACATCTACGTTCATCGTATCCAAATTATTTCTGGCAGACTTTGGATATTGAAGGAGGTTATTTCAGATGCGCATACTATTTCATCCAATTGAATGTTACGAAACACTCTCTTACCCAAACATACGCAATGTTTGCAGCAGCGAACAGTTGTTGCTAGTTACAAGAATAACAAATACACTTAATTTCTTATAATTTGTCTGTTAAGTCAATAAACGGTCAGCGTAGCAGAAATATTGTACACATGAAAAATACAATTTACAGTTGGAAATGAATCAGACCGACACCTATAAACACGTAAGTCTGCACAACCCGATTTAAAAATGCTTACCTCAATGTATAAGGGTATAACTTTGCACATCTATGGCACTATTATTTTAAAATTAGATTCATATGGATAAAAATGATGTAACAAATACATTACAAGAAATGAAGTGTGTGCTTATTGTTTTTGCGTATGTAAAGGAAAATTATTGTTTTAATAACAATTAAATCACACCGTTTCAGAATGACATGTCATTATACTTTGTAATTTAGTCGCTTACAATTAGAATTATTTCTTACTCTCTTTTCTTTTCGAATAATATATGTAGTTTGTAGTATTTTGTGGAATAGAATAAGATTTAGTTAATAAGCATATTGATGACCATAGATTTAACGTTTATTCTAATACGTAAGCCCAGCTTAGCTTATTTTTAGTAGCGTTAACTATATTATAGTGTGTACTTAAGTCAATTTTATTCCTTCAACAGCAAACTTATTTGAATATATACATACATCAACAAATAAAAATTAACCGCATAAATTCAAATTCTTTTTGACTTGACTGATAAACTTAGATTATTCACCTAAATGAGACGAGAATGTGTATCTTTTCCATACGACTGATCATTAATAAAACTTGTAACAAATATTGCTGTTTGGAGATAGAAATCGCACAATTTTAGTAGGTATATGTATACATGAGAAATTCTAATAAAATAATTACATTTTCGCAGTTTTTTGTACTTCTTTAAAGCTGTTTTGTATTGTAACTTATTTAATACAATAAAAGTGAATATACACATGCATATTTTTTTCTCTTTCTCCAGCTGTGCGTGTGAGCGTCGAATTGTTTGTATCTAAATTGATAAATATAAATAAATAGAATAAGATTTAGTTAATAAGCATATTCATTTTTTTTTATATTAATATGTAAACCTTCCTTAGATTATTTTTAGTATTGTTGGCTACGTTATAGTTTGGAATTAAGTCAATTTTAACACATGGGCTGAAAAGTCCCAGGCCTAACACATAGATGATTATTGCAGTCACCTTTCTCTCAGTTAGTACTAACCTTCAAAAGACAGCTGTTAAAATTTCATGATATTCTATTCATTAGTTTGTGAGTTATTGTGCTAAGAGTCACGCTACTTTTGTTATTTTCAAAACAATGGATCAAAAACAATTTCGTGTTTTAATTTTACACTGCTTCTTGATGGGAAAAAATACCGTTCAAGCGAAGCAATGGCTTGAAAAGTATTATGGGGACTCCGCTCCATCAGAAACAACAATAAAACGTTGGTTTGCTGACTTCAAACGTGGTCGTAGAGACACCGATGACGCAGAACGCAGTGGACGTCCAAATGAGGCGGTACCACCAGAAAACATCAAAGAAATCCACAAAATCGTTTTGAATGCTCGAAAAGTGAAGTTGCGTGAGTTAGCTGGCATCGTAAAGATATCAAAAGAACGTATTGGTTTTATATTGCATGAGCATTTGACTATGAGAAAGCTCTGTTCAAAGTGGGTGGCGCGTTTGCTCATTATTGACCAAAAACAAGAACGTGTTGATGATTCTGAGTGGTGTTTGGCCATGTTTAAACGTAACACACCGGAATTTTTGCGTCGATATGTGACAATGGATGAAACATGGATCCATCACTTCACTCCGTAATCAAAACGATCGTCATCTGAGTGGACAGCAACTGGTGAACCTCGTCCAAAGCGCCCAAAAGCACAACAATCGTCTGGAACGGTTATGGCCTCGGTATTTTGGGATGTGCGTGGTGTAATATTCATCGACTATCTTGAGAAAGGAAATACCATCAACAGTGAATATTATATAGCGTTATTGGAGCGTTTGAAGGCCGAAATTGCAAAGAAACGACCGCATATGGCAAAGAAAAAAAATTTGTGTCATCAAGACAACGCACCGTGTCACAAGTCAATCGAAACAATGGCAAACCTACACGAATTGAACTTCGAATTGCTCCCACATCCACCGTATTCGCCAGATTTGGCTCCCAGCGACTACTGGCTGTTCGCAGATCTCAAAAAAATGCTCGCCGGTAAGTAATTTCGCACGAATGAAGAGGTTATCGCTGAAACTGAGGCCTATTTTGAGGCAAAAGATAAATCGTTCTACAAAAGTGGTATTGAAATGTTAGAGCGGCGCTGGAATGATGAATAAAGCTAATTTTGAACCAAAAAAAACGTGTTTTCTTTGTTAGGCCCGGGACTTTTCACCCCATGTGTTATTCCTTTAACAGCAAAGTTATTTGAATATACACATCACTAGATAAAAGGTAACCGCATAAATTCAAATTGTTATTGACTTGACTGATAAACTTAGATTTTTTCACAGACGAAACCGCATATCTTTTCCATACGACTTAATCAAACATCTAACAAATATTGCTGTTTAGAAATAGAAATCGCACAATTTTAAGAGAATATGTATACATGCAAAGTGCTAATAAAACATTTTCGCATTTTTTTGTATTCTTTTAAAGAGTGAATTGAAACACGCACATATTTTCTTTTTTTCCAGTTGTATATGTGTGAACGTAAAATTGTTTATATTGTAACACGGCGCTTACAGGGGCGTGTTTTCGAACTATTACAGTAATCGGTGGGGTTAGAGCTACACACGTGCGAACCTAAAGTTTTCTTTCGTGATAATCAAGATTTAAGTAGATGTAACTTTTATAATGAAATAAACATCTAAGAACAATCTGTATAATATTTAAATTAATAGACGAAAGATGTTTCAGTAAGAGTGTAAGATTTTAAGGTTCAATAAAACATGATTTTCTGTAGTAAAGTGTTGAAATATTAATTGATTTATAATGTATACAATTGGGCATCATTTAAATGACCGCCATGACTTTGCTGGTATATGCGTGCTCCTTTGACACAGTTTACAATAACATTATTGTATACATCTGGCGGTATTTCATTGATAAAGCGTTTTACCTATTTCTTTAAAGTTGTTTTATATCGTAATTTATTCAATACAAAAAAAGTTAATTGAAATATGCATATATTTTTCTAGTTGTGTGTGTGAACGTGAAATTGACACAAATTTTCTGTGTCTGATCTAAAAGTTGTGTTTATAGTATGGGATAAAGCTAAGTATTGACGTGATATACAAAAACTATTCGGATTCAACATATCAAAATTAGTAAAACGCAAGTCTCATATAAAAGTCAGTAAAAATTGTGTTGAGCAGTCTAATATACTCAATTATACGAGTACAAAGACTATAAGTATACCACCATCTGGTATAATTCTTCTTTTTTGTTTTAAGATGAACAAATACATTGCCAAACATTTCATACAGCTGCTTGGTGCTTATATATTTTTCTTTCTTTTCAAACCGACATATTTTCCTGGTATAAAGCTGTAGTAACAAATATCATCTGTCGATCACCTGTTGGTTCTTGATGGTGGAGTTATTTTCTTGAATATTATTTCCTCTGTAGTGTTTGTGTGTGTTAACAGTTATATTAAAAATTATATAGCGCCTTGTTAACGTAGGATTTTGTGCAGTGTCTTCTTCAGCCGAGGTCTGATAAGACGTCCATGCAAACCTGACTTCATCTTTGCTTCCTAATTTTCTCAAACGTTTAAATATTGTATTTAAATGAATATATGAGTTATTAAAATTTTATACTTTGTTGATGCCTTATCATTTCTAACGTAACAACGTAGCCACGTTAGTAATTCCTCAAAGACCATAGTATGCCATAGAGTTAAATTTTGGTGTGATACGCAAAAACTAATATGATTTTCGGATTCAGCACACCCAAATTAGTAAAGAACAGGTCTCATATAGAAGACAGCAAAAATTGTGTTGGCCAGTCTTAATTAGAAAGCACTTTAATGCTGTAACTTTGAAGACCATTTTTTTTTTGTCAAATGGACCTCTTATTATTTGATTTTTTAAGCGATCTTTGTAAAGCATGTGTTAGACTTACTTCTGACTGAACCTCGTTCGCCAATATTTGCCATTCTTCCGTGTTCCTATCCAATAACTCCGGCACCCATTTAGCTCCACCCACGAGCTTGATGGTACCGATCAGATCACACTCGTCCTCGCAGACGCCTGGCGTAGTTGGCTTAGGCGTCGTCGTCGTAGTAGTGGTGGTACTTGTAGTAGTAGTCGTAACGGTTGTGGTGACGGAAACAGACGTAGTCGAGGCAATTTTCGCTGCCTCGAGCAATTTCTCGATGGAAATTGGAGTCGTCGAAGGCGTAGGCCATCCAGTAAACTCGGTGGTAGCTCTATATTTATCGGGGAAACCAAAAGAACCTGTACTCAAGGCACGATACAGTCCCACATGCATTACTAACCTCGTTGGCCATGACTTAAGTATCGTAGGCGGCGTTACGGAAGGACTTTCGAGATTATGCATCGCTTTGGGTGTCGTCAACCTAATGGTCTTCTTATTTTGACCGGGCCTGCTAGGGAATACTATCTTGAAACCGTTGCCGGAAGATGGAGGACTTGAAGTGCTTGAAGTTTGTGGGAGAGTCGTTTCAGTAGAGGTAGATGCGGTTGTTGTCGACATAGTCTTCGCTTTAGGAGTTGAGAAACGCGGTTTGAATCCAGGTGGTAGGAATTTCGATAGATCCTCAGGTTCTGCCTCCTCGAATAGATCATCAATGCTTTTGGTCTTATTGGGTTTTCCTAGATTAGATTGAAATTTAAAGAAATAGTTTTGCAAGGTGCATACGGCGTCAGAAAACAACACTCACCTTCTGGGCTATTAGCAATCCTAATATGGTTCGCTGGTTGGTTAGATTTAGCTGCGTTTTCCCCAGACGGCTTGTAATCTTTAGGCAAGAAAGCGCTGATATCGAGAGGACTGGCGTCTTTAAACAAACCGTCCAATTTAACCGCCTTCTCAGTAGTAGACACTTTGGCGGTGGAGGTTGCCTCTGTTGACTTGTAATTTTTCGGTAAAAACGCGCTAATATCAACTGGGCTTACGTTTTTGAAGAGGCCGCTTAGTTTAGTCGAAGCCTCAGTTGTAACCGCCTTGTTACCCATCGAACGATAACCAGGTGGAAGTAAAGCACTGATATCGGACTGTTCGGTTGATTCGTTTATTGGTAACTTGTATCCAGGAGGGAGTAGAGACGTAACATTATCCTGAATGTTATTATCTCTATATCCAGGCGGTAACAAAGCCGATGGGTCTTGGATTTTCACCTTACTCAATAACTCCTCTAACAATCTAGAAGTATCGGTTGGTTTTTCCTTTTCAGCCTTATATCCAGCAGGTAGAAATGAGCTAACGTCTTGAACGACGACCTTATCTTTCAAGGAGGATAAATCGATAGGTTTAGAATCCTTCGGTTGTTCAGTTGTTGACGGAGGTACTTTCTGGTATATTTTATTTCGTAAACTTTGCGGAAGCTTCCTAGGCCGTGGGGTGGTCGATGGTCTTACGCTTGGGAATTTCTTGATTTTTACAGGAAGTAGTGTCGTTCTTATTGTACTAGCTGTTGTTGGTACTGGTGTTGTAGTGGAAGTAGTGGTAGTGGTCACTGTAATTAACACAATTTCAATAGTATAAATTCTCTTAGTAATGGTTTCCACGGCCAGAGCCAGTAATAAACGAACTGGTTCCGGAATTGGAAAAGGTGAGAAGAAAAGAGAGAATGGTGACAGAAAAGACACGACGCTTTGCCTCCGCCGTATGAGGCTTCCTCGGGAGAAAAGCAGGGTAAAGTGGTCCGCTAACTCGACGTGTAAGCCATGCTAGAGGCGAAAACCTTCTGACGTGTATCGCTGAGTACCTGGTTTACATAGGACAGGAGCGTTTCGCCTGAACGGTTGGTTGAGTAGAGGAAGGCGAAGGTTACAGGAGCGGTTTCCATATCGCAGATCTCCAATTCCTGATTTTTATGTAATTGCAGGCCAAATCCGTGAAAGAATATTGTGACCCGTTTCAAGGTAATGTTCGGCTACCACGGACGATGATACACACCCCGATTGAAGACAACGTTTGTGGTATTTAAGGCGGGTTTCGATTCAACAACCTGTTTCACCTATGTATGCTAAACCGCAACAGCAGGGAATTTTGTAGACACCTCTAGAAGATAGGGCCTGAACTTGAATGTTAGGAGAAGGGGAAATGTTGGCAATTTTCGAAAGAGGTTTAAACCACTATTTTCATATTTTATTTCTGAAGAATTCTGACGATACGTTCGGTAACACCGTGGATGAAAGGAGAGTATGTCGTACCTTCAGGGTATTTGGAATCGTGAGGCTTGTCTGTATGGGAGGGATCTAAGTGTTTATTGATGACGTTCTGTATATTCCAATATTGATAACCATTATTTTCGAGCGGTGACTTAACGTGCTATAGTTTCCTCGATAAGTTGTCTGGTTCGGAAATAAAAACTGTTCGACATACCAAAGAATTTACAACGGATGATGGTGGGAATCGGCATATAGATATAGATCGGTGTGGGTGGGTTTTCGGTAGATTGAATGACCTAGACGACCATTTGGTTTTCGAGTTACGAAGATATCGTGGAAAAGAATTACGCCATTCTTTTCAACTTCCATTGTGAATTTTATGTCTCTAATATCTTAGAATCTAGAGCATCTCTACCGTGAGGCCAAATGATGAAAGTTTTGTCCACATACCGAATTATCCAGGGCAATGGACCCGAAGAATTCCAGATATTTGCAACAACTCTTGAAAACGGCAACTCCATGGCGACTCCTGACCTTGGAAGACAAAATGGAAGTGAGGCATTTATCCATTACGCGAGCTAAATAGGGAGATTTGTTCTAGTAGCTGTTCGAAGATATTGAGAAAATTTGGAATGGCTACTTTAGTAGAGAAAGAAGTGACGTCAAAACTAACTAACAAATCTGTGAAATGCGTGGAGTTTAAATCATGCGACGGTGTATTCCTTGAGAATTCTGGAAAGATACTTAGCAAGGTTCTATATGGGTGAATCTATGGTACTCACTATAGGAAGAAGCGGTTTGAAATTTCTTGAAGTAAGCTTTAATTAGAGAAGAATTTTTTCGTTGAAGTACCAGTGTTGGATCTAATTATAAAGGAATATAGGCACCATCCGTCAATAGTTCCATTGTTTCTAAGATGACTGTGGTATCGGCCGGATTCAGGAGTTTGCTTTCTTCACGGATGGAACGGGGAGGTTTGGCCGAAATAAGGCATTTAGCTGTTTCGAAACGTATTTAGTCGGCAATGGCACAAAAAAATCAGGGAGGCAATGGAAATCCAAAAACACTCCGATAATAATATGAAGGACGAATATCATCTATCTGCGAAATGGACTCGCCCACCTTTACTTACCCAACCACTCAGGCGTTCAGGTCCTATATAAACCCAGTACTCAGCGAAATATGTCAGAAGGTTTTCGCCTTTAGCGTGGTTAAGTTACAGTGGACGTCATCCAAAGTGGTGTCGCCTCTAGCGTGGTTTACGTTTGGTTCCCCTTGCTTTTTTCCTGAAGCGTCTCTTAGTCTTTATACAAACCTTCCAAAACAGTTTCCTCTTCCTCTTTACCTTCGGAGATGATATAATTGTTACCGTTATTGTTAAAATCAGTTATCAGATATTTGTTGGATAAATCTGATTGCACCCTATCCAGTTTGTCGATCAAACTCTCCGTTGAAGTTTTAGGCTTGGCGGATTGGGCAACCGCCGTTTGATTGTCCTCGGCTTTTTCCTCTACGGGCTCGTTTAACTTCTTTTCCCTATTAATATCGCTAATTAAGGTAGTTTTCTCTTCTTGTTCCACTATTCCAGCTGGGAGGTATCTAGCCCCGGAAACGCTACGGCTAGTCTGCACCGAAGCGATGATAATCCACGAGTCTGTGGTATTCTCCTCTTTATTAGAGGATACTGTCATTTGTTCGGTCATAAGGGGCGTTGGGGTGACTGTATCCACTGCAAAAATAAATGGTAAATTAAAATAGTTATACAGTAACTATATTTTAAGCAGACGACGCGAGTTAAGACCAAGAAATAGTTACAAAAAGAATGGAGAAATTATAATAATGGGTACATGGAATATACGAAGTCTAATTGGAAAGGAAGACGAAATAGTTGGAGAGGTGAAAGCACAAAACCTCTACTATGTGGGAGTAACCAAGCAAAAAAGAAACGTCAAGTAATAGAGGAAATAAAAGATGGATACTGGCTGTACTGGTCGGTTATTGAGGTGACCCTGATGCTTATCTATTAGATGGAATACATACCTATTACAGTGTTATTAACAACACTCTTTGTCGTCACCACGGAGACCACAGATACGATTTTCTTATCCTTGCTTCCTTTATCGTCGTCCATACTAGCTATATGCACTTTAACTTCGGATGCCTCGTTGGAATTAGTAGTTAGAACGTCATCGTCAATACTATCCATATCAGCGCTGTCCATGAACTGCTTAAAGTTATCATCCTTCATGCTCTTAGCCGGCTTCATTGTAACCACTTCGAAACTTTTGTTCAACGAAAGATCTTTTATATTCACGCTCACTATTTCGTTGCTATCCGTTATTTCCTTTCCACCTTCGTCTTCATAATCCTCAAGGCTATCATAGGATTTAATGCTGTTATCATCTAAATTACCTTCTTGCCCGTCAGGTTTCTCGAAAGCTGGAGATTTCGTTATGAGTCCGTCCTCCTTTTCGGCGATGGGAGGAGTCATAGGAGGTAGAGTTGTGTACGTTTCACTCGTAGGATGCTCCGAAACATTTTCGTTAATTCCGGGAGTAGTTGGTGGTGCTGCGACACTCGATTCATTCGAAGACGTTTCGGCTGTCTTTGTCGTCGCCGGGATGAAGGTTGTCGTCTCGATAATTGTGTCGTCCTCCGTTGTTAATAGTTCTAGAACCTCTCCTTTATCGTGGGGGAGGAAAGTTTCGATTACGGATTTATTTTCTGATTGAGATGTGGAGTCTGGAATGGTGGAGGTAGTCGCTTCCTCGGTAGTGATTTCTGCGTCTTTGTCACCTGAATCTGTAATGTTTAGAAGATTACTGTCTGTTGTAGTAACTTCTTTGTTAGGATGTTGGTCTGAGGAGGTTTCCTTAGAAATTTCTTGATTATCTTCTTCTTCTTTGGAAGAATTTTCATCTGGAAAGAGATTTGATTAACAATAATAATATTTTGTTGGCAAGTTGAAAAGTAATGTGAACAAACCTACCTGAATCTTCATAGTCATAGTACTCGTATTCCTCATCGCTATCCTCACCCTCCTTGGTGGAATTTTCCTTCATTACATCAATCGATAAGCTGCTCGAATTTTCCAACACCATCGTTGTCGCTGAAAGATCAACGGTTTCCGTGGTGATTTCTTGTGCCGTCGCTTGTTTCTCTGTAGTTGTGGCTTCAGGAGCGACATCCCCTGTCTTATTTTGCATCGTTTCTGTTATTACCTTCGTTGCTTCGCTAGTAACCCGTAAATTTGCGTCAGTTCCATTATCCTCCTCTTCGAGACCTTCGAGATCTTCATCAATATATTCATAGTTAACAGGGGTGCTATTCTCGGCGGAAGATATATAGTAGTCATCATCATCATAGGCCTCCACATCGTCAACATCATCTTCAACGGATTTCACCGCACTAACGGTGAATAATTGATCAGGGGGTACGGTGACAGGTTTTACTGTATCCCCTACCTCCTGAGCGTCTTTCTTGTGCTCCTTCGTTATAATGGGGTCATTCGTAAGAGATTTCAAATAACTTAATTTATCGGCGGGGCCCGTTAGTGCTATCTTTGGTACGAATGGGCTTCTAGGTTTCGGAGTGATCGTCAACGATTCGCTTTTCAACTTTAACGACGGTTTAAAGGGGTTCTTTCGCGGTGTGATGCTAGGTGGCACTGTGGTGGAAGTGGGCTTCGGACTGAAAGGATTCTTCGTCGTTATAAGGACGTCGCCGTTGTTGTTCACATAGAAATCCTTCACTAAAGGCTTCGATCTGTAGGATTTTTCTTCGTTGGGGGTGAAAGTTCGAGTTCTTTGGTTTAAGAAGGCGTTCCTTGTATTCTTCCCTGAAAAAAAAAAAGACGGTAAAGATTCTAAAATTATGTATTAGGATATTATTTAGAAAATTTATTCTATTTCAAATATTTGTATGCCCATGTAACTTAAGAATTTCCCAATCGTAACATTAGATATGTACTGGATACGCTGGTGTAAGAAGCCATTCGATCCTGAAATAATTCGACGAGTTCTGGACACGAAGATAAAACTAAAGGGAAATACATATATGTTTTATAGATCTTAAAAAAGCTTTTGATAGGGTAAGAAGAGAACATGTATGTTTGCAGATGTTTGCAGATGATATGGTACTGATAGCATACTCGGAAGATACATTGCAGCAAAACTTGAAGATATACCCAGAAGAACCAACAAAGATAAACATGGACATAAACACGAGAAATAGAAACACAATGATAATAGCAGCAGAAGAAAGAAAACATAGCATCGAAATCGGGGAAAAAGCATTGGAACAAGTTAAACAACTACGTAGGAACAATCATTGAAGACAATGGGGGAATAGAAAAAGAGGTAAATGAGGGGATAGGGAAATCCGCAAAAATATATAACATATTGAGAAATTCGTTTCTGGATAAAAAAGAAATAAAAAAAAATAACGACAGAGGTATATAAAAGAGTGGTCATAACATATGGTAGTGAGTCATGGATAACCACGAATAAAATCAAAAACAGAGTTACGGCCATGGAAATAAGATTCCTAAGAAGAATAGAAGGAGTAACTAGAAGAGACAGAATCAGAAACACGACAATCACTAATAGTCTAAATATCAAGCCAATACTGAGACGGCTTGGGCATCTACACAGAATAGAAGAAGATCGAATCACAAAGAGGATATTTGAAGCCAAAACAGAGGGCAAAAACAGAATAGGTAAACCCCGAAACACCTGGAAGGAGCAGGTGTATAGAACATTGGAAAAGAGAAGTATGGGATGGATTGAAGCCAAACATCTGGCTCGGAATAGGAACCTGTGGAAGATAAAAATAAGAATAATATTAATTAATAATTGTACATAAATCCATATAAACCAATTGCGAACCATCAAGGTAATCTTGAAATGTAACTTTTCTTAATCATTTTTTGTAAAGCATTACCAAACCAAATATAACATTTCTATTAATATGCCGGTATACAACTTTCAAAATACGTTTTCCAATAAATAGTTTCAACTTTTAGTGTTTTTTTTGGCGTCCCAAGACGTGATCAGAATAACCCAGAAAGGTACCCTTCCCTTGTGGGTTCAAAACATACTTTTCCGACTGCTTTAAGAGACAGGAACACCATTTGAAAAAGTGCTTTGATCTTCGAGGAGGCTACACCAAATAATAAAAATAAAACACGCACCAATACCGTGTTTTCCCTATCGACTCCGGAAACATTTCAGGTCACCCTCGTATACATGTATACAATTTTTAAAATATGTTTTCCAATAAATACTCTCAATTCTTGTAATATGTTTTTTGGCATTCAAAGATGTGATCAGACAAGGGTACTCTTCTTGGTTATTTTGTCCGCGTTCTTTAGTATTTAATCCAATACTTTAATCTTTGGATGACTACTCGATACGATGTTTACGAGGGTTGTCTTTTCACTTTCGCATAAAGAGCAGGAATAAAACAGTGGCTAAATTATAAAAGCTTTATTGTTTTTCGAAGTATTCTCCACGAATATTAATGCAGTTTTACTTTCGTTCGCATGCACCAACTCTGGAAACAGTTATTGCGCTCGACTGCACCATTCTTCGTGCAAAATTTTTTGAATTAAGATCTTTGATCATCCGCAATGATGCCTCAATATCAGAATACGTCAAATGTTGATTTTCGTTGAAGATCTAGCGCACAACATCGACGTTTTTGGTCCATCTACTCTTGGATCTTGTTAAGACTAATCCGTACACGTTTGAATTCTCTGTACTAACGAGAAGCTGATGTGGCGCTCTATTGCCGAAAACGCGACGCATTCCTGATCAGATAATTGTCTTGGAAAATTATAAAAAATATTGCGCTAAAATGTTCTTGGTTTAATTCCATTTTTCAATTAACTTGTAAACTTAACACATTACACGTATGACATTGAAATTTTGGATTTGCGTTAACTAAAGATGAACCACTGACATTCGATTAGTGGCGCCCTCTAAGTCCCAGTATACAAAATTTAAAGGACATCTCGCGTTCTACCAAAAAAAAAAACTTACCCAAAACAACATTATTTCCGTTTCCTCCAGCTCCGCTCAAATTATGACTTAATTTCTCAACGGTATCGCTCAATTTCGATCCTCCCCTATCCTTATGGCCCGGCCACTTCGCAAAACCGGTCGTATCGGGTCGATTTTTGTTCAACGAAAACTCCAATGACGGCCGAAATCCCGACGACAAACCGCCGTTGGTGTAATCTTGCGTATCCTGAGCGGACGCTTCTCTCAAGAACTTCTCCGACCGAGAAGATGTCCCGAAAGGTCTCGGAAAGAGGTGAGAATAATTCGGACGGTGCGTGGACGGCGCTACCCTGTTATGACCGAAGCTCTGCTGGTTAGAAAATTGAGGTTCGTGATGCGTTTGATGGTGGAACTCATCTTCGGATTGTAGTCTAAAACCCGACGGTTCACTCGTTGTCAAAGATATCCCTGATAAGCGGTACTGCGGTAGCGTTTGTTGGAGGTGCAGAGGCAGCTCTGAGGTTTGCAGATCGCCCTGGAAGTAAGGGTCGATCGGGAGGAAGCTTGGTTGAGATTGGTGGTGGAATGGTCTTATGTCGTCGTGGGCGCTGTAATCGTTTCTATTTTGTTGGAAGGGTGATTGTAGATACCGTGGTTGTGAAGAGTCGGAGAAAAAGTAGTGAGATTCTGAAACAAAAAGAAGATACTTAAGCCGAAATCATAAATAATCATGGTATCTTTCCATACATCTTACAAAACAAGTTCCCTTATCGTTTGCTACAAGAATTTTTTACATTTGATTTCCAAAAATTTCGCTAATTTGATAACATTAGGCTAAGAGGGTTACCCATTATCAAGCCATCATTGCAAGTATATAACACATGGGCTGAAAAGTCCCGGGCCTAACAAAGAAAACATGGTTCTTTTGATTCAAAATTAGCTTTATTCATCAACGTAATCTCCATCAAGAACAACGCAATCATTCCAGCGCCTCTCTAACATTTCAATACCACTTTTGTAGAACGATTTATCTTTTGCCTCAAAATAGGCCTCAGTTTCAGCGATAACCTCTTCATTCATGCGAAATTTCTTACCGCCGAGCACTTTTTGAGGTCTGCGAACAGCCAGTAGTCGCTGGGAGCCAAATCTGGTGAATACGGTGGATGTGGGAGCAATTCGAAGTTCAATTCATGTAGTTTTGCCACTGTTTTGTCTTGATGAAACAACATTTTTTTCTTTGCCATATGCGGTCGTTTCTTTGCAATTTCGGCCTTCAAACGCTCCAATAACACTATATAATATTCACTGTCGATGGTATTTCCTTTCTCAAGATAGTCGATGAATATTACACCACGCACATCCCAAAATACCGAGGCCATAACCTTTCCAGCCGATTGTTGCGCTTTCGGGCGCTTTGGACGAGATTCACCAGTTGCTGTCCACTCAGATGACGATCGTTTTGATTCCGGGGTGAAGTGATGGATCCATGTTTCATTCATTGTCACATATCGACGCAAAAATTCCGGTCTGTTACGTTTAAACATGGCCAAACACTGCTGGGAATCATCAACACGTTCTTGTTTTTGGTCAACAGTGAGCAAACGCGGTACCCCCTTTGAATAGAGCTTTCTCATAGTCAAATGCTCATGCAATATAAAGCCAATACGTTCTTTTGATATCTTTACGATGTCAGCTAACTCACGCAACTTCACTTTTCGATCATTCAAAACGATTTTGTGGATTTTTTTGATGTTTTCAGGTGTTACCGCCTCATTTCGACGTACACTGCGTTCTTCATCATCGGTGTCTCTACGACCACGTTTGAAGTCAGCAAACCAACGTTTTATTGTTGTTTCTGATGGAGCGGAGTCCCCATAACACTTTTCAAGCCATTGCTTCGCTTGAACGGTATTTTTTCCCATCAAGAAGCAGTGTAAAATTAAAACACGAAATTGTTTTTGATCCATTGTTTTGAAAATAACAAAAGTAGCGTGACTGAATGAATAGAATATCATGAAATTTTAACAGCTGTCTTTTGAAGGTTAGTACTAACTGAGAGAAAGGTGACTGCAATAAAACTAGCGTCATCTATGTGTTAGGCCCGGGACTTTTCAGCCCATGTGTTATCTTCATAAGGGACCTCATGCTCTCTTCCTTTTTTATAATATTAATATGTTCCCATTTAAGCAAGAATTGGACTCAGTACATTGTATGATCCATAGACTAATTTCATAACCATTAAATAAAGAAGACTTCCTTAAAGAATTCAATATCATCAAATAAATAGCAGTAAATAATGAATATAACTCCAAATTAATAGATCGAATATTAAAGAAAAAGAACTATAAAAAATCAATTGAAAAAATGTACCCAAATATAAAGAAAAAAGGGAATAGTTACAATGTATTAAGTTATACAGGATCATTTAGTGAAAAGATAGGCAAACTATTAACCAAGTGACCTCAATATCTGCCTGAGTTTTCGACATAGCGACTTATAATTAAATATGGGTGTTCTTCGAAGTTGGTTTTTCATTAGTGCCCAAACATTTTCGCATCGGGCGATTGTGAAGGCTAGTATTGTACCCCATTTTCTGTTTTCCATGACACACATCGGTGGCTGCGATGTTTTGGGTCGTCATCCTCTTGCAATATCCAAACCGGCGGATCATCACCAAACCACTTTGTTGCTGATGGTAATAAACATTTTTATAAATTTGCGTCATTCTTTGAGCGTTTAAATTAGCCGTGAAGATGTGCAATTTGCCAAACCCAAACGCACTAAAGCAACCCCAAACATGCACCCTTAATGGGTGCTTAACACTTCGCTGTAGCATTGGTTTTCCACGGACGGACCACACTTTTCGTTGAGGACTAAAAGCCCAAAACGACGATTCGTCTGAGGATATCACGTTCTACCAATCGCGAGTCATATTCTAGACTTTTTCCAACATGTTGTTCTTTCAAAAGTGGTTTCGTTCGTACATATCTCCACCGAATGTTATTTTCATGTAATCGACGATGTATTGTTGCTATACTAACACTAATATTACGTTTAGCTAATCGCTGTTGGCCTTGCTTTAATGTTAAAGTCGGATTTTTTCGGAAAATGTTTATTATTGCTCGATCCATGCGATTAACAGTCGCGCGCTTTGTCCCACGTTCTGGCAAATCGTCCACATTTTCATTTATTTTATAACGAGTAACCCACTTATCTACAAATGCCTTCAACGACATTTTGGGCGCCTTAGGATGTGAACACAGAAATATTGCTTCTAATCTTTTAATATAAGGTGAACTCATTTTACTCTGTGACCTATTCTTACGAATACACAAATAAAACTGACCTGAAACTCTCTAGCGTAATAAAGTAAACATAATTGTTTACGAAATATACCTCCTTTTCTAAGAAGGATCGTGTAATTAGGTATTTACGCCGTTTACGCTCTTGTGAAAACAACTGTAATTTAGCGATAACCTACAAAACTAATAATTCATTAGGAAAATTCATATAAAAACAATAAAGCAAAAATAAACAAAGGAAAAAATCGGGAGTTTGTAAACTAACTTGTTTTGATTGCTCAAAAACGTATATCGGTCAAACAGGTAGGATTTTTGAAAAAAAGAATACATGACCACTTCATGTAGCTATCTACATAAGAATAAAGATTCAAATTACGCACGCCATTTACTGGAAAATAACCATAATTTCAATAATAATTTCGAAATTTTACATTCCGAAAGTAAAGGTCTAAAATTAAACTTACTCGAATCCCTAGAGATATATAAAAACTTGAATATTCAGATGTATTATGTTTACCAAAAAAACATTATAATAAAATGAAATACGTATTTAAAATGTAGTTCAGTAAGATAAACACCCATTATATAGCATAAGGTTTACTATCTTTTACCTGCACTTGCTCGGATTACCATAAACTGTTTATTCCGGTGCAATTACAATCCCTCTGAATTTACTGGGTAAATTTGGTCACCTGTTAGATTGTAGGTAATAATGTTTAAATTACATTCCTTGAAGATTATAGTGAAATCTGTAACCTACGGTCAGTTGCAGTGTGGTGTTTACTCTACATCGTGAGCGAAATATCGTGTTTTTTAAAATGCCTCCACGAAGAGAAATTAGTACGGAAACACGTGCGCTTATAATAGCTTACCATAAAAGTGGCATAAGTAATCGACAAATTGCCAAAAAAATGAAAATACACCACGCTACGGTTGACTATAACGTAAAAAAATATCGGGAAACTGGCAGTTTTCTTAATAAAAGACGGAGTGGAAGGCCAAAAGCGACAACATCTGCAGATGATCGCAGAATAGTGGTTACCAGCAAGTTAAATAGACGCAAAACAGCCCCGGAAATCACCGCAGAATTAAATGTTGGTCGCCAAAAACTAGTCAGTGTTTCTACAGTCAAACGTCGCCTACAGAAAGCCGGGCTCCGTGGACGTATTGCGATGAAAAAGCCATTACTACGCAAATAAAACAAGCAAAAGCGACTTAAATGGGCTCGTGAACACCAACACTTGACCATAGAAGAGTGGAACAACGTCCTATGGACGGATGAGTGCAAATTTGAGCTGTTCGGAACCCGAAGACGCATATTCGTAAGAAGATCTGTGGGTGAACGTGCCAGAGAAGAGTGTATTGTTGCTACCATGGAGCATGATGGAGATTCTATCATCATTTGGGGCTATTTTGCTGGCACTAGTGTAGGGGACATTGTGAAAATTGACGGTATATTAAAAAAAGAAGGCTACCGCGAAATTTTGGAGAACCACGCAATACCTTCCGGAATTCGACTTTTGGGTAAAAATTTTATCTTCCAGCAAGATAATGACCCAAAACATTCCTCTAAATTATGTAAAGACTATTTACGCCATTTAGAAGAGGAAGGAACTCTCAAAATTATGGAATGGCCTCCCCAGAGCCCCGACTTGAATCCAATCGAGTTACTATGGGAAGAACTAGATCGGGAAGTACGGAAATCGGCTCCGACATCAGCTACTGACGTGTGGAACAAATTGCAATCGAGTTGGACTTCAATAACACAAGAAACTCTTGCAAAACTTATTGCGAGAATGCCTCGATTGTGTGCTGCAATTATTAAATCAAGAGGAGGTCACATAGATGAAAGCAGAATTTAAATTAAACGTTTTAATTTTCACATTTATTTAATATATTTTTATTCATGTACGTGTATCTGATAAAAAATAAATATTATTAACATTTTTGCTGAGTTTTTATACATGTTTGCTGTCAGTGAGAATGCCTAAACACGTTTGAGCGGTAGTGTATATACAAATACACTACATACAAATAAATAAAATAAAATATGTGCACTTTGCATATAATCAGGTCTCTAATTATTATAATAATCCAAGTTATATTCGACCTAACCTCATATATCGCCTAAAACCGCATACATTCACACATTCTTCGCATTCTTCATTGCTTAAAGTTGGCAGAATATAATGTATTCATGCTGTCTTGTTGATATTTTCTAATCTGAAATTTACTAAACTCCAAGCTTTCTATATATCTTCTCGTAATAGGAGAATAAACACAAACAATATAGACGTTATAACAACATCAAAGACCTCGTCGTCATCCATTCTTAATACTTTCACTGACGGTTTCGCCTCGGGTGTATATGCGGTCATTGAAGGCGAACAGCTTGAAAAGGAAAAGCGGTAAATTCGTCAAATTTTTACGGTATCAGGTATCATATGTTGTGTTACTCAATTTTTAAATATCTTATAATTGATTAGATAATTAATTTTTCTTTAACCAAGTTCGAATTATTCAGATCTAATAGACTCTATTAGCTATTATAACACATGGGCTGAAAAGTCCCGGGCCTAACAAAGAAAACACGTTTTTTTTTGGTTCAAAATTAGTTCTATTCATCAACGTAATCTCCACCAAGAGCAACGCAATCATTCCAACGCCGCTCTAACATTTCAATACCACTTTTGTACAACGATTTATCTTTTGCCTCAAAATAGGCCTCAGTTTCAGCGATAACCTCTTCATTCGTGCGAAATTTCTTACCGGCGAGCATTTTTTTGAGGTCTGCGAACTGCCAGTAGTCGCTGGGAGCCAAATCTGGCGAATACGGTGGATGTGGGAGCAATTCGAAGTTCAATTCATGTAGTTTTGCCATTGTTTTGATTGACTTGTGACACGGTGCGTTGTCTTGATGAAACAAAATTTTTTTCTTTGCCATATGCGGTCGTTTCTTTGCAATTTCGGCTTTCAAACGCTCCAATAACGCTATATAATATTCACTGTTGATGGTATTTCCTTTCTCAAGATAGTCGATGAATATTACACCACGCACATCCCAAAATACCGAGGCCATAACCTTTCCAGCCGATTGTTGTGCTTTCGGGCGCTTTGGACGAGGTTCACCAGTTGCTTGTCCACTCAGATGACGATCGTTTTGATTCCGGAGTGAAGTGATGGATCCATGTTTCATCCATTGTCACATATCGACGCAAAAATTCCGGTTTGTTACGTTTAAACATGGCCAAACACTGCTCAGAATCATCAACACGTTCTTGTTTTTGGTCAACAGTGAGCAAACGCGGCACCCACTTTGAACAGAGCTTTCTCATAGTCAAATGCTCATGCAATATAAAGCCAATACGTTCTTTTGATATCTTTACGATGTCAGCTAACTCACGCAACTTCACTTTTCGATCATTCAAAACGATTTTGTGGATTTTTTTGATGTTTTCTGGTGTTACCGCCTCATTTGGACGTCCACTAAGTTCTGCATCATCGGTGTCTCTACGACCACGTTTGAAGTCAGCAAACCAACGTTTTATTGTTGTTTCTGATGGAGCGGAGTCTCCATAACACTTTTCAAGCCATTGCTTCGCTTGAACGGTATTTTTTCCCATCAAGAAGCAGTGTAAAATTAAAACACGAAATCGTTCTTGATCCATTGTTTTGAAAATAACAAAAGTAGCGTGACTCTTAGCACAATAACTCACAAACTAATGAATAGAATATCATGAAATTTTAACAGCTACCTATAATACCTGGTACCTTCAGATATCAGTTATTTACGATATGTAATGATGTATTAATAATATATAAAATTCTATTTCCAGCAATACCAACAGCATCCTTCAATATGACTGTTGAGCTGACTTCTTTAACCCGTATTTTTCATTTTCTTATAACTTTATAACTGCTCAAGTCGGAATACTATTTATTACGAAGTTATGCACTAGAATTACATGCATTATTTACAATTACTATGGGGGATGTTTCCAAAATTCTGGGAGTTGTGTTCTAATTAAATTACGCAGATCTTCTGGGCAATGCTATTAGTGGTAGACAAGTCTGGACATGATTATGCAGCTATCCAGCTCGATATCGTTCAGTCCAATTTAGATGTTGAGCCGATATACATACGTTTTCGTAGCACTGTTTGTGTGACCTTGGAAGAAACCTCAAAGAGAAACCATTTTATTTTTCGTGGGAAGAGAGTATGAAACCTTCAACAGTTATTCACCGTCTGCAAGGAATGCCTGGTGACTTCGCAGAATCTAAAAGTACATATACAAGTAACGCTGAATGTTATTTGAATCTATTATCCGGACTATTGCGTTCGTCTTTGCACCGATGTGTGCAAACGCGGTACCCATCGCGCCTAAAGCTTTTTCATACCTAAAATTTCGTGTAGGATATGGCCAACGTGTTCTTCTGTGATGCCTGTTGTCTCTGCTATCTCTTTCAGCTTGGATCGGCGATCGGCTAACACGACATTATGAATCTAGTCGGCCATTTCGTCGTTGGTAGCGGTTTTTGGACGTCCACTTGTACTTGTGCGGTCACATTTGAACTCGCTTACCTAGAAGCTGATGGTCGAAAATGATGGAGTAAATCCGCCATGAACTTCTAACAAAATATTTCGAATTTCCATGGCCGTTTTCCCAGCCATCCAGAAGTGTTTTATCCACTGCACGAATTTCGATTTTATCAATTTTTGTACGAAACCGCCTGACTTGCAACACAAAGAAACACTCTCTTAAACAACAACTATGAACGACCGATGAATCCACTTCAGCCTCCGTGTGCCATCTCACGCCGATTCCGGAAACATTTCATGTCAACCTCGTACATCATGGTGTTAAAAAACACTTTAGGATTACTACTATTATTAACGAAAATTAAGCATTTCTAATGCTTAAAAACACACTTATAACACTGTAAATGCTACATATCGATATAATTACTAACCGACAACTTTCTGTCGACTTATATGTAAGTCAAGAAAATAATTGCTTTAAAAAATTTCTCATATTGTTCCATATATTGATACTAATAGGTACGCATCGTTCAAATACGGTAGATGCCACAATTAGCACAATTTTCTATTCATTTCACTTTCACCTCTTCGATGCGAAACTATCCCCTAATTACATCCTTTTCATTGCGATTATTTACGTTCTTTTTTTGGCTTACATATGCGTGCATGCACAGACTTTTGTTATCCTGCGAATGAGTTGCTTTCGTTTCGAGATATTTTTAGATCTTTCCCTATAATGGTAGCTTCTCTTTGAAGGTTAACACTTAATAGAATTCTAGGTATTTAGGGATTTATTTAAGGACGTGAAAAATGTCTACCATTGAATGGTAAATTGGTATATCGTAAAATAAATGCTATCTAGCAAACAACAGAGTATCAACGAATTCCATCTCCACAACTCGTTAAATATTAACGGAGATAGCACGTCTAGGCTAACGAGAAACGTTTTCGTAACTCCCATTTAATTTAAGGCATTTATCCACTCCCTTAAATACGAATTTTATCTGTACGCGTTCGCGAAACCAATTTACAGATTACTGCATTTTCTTTATTTTCAACAGCAGCCAGAATACTTGATTTAAAGGTCGGCTGCTGGATTCCGAGCCACACCTGGTTAGTAAGAATGTATGCATGTACTTCGCAAGAACGCCATTGTCAGAGTTAAGTTCTTTCTGATTTGCGATTGTGAATTATTCATTCTCCATGGTTTATTGCCTCTTTGACGCACGTAAAGATAAACCAACGTGGTTGTACGCGTACTTGGTATTATATACACTAGGGTGACAGAATAAAATAGACACCAGGTAAAGCGGTATAAATATGTAAACAGCTAAATTCTAAGAACGAATTAAGAACTTTCTCTTGTCATTAGGATAGGGATAGATGTATCGGAAGGAATTCGTCATAGTTTAGTATCGTTACAACTATGCCTCGCTTACAAGGTTCGAGTGATATTAGCGACTTCACCCGGGGTGCCGCATCGTTGGCCAGAGTGAACGCGGCGCTTCGCAACGTGAAATAAGTACATTTTTAAATATTCCGTTGTCTCCACAGTTAACCGTGTGATTACACAATTTAAACGCAAGGAAAAAACAACAGTGGAGCCGAGAGTAGGTCGTGCCGGACCTTCTGAAAGAAGTAAAAGGGTGCTTGTACGCGAAGTGTTAAGAGCGGTAACTTCACAGAAAAGTCAGCGCACCGTTCTGCGATACCTCCACAGTGTGGGGATGTATAAAAGGGTGGCAAAGAAAAAACTTCTCCTTACGGCGTTTCAAACACGGCAATCGAAATGCGAACGAAGCCCGAAGAGTTTTGGCGGTCTGTCATTTTTTCAGACGAAAGCAGATACTGCCAATTCAGTGATAGTGGTCGTACGTGGGTATGGAGACGTTCGTCATAGCAACTGGATGACAAATTTTTGCATCAGACGGTGAAATACGGTGTGAACATCATGGTGTGGGGCGCGATATGGTATGGTGGAAGATCTCAATTAGTAATCTGCGACGGAAATATGAATGCGGCAAAATATATCCAAATATTAACAGAAGGACTACTACTGATATTCGACAACGCCATTCTATCTAAAGAAGACGCCACTTTTATGGAGGATGGAGCACCCTGATACAAAGCAAGAACAACAACCACATGGAAAGAGGAACAGGGGATTCGGATTTTACCATGGCCAGGCCAATCACCAGACATGAATCCGATAGAGAATGTTTGGCACATAATCCAGACAAATATGGCGAAACGACCCCGAAAACCCAGCAATAAGGAAGAACTCGTGGCAGCTGTTACAGAAGTGTGGTTAAATATTCCAGAAGACACCATTAATGATTTAATAGATTCTATGCCACGACGACTCGCAGCACTTCACGCAAGTAAAGGTGGATCGACAAAATATTACTCTAATTTAAAATTTTTAAAATATTTTGTATATATAACGAGAATAGAATCTTTCTTTTAATTAGTAGGTGTCTGTTTTATTTTGTCACCCTAGCGTATTTGTGTTGTATACACCAATACAAAATATGTTCATAATTTTTGCTTATTAAGTTTAGAATAACTTACATTAAATGCGTTTTGCTATTTTACTAGTGTAGTCATTAACGTAATGATGTTTTCTTTTCTTGTATAGGCTGCGTACTATTATTATTTATCATTGATGTCTATGCATATCCTAAGCCTGCAGACACGTATCCGCACTCATTGTCGGCGATGATGTATTTCGAAAGTCATTGGACATACCAGAAGTCGAGATTCATACGCGTATGGTTAGTAGGAGTATGAATGCTGGATTAGATTCATGATGGTGAATCGACGGAATTCGTTGTTATGTTCCATGAATATTAATAGATTTCGTAAACGATTTTCGACATTAGAATACACTGGCACTATTATTAAATTTATTGCTTACAATAACAATATTTGACCGTATATTATTTTTATGTGTAAAAGAAATGTTAATAGCGAACAACACCAGAATATTATGTACCATATTATACATTTCTATATGGCTTTATTTACCTTAAATGTGTTCAACATTCCACAAAATATTGTATACAATATTTTATTTACCGTATCTACTCTAATTCTGGTGTCAGTGTATAAACCCCGTATAGCTCGTATTAAATGAGGTGGATATCCCTGTTCTTTTATAGCATCACATAATTTACATCTGTTTACATCAAGTATGGACAACCTTTGATATGTTGTGAGCCAAACCTCAGTGTGCAAATACGTTTAAAAGTAGTGCATTTTAATTTTTAGCGATAGATATCAGACATGAATAGGTGTAACATTATAATTAAATCGTGAAATTTGGTTTTATTACAAACTACGAAAGTTAAATAGCGACAACGAAATCAATGAAACACTTGAGCTTGAATTTGGGATCGATGTTTGGATTAATTTCATTTATACAAAGACGTAAAGAATTTTCCGAATTATCCTCAGTCAGTCTTGTACGATGTTTTGATTTATTAACTTTCATCATTGAAAAGAACTGTTGGCATTTAATAGTACTGCCAAACGCACAAATCAATCTTCTTGCGAATTTTCTAAGCTCCAGAGAATGGTCTTCTTCGAGGTATTTTTTGTAGAAATCGCACAACTCCACGTCTTCAAATTTAGATTGTAGTGAGTTTTCTTGAAGCTCGATCAACTTCATTTGCAAGTGTATTGGAGCATTTTCTACATTACTTCTTATTGGAGTAGCAAGTAGATTGAAACTATCTTCCCTGTTTTTAAAATCGCCAAATCTGTTCGAAAATTGCTCCGACAGTAACTTGAGTTCTTCAGCATATCGAGCATAAGCAGTATTTTCATACGCAGATAGCGTGATGAAATGGTAACTGTTAGCAGACAGCATCTGTGCCTCCCACAAGCAGATTTTGTTCCGAAACACTTTCAAACGGCTGTACAAATCATTTACTAACTATCCTTGTTTATGAAGTTTCAAATTTAAATCATCCAAATGGCCTGTAAGGTCGACCAGAAATGCTAAGTCACATATCCATTTTGGGTCACTCAATTTAGATAGTGGGTTTTCTTTTATTTGCATAAAATCTCATTTCTAAGCTTTGCTTAGCCATTTGACTTCAGACTGTAATGGTTACAGTCTGTAGTTGTTCATAAAAGGCTTTGAATTCGTCAGTTTTTTCTCCTTCAGGTGCATAGATGACCATCAGTGTCACATTTCCTCTTTAAAACCTTATTCTTGCTATTATTATTATTATTATTAATAGATCAAAAATTTTATTGCTTAAATAAATCCTTGGAAAAAAACGACTACATCTTCTTTAGCTAACCAGTAAAGTATTTTTAATCGTAACTGTATTGGAACGTATTCCACTACTCAATTACCTAAGAATCCGTTTGACTCAATAATGAGTCATAAATATTACACACATCGCAGGTGTATACAACAACTGTTTCGCATTTCTCCGCAGGTCTTACGTCATGAAAATTACCTCTTCACTTTTAACGTTTTTGAGTAATTTTATCGAACCGGATGTCGTCCGTTTTTGCGGTTCAACACCTACGACCTATTCGTCACATCTACTGACGGTCGTCGTACTTGTAAACACGCGCGTACTCTGTAGGTCGTCCTTTCACCGAAATCGCGTCCCGCGTTTCCTACGAACCGTCGAAACACGATTCGTAAGTTCTCTGGACGTGCATTGTTCGATTTTACGTTCAAGCGAACGCATAACGACGATGATAAATTGAAAGAGAAGCGTTGTAGACGTTTCTTTCGCCATTGTTTCGATTTGTTTTGTTTCGTAAGAAGACGCATCGCTTTTTACAGCTGGACGGTTATTGTTTGTAATCTTTACTGGTCCTCTTATTGGTGTTTGAATGGGTTTTTTTTTTCGTTAATTATCGATTGTCATTCGAACTGGATTCAGAAATAAAGTGAACAACTTGTAATGAAATTTTTTCAATCATGACTTAGAATGTTGGAAAGAGGGGTAAGGACAAAAGAGAGAGCCCAAGACAAAGCTTGATTGTAATATTTTAAAAGAAAATAAGCTATTGTTACACTATAAGATTCTTGTTACTAAAGATTCTTTTGTCTCCTGGAATTGTTTAGGACTATTTGTGTTGCTAATCACATCATAACATATGGGCTGAAAAGTCCCGGGCCTAACACATAGATGACGCTAGTTTTATTGCAGTCACCTTTCTCTCAGTTAGTACTAACCCTCAAAACACAGCTGTTAAAATTTCATGATATTCTATTCATTAGTTTGTGAGTTATTGTGCTAAGAGTCACGCTACTTTTGTTATTTTCAAAACAATGGATCAAAAACAATTTCGTGTTTTAATTTTACACTGCTTCTTAATGGGAAAAAATACCGTTCAAGCGAAGCAATGGCTTGAAAAGTGCTATGGGGACTCCGCTCCATCAGAAACAACAATAAAACGTTGCTTTGCTGACTTCGAACGTGGTCGTAGAGACACCGATGACGCAGAACACAGTGGACGTCCAAATGTGGCGGTAACACCAGACATCAAACAAATTCACAAAATCGTTTTGAATGATCGAAAAGTGAAGTTGCGTGAGTTAGCTGATATCGTAAAGATATCAAAAGAACGTATTGGCTTTATATTGCATGAGCATTTGACTATGAGAAAGCTCTGTTCAAAGTGGGTGCCGCGTTTGCTCACTGTTGACTAAAAACAAGAACGTGTTGATGATTCTGAGCAGTGTTTGGTCATGTTTAAACGTAACAAACCGGAATTTTTGCGTCGATATGTGACAATGGATGAAACATGGATCCATCACTTCACTCCGGAATCAGAACGATCGTCATCTGAGTGGACAGCAACTGGTGAACCTCGTCCAAAGCGCCCGAAAGCACAACAATCGGCTGGAAAGGTTATAGCCTCGGTATTTTGGGATGTGCGTGGTGTAATATTCATCGACTATCTTGAGAAAGGAAATACCATCAACAGTGAATATTATATAGCGTTATTGGAGCGTTTGAAGGCCGAAATAGCAAAGAAACGACCGCATATGGCAAAGAAAAAAATGTTGTTTCATCAAGACAACGCACCGTGTCACAAGTCAATCAAAGCAATGGTAAAACTACATGAATTGAACTTAGAATTGATCCCACATCTACCGTATTCGCCAGATTTGGCTCCCAGCGACTACTGGCTGTTCGCAGACCTCAAAAAAATGCTCGCCGGTAAGAAATATCGCACGAATGAAGAGCTTATCGCTGAAACTGAGGCAAAAGGTAAATCGTTCTACAAAAGTGGTATTGAAATGTTAGAGCGGCGCTGGAATGATTGCGTTGCTCTTGATGGAGATTACGTTGATGAATAAAGCTAATTTTGAACCAAAAAAACCGTGTTTTCTTTGTTAGGCCCGGGACTTTTCAGCCCATGTGTTATATGACAAATATAACGAGAAGAACCTTTTCAATTTGATTATGGTTATTGCCTTATCATAGATTTTAAGGAGAACTGAACCAACAACAAGAAGTAACAAAGGAAGAAGCTAAAGAAACCACATAAAAAATCAAGATAGGCAAAGCAGGTGGACATGGTGGCATATTACCAGAAATGATTAAATTGCTGGGACAGGAAAGAAAAAATGGATATGGGAGATGTTAAAAGCAACATGGAAGGAACAGAATATACCAGGGGAATAGGAAAATAATCTGGTAATCCCGATTTACAAGAAAGAAAAGCAGACCCAAACTATAAGGCTATATGTTTAGAACAAGCAAGCTACAAACTATACACAAGAATATTGACGAAACGACTAAGAGTTTATGTGGAACAAAGACTAGAGGAAGAACAGGCAGCTTTCAGGCCAGAGAAACAAACGAACAATATCTATATAATGAAGAACTTAATAGGAAGAAAAATTGAAGAAGGGGAGAAATGCGTCTGGTGTTCATCGATTTGAAAGCAACCTTTGACAGAATAAACATAAGAAAGATATGGGAAAGTTTAAAAGAAATGAAAAAGCCCTAAAACCCTGCTAGATGCCATCAGAAGTACATACGAGACAGTAATGTTCAGGATACAAATTGCAGAGCAAAAATCAGAAGAATTCCAAACGAAAAGAGGAATAAAATAAAGTGACAGTCTTATTCAAAACGAATAAAAGCGCAAACCGAACAGTACAGCACAATAACAGGATACAGCAATCTAGAACCTGTAAGTGTGAGTAGCATACTATATGCATTTGATGTGGTGCTGATTGCAAACTCTAAAAAATAAAATGCAAAAGTTAATGAACGTCCGAACGAAGGAAATAGAAAGCTTGAAGATGGAAGTAAACTTGAATAAAACTAAGAATTTAAAAATGAATCTTCCAAAATTACTAATAAATCATTGGTTGTTCTGTTGGAAGTTAACACCTTCCCAAAAATCACGTGAACGCCCAATAAAAGCTCTTCTTACTTTGGATAATGCACCATCACATCCCCGAATAGAAGAATTACAGAGTAAAGCTGAGCAAGTTAGAACAATATGCCTCCCGCCAAATATGACACCCCTTATCTAGCAACATTTACTATAACACGTGTATAAAGTGGCATTGATATGGTTTATCCATGTGTTTATATAGTTTGTTATACATAAAGACAATATATCTTCCACATTATCTCTCTATTATTTATTAATAATTAAACCTATATACAACATATAAATATCAAGTCATCGCCGTTTTTATATATCTCGAAATATGCGGACATTTTTCACGACAAAGAGTTATATAGAATCTTTTATAATCTCCATCATGTAGCTCGATCGCTCACTTTGCAGACAATCTCATTTCTTTATCATTCAACCTTTTAAAACCAGTTTCATTCGTAATAAAATATCTACTAAAAATGTGCATTTTTAGATGTTATACGGAGACCCTGGGCATTTCTCGAACCGCAAAACCTTACGACAACAAAGACACTGCACACGAATTAATTTGTGTACTGTTAAAGATTCGGTGCTAATTTGCCAATTCAATTCAGCGAATGACAAACGCTGACCTTACCGATCTACTTATATCGTGTCCTTATCCATAGTTTACCTTCCTTAATTGCTTTTCGTTTTACGGATTTACCTGGTACCGTAGTGATCGCCACGCCACATGGAACAATCCTTTAGATGTCTTTAAAGCTCGTGTGATTCTTGTTGTTATTCGTATGTACATACGTATATAATCCTGAGCAGAGTACATGTATAACATCTTTATTTCTTCTGTGTAAGTGTAGTTATCGTTCGGCATAGAGCATTGATGTAAAAAACGTTAATAATAGTATATACTTTCAGCTTCTTCATCGGACCACTACGTCTACATTACAGCTCGTGAGGTTAAGACTATTTTGACAAATTCGTATTAAGACGTAGTTAAAACGAAAACAATGAGATTTGCCAGATTGAATTTAAATTTTTGAGGAAATTAGGGAAGAAAGATGATGTCAGGGTTGCATATTCGTACCATTGTCGGTTGAAGAAGACATAGCACAAAATCCGAGGCTACCAAAGCGCTGTATTTTTAAGACAACTATTTTCAAACAGTACAGAGTAGAATATAGAAAATAATTTTCAAGAAAATAACTCCACAACAATGAACCCTGTTCAAGAACAAACAGCTGATCGAGAGATGATATTTGTTGTTAGAGATTTACACGAGCCAAGTGTATCTGTTTGAAATGAAAAAAATCTATAAAGTTGATTGACACCAGGCACCACTATTAAGTGTTGAATGTTTAGAAATGTATTTGCTCACTTTAAAACGAATAAGAAGATTTATACGACATGTCTTTGTTATTCTTGTAATCTTATAACACATGGGCTGAAAAGTCCCGGGCCTACCACATAGATGACGCTAGTTTTACTGCAGTCACCTTTCTCTCAGTTAGTACTAACCTTCAAAAGACAGCTGTTAAAATTTCATGATATTCTATTCATTAGTTTGTGAATTATTGTGCTAAGAGTCACGCTACTTTTGTTATTTTCAAAACAATGGGTCAAAAACAATTTCGTATTTTCATTTTACGCCGCTTCTTGATGGGAAAAAAATACCGTTCAAGCGAAGTAATGGCTTGAAAAGTGTTATGGGGACTCCGCTCCATCAAAAACAACAATAAAACGTTGGTTTGCTGACTTCAAACGTGGTCGTAGAGACACCGATGATGCAGAACACAGTGGACGTCCAAATGAGACGGTAACACCAGAAAACATCAAAAAAATCCACAAAATCGTTTTAAATGATCGAAAAGTGAAGTTGCGTGAGTTAGCTGACATCGTAAAGATATCAAAAGAACGTATTAGCTTTATATTGCATGAGCATTTGACTATGAGAAAGTTCTGTTCAAAGTGGGTGCCGCGTTTGCTCACTGTTGACCAAAAACAAGAACGTGTTGATGATTCTGAGCAGTGTTTGGCCATGTTTAAACGTAATAAGCCGGAATTTTTGCGGCGATATGTGACAATGGATGAAACATGGTCATCTGAGTGGACAGCAACTGGTGAACCTCGTCCAAAGCGCCCGAAAGCACAACAATCGGCTGGAAAGGTTATGGCCTCGGTATATTGGGATGTGCGTGGTGTAATATTCATCGACTATCTTGAGAAAGGAAATACTATCAACAGTGAATATTATATAGCGTTATTGGAGCGTTTGAAGGCCGAAATTGCAAAGAAACGACCGCATATGGCAAAGAAAAAAATGTTGTTTCATCAAGACAACGCACCGTGTCACAAATCAATCAAAACAATGGCAAAACTACATGAATTGAATTTCGAATTGCTCCCACATCCACCATATTCGGCAGATTTGGTTCCCAACGACTACTGGCTGTTCGCAGACCTCAAAAAAATGCTCGCCGGTAAGAAATTTCGCACGAATGAAGAGGTTATCGCTGAAACTGAGGCCTATTTTGAGGCAAAAGATAAATCGTTCTACAAAAGTGGTATTGAAATGTTAGAGCGGCGCTGGAATGATTGTGTTGCTCTTGATGGAGATTACGTTGATGAATAAAACTAATTTTGAACCAAAAAAACCGTGATATCTTTGTTAGGCCCGGGACTTTTCAGCCCATGTGTTAATTGGCTATATTAGACTGGCCAATACAACTTTTACTGACTTCTATATGAGACTTGTGTTTTACTAATTTTGATGTGTTGAATCCGAAAACCACATTAGTTTTTATTTATCACCTCAGAATTTAACTTTATGCCATACTTCTACTCTTTGAAGAATCACTAATGCGATTAAACTGTGGCTTAAGAAGCGATAAGATATAAACAAAATATAAAGTTTTAATAATTCTAAGTACTCTTAAAAAAAAACAAACAACACTAAGGAAATAAATTTTCGTTTTCTGCACTTTCACTGCAACACTGCAACAGTAATAGGTTACCTTTTTAAGATCACATCTTCATTCGTACCAAGTTACCATGGCTCCTAAATCTACCTAAATCATCACCTAAAAATGCTGAAAACCTATCAAGATGACCATGAAGGAAATGAAGCTTTAAGCTCATGTAACACCCTAGGCGGTGATATAGTTGCAGCACTGTTGTCACAAGATCTTTGTAATTGGTAGCTTTTTGTTTCCAAGAAAATTGTTTGCGACCATATCATATCATAAAGTTGATAAGAATATCGATCTGTCATTAAAGTTCTAATTTAAGTCCCATAAAATACCCCAGCTTCAATTTTTTCGTAATTTAGTCGTGGAAGCTTTTGACATGTGTACTTGAAATAGACCCCTTCCAAGTCTGGGCCTTTAACATATTGCTTCGTAAGACTCAATTTCGGCAAACGAGAAATACCGTACGGAAAAAATATGAGACCCATTTCAGATTTGGCGTTAATTAAAAACAAGTGCCACATCTTAGTCAACAGAAAAAAAAAATATTTATTAGCCAGTGTTATTACATCACGTGCATAAGCGCGATAGTGCACTTTTAGTTTTTACATTTGCTCAAACGAAGGTTCATGCACGTTGTACGTCTTTTTCATGCATAGCGATGCGTAAGACGTCACTTTCATTGTTTTATCTCCTTTCTTTAATACTAGGTTGTCATTTACCCTGTTTTCTCAACCTGTTCTTAGTAATCCGTTGCGCTTCCAGGTTACGCGAAATTACTGGATTTAAAGCAGATAGAACGGAAGATAAGTGTTGCGAATATACGGAAGCATGTCGTCCAATTTCTGACGTATAAATTATATAGAAAGCTGATGTAATATGTATGGTAATATGTTTACCACATCAGCGACATGGGCGAGATATATATAGTGTAATTGAGAGATCTCGAGATATTTGTTTTAAATACAAAATATCATCAATGGAAATCGTGTAAAAATACGGTATATTTATATTCATGTTAACGCTCACTAACTGTCAAACTCTAACAATTATTCTCAGAACTTATTCCATTAAAAATTTGACATAACGCGCGAATAAGAATTACTGTCTTAAGAATAACATGCTGGCAACGAAGAAAGTTTTTAGATTTCATTACGGTACAAATCTTTATATATGTAACACATGGGCTGAAAAGTCCCGGACCTAACAGAGAAAACACGGTTTTTTTGGTTCAAAATTAGCTTTATTCAGCAATGTAATCTCCATCAAGAGCAACGCAATCATTCCAGCGCTGCTCTAACATTTCAATACCACTTTTGTAGAACGATTTATCTTTTGCCTCAAAATAGGCCTCAGTTTCAGCGATAACCTCTTCATTCCTGCGAAATTTCTTACCGGCGAGCATTTTTTTGAGGTCTGCGAACAGCCAGTAGTCGCTGGGAGCCAAATATGGCGAATACGGTGAACGTGGGAGCAATTCGAAGTTCAATTCATGTAGTTTTGCCATTGTTTTGATTGACTTGTGACACGGTGCGTTGTCTTGATGGAACACATTTTTTTTCTTTGCCATATGCGGTCGTTTCTTTTCAATTTAGGCCTTCGAACGCTCCAATAACGCTATATAATATTCACTGTTGATGGTATTTCCTTTCTCAAGATAGTCGATGAATATTACACCACGCACATCCCAAAATACCGAGGCCATAACCTTTCCAGCCGATTGTTGTGCTTTCGGGCGCTTTGGACGAGGTTCACCAGTTCCTGTCCACTCAGATGACGATCGTTTTGATTCCGGAGTGAAGTGATGGATCCATGTTTCATCCATTGTCACATATCGACGCAAAAATTCCGGTTTGTTACGTTTAAACATGGCCAAACACTGCTCAGAATCATCAATACGTTCTTGTTTTTGGTCAACAGTGAGCAAACGTGGCACCCACTTTGAACAGAGCTTTCTCATAGTCAAATGCTCATGCAATATAAAGCCAATAGGTTCTTTTGATATCTTTACGATGTCAGCTAACTCACGCAACTTCACTTTTCGATCATTCAAAACGATTTTGTGGATTTTTTTTATGTTTTCTGGTGTTACCGCCTCATTTGGACGTCCACTGCGTTCTACATCATCGGTGTCTCTACGACCACGTTTGAAGTCAGCAAACCAACGTTTTATTGTTATTTCTGATGGAGCGGAGTCCCCATAACACTTTTCAAGCCATTGCTTCGCTTGAACGGTATTTTTTCCCATCAAGAAGCAGTGTAAAATTAAAACACGAAATTGTTTTTGATTCATTGTTTTGAAAATAACAAAAGTAGCATGACTCTTAGCACAATAACTCACAAACTAATGAATAGAATATCATGAAATTTTAACAACTGTCTTTTGAAGGTTAGTACTAACTGAGAGAAAGGTAACTACAATAAAACTAGCGTCATGTATGTGTTAGGCCCGGGACTTTTCAGCCCATGTGTTAATATGTATGGTAATATGTTTACCACATTAGTGACATGGGCGAGATATATCTAGTGTAATTGAGAGATCTCGAGATATTTGTTTTAAATACAAAATATCATCAATAGAAATCGTGTAAAAATACGGTATATATATATTCATGTTATCGCTCACTAACTGTCAAACTCTAACAATTATTCTCAGAACTTATTCCATTAAAAATTTGACATAACGCGCGAATAAGAATTACTGTCTTAAGAATAACATGCTGGCAACGAAGAAAGTTTTTAGATTTCATTACGGAACAAATCTTTATATATGTATATTCATAACTCACACAACATCGTCATTTGCATCACCATTATAGCTATTCGAGTGGCACATCATTGACAAATTCTTTCTTGTATGTATGTATGTACGTGCGTTGTGAAATCGTGTTTTAGAATGTTGTCATTAGCAACCGCCCGAATGTTTGAGATCTAATTTAAACGACGATACATGTACGTTTATGGTAAAAATTCTTTTTTAATATACCCGTCGTTATAAGTGAAATCCTTAACATTAAAAGTATGTAGTATTCTTTAGAAATTTTACATACTTTAACTCTATCAACAAAGATGAACACATTTCTTCGTAACACTGTCGAAACTTGAATACTCCTTGACGCAAGTGACTTTCTTGATCATTCAATTGTTTTCCAGTAAATGATGATTTTAAACCATTCATAAATATGCTAGGAATTGAATTTTTTGAACACAAAACTAATTAGAAAATTTTCGAAAATTGCAGACAATCATCCTACTTATAAATTTGGATTTTTAATTTAAAAAGAAACGAAACATTTAGTACTTAAACAATGAAAGTCTACTAATTGCTAAACCTATTGAATATTGGAATAAGTTTTAATTGTTTTCTATGTAGACAAAAAGAAGAAGAAGCCTATTTCTTCCGAGGCGATCTAATCATCGATCCATTTTTGTATGCTGTTATATGAGATGAAGCACTTTCTAGTAAATACCGAGGGCATCGATCTGAACAAAGGATAGTCTGAAAGGGGAATGTCTGGTGAACACAGCGGGTGGGGTACGACCACTCACTTCACCTCTTCTAGGTATGTCTAGACGGCTTGACCAACATGTGGCCTAGTGTTGTCGTGCTGTATGCTGAATGGTTTCAGGAGCTCATAGCAGTGTACACCTCACATATCCGATCGGTCACAGAATATGACCTCTAACCCGAGAATATTGCACATTGACGTTGATGGACCCGGCTCGTCTAGCTTCACCCATGCTAGTTTCATCGCCAATGATGATCCGATGTAAAAAGAAAACTACTTCTTTCTTGTCGTCGAAGCAACATTTCGCACGTGACCAAACGTCTTTCAACGTCCCTTTCCTTCAATTCGTGTAGTACCCAATTTCTTGCCTTCTGAACCACTCCCAGCGCATGTAGGCGTGGATCGATCAACATCCAGGCTGTAGGCAATTCTTCAAGTTTCTAACATGGATCAAAATATCAAGCAATTCCTCAAGTTCCTCATTTTGGAACTTTTTCATATGTAAAATTTCGTGTAGGATATGGCCAACTCGTTCTTCTGAGATGCCTGCTTTAATCAGCGATCGGTTAACACGACATCGCGAATCTTGTTGACCATTTCATCGTTGGTAACGGGGCCCAGCCATCCAACATGAAATTCGATTTTATCCATTTTTTGCGAAACCACCTGACTTGCTACACAAAACATATTCTTAAACAACAATTATTGACAGGAGACATCTGAAACTTTGCCGACCAATGAATCTACTTCAACCTTCCTACGCTATCTCCTGCCTATTCCGAAAACATTTCAGATTGCCCTCGTACACGCATTCTGCATCTACAGAAGGTATTTTTAATTCTGACTTTAATTTCGTAATTGACGTTTTTTGGAATTTACGTTCTGTATAATTACACCTTTTCATCTTTCGTACATTTTTATTTTATTTCAAAGACATCCTGTATATTATTATCCCTAATTTGAAATATTTAATCTTTTCTAAATATAATTAGGAAGTGCGAAGTACCGAGCTGCCATCATTTCAACTCCCATTTCGTACCTAAGAAAACCTCTCCCTCAGTTCTTGTAATTCAATCGTTATAAGTTGTTAAATTAACACCCTGTATAAAACATTTTACCGCTTAAACTCATTTTTATCCCTGATCGCAGCGTAATATATGCACCGCTGGTCACAACGTATGACTTGCAAAGAGTCCGCCGGCAATACCAAGAGAGTGAGGGCCGTATATCGCAAACCGGCTTCGACATAACGGAGCTGGTACTATTGTGCCCACTCCCGTACGTCCGAAGAACAACCTTGGTCGATTTTAAAAGTGAGCGTGAAGTGAACAAGAAATTGAAAGGTCACGCCTTAGGCGAATAGTATCTTATTGACTTCATACGACGGGTGTAAACGTAATTCTGACCGGGTTCTAGCCTACGATACGCTGATACACAGCATATCTCTCATCTAACATCGATTCGATAGCGATGTTAACGCGTTAGTTTCGAACATATGCGGTGTAGAGGTTCCACTGGCTGAGATATGGGGGCAATGTAATGCAGTAGTTGTATTATATGGAGCATTTTCTTAATTACGCGCATGTTCCACGTTTGTTTAGCGAATTTACACGTAGATATTAATGAGGATGTGAAGAGTTATCAAGATGTCTTGATTAATGCTTGAAGTGGAATTGACAAAGAAATCTAGAGAGTCATTTTGTTATTTATGCCATCCTATTTAATCATTAACTAGAAACATCAGTTTTATAATAATAATAAGTTGTTATTGCTTCTTAGTAGTCTTACAAAGGCAAACACCGAAGAGGAAATACATTAGATAAATTTAACCAAAATAAAAATACAAAGAAGTAATAGTTTTTTTTTAATCCTATGTCCTTTGTACCTTGCGGTGTCGGACTATTTATTTTCTTATTTTTATCTTCTACAGGTTCCTGTTCTAAGCCGGTTGTTTGGCTTCAATCCATCCCATACTTCTATTTTCCAATGCTCTATACACCTGCTCCTTCCAGGTGCTTCAGGATCTACCTATTCTGTTTTTGCCCTCTGTTTTAGCTTCAAATATCCTCTTTGTGATTCGATCTTCTTCCATTCTGCGTAGATGTCCAAGCCATCCAAGTTGTCTCTCTTCTATGACCACTTCTACTGGTTTGATATTTAGACTATCAGTGATTATCGTGTTTCTGATTCTGTCTCTTCTAGTTACTCCTTCTATTCTTCTCAGGAATCTCATTTTCACGGCCGTAACTCTACTTTTGATTCTATTCGTGGTTATCCATGACTCACTACCATATGTTAATGTTGGTCTGACCACTCTTTTATACACCTCTGTCTTTATTTTTTTTGGTATTTCTTTTTTATCCAGAAACGAATTTCTCAATATGTTATACTCTCATTTACCTCTTTCTCTATTCTCCCATTGTCTTCAAAGATTGTTCCTAAGTAGTTGTAACTTTTAACTTGTTCCAATGCTTTTTCCCCGATTTTGATGCTATGTTTTCTTTCTTCTGCTGCTATTATCTTTGTGTTTGTTTTCTTCGTGTTTATCTGCATGTTTATCTTTGTTAGTTCTTCTTGATATATCTTCAAGTTTTGCTGTAATGTCTCTTCCGAGTGTGCTATCAGTACCATATCATCTGCAAACATTAGTTCCTGTACGTTAATTGCATTCATTTTCCAGTTTCCTACTTTCATATTTTTTCCTTTCTGTTTAGCTTCTTTTTAACAGCGTTGTCTATTAATATAGTGAATAACAATGGGCTCAATACGTATCCCTGTTTTAATCCAATTTGCGATTCGAATTCAGCTGATTCTGCATTGGAAGTTCTCACCTTATTCTTATTGCTTTTATACAATGCCTTAATCATCTCTATCATTCCTTTCTCTAAACCTCGTCTTTCCAGGCTCTGCCATACATGTTCTCTTCTTACCCTATCAAAAGCTTTTTTAAGATCTATAAAACATATATGTATTTCCTTTCCTTCCCCCATTAATTTTTCTCCTAATTGTCTGATTAAAAATATTAAGTCCTGGGTGCTTCTTCCTTTTCTAAATCCATGTTGAGTATCTTCTAGTGTTGTTTCCAGTTTCTCTCATAGTCTTTTTTTCTAGTACTCTTGTCAATGCTTTTCCTGGGATGCTAGTTGATGTTATTCCTCTATAGTTTGAACATTCCTTGGAGTCTCCGTTTTTGTATATGGGCATAATTATTCCCATATTCATCGTTACCTTTGTCTCCCATATATTTTATCATTTCAGCTGTGATTCCATCCTCCCCGGTCGCCTTTCCTAGTTTTAGTTTGCCAACTGCTTCTCTGTCTTCTTCGTCGCTTATTGGTGTGATACGCTCATCGTCGTTTTTTGTTTTATGCTCTTTTTCTCGTATGTATCCATCTTGTTTTATTTTTGTGATGAATTGCTCCCACATCCACCGTATTCGCCAGATTTGGCTCCCAGCGACTACTGGCTGTTCGCAGACCTCAAAGAATTGCTCGTCGGTAAGAAATTTCGCACGAATGAAGAGGTAATCGCTGAAACTGAGGCCTATTTTGAGGCAAAAGATAAATCGTTCTACAAAAGCGGTATTGAAATGTTAGGGCGGCGCTGGAATGATTGCGTTGCTCTTGATCGAGATTACGTTGATGAATAAAGCTAATTTTGAGCCAAAAAAACCGTGTTTTCTTTGTTAGGCCCGGGACTTTTCAGCCTATGTGTTATCAACACACAAGTGACACCAATAAGGAACGACGGGTAATGGGTTAAATGAAAGTTATTGAAGAGTTAATAAATAGTACGTATAGTGCTTAGGTCTCACAGATCATTCTCTTATCATTTACGAGATCCCAATAGCTTACACACAATACGGAACGGCCTATATCCATACATATTTATGTAAACCATATGAACACATATTGTAAGTCATTAATAACATAACATCACGTTCGCGTATACAGGTGCTACGGTACTTTAATATATGCGATGAAGATCAGCTTATAACGCGAATTGCTAAAGCTACATCGTCCGCATTGCATTCGCCTTATTATCGTTATCCGTTTCTTACGACTTTAGTAAGGCAATTTGCCGTACGCAGAACTTTATATTAATTGAGAAATTATACGAAGTAATGCGTGAGGTATATCGAGTTATACTTAAATGGACGTATTCAGCGTATAAGTCCAGTTTATTTGCCTACCGTTAATGAAGTGGCGCAAGGCTCAGTATTAGGACTAGTCTCGGCAAAGTGGGGCAAGTTACAGTGTAGTGCAGAGAACAACGTGCATTGGCCTAGCGGCCAATGATCATGAATAGCCAATGCGCGGTTAAATTTACTTATTATCTGAATACACAAAGTTTCCATTGTTATTCTCAAATAAATTACTGCATTTGGCGCGAAAGGTTAGATTTTCGCTATATAAAATTGGACAAACTCGTAACAAATTACCTTAATTACATTACACGACCGTTGTTCTTCAACATTAAGAAGTTTTTAATATTCTGTATCAATTGTAGTTCTAGTTTTTAAAGTTTCACACACTTCTTTCCATTTTTGATTGTTAGTAAGGTGACAGGTACTGTTTGCATACCTATGCGGTTGAATCCTCACTATTCCGTTTTTTTGCGAACATTTTTAGAAATCATGTAAAGTAGCTAATTTCTGTGATAATAATTTAATAAATAGAAGAAAATCTTTTTTTTTGCAATAAACGCATTTCTGTAAATACTGTCTTTGATTTAAAATATTTCGCAGTAAATAAGGTTAACCTCACAACTAAATTATAATCAGTCAGGTGATAGTTATCAAAGTTTGATTTTGGAAAAACATTACTGTTCTATAGTGGTTAAAAAATTTAAATAAAAACCATTGGCTACTCTAAATGGAAATTTTATTGAAGGCATGGTGTGTGGTTAAAGTCTTTGACCAAGGACCTGGTTCATCATAGCTAGCACATAATGACTTTACTTCGGTCAAGCCTCCATTGATATAGGTATCAGTAATTTTTTCTATTTTTTTTCATTTGGAAACTGTGCACCAAACTTGAATAATGGTGAGCTTCTTGATCTTCAAAAGCAGTTAGGGTTTTCGAAGTGCAAGACTAGATACTGGGAATTGATCCCAACGGAACAGGAAAAGCTCTATTATTTTAGATTATATCATCTCTTATTCCCTAGTATTCTATTGCATTCTAGATTCCTTTTATCATTTTAGAAAAGTTACCAAGTAAAACTTAAAATTCATTTATTCAGACTTTTTCGTAATCTCTACAAAGAGAATACTTGGATCTAAACGGACAAGAAGTCATATACAAATATTGAATGAACATGATTCTTTTAACAAATCTAACATATCAAACAATCTATAAGCACTGCTAATAGCAGCAAGCGAATTTACGTAACCAACTGACCATAGTCTGTTCGAATACGACTATATAAGTGTACACGTATTTATCTAACATATTTCTAAGTATTTGCAATCGTAGGCTTTTTTTGCATTTCGCAAGATCACATTTCAACAGCCTGTCGAGGTATTTCTGATACAAAAATTTGATTATATAACGACGCTGCAGTGCCTACACTTTTTGTGTCGCGATAGCGATTTATATAAACCGGTAATGAACGGACACCAGATCAGCTTGCTGTTAGGTAATTGTTAGACCGTACTTTTTTAATACGAATATATACAGCACTTCTTGGAGCTGTTACGATAAGAGATACGGCAAAAAGGGAGAATTGGTCGCATTATTTGTATTTGCTTTCTTAAATAACAAGTTTTACTAGCAGTAACTTTTGAGAAATTGCCAAAAAACTGACAGTTATGTCGATAATGCAGTTTATTGTATATTAGTCATTTCTTCTTTTTAATTTTAGTATTTCAGCTTCAATATTTATTTATAGAAGAATACGTCTTGTGATAAATTATTATGTATACATAACATCGCTCTATGTTGTTGTTGTAAACGATTACTATTGTTTCTAATATTGCATGTAATGTGTTGCGACGGCTGAAGGATGTGGAGCAGTACGCAGTTTGACTTTGGTCCAAGAAGAGTTAACATATTCGAATTAAATCATTGATGGAAACGATTTATTTGTTACACTTGCAAGTGCCCCTGTTTGTTCAGAATTGTTCACAAGCAAACTAGTATCATTCTTCATATAACACATGGGCTGAAAAGTCCCGGGCCTAACACATAGATGACGCTAGTTTTATTGCAGTCACCTTTCTCTCAGTTAGTACTAACCTTCAAAAGATAGCTGTTAAAATTTCATGATATTCTATTCATTAGTTTGTGAGTTATTGTGCTAAGAGTCACGCTACTTTTGTTATTTTCAAAACAATGGATCAAAAATAATTTCGTGTTTTCATTTTACACTGCTTCTTGATGGGAAAAAAATACCGTTCAATGGCTTGAAAAGTGTTATGGTGACTCCGCTCCATCAGAAACAACAATAAAACGTTGGTTTGCTGACTTCAAACGTGGTCGTAGAGACACCGATGACGCAGAACGCAGTGGCCGTCCAAATGAGGCGGTAACACTAGAAAACATCAAAAAAATCCACAAAATCGTTTTGAATGATCGAAAAGTGAAGTTGCGTGAGTTAGCTGACATCGTACAGATATCAAAAGAACGTATTGGCTTTATATTGCATGAGCATTCGACTATGAGAAAGCTCTGTTCAAAGTGGGTGCCGCGTTTGCTCACTGTTGACCAAAAACAAGAACGTGTTGATGATTCTGAGCAGTGTTTGGCCATGTTTAAACGTAACAAACCGGAATTTTTTCGTCGATATGTGGCAATGGATGAAACATGGATCCATCACTTCACTCCGGAATCAAAACGATCGTCATCCGAGTGGACAGCAACTGGTGAACCTCGTCCAAAGCGCCTGAAAGCACAACAATCGGCTAGAAAGGTTATGGCCTCGGTATTTTGGGATGTGCGTGGTGTAATATTCATCGACTATCTTGAGAAAGGAAATACCATCAACAGTGAATATTATATAGCGTTCTACAAAAGTGGTATTGAAATGTTAGAGCGGCGCTGGAATGATTACGTTGCTCTTGATGGAGATTACGTTGACGAATAAAGCTAATTTTGAACCAAAAAAACCGTGTTTTCTTTGTTAGGCCCGGGACTTTTCAGCCCATGTTATATAATTCTTGTTAACAATAATGCGAAACCCCATGTAGCGATAATCGTCCAGGAATACCTTGATGAGGTTAACACTCCAGTTTAGATTGGCCTATCGAGAATGTGTGGAACTATCTTCGCCCAACATGTTGCCCCAGTAGAGCTATAACATGGATTAGAAGATACCCTATGTGAAGAGTGGGAGAATTTAGACGAAGCTTGTATGCGGAGGTTAACTGAATCTATACCAATCAAATAACCCAGAGTGGTAATATTGAGTACTAAGATACTGTCCTGTAATTTCTTTTACCATATCTGCTTAATAAAAATTTCAAATGTGAATTTCTAATTTCATTTGGTCCCTATATTATTTAAATAATCACAATTGTCATTTTACGTACATTAGGATATATTTCAAAGTTCCTTTAGTTATAAACTCATTCTTCTGCTACAAAATGTATTGATGTGTAGGCTGTAATATCTCCACATTTTGTGTATCTTATAACTCATTTCCACCTTTCGCGAGATATCAACACAAACACATACGCTTCGAGACTGCCTCTATAATAAAACAGAACAATACACAATTAATCTAAAAGGTAGAATTAATCCTATTATAGTAATCGAGAAGGCAACACGATATACATCGTGAAAGCTAGTGTATTTCTATATAATTAACGTATGCATTCAATCGAGGACTTATTAGAGTTAAAATTCCTAATAAATCTCACCAGTTGACATATTTAAAACAATAGCTAGAACGTGATCAAAGCAGTCGTCACACTTTCACGTTATAAAGCTTTATATTCTAGGAAGTGGTTGAGAATTTTTAATGTAATTACCGTAAAACACCTGTCGCAAAAACAATATTTTTCTGTTATCTCTTATACTTTAATATGCCCATAATTTATTACACCATACAATATACATATACACGCACATACACAAATTAATGTACGAATTAAATAAAACATGTCGAAGTAAAAGTGACAACCAAAATGTTTTTCGCATTTTACTTATATAATACTGAATATTTAATATATATCGTATCCAAAGGCAAGAATAATTAATATGTTATATAATAATTTCGAAATTGTCTCTTTAAACACGACAATCACCCAATTATTAACAATTACTTCGAAATATAAACTGTAGCTTGCTTCGTTTCATTGGGTTCGATTTTTGAGGTAAAAGTGAGTTAATTATAAAGTTTATATAGTTAAAAGTTACGTTTACAAAATTTGCCAGCTTTGGTTAAATAGTAGCTGCGCCGAATACCTGTGCGGCCTCTTTCAATCTCAACAGGTTTGAAGAAGCCCATATTCTTTTCGTTTATCGGATTCGCATGTCGTACGAGTTTATTCACCCAGCGAAAAATATTCCACAATAGTCGGATCGGTTTGAATTTTAAATAGTGGAAGAAAATTATAGCTACTAGGTACGGTATAAAATTATCCTTGACATTTAGATCTACATGTCTATTATAGTTATCTTTTTTTTTTGTCGTTAAAAGTCAAGTGACAGCTTTGTTAAACAAATGAAACAGTGGTCTGATTTGCAGATTATATGCTTTGAAAATTATTAACAATCTATGTTTTAATAATTAGCAAACGTATTCATTGAAAGGAAATACATATATGTTTTATAGATCTTAAAAAAGGCTTTTGATAGTATGAGAAGAAAAGATATATGGTAGAGCCTGGAGAGGAGAGAACTAGAGAAAAATAAAAGAATGATAGTCCGACATCACAAGGTACAAAGGATTAAAAAAAAATAGTGACATTATAATTAAATAGATTCCTTTTGTCGAAGAAAAACATTGGCATCGCGCCTTCTTATTTTTATTTCTTTCTCTTTCTTTTTAAATTTTCTTTCTATTTGTTCATGAAGAGCCATGCATTTTAGTTGTAAAATACTGGGTGTCCCAAAAGTTTCCACTTTGTTTTATTTTACTTCGCGAACACAATCCCTGAGGAGGTATGCCAATTCCTAGCTCCGTCCTCGGGAATTTAGTTAGTTTTTAAATTTCTAATCTCTAAAACTTGCATCACAGTAGAGAAATACCGCGTACTCAACTCATCAAAAGATGGGTGTGTAAGTACGAGAAGACTGGTTTGATAATGGACAAGCCTAGGACGGGGTGACTAAGGATATCAAGAACTATGGAAAGCGTCTCATGATCTTTGCTTCCGCAAAGAGGCAAGTGCCTTAAATGTTACTAAAAGCCCCATTCATGGTATTTTGCTTAAAGATTTGCGTCCCTAGGCCTAAAAATTGTAGTTAGTGCAAGAACTAAGAAACTGACGCTGTTGTGAGACTCTCAACTTTGCAAATGAAATATTTCAACGGTTTCGGTCCTACAGTAACACTTTGTGCTGAAATGGGATGCGTTTTTACCTTAATGCCCATGCTAACAGGGCGAAGTACCGTTATTGAAGTTCAACAAACCCAAAACAAAAGCATGAGAGGCCACTTCAATCGCAAATACTTATTGTTCCAGCTGCAATGTCGGCACAAGGAATTATCAAAAATTTTGCCTGGCGTTTAGAAGAATGCTAGCAAAACAATGGGGCACACTTAGAGGACGTAATTTTTAAGAAATAAATTCTCAAAACCTGTATTTTAATAAAAAAAACAAACATGTATTCATTATAACATAGACATTGTTAGAAAATTTAGATCATTTTTAATTCGGGGTAAATGAATCCGTTAGGCATAAAGTCGTCTAATGTTGTTGCTTTGTTGGAATGAACAAAGGTCTTTACATGGCTATGTAATGTGTTCTTTCTGTAAAGTTCCACAGAAAAAAGATCAAAAGTGTTATTCCATTTCTAGAAATAATTGATTCACGAAATTCCTGAATTCTTTGATTGTCAATGTGGCCCTGTCTTATTAAACCCAAATCGAAATCATCCAATTCGACTAAAACTATTCAGTTAACATTGAGCAGCAAAACAGGGTAAGCAACGTTATAAAACAAAGTCCAACGACCTCTCCAACATGAAATTTCCAAAAAAGAAAATTACAACCCTTTTCAGAGAAACGATTTTATTTATGTTTCACTTTTGTAACCGAAGCTTCCACAATGAGAAAGCTTGAAACCGGTCCTCTTACGGATGATGCTATTTAGCAACGCAGTCTTGCCAGCTCTAGTTTCGTGGCATTTTAAAATGTATAGCGTAATCCTCATATATACCAGCCAGTTTAAATGGACGCAAGCAATTTTGCTTATTTAAAAGACTATTAAACTAAAGCGTAGTCACTGAAGATGATTTTCTTATGAAATTCAGGATAATTTTGAGCAATGCTCAATGCCTCAGATCAACAAGGAATTATCATATTTGGATTTTTCTGAACACTTTGGCGTATACCTCCAATATTCTCTTCTCTCCTTACACTTCTTTGTCTCACTGGAGCATGTGCGTTATGAAGTGTATTGGAGTATTTGTGTTGTAGAACCTTACGAAGACAGCTTCCACCACAAATGCGTGACTAATAAAGAAATATTTAAGGCGGTACCCATTCATTGAAACCAAAAATTTTACCCACTCCACACAGCGAATACTAAAAAGTACAAACTCATACCCGCATACCAAACTCACAAAAGCACTTCTACTAGCATATGCATATTGTATATTGAACGAAAAAAAGTTGACATTGGACGTTGAGAACGAATACAATCTCGCATTCATACGAGATGCATACTTCAAATACAAACAGTTACCGCGCATACATTCTCGTAATAAAAACGTAAATTTTATATCCTTGAATCGATATAGGCCTTTCATTAACGCCGTTGTCTGATAAACAAAGTCTATTTAACGCTTTGAGGTGTGTCAAATGCTTTCTTGGTTATATAAAACCGATAAATTTATAGGGTAATGTTGAAAGAATATACTTATATCACATTTACCTTTTATTAGAAGCATTTTCCTGCGTGCATAAATTTATAACAGACTTTTTCTTTTATTAAAAGAGTATAGTACATATTTTAAAAGTAGGTTAATAGTCGTAATCCTATTTCACATAGCTATTATATTCTAATATGACTGCGCTTTGAAATACAATAGTTTGTGCGATTTTATCTTTGATACCGTCAAAAAAATATGTTGGTAAATTAGTTTGTTTCCACCGTAATTGCTTTAAATTAACAATATTTAACTTTTAACTCTTATATGTCTGTTATAAATCATCAGGTGGGGTCTAAACTGAACCGAAGTTGCTGCGATTAGGTATTGCCTCCTACATAGAATCAGAATTCATCTGTCGCCTTCGTCGATGTCGATGCATAGATAGGCTTATAGTGAAAGTTGATCGAAAAGTATCAAGAACGGTCTTCCTCAAGATTCAGTACTCGCTCCAATCCCTTTCAATGTCTACAATATGCCAGATATTGCGTCGCCAAAGTTCTGATGCGCCGACAACATGGCTATAGACACTCAAAATAAACACCTTGACGAAGGACCTTAACAGTGGATCTAGAAAAGCTGAACGAATACTACAAGAAATGGAGATTATGCCAAGACATAAACGTATCCATTTCTGGTTTTAATATTACAAAGCTGAAATTGAATGCCTACGTTTAAATGAGGTAAAAAGTGTTGGAAGCTTGTGTGGTTTTCAGTAGGTATATATCGACGTTTCGTCAAACATTAGGGCTAGCATCTTCAGGACTATGTTGAAGGTTCACTGGTCGTCTCACCATTAGTCAGAGAACCAGCAACAAATTTAGACTGAAGTCATGGAAGTCTAATGTTATCTAATGTAAATATTGTTAGCGAATAATGATAAAGGAATAATAGATCTTTTAATATCCTTCAATAACATCTATATCCTATATTGAGCCTGAATATCCCCATTTAACTTCCGTAAGAGGGATTCGAATAATTGCTTCACCTATGAAACCCTAACCCCTTTAAGTACTGCATGATCATATAAATTTACCTTCTAGCAAACCATCAAATTATTTTTTCAAAATATCTTGTTGGTAGTGAGTAGTGAATTCAGAGTGAATTTCCAAACTTATAAAATGCGTTTAAACGGCTTAAATAACATGATTCTCAAAATATCCCGGAGATATCGACGGTGGTGTGAACGAGAAACCCTGTTATATACTCTTACCTTTAAAGCCATAATAAAATCGGTGATAACAAATAACAAAACAAGAATCAATCAATTTTCTTTTATATGTTAATACGCGTATTTCATAATAACTCTGATTAAGATAGTAAAATCGTCTGAATACAGTGTTTGTAGATAAAGCAACTACCAAGCAAACAAATTGTTTTTCTTGTAATTGTATTGGCTTTTAATTAAAACTTGAATTACCGCAAAGGTGGTTTGTATACGTCGATTTTTATTGTGTGGATGGTGAATTGTATAACGATTTTATGACACCTCTAATTACTTTACCTATATGTATATCTACTGTATACTAGAATTTTATATATATGTACATAGTTAGTTACGGTCCAAATACGAAGTCTATGCTAAGGAGACTTGTAATAGGCAAATTGCTGCATGTAAGGAAGATTAGTTATGCTAATAATTATTAAATAATTAAGCAATCTACATTTCGAACTTAAAGTGTTTAGATTGCTATAAATTAATAGAAAATTTCGACAGAAGTAAGAGGTAAATTTCATAAAAATCTAGAATCGGATTTTGCTTTCATACCTTGGGTATTAACGTCCGAGAAAGATACACCAAAAATTATTGCTATCAGCAGCAGCCACGAAGTGTCTTTTGTCCAATCCATCTTCAAGGAATTAGAAGCACAAATTTTTAAAATCCTTCTTGGATTTTTTTGTAAAGATGTAAACTTAAGAAGGCACTTAATACGCACTTAATCACATTAGATCCTTTCTTTTAGAAACTCCACAGTTGTTATTAAATAAAGTTAAGTCTTGTTCACATCCTTTACCTTTATCACTTACTTTTCTAATATCGAATAGCTGAAACCACTATAAGAAACATTTTATTTTCACCCCGTTCCATCAGCTTTCATAATCGGGACGATCACGGCAACTATCTTACAGTCTGGCATAACAGTATTACGCTATATCTCGCTGAAGTAATTCTAGTGTCGAAACGGTGCTTCAATGACGTTCGCGGTATACCATAGTCGCTAGCTGACGGCTACGACGGCATGTTTTAGAAAGTGAAAACGCGCTTGTCGCGACCGTACGAAGCTGGAGGATCGTTTCGGACCGTATTGCGTCCACTAGCCGACTGTCGAGCCAAGAAACGTGAGAATTCCAACTCGCCGTTGAAGAACGGGCGTATCGTGAACCGAATATTGCGTTGGAGTGGTCGCCGAAGACCTCCGCAATATACCGTGTATGTAGTTGCGAAAGAAACGCCGATTTGCGTGTATGTGATAGCCCCTACGCAGCTGGAGTATGTTTATAATAGATTGCGAGATTGTTGAACTGTTTGCTTGAGGGCTTCTAATGTGGAGCAAATGCTTTGGGGTGTTGAAAATTTTCGTCAAGAGTAAGACTTCTTTTGGAATCTGTAGATTTTTCTGATTTTCTGTTTTCTTTGCCGAACCGCATTAAATCAACAATCATTTGATGAAGCAATTACATATACGAGGGTAAGCTGAAAAATTAGGTAACTAAAGCATAGCCAAAGGTAATATTCCAATGAAATATGACATTTATTTAGTCAACAAGTTTCTTTATGCCTTCACGAGCTCCTCAAAATACTGGGCCGCAGCAGCTCTCAGCTCCTTATCCAAAGCAAATCTTATACCGCCGAGGTACTTCTTAATCTTGGGGAAGAGATGATAGTCCGACAGAGCTAAATCCGATGAATAAAGGACGCTTCGAACTTTAATTTGGCCAATTTTGCTTCGACAATTCTGCTCTTGTGAACTCGCGCATTTTCTTAATGGAAAAGGATTTTTTCTTCTTGGACGATAGCTGCCTGCAATCGATCCAAAAGTTTAGAATATTTTTGTCCAGTAATCGTTTGTCTCCTTGGAAGGTAATCGATAACAGAAATTACCTTCCCATCCCAGAAAACAGAAGCCATCAACTTTCCTACCGATAGAATGACTTCGGCCTTCTTTGGAGCCGGTTCACCACTTGTAGTCCAGTGTTTTGAATGCTGTTTACTTTTTGGTGTGTGGTGGTGAATCCACCCTCTATCGCAAGTCTCAGATTCGCGCAAAAAATCTGTTGAATTTTTCCGAAACCTCTCCAAATGGCTGTAGAACATTCCACGCGTTTGAGTTTTTGCCGTAGTGTCATTACCTGCTCTCTGGAGATGTATATAGCCTTAGCAATATCTTTCATTGTTGATCGACGATCAGCTTCCACAAATTTTTTGCACACTTTCTGTAGTGGATGTTTTTGGGCATCCAGAACGCTCAGCCTTAAAGGAAGGAACAACCTCGCCTAACACATTTGCCATATCACCATGAATTTCTATGGGTGAAAATTATTTTTTTCATTGGTATTTAATCACTGCGCAAGATTCAACATTGTTCATTTTTAAAAAGCGCCAAAAATGCTTTGCTTTGAACGAGTGTATACAACGATTTTTCTCCTACTTCTTATGCGATTTTTCTTACTCCTAATTATAATGGTTATGGCATCGGCGTGACCTAATATCTGCAATAATTATTAAAATTAAAATCGTGGACTAGCAGTCCCTTGCCTGATTTTGAAATTTATTGTATTTAATCTAGTTAGCTAAATTCTTATCTGTCATTAGAAATCTGTGTCTGCTTCAAATAAGTCTTAAGACAGTAAGTTTTAGTTTCAAATGCAATAGAATCATTAAACGACGCTAAAAACGTTAGAGATTAAAAGAATGAGGGTAAAGTAATAAATTGAACAAAGAAAAATTATCGAAAATACGAAAACTATCTAAAGAATAATCAAATGATCTAAACTAAATTGCGAATAATGTGACTGAAAATGCTTACTTCCGCATCTAGAACTGCTGAGGCAAATTTCCTTCGTATTTAATATCTTATATTTAGTAAGGATAAACATGTCAATATTATATTCTCTAGTTTATCTCGAGTATCAGGTAACAAAATAAATCAAGTAGAAATCGCTATTTTTAAAACATTGAAATACTAAATGCTACTTGTTATAAACGCTTACAATTGTAAATATGTAAAATTTAATGCTGTATACAATAGATAAACACAGTAACAATTATTGTCTGTGCTCCAACGATATAACTGTATCTTCAAATGTCAGAAGGCGAGGCGGTGTTGCGAATACTTTGCCTCCAGACGTGTATACAACCCGGTGCAAAACAAATCAGCTACTGCTAAAGTAATAGTAATAATATCGCTCTTTATTTCATGATACTACGGTATGAAATGCGTCTAACCGTTTTGAGGAGATCTCATTCATTTTCTTCTGGACGCTCTCGTTCAGATAGCGATCGGAGATGCGACCTGGGATGTTAACAAGATGTGGAGAGCACAGACACGTTAATCAGCTTCGATGTAACTTCGCTATAGACCCAAGTACCGATCAATGAAATAATGGACATCATCAGAAACAAGCATCAAGTGGAAGACTATCTGTTAAACCTAATAGAGCATTGTCTGAGAAACACCTACTTCAGATACAACCCCCAGAGGTACAAACAAATTCAAGGAACGCCAATGGGATCACCGCTATCACCCAACATAGCTAATATCTTCATGGAAGATTTTGAAACCGGATCCCTAGACAACACCAAATATACACCCAAGCTATGGAATAGATATGTGGATGATACTTTCATTATATGGACACACGGCGAGGACAGGTTACAGGATTTCCTCACACACCTCTATAGTACCCATCCAAAGATCAAATTCACTATGGAAATTGGAAGCCAAAACCAATTATCATTTCTAGACTTACAGTACGCCGAAAGGAAACACATAAACAGTTAATAAACAGAACGTTCCATGCGAAAACAAAGCCGTCAGTGGACTATTGCGAAAACACCAAATCCAAACCATAGTTTCCATTGGATACCACTGGAAGCTCAAGGAGTATACCAGATACCCTTCAGGAATTGCAACTTTTCTTATATATGTCAAACAAAAAGGAGAACAAGCGTCAGAACAGAAGAACAGAAACTAGCGATACTAGCAAAACAGACAACCTCAGCTTTAGCGCAACATAGTAGTGACTGGACACAAACTCGACATCGACTATATTGTTTGTATTCACAAGATGTCATTATAAATTTTTAATATTTTGTCACATTACTCTCAACACGACTCCACCGAAAAAAATTAATACAAAAACAACTTTAACCGGAAGGAAGAAGCTTTACGGGTTAACAACATCTGGATTCCTGCGTTAAGAAGGACAAGACGAGAGAGACGCTCAGGAAGCTGTAACCTGTCGGGAAGTATCACACTCCTCAAAAATCACTCCCGGTTCTAGGTAAAAGAAGAAGAAACACCCAAGTAGATATCAATAAGTTCCCAGCAAGTTCCAAGTAGGAAGACACTAGAAGAAGATGGACCGATGAGGAATCCAGCCAACCAACGGAAGAGCGAACCAGACTACCAGTGAACCTTGAACTTCGTCCTGAAGATGCCAGTCACAGTGTTTGGCGAAACGTCGACATATGCAAACTCAAGACCACGGTCAATACAAACTAAGAAATATACTACTCACAATCAGAAAAGCTAGTTAGCTGTGATAAATAAAGAGATTCTCTTATGTGTAACTTGAATCATTCTCGATTTAATTCTTTTCTTCTTGCACCAGACTGTTAGTATGCTAATTGATTTATTTATAAAAGGCGTGCCGTATAAAGCCTGATACACGGTAGAAAATATCGCGTTTCAAAATAAACGCAACATTTTGTTAACTTAACGCGACGTACAAGCTTCGAATTCAGCAAACCTGTTCCTCCGAGGGTTTTAGTATTGCATGCAATTGTATATCGACTACCTCTAGCGTTTATAGACAAAGAAGCAATCCGACTATGTTCGTCGTGAATATAATTCTTTCGACGCTACCTGAATTTAACGTGCTAACACTATGTTGCATTTCGACACAAGATGCTGTCGCGTATTGGAGCAAAAATTTACGAGCAATGTTCGTAAAAACCTTGTGCATACACCTCCCAGGTATACGGGAAAAAAATTGAATGCGTGGAACAGGTTTAGCATTGCTAATTAGACAGATATCTATACACATATCACATATACGACGAGCGTTATTTTGATTAGTGATGGAATATGTAGGTGACCTAACGGATTTTCCCAAATGTTTTCAACGCTGTGGAAGTCTGGTACAATATTTTTTTTTGAAATCATTTACCGATTAGTCAGTACTAAGATATCATAAGAATAAGAATGCGTGTATGTACTACGATTTTAATGAAATCGATCGAAGTGTTCATGACGATGGACATTTTTTTACGGACAACATATTAACTGTAAACGATCGTGAAGAATGTGATTGTTATAAGAACTTATCTAAGATTATTGCGATAATATCCTCACAAAGCGCTAATCGTTCTTCTGTCTGAAAGTGGAAAAAATGGAACGCTTATACGAAGGCGACCTGAAATGTTTCCGGAATCGACAAGAAAAACGGTATTGGTGTGGTTTTTTATTTTTATTTTTCAATGTAGTCTCCTCGAAGGTCAATATACTTCTTCAATATATATATTTAACAATAAATAAACTTTCGATCATGTTTAGAGGTTTTTTACAATGAAAGGTAAATTGCATTGGTGTTTCTTCGTAGCTTAGCATTAACGTCAATGCATAACTTGCCAGAGATATTAAGAAAGCCAAATATTCTGTCCAAAAGTTCATATAGAATTATAGAGATTTCGTTGAGTGCATGGAATATAATTTGCTTTCGTATAATATTCTTTCTCTGTTATGACATTATTTGCTTTAATTTTTTTCTTTAGTATAGTCAGCATAACTCCATTTTCGTCATTTCTTCTGAAGCACAGCATTCTCATCACTATTTGCTACAATTCTCTAGATGTTCTATTTGTCATAGATATATTTTATTGCAGTTTAGTATTCTCTGTGATTCTGGGTTGTCATTCTTTTCTGCATTCTCTACAATGGTATTCTTGCTATACCTTGCCTCATTTTTGGTTTCATTGGGAAGAAGATAAGACGTCAAATTAGTTAAATTGGGTGTGTAACCTTCTTCCTCCTATATATTAACACTATCAGTTGCACTTCTTGTTTTAATAAATCTGTCTTTCAAAAAGAGAAATTATATAACATGTGCAACATTCCAAATTTAAAAACCCTCCTCCTTTCAAATTCTATTAATTGCCGGAAATCTAGCACGACTTCATAATCGATAGGATTATCTTAACACTATACTTACCACAGTAATAAAAATCAATTAAAAATATTGCCTACATCTACGTCCGAAGTTGAACATAACACATGGGTTGAAAAGTCCCGGGCCTAACAAAGAAAACACGTTCTTTTTCAAACGCTCCAATAATGCTATATAATATTCACTGTTGATGGTATTTCCCTTTTCAAGATAGTCGATGAATATTACACCACGCACATCCCAAAATACCGAGGCCATAACCTTTCCAGCCGATTGTTGTGCTTTCGGGCGGTTTGGACGAGGTTCTCCAGTTGCTGTCCACTCAGATGACGATCGTTTTGATTCCGGAGTGAAGTGATGGATCCATGTTTCATCCATTGTCACGTATCGACGCAAAAATTCCGGTTTGTTACATTTAAACATGACCAAACACTGCTCGGAATCATCAACACGTTCTTGTTTTTGGTCAACTGTGAGCAAACGCGGCACCCACTTTGAACAGAGCTTTCTCATAGTCAAATGCTCATGCAATATAAAGCCAATACGTTCTTTTGATATCTTTACGATGTCAGCTAACTCACGCAATTTCACTTTTCGATCATTCAAAACGATTTTGTGGATTTTTTTGATGTTTTCTGGTGTTACCGCCTCATTTGGACGTCCACTGCGTTCTGCATCATCGGTGTCTCTACGACCACGTTTGAAGTCAGCAAACCAACGTTTTATAGTAGTTTCTGATGGAGCGGAGTCCCCATAACACTTTTCAAGCCATTGCTTCGCTTGAACGGTATTTTTTCCCATCAAGAAGCAGTGTTAAAATTAAAACACGAAATTGTTTTTGATCCATTGTTTTGAAGATAACAAAAGTAGCGTGACTCTTAGCACAATAACTCACAAACTAATGAATAGAATATCATGAAATTTTAACAGCTGTCTTTTGAAAGTTAGTACTAACTGAGAGAAAGGTGACTGCAATAAAACTAGCGTCATCTATGTGTTAGGCCCGGGACTTTTCAGCCCATGTGTTATGTTGTAAAGATACCAAGAAAATTCCTCAACCTTCAGTAGCCAGAACAAACATCTTGCACTGCAACATCTTAATTTTCATCAATCTTCTTTGCAATTCTGACATGAAGACATGCAAAACCAGGTATCTGGATCGTTGGTGGAAATTCATATTTGGTATTTGAGCTTGTTATGCGCTAAAAGTTACCAAGTGCAATTTCTTCATTAAGTTGGTCAATTAAAGGGATTAGAGTTTCTAATCGATATCTTTCGGTTGGTAACATGCCGTTAATACATGAAAAAGAACGAAAACAGCTATTGTGGTATGGCCACATGATGAGAATGAACTAGGACGAAGTAGCCCATAAGGCTTGGAAATGGAAGCCTGCTAATAGAAGGAAATAAGGAGGACCAGGAAAAGAGGTGGGAAAAAAGGAATTAAAAAAGCTATACAGAAGAGAGGACTTGGCGAAGATGGTTGTAGAGATAAAACCTCTTGGAGATTGGGAAAGTTGTTGACAAACCATTTTCCTTCAGTTAACATCACACCAAATTCATTTTTTTTGTTTTTCTCTAGATGAACATAGATTTCAAGGCAAGACTCATATAGCTTCCTTATTGTCCCGAATTTAATATTGTGCAAATTGAGGTAACCATTCAGAAAAAAATAGATTACATCGAAGGTAATACAAAACCAAATGTACTTCAAGAAACAAAATTGGTGACGGTTAGGTCCTATTTGAATTTTAACATACTTTACTTTTCTTGTCACAAAAAGCGTTGCCTATACCAAAACCTAACAAGAAATCAGTGGTATCCATACCCCACGCAATCTCCACACACGAGTAATACACCTCCTATCACCGTCAAGTTTTATCACCGTTCGAACCTTCCGGTAGAATTTATTACCGGGTTAGAAGCAGGGCGTACCACCGACCATGCATAAGTAATTTTCCTTACATATGTCGAGACATGTAAGCAGCTAAGTCATTTTGACAAATTTAACCATGCAAACGTAGGTTTTGCCTACGTACAAACGCTCGATGTCGCGAAATAAATTACGAAATCCATCCAAATCGTAAAATGCTAACTTCTTTAGAGATACTCAGCAAACGTAGAGACTGTAAGGTAAATAACGCTATGTGTACGCCACGGAGGAATATCAGAACATAAATTCTGCAACCGTGTCTATGTTAAGATAGCAGGGAACAACATTCCTAAAGTACTTGGGAAGCTTTTTTCGTTGTCATTCGGATGTAGAATTATGAATTGCCCGGGTATTGCCCGCATGGGCTTGTTTAATACGTTAGGGGATTTGGCTTTCGACCTTGTTTGTATACGATTCCATAAGAGAAAATACGTAGGAATATTTGTATACTTAACACCCAATGTAGAAGCCGGACGAATATAGGCATTAGAGATTGTAATTACCAATTTAAAAGGAATACAAATTAACATCTCTCAAGAAAAAATTGAAGTGACTAACATCAGGACCGAATTAAATCTAATTTCGCAGAAAACCGCTGAAATAGAGTTTTTATTCACATAATAAAGAGGAAATATAATTCTACTCTAATCTGTAAGAAATGGAATGAAATTAGGTGTTTTTGGAGTTAATACAGGGCCTGTAAAAAAGTCTTACATCATAAGGATATTTTGACGTGATGTTTACTTGTTTCAGAAAGGAAAATGTTGAATACTGTAAAATTAAAGGCTAATTATAGGAAGTGTGGCAAATTCTCCCCAATTTGGACGTGGAAGCACATATCAGTGGAGTTGACATTAAATTGGCAATTTGGAAGCAAACTTAAAACAGTTTTTATTAACATTTGCCTATCACTTAATTGTTTCTCTTAGCATATTGTTATTTTGTGGCATGTATTACGTGTTATTTTAATCGTTATTTACGTATGACAATAGTTTCCAATTTTTCGTTTCATTTTACAACTCAAGTACACTCAGTAATGATTTTACTAGATATATTTTAATGAATACATTTAATCAATTAAATAACTATTTCCCATTCTATAAATAAACCACTGAAAAAGGGCAAAATAGATGCCTCATGAACTTAGCATTTTTAGGTATACCAACACAATCAATGAGTTTTACGAGAGATCTATTTAATTTTCAAAGGATATACTGCGTTTTTATGTGACTGTAGTACATATCAATAATTTAAATTTATTTAATAATATAATATACTAAAAAAATAAATAAAAATGTTTAGGAGCGCCATCTATTATTAAATGGTCTAAAAATTACCTAATAGAATCTATATTACCAACAATTTTATCTCCTCAACATTATATTCGACTTGGTATATAAAAAGTTAAGATCCGATAAGTTTTCTTGTCAAACTTAAAAGTTAAAATAATATCTTTTACATAAAAATCTATAATGAGTTATTAATCAACCAATAATTGATACAACACAAATATTATTGACACCATTTCGTGGTTTATAAATACATTAGTAGATGAGTCTGTTAAAGTAATCTGCATTATCGATATTACCTTCTACGTAAAGATAACTACATTAGCATAATATATAGAGACATCTAAACAAAATTCAAATCGATCTTTTATAATTTTTTTTGGTGATTATAAACATCTAAAAATTAAAACCAATTTCTTTTACTTAAATATCTTTATTAATTTCAAATATCGACATCTAATATTTGTTCTTTCGGCGTTGGACAGTAAAAATTAGACGATTTATGCTTCTTCAGATAATCCCCGCCAAATTCATCGTATTCTTGCCGCGTTATTAAAGTTTCTTTAAATTCTTCAGTATGAGACCACATCTTCGCTCCATACCAACTAGATAGGGTAGAATTCGGTAAGACGCTCACTGCGCTGAACGACTTGAAAGGCCTTATCGACACAAGATCCGAATGCACGCGTTCTTTAAGTCCGGGTAGATTTGCCAATCCGCCCACTAGGACGATATTGGCCGCCAATCGAAGCTGATCCTCGTCACTGAATAACGATAACACGTAGCCGATGACTTCTGATAAACCAGCTTCGCAACTACCAATCATGTACGGTTTGAATATGAGTTCTGGAGCTCTATATCGTTCGACACCGATGTGAAGTTGGTGCGCTTCACCCGGACCGAAAGTCTCGTCTTCTTCCCCAGGTTCATGGGTTCGAATGATCTCTTCGAGTTCTAATAGCTTCTCATTCTCTGCTTCGCTGTCCGAATCAGCACCTAGTAACAGTGGTAAATACGCAAATCTAATGGTAATTTAAAAGACATGTCAACTTGATGCTCGATATTTAATATTCATAACAATCTTACCATCCCTACTAATCGTTTTATAAATATCCCAATCCTCATCACGTAATCCAAAATCATCATTTCCTTTCTCTTTCCTAGCCAACTGAGATATAATCCTCATTCGTTCTTGTCCAGCAGCTGTTCTTCTTTTCGCCATATCCTGTTTCCTCTGCTTCCGAGCAGCTTTTCTATTCAAAATATCTTGTTTCTATTGTCAAAAATATTAAACACTTAATTAACACATTAATCGTTTAAAAACTAAAGAATCTTACCTTCTTTTTGGCATTCTGCACGAAAGTTTGTAACGCCTTCTCAGTTTCAAAAACAAACTTGTTTGTCTTCACCTGTTTCAACTGGGGTTCATCGATGATCTCCTCCCCATTCATAGCCGCAGCAATCTTACGCTTGTTTTTTTCAATTCTCGACGTTAAAAAAGCGATATTTTTCTGCAGGTCTTCGTAGTTCTTAATCTGGTATTCGGTGAACGCTTTCTCTTGTTCGTAATCGTTCCAATCATTCTCCTGCATTTCGAGGAGTTGTTGCAACTTATCCTCATCCTCAGCTAGACGTTCTTCACGTTTTCTAGCATTTATTTCGATTAGCCTCCGTGCTAATTCCTTCTTACGTTCCTTCTGTTGTTCAACTAAAATAAGCAAGCTGTCACAATAGCTCAAAATAAACCTCTAACAAAATCACCTGTTAATCCTGTTGGGCAAATATTTGCTGTGAATGGCAACTGAATTCTTTTCGTATTTCTTTCGTAATAATCGGGGTCCAGCCATTTATTCAATTCCTCTCGATAATCTAAAGCGATCAAACAAACCGAATGTAAAAGCTCCTCAGCTCGGCTTAAAGTTATAGCATTCGTATGGGCGGGGTACTTGAGCTGTAACATTCGATGCAAAAATGAAACCACGTGGAAACCGCCTGTGTTTATACGTCTGCTGTTTTCAAATATTATCTCGCCGTCCAACAAAGGAATAATGTGAATGGTGTGATATCCTAAACTAACAATCAAAACATCTTCTTCAGGTGGTTTATCGGAGTAGTTATAGGAAAATAAGCTATCGATTCCATACGATACACCGGGCACAGTATAACATTCAAACAATAACTCGGACATCACTAAAAAGATTTCATCCAAATAATCTAAATCATATTTCGTAATTCACTTACATTGACGTGAAGAATTCGGGTTAAGGAAAGCTTCCGTTATGACAATAGGATGTTGAACGATATTGTCAGTATCGATACCGAGATGCATGAAAGTATAATCCAGCAAACGCTCCTGTGCTTCGAAATGTGTCACCACATTACGATCAAATTGTGTCTTCAATTGGAAACGTACCGCTTCAATATTGACAATATCATTTCCTACCTGTAATTGGGGTATCTCCACGGTCTCTTTCTTCGATCTCTCTTTCCGTGGCTTCGCTAAAAGGTTTTTAAACAATAAGATGGGAGCGTCTTGGGTTGCCCAACCTGCACGACATTGGTAAGAGCCTAGGATCAAATTAGAGAGCTGTTTTCATTGGGTATTTATTGAAACAAGTAAATTATATACCATTATCGATTATAATCGGAATATTATTGTCTTTCAGCGAAGGTGAATATTCATGCACTATATCGGGTAGCGTTTTTAAATCTTGAAATGTAAGAATTTCCATGTTTTTCACTTTTTTTCTCCTATATTTTCAACTTTCGAACTTATTTAGATCATATCAGAAACATTTTCATGGATTAAAATTTAATAGGACTATAATAATTTCTTGAAGGTTATGTTCGTTATGTTTGGTTTTGTTACATATACAATTCTAAGTGACAGATGACAAATTAATCATAGAGATATCTAGGAGTAACCTTCTAAACTATGCAATTCCCTAGTTGTAGAAATCTGTAATATTTAAATTAATTTAGAAAATATAATGTAGTTATACTATAAAATTCAAATTTTCATAGTTTCAACATTGATATAGTTTAATGGTATAAGAAATTTAACTGCAATAAAAAAAAGTAAAATAAGCTTTAGACAATTTTTTCAAAATATCCGCAAATAATTACTATTTCTATAAATGTTTTTTGGTATCCTTTTTGTAATCTTTTGTATACACGGGATTTTCGATTTTTATGTCAATATTTGTACTTTTTCTATAGATTCCGTAGGTAAACTTATAATACTGAGCCTCATAAATCTATGTATTTCCAGGATTAAATTGATGCATCACATTTATTACAGTCTTCTAACAGTTATTTATTGTTCAACTTGATAAACTAAATATTTAATACTACTAACAATACGTATCTCGCACTACGACTACACTCTTATTAAATTAAAAGAATTTGCTAATAATTTATTGAAAATGTAGAATTACTTGTATAATTCTTCAAAGTTATTCCACCTCGGATAAGTTGAATAAAACGGCGCAATAGGAATAACTACTTTTACATATCTGAAAGGAAAAAAAAATATTTTAACATTTTTTCTAATACTATTAAGTTTTTAATTCATACCATTACGAACGTATTCAAAGATAATGTAAAAAAAGGTCCTGCCTTCAAAGTTACAGGTCTCTTTGCTCTCTCCATAATGATAAAGAAGAACTTCCTCGTGGAGACATTACATTCGTACCACATAGATTCGTAACAACTGTTAATAATACTGACACTCTGAAAAGGAGATGAGAGGGATTTTATAAGAATTGGGGCAATATGTATGGTGGATCTTGATATTACTTCAGTTATGACTTCTTCGGCAAAGAAACACGGTATGAATATCTGCACGAGCATTACACAGAAATAGGTAATACCCAAAATGGACTTCCTGCTAGTCTTGAGTGCCTTGAAACATAATTTATTTAATCACCAAACGTCTATATTAGTATTATGCTGGGTGGTATTTGGATTATTTTTATCGTGTTCTTCTGTTTACTTACAAGGGAACATCTTCAACGCGAAATTTCTAATTTTGATGAAACTCTAGGGTCTGAAAGAGTATGTAAGGTACCAGAGATACCTAATAATATAGCTTGAACTGACATCTCTATGTTTGTATTAATTCTGTTAAAGTTACTTATCTACGATTGAAAAAATCCAAAAACTCCATTCGTTTTCATCAAAATTTCATTACGACATTTATTTTAACGTTTTGTTTTGGTTTCGGTGCAAAAACTTACGAATACAAGGTTAAATCCGGACAAGCAAATTGCAACGATGCTGTAGACTATCTGACAGAAGGTAATCATTGAAAATGTACGTTCCACTTGGTAGACGAAGCTGAAAATTTCGATATAAGAAAATTCCATGTCTTTGGCTACTTACTAGATCAATCGTATAATAATTACGAGAAATACAAACACGAAAGAAAAAAAATAAAACAATTATAATAGAGAGCAAAAGTAAAACATGTAGGGAATTTGGAGAAAAGACGGAGGATGATAACAAAGAAAATCATAAGATGTTTTATGGATTATGGAGAAGATACGTAGAATTATATACAGAGCGAAGATGGATCGTACCCTATATAACTGAAAGTAGGGCAATAATTATTAGATAAGGAAGTAGAGGAAGATAATACGAACGAACAACAAACAGCAGATGAGAGGAAAGAAAAAGAAATCAACATGTAGGAATTGGAAAAAGCAACAGAATTGATCAAAGATATGGGTAGGAGTGGAAGAAAAATGGTGTTAGAAATATTTAGAAAGATATGAAAAGAAGAAGAAGTACCACACGACTGGAAAAAGGCACTAATTGTCCCAATGTATCAGAACAAGGGCAATAAGAGAGACTACAATAATTATGGAGGTCCATTTCTATTAAGTTCAGCCATGAAAATAACAGATAATACAGTAAAGAATAAGATCACTATTAGAAGACACATACGACAAATTTCAGAGCTGATTTATAAAGGGAAAAGGCACGCAAGAGCACGTTTTCTCCATAAAGCAGATAATACAGAACGCTTCGCATGAAAAGAAGAAAATATTCGTGGGATTTATATATTTAGAGAAAGCTTTCGATAAAATCCCATGATAAAAGTTATGGGATATCCCAAAGATAAGAGGAGTGATTAATAAAGTAATAAGGCTGACACAAATTATACGAACATCCAAAAATGGTCAGAATATTAAATAAAAGGTAATAATGTAATGCATTAAAAGCAAACCAAGAAAATATATAACACATGGGCTGAAAAGTCCCGGGTCTAACACATAGATGACGCTAGTTTTATTGCAGTCATCTTTCTCTCAGTTAGTACTAACCTTCAAAAGACAGCTGTTAAAATTTTATGATATTCTATTCATTAGTTATTGTGTTAAGAGTCACGCTACTTTTATTATTTTCAAAACAGTGGATCAAAAACAATTTCGTGTTTTAATTTTACACTGCTTCTTGATGGGAAAAAATACCGTTCAAGCGAAGGAATGGCTTGAAAAGTGTTATGGGGACTCCGCTCCATCAGAAACAACAATAAGACGTTGGTTTGCTGACTTCAAACATGGTCGTAGAGACACCGATGATGCAGAACGCAGTCGACGTCCAAATGAGGCGGTAACACCAGAAAACATCAAAAAAATCCACAAAATCGTTTTGAATGATCGAAAAATGAAGTTGCGTGAGTTGGCTGACGTCGTAAAGATATCAAAAGAAGGTATTGGCTTTATATTTCATGAGCATTTGACTATGAGAAAGCTCTGTTCAAAGTGGGTGCCGCGTTTGCTCACTGTTGACCAAAAACAAGAACGTATTGATGATTCTGAGCAGTGTTTGGCCATGTTTAAACGTAACAAACCGGAATTTTTGCGTCGATATGTGGCAATGGATGAAACATGGATCCATCACTTCACTCCGGAATCAAAACGATCGTCATCTGAGTGGACAGCAACCGGTGAACCTCGTCCAAAGCGCCCGAAAGCACAACAATCGGCTGGAAAGGTTATGGCCTCGGTATTTTGGGACGTGCGTGGTGTAATATTCATCGACTATCTTGCATCTTGCATCAACAGTGAATATTATATAGCGTTATTGGAGCGTTTGAAGGCCGAAATTGCAAAGAAACGACCGCATATGGCAAAGAAAAAAATTTTGTTTCATCAAGACAACACACCGTGTCACAAGTCAATCAAAACAATGGCAAAACTACACGAATTGAACTTCGAATTGCTCCCACATCCACCGTATTCGCCAGATTTGGCTCCCAGCGACTACCGGCTGTTCGTAGACCTCAAAAAAATGCTCGCCGGTAAGAAATTTTGCACGAATGAAGGGATTATCGCTAAAACTGAGGCCTATTTTGAGGCAAAAGATAAATCGTTCTACAAAAGTGGTATTGAAATGTTAGAGTGGCGCTGGAATGATTGCGTTGCTCTTGATGGAGATTACGTTGATGAATAAAGCTAATTTTGAGCCAAAGAAACCGTGTTTTCTTTGTTAGGCTCGGGACTTTTCAGCCCATGTGTTAGCGAAAATTCTGGAAAGAAAAGGTAAAACATAGACTGCAGCACCGAAGTTGGTAAAGGATAGGAACCAGCGGAGGAAGTTGAAAATGAAGTGATAATAGTTCAATAATAAATATTTGTTTGGTTCGATAACGATTTCTTCCATGTGAAAATAACTTAGAAGCACTTACTTTAAGATAGCTTCATGATGGATAACACACTGCCTCAACCGTTCTTGAATTCTTTTCTCTTGTTGGATGTAACTTTCATTTGGATCCCTATCACAACAGTTCTTTAGATTATCATTGAGAATTTGGAACTGACAGATTATGTTCGCTACGAAGCTAAGCATCACTGAATCCATCGCTACATAAGCTGTAATAGACAAAATATACCAGAAACTAAGATAGAAATGCCAAAAGACAACCCCGGAATCTCCCGGTATCCACATTGGTACTATGAGATTATCCGCACTAGAGGGCACGAAACATGTTTGGACGATGGCGACGATCATAGGAAATGACAGGAAAAATAATGTATAGGTTTCGATATTCTTAACCGCTCTACTGGTAAAACGTGTTTGGGAAGTTGTATTCCGCATAAAAATTTCCGTTTCTAGTAGTTTCTCGAGCGCTGATGTTGCAGATAAACGCGAGGTGTAGATTAATAATTTGAGAAAAGACCATCCGTGAGAAACAAAGAAATGGATACTAATCCATTTATCTAAGAAATCCTGCTCTACCAGAATCGGTTTCGCTATTATTAAAACAGGCAGCAGGGCTGTGTACAATATGAAGAACGGTCGGATTAAATTCCTCCACGGATTTGGTTTCAACCTATCGCCGATGTAGAGTCCGAAAATCCAAAGCATCAATCTTCCTCGGTGACCAACATCCAACGGTGTGGGTTTCTGAAAGAATTGAAAAAGACGAATTTAAAGCTTTGATTTTGACAACGAATCTTAAGGTTCCTATCTTTTGTAGTATTGTATACTTGCAATAATTTACAGAAAATAAAATCTTTGCCTCAATTCGGAATAATTTACCTCAATACGGTTTAAACTGAATATTTCCATGTTACCACGAAAATTTCGAAGTCCAACTTATTCGTTCTTGCTTCGAACGTAAAAAGTTCTTGACTGGAAAAAAATGCATTCATTGCGTTTTATATGAATCAATTAACTGACGTGGTAGATGCATATTCCTTGACAACCCATCGATTTAATACATTTTAATAACCTTTAATTACAACCGATGCTTTCTATTGGTTGCAAAGGTGCACTAGAAAATATTATATGAATAAATAATAAGCACATACCACAATGCGTAATGTGTATCTGACATTATGTTGAGAATTTGGCAATCTTTTCTGTGTTGTAGGTTCCTACACTATAATGGCGAGAAGATATTTGTTTATCATCTAACATTTCTAAATTTTCATTTAACAGAAATGAAGAAACAAATAACTTTGTTCCTTTATGCATCCAATTTCAAGTATTGTGTCTAATAACTGGCTTAGTAATGTTAGTAATCTATTGTCAAAACGTTATTTGCAGTCGTTACCTAATTTAATAGAAACGTTTTTTCTGTACTTGCTTATTTTCATTTCCAAAGTTAAATTTTGATGTAGACACACCTAAAATTATATCATACAAAAATGCTATGATTCAGAATAGTTTACTAATAACTTATTTACATATGGATGGAATAATTCCATTATCGCTGCTAATTACCAGTTTAACGATTTGATTTCATATATTAAAGAAGTACTAAACAGAATGAAACTAGATTGTATGAAGAGGATCAATTCAAAATCTGAATATCACAAATGGATCACTCGGATTGTAATATCCAAAATGAAAGAAATGATAATAAATACAAAGCCGCAATTATAAGCAATAACACAAACCAGTGGTACGAATACAGAAAAATTCGCAATGAAGTAGTAAGTTTGTTTAGAGAATCCAAAAATAATGACTTGTACAACACTTTAGGCAGGAATAGAAGTAATAACACATGGGCTAAAAAGTCGCGGGCCTAACACATAGATGACGCTAGTTTTATTGCAGTCACCTTTCCCTTAGTTAGTACTAACCTTCAAAAGACAGCTGTTAAAATTTCATGATATTCTATTCATTAGTTTGTGAGTTATTGTGCTAAGAGTCACGCTACTTTTCTTATTTTCAAAACAATGGATCAAAAACAATTTCGTGTTTTAATTTTACACTGCTTCTTGATGGGAAAAAATACCGTTCAAACGAAGCAATGGCTTGAAAAGTGTTATGCGGACTCCGCTCCATCAGAAACAACAATAAAACGTTGGTTTGCTGACTTCAAACGTGGTAGTACAGACACCGATGATGCAGAACGCAGTGGACGTCCAAATGAGGCGGCAACACCAGAAAACATCAAAAAAATCCACAAAATCGTTTTGAATGATCGAAAAGTGAAGTTGCGTGAGTTAGCTGACATCGTAAAGATATCAATAGAACGTATTGGCTTTATATTGCATGAGCATTTGACTATGAGAAAGCTCTGTTCAAAGTGGGTGCCGTGTTTACTCACTGTTGACCAAAAACAAGAACGTGTTGATGATTCTGAGCAGTGTTTGGCCATGTTTAAACGTAACAAACCGGAATTTTTGCGTCGATATGTGACAATGGATGAAACATGGATCCATCACTTCACTCCGGAATCAAAACGATCGTCATCTGAGTGGACAGCAATTGGTGAACCTCGTCCAAAGCGCCCGAAATCGCAACAATCGGCTGGAAAGGTTATGGCCTCGGTATTTTGAGATGTGCGTAGTGTAATATTCATCGACTATCTTGAGAAAGGAAATACCATCAACAGTGAATATTATATAGCGTTATTGGAGCGTTTGAAGGCCGAAATTGCAAAGAAACGACCGTATATGGCAAAGAAAAAAATTTTGTTTCATCAAGACAACGCACCATGTCACAAGTCAATCAAAACAATGGCAAAACTACATGAATTGAACTTCGAATTGCTCCCACATCCACTGTATTCGCCAGATTTGGCTCCTAGCGACTACTGACTGTTCGCAGACCTCAAAAAAATGCTCGCCGGTAAGAAATTTCGCACGAATGAAGAGGTTATCGCTGAAACTGAGGCCTATTTTGAGACAGAAGATAAATCGTTCTACAAAAGTGGTATTGAAATGTTAGAGCGGCGCTGGAATGATTGCGTTGCTCTCGATGGAGATTACGTTGATGAATAAAGCTAATTTTGAACCAAAAAAACCGTGTTTATTTTGTTAGGGCCGGAACTTTTGAGCCCATGTGTTAGTCAATAATCGTGGAGAAAGTTGAAACCTTTCATTTCAAATAAGATAGGTGATGTTAGTTACAATAAATGATGGCGGAGGTATAGCAGAAAACTACTAACTAACAGTTACTTCGTAAATAGTGTGAGTGAAATTGTAAATAATATATTTCTAGTGCATAATCATAACATCGTGATCAATAGTATTCCAACGTGAAGACTTATGAACGATTTTAAACTAATAGATATGGCGTATCTGAACAAGATCAATGAGAAAATATAGGATACAGGGGTTGAAACTGGCATCTCAACAATTATATTGAAGAACGCAGTTAGTATTAGTGAAAGTGAATCTTTGGGTATTATTAATCCATCATCCATTTCTGGAGTTTTTGCTCAAAAGTGCTCTCTGGTAACACCGGTTCAAAAAATACAGAATATTAGAAACAGCTTCACCTATTAACACGTTACCACCCTGTGGAAAGGTAACAGGGATTACAGTAAAGGACCAAATCTTTATTTTGAAAGCATTTATTTGTAGTTCAACTTTGAAACATTAGATACCTAATACAATAATACATCTCTCATACTACGACTGCGTACTATTAAACTACATATAAGAATTGATAATAATTTATTGAAAATGTAGAATTACCTATAAAATTGTTCAAACTTATTTCACGTGGCATAAATTGAATAAAAGGGCACAATAAGAATAACTACTTTTACAAATCTGAAACGAAAAAAGACAGAATCACTTTAGCAATTCGCTCTGGTACTCCGGCAATTCATACCATTACGAATGTATTCAAAGACAGTGTAAAGAATGGTCCTGCCTTCAAAGCTACTGGTCTCTTGGCTCTCTCCATAATGATGAAGAAGAATTTCCTCGTGGAGACGCTACATTCATACCACATAGATTCGTAACAACTGTTAATAATACCAGCACTCTGAAAAGGAAGTGAGAGGAATTCTATAAGGATTAGTGCAATATGTATGGTGGATATTGATATTACTTCAGTTATAACGTCTTGGGCAAACAAACACGGTATGAATATCTGCGCTAACATTGAAATGAAGTAGGTAATACACAGAATGGACCTCATGCTAGCCTTGGGTGCCTTAAAACATAATTTATTTAATCACTGAACGTTTATATTCGATACATGGCGAATGGTGTTTGGATTGCTTCTTTCTTCAACTTACTTACAAGGGAAATACCTTCAAACCCAGAATTCAAATTTCGAAGAAACTCTAAGGTCTGAAAGAGTTAAATAGTAAACTAGTTTGAACTGATATCTCTATGTCTGTATTAATTCTGTTAAAGTTATTTATTTACGATTGAAAAAATTCAGACACCAAATTCGTTATTATGAAAATTACATTACCACACTTAATTCTACGATTTGTTTTGGTTTCGATGCAGAAACTTACGAATATAAGATTAAATCCAGCCACACAAATTGCAAGGATGCTGTAGATTATCTGGCAGAAGAGGACCATTGAAAATGTACGCTCCACTTCATATACGAAGCTGAAAAAAGCAATAAAATTATTTCAATTCTGCATAGTAGAAATTACACTAGGGTGACAGAATAAAATAGACACCTACTAATTAAAAAAAAGATTTTTAAATTAGACTAATATTTTGTCGTTCCACCTTTACTTGTGTGAAGTGCTGCGAGTCGTCGTGGCATAGAATCTATTAAATGATTAATGGTGTCTTCTGGAATATTTCACCACTCTTCTGTAACAGCTGCCACGAGTTCTTTCTTATTGCTGGGTTTTCGGGGTCGTTTCGCCATATTTGTCAGGATTATGTGCCAAACATTCTCTATCGAATTCATGTCTGGTGATTGGCCTGGCCATGGTAAAATCCGAATTCCCTGTTCCTCTTTCGATGTGGTTGTTGTTCTTGCTTTGTAGCAGGGTGCTAGATCCTCCATAAAAGTGGCGTCTTCTTTAGATAAAATGGCGTTGTCGAATATCGGTAGTAGTCCTTCTGTTAATATTTGGATATATTTTGCAGCATTTATATGTCCGTCGCAGATTAATAATTGCGATCTTCCTCCATACCAAATCGCGCTCCACACCATGATATTCACACCGCCGTATTTCACCGTCCTATGCAAAAATTTGTCGTCCAGTTGCTGTGACGAACGTCTCCATACCCACGTACGACCACTATCACTGAATTGGCAGTATCTGCTTTCGTCTGCCCGCCAAAACTCTTCGGGCTTCGTTCGCATTTCGATTGCCCAAGCCATTCGGCGCCGTTTTTGAAACGCCGTAAGGAGAGGTTTTTTCTTTGCCACCCTTTTATACATCCCCACACTGTAGAGGTATCGCAGAACGGTGCGCTGACTTTTCTGTGAAATTGCTCAGCTGTACTTTCTCGCGGTTCTCTTAACACTTCGCGCACAAGCACCCTTTTACTTCTTTCAGAAGATCCGGCACGACCTGGTCTCGACTCCACTGTTGTTTTTTTCCTTGCGTTTAAATCGTGTAATCACACGGTTAACTGTGGACAACGGAATATTTAAAAATTTACTTATTTCACGTTGCGAAGCGCCGTGTTCACTCTGGCCAACGATGCGACACCCCGGGTGACGTCGCTAATATCACTAGAACCTTGTAAGCGAGGCATAGTTGTAACGATACTAAACTATGACGAATTCCTTCCGATACATCTACACCTACCCCAATGACAAGAGAAAGTTCTCAATTCGTTCTTAGAATTTAGCTGTTTACATATTTATACCGCTTTACCTGGTGTCTATTTTATTCTGTTACCCTAGTGTACATATTTCCTTTCTAAAGATGTCTGGTCTTTATCGAAAATTTTACAAAATTTAAAGATTCATTCTTCCGCTTTTGAAGAATTTAGGTTTCCGGTTTGAAACCGCGTCGCAGTTGCATGAGTCTGCGACGTTTCACCTTCAGTTGAATGGAGCTTCTTCTGGATTGCTACATGTAGTAATGCTGCAAGAAACAGCAGCATTACGAGTGTAATCCGTTCGGACTACATATTTCTTAAAATTCAATTAAATTTTTTAAAAGAAAATAAATACCACGAAAGCCTATAACAACATATATTCATTCTTTTACTTTTGGTCTAAATATTTAGATTCTTAACTATGTAATAAATTTGAAGATATTACTTGTCTATAAGAAATCAATTTTGTTTGATGCAATACTGTTATGTTCATGTTGATATAACAACTTATTAATGGATGTGTACGTAGAGTTAGGTTGGTAACATGGACGGTAATAAAGACACGACTACACAGTCCTAAAATACACCAGGTGTACAACCATGAAATGCAGATTTCAGACGAGAGAGCAACCCTAATGTAGTTTGTGCTATAAAGACTCGATACTACGGCATTTTACTGTGTGATCAACAAGTGTTAAGACACACACGATTGATAAATTGTTCGATTCCAAAACTATTTTTTCTTTATGTTGATACCTTCGACATATTTACCTTAAAATCGCTTCATGATGAATAACACACTGCCTCAAGCGGTCCTGAATTCTTTTCTCTTGTTGAACGTAAATCTCATTTGGGTCTCTATGGCAAGAGTTCTTCAGATTCTCGCTGAGAATTTGAAACTGGCAGATTATATTCGCTACGAAGCTAAGGATGACCGACTCAATAGCTACATAAGCTATAACAGACAAAATGTAACAGCTACCTTGATAGAAATGCCAGAGGATATTCCCGAAATCCCACGGTATCCACATTGGCACTATGAAATTATCCGCAATAAAAGGAACGAGACACATATACACAATGCCGACGATTATGGGGCATGACCAGAAAGACAACATGTACATTTCAATATTCTTAATGGCCCTATCGATGAATCGTGTTTGGGAAGGTATATTCCGATTAAAAATTTCGATTTTTAATAGTTCCTCAAGCGCCGAAGTTGTAGATGAACGCGCGCTATAGATTAGTAACTTGAAGCTAACCCATCCGTGAGCTACGAAGAAATGGATGCTACTCCATTTATCTAAGAAGTCCTGTTTTTCTAGTATCGGTTTCGCTATAATTAAAATAGGTAGCACAGCTAAGTACAACATCAAAAACGGTCGGATTATGTTCCTCCACGGATTCGGTTTCAACCTATCGCCGACGTAGAGTCCGAAAATCCAAAGCATCAGTCTGCCTTGGTGACCAACATCCAACGGGGTGGGTTTCTGAAAGATTCGAAAAAGACGCTTAGATTTTGCCTTAAGATCTTCGTTTCGAATTGGAATAGTTTACCTCAATACGTTTTAATCTGAACATTTCCATGTTACAACGAAAATCTCGAAATTCAACTTCTTCTTGCTTCGAGGATAGAAAGTTCTTGACTGAAAAAGAAATGCATTCATTGCTTTTTATATCAATCAATCAGCTGACGTGGTAGATGCACGTGGTAGATGCACAAAATCAACGCTGTTACATATTGGAAAAGTGGGACCGAAAGATAACTAACGTAAAATACTGTCAAGGAAATGTTTCATCTATCCAATAATTGTACGGTGACATTACACCTTTTATTTTTGCTAGGTAGGAAGAAGGAATAAACAGAGAGGGTATGCGACGAAAAAAGTTGATACAAATTTCTTATTTCATATACAACAAAATTATAATAGCATCACCACACTGAGTTTGTAATTTTAAGAGAGCTTACAAAATAGTCTCAAGAAAAAAAAAAAATTATTACGATGATATGATTGCCCCAGCTTTCATTGATAGTGCAAAAGGTCATATAGGTCTGAATAGATAAGAATAATTTTAATTTTGAGCTACATTCCGACTGCACTTTAGTTAGCCATGCATTTAAAGAGTTGAAAACATGTAAAAAGTGTAATAACTAGAGACCGTATTATATGCAAAGTGCATATATTTTATTTTATTTATTATATTTTACGTCTATTTGTAGATGTATTACACTGATCAAAGTTAATTAACGTTAATTAACTTCTGTCATACCCAGGTGGTCATGTAGGATACGCAAAATGGTGGTATCTGATACTCCAACTAATGGAGATAATTGTTTTTTCTTCAAACGGGCATCTTGCGGTAGAAATTTTTACACTTTTCGACGATGTCTGATGTGGTGGCCGTCCTGAGCGGGGGTCGTCTTCAATCGACTCCCGACCATGTTTAAAAAGGCCATGCCACTTATAAATCATTGATTTACTAGGGCACTGTTCCCCATAAACGGTTTCCATTTCATTCAATATGGTTTGAGCGTTCTTTCCTTTCTTTATAAGGAACTTTATCACAGCACGGTGTTTATTTCCTCCATAGTTTCAGTTTTCTTCCGGATTGACTTGTTTAGCAGGCAACTATTCATAAGCGACTGACGCTATAAGGCTGCAACTTAACTTATATACTACTGATGAGTCGCCAATCAGAATGACACCTAGCGAGCGCCCCTATGCCCAGTCCATCCCCTCCATTGCTCGAACTTCTGGACCTCTCCTCGTATTTTATATTATTTATTATAGTTTACGTCTATATGTAGATGTCCTACCCTGATTAAAGTTAATCAACGCTAATTAACTTTAATCAATGTAATAAAATTAAAGTTACTTAGCGTTGATTTACTTTAAGCTGTGTAAGACATCTACAAATAGACGTAAAATGTAATAAATAAATAAAATTAAATTTTTGCAATTTGCATATAATCCGGTCTCTAGTGGTAGGTGTTGCTCCTATTTTTCTGCACAGTTTCTTTTATAAATTTCTTATTTTTCAATGAATATGAACTTAGTTACCATTTTATTTTATCTAACGATATGTTTTAAGAAATAGATTTTATTACATGCATTCGATAATGACTACATCCACCAGCACCTATATTTTTCATTTCGTTTTCCCAAAAAGATGTCTTGCACTTATTTTTTGCACACCAGTGTATGTACATGTTCTCAGAGTTGCACAATTTTTTTAATTTTCAGGTTCCGGATCGTCCCTTGTAAGATTGTTCTCCGTGAATTAATTACGTTTAGTATTCTAACTAAAAAATGTGATGTATTTATTACTTTATTTATTTAAAATAAAATTGCTTAATTTAGATTTCCTAAATTATTTGGCATAGCTCTAATTCAACGCCCTCTAAGCAGGCCTATGTGTGACGTGTAATTTGATTTAAATTTCCACGTTAACAATTTATATATACTCATCCATAATAAGTTTAAAAGCTCAATATAGAAAAGCTCGGTACCAATCTCGGCTCTAGACTAAAATTCACGTGGTTAATGCTCGTCAAACTTCATAAAATTGGAATTGTTTTCGTGTAGCTAGGATAGGGTATTTTTGGAAGTTACCACGTACAGACAAAGAAAGTCTAAATATGCAAAATTACATTAATAAAGCAAAATTACGACATTAACGTTCAAAAAGTTTTTTTTTCGTTTTGTATCTAACCCTTAGAATTAGAGGGAAGAAATTAATAATTATGTACCAACGTAGGGAAAAGAAAATTTCCCTATAATACGTTCCGATGACCAATTAAATGATTGCTTTTGTGGAAGTAAGCATTCCCATAACTCAATAACCACCATTAAATATTCACAACCGATTTAAATTTTTAATAATTTATTATGTGAGGTTGCAGGTATAAAAAGGACTGATGTGATCAATAGGTCACCAAATAGATTTCAAAGAGCTTTGCGAACAATTGGATGTTGCTGGTTATTAGTTGGAAAATGCTTGATGTAAGTTTGAAATTGATTTAAATATAATTTTCTTGACAAAAATTTTCAGAGACCAAAACCGTTAGATTTCACCAAATTTCCGCGAAGAGTACTGTGGTCTTTCGGATTCTACTTCGGAGACGGCATGGAAAAGCACGTCTTGCACAAGACGATCTGCTTTATCTCTCTAATACTAATAACGCCATTTCCAGCTATGATACTAGCGAAGATACTGTTAGATGTCAAGGATGACCTGCAAGCCCTTTTGGAGACCCTTCATTACCTATTCCTTCACTTATGGATCGTCGTTAAAGTTATCATGTTCCTCTGCCGATTTCCACGACTTCGCAAGCTCGAAACTTGGCTCCAAGATGACATCTTTAACAGCCACACGAGGAGACAGGATAAATTTATTCGCAAGTTGTTGAGTAAGCAAACAAATTTCTTCAAATTACTCTGGTCTAGCACGATGAGTTTCACTTCGATGTTCGCGTTGTTTCCTCCAGCCGATAACGTCTCTTTGAACATACCGATTTGGACTCCCGTTAGATTAAACAGGACCATTTGGCATATCTATGAAGTTTTTTGCTACGTTATAACTGCTAGCGTATATCCAGCTATCGATTGCGTAATTACCGGCTTAATTGCGAATATGACGGCACAATTGGAGATTTTAGGCGACAATTTTGAAAAGGCAGCGGATAGGGACCCGACGGAACGCTTCGAAGTGCAGGAAAGTAGGATTCAGGGTCGTTTGCGGAAGTACATTGCCCATCATATCGCTATTCTACAGTAAGTGTTTTACTTTGAAGGCCATGCATGTATTATTAATGCTTTTCAAATGTTAATGTTTATTATAACTTTACAAGGGTTGTTGCTTATATATCCGGAATTGGCAACAATGTGGCTACCAGGAGCCATCGTAAAGTTTAACATTATTTGAGTGTGTACGTACTCAGATCGTTTTATCATACGGATGGTACTTGTAAGACATGGGCTGAAAAGTCCCGGGCCTAACAAAGAAAACACGGCTTTTTCGGTTCAAAATTAGCTTTATTCATCAACGTAGTCTCCATCAAGAGCAACGCAATCATTCCAGCGCCGCTCTAACATTTCAATACCACCTTTGCAGATCAATTTATCTTTTGCCTCAAAATAGGCTTCAGTTTCAGCGATAACCTCTTCATTCGTGCGAAATTTCTTACCGGCGAGCATTTTTTTGAGGTCTGCGAACAGCCACTAGTCGCTGGGTGCCAAATCTGGCGAATACGGTGGATGTGGGAGCAATTCGAAGTTCAATTCATGTAGTTTTGCCAGTGTTTTGATTGACTTGTGACACGGTGCGTTGTCTTGATGAAACAACATTTTTTTTCTTTGCGATATGCGGTCGTTTCTTTGCAATTTCGGCCTTCAAACGCTCCAATAGCCCTATATAATATTCACGGTTGATGATATTTCCTTTCTCAAGATAGTCGAAGAATATTACACCACGCACATCCCAAAATACCGAGGCCATAACCTTTCCAGCCGATTGTTGTGCTTTCGGGCGCTTTGGACGAGGTTTACCAGTTGCTGTCCACTCAGATGACGATCGTTTTGATTCCGGAGTGATGTGATGGATCCATGTTTCATCCATTGTCGCATATCGACGCAAAAATTCCGGTTTGTTACGTTTAAACATGGCCAAACACTGCTCAGAATCATCAACACGTTCTTGTTTTTGGTCAACAGTTAGCAAACGCACCACCCACTTTGAACAGAGCTTTCTCATAGTCAAATGCTCATGCAATATAAAGCCAATACGTTCTTTTGATATCTTTACGATGTCAGCTAACTCACGCGACTTCACTTTTCGATCATTCAAAACGATTTTGTGGATTTTTTTGATGTTTTCTGGTGTTATCGCCTCATTTGGACGTCCACTGCGTTCTGCATCATCGGTGTCTCTAGGACCACGTTTAGAGTCAGCAAACCAACGTTTTATTGTTATTTCTGATGGAGCGGAGTCCCCATAACACTTTTCAAGCCATTGCTTCGCTTGAACGGTATTTGTTCACATCAAGAAGCAGTGTAAAATTAAAACACGAATTTGTTTTTGATCCATTGTTTTGAAAATAACAAAAGTAGCGTGACTCTTAGCACATTAACTCACAAACTAATGAATAGAATATCATGAAATTTTAACAGCTGTCTTTTGAAGGTTAGTACTAACTGAGAGAAAGGTGACTGCAATAAAACTAGCGTCATCTATGTGTTAGGCCCGGGACTTTCCAGCCCATGTGTTAATACGAATGTGTGATACGCAAGAGAAAAAGAACTAACATCAAAATTCCTTTCTCTGCTCATTAGTTAAACACTTCTTGCTACTATTTCCTTTATCCTACTTTCAGGTTTGTTAAAGAAACAGAGGCAATATTCTCCTACAGCTTATTTTGCCAAATATTATTCAGTGTGGTCGGTATATGCCTGTCAGGATTTCAATTTATTTTGGTAATATTTAAAGATATGCTATCGCCAAAACTGGCGCAAATCATCCTATCGATTTTGATTAAAGGTTGCCCCTGGGAGCGTAAAATTTGCCCTAACCTGCGGTTATCTGGTAGTGATGCTATTTCAAATCTATTTCACCTGTTGGTTCGTGGAAGATTTGATAATTGAGGTAAATTAACGCACGCTGTCTTCAGATCGGTTGTTTAACCATATTTTTCCAGAGTTCCAACGTTATTGGAAGCTGCTACGCTTCGGTATGGTACAACTGCACCACGTCGACTAAAAGGTTACTATTCGTCGTGATGGAAAGGGCAAAGAAACCTATCGCCTTCTACGCAGGTTATTTCTTCACGTTATCCCTAGCTACATTCGTTATGGTTAGCATTTCTCTAATATTCGTTAATTATTTGTTTATTGCTCGATATTAACGTGTTCGTTTTCTTATTTCAGATATTACGCAATAGTTATTCCTATTTTGCAATCTTGAGACAAGTATATAAAGAATAAAGTAGATTTGTGCGTGTTAAAAATTAAAATGTTGACTTTCCTTTTACATGTATTAATTTTAAACGATACATAACAAAACTACTATAACTTCACGCAAATTATTGAATAAAATTTTTATTTTTCTTTTCAATCTTATCAGAAGTTTATGCAACACTATAAAGAAACCCAAATGAAAGAGAAAATAACATTGAACACATTTATTGCACCTTTCACAAAGAATATTTACCATACTGATAATTTAAAACGTCACTTTTATAGGTTCGTCAACACAAAATGGTTCAACGATTAATAAATTTACAATTCTACCTAAATATGATTTCAAAAATCCTTTCTTCATACTGTTTATCAACGTAATTAATGTTAAATTAGCAGTTTCATTCCAGCATCTTCCTTTCGCAGGTATCAATTCATTAAGGGTATTGTCTATATACCCTAGTAGATATATTTTTTCCCAATATTTCTAAGAGATTTTCAATGCAGTTTCAAGAACCAATTCTCTATTCATCTGGAAGTATGGAATCTTGCAATGGGATTTGTTCGTCAAAGTGTATTAGAATTATTTATAGAAATTCGCTTAGGTAGAAATAATTTCATAAGACATGTACGTATACATTCGAGGGCGATCTGAAATGTTTGCGGAATCGACAAGAGAAACACGGTATTAGAGTGGTTCTAGTCTTATTATTCAATGTAGTCTCCCAGAAGATCAATACATTTTCTCAAACAGTGCTTCAGTCTCTTCAAGCCGTCGGAAAAGTAGGATTCTTCAAGGTCTACAAAATAGTCATCATTTGAGGCAAATCTCTTTCCTCCCAGTGATTCTTTCAGGTTTGGGAATAGGGAAATGTCGCTAGGGGATAGGTCCGGCGAATATGGAGGATGAGAAACTAATTCGCAACGCAACCCATTCAAGTTGGGCACGAGGATGCGGGGTGGATGAGCCGGTGCATTGTCGTGGTAAAAAAGCACTCTTCTCCTTCAATACTGCATCGTATCGGGTCAATAAATGGCTGTAGTATTGCTCCGTGAGTCGATGAGGATCACACTTGCCGGACAATGGAACGGTATTTGATTTCTTCAGTTCTGTTCCTTGGTCTCCGGTATGTAGTGGTGTATCCAAATCTCATCCATGGCTACGAAACGCATGAAGAAATCCCTTAAATTGCGGAGTAGTTTTTGGAGCAATTCAAACATGGTATCATAATCATCATTCACATTTTCTTCGTCCAAAATATCATCCTTACCAATTGTCTTTGATCAAGACTTTTGGATCGTGTACTCTATTACTTTATTCCAAGAATCTACTACGACCTTAACATTTATTTGTTTTAAGCTATCAATCAAACCATATTTCTTTCATTTATTTTCTCTAAAATTTACTCTAGTAACATACGCCTGTAAATACGCTTAAAGTTTTCTAGAACACCCTGGTCCATGGACTGGAGCAGTGAAGTTACATTAGGAGAGAGAAAAATCACTTTAATATCCTCACTGACAAGTTCATTCGCATTTGGATGTGATGGCGCATTATCAATGAACAATAATACCTTTCTTGGTCACTGCAATATGTATGCTGCAACCTGCAAGAACACCGGATATTTCTAGTTCATTTCGGTTAAATGAGCGCCCGTTCCATATAAGTCCCGGATAAAACGGCCCATTTCAAATTGTATTCGTTTCGGATAACACGGCTTCCCGTTAATAAGCTTCGGATAATCGAACTTCTACTGCAATAATAATCCTGAAGTAATACCGTAAGTGGTTTTGAAGGAAATAGACATCAGCTTCTGGGGGATTTTTTAGTGCGTATGCCACGCCACAGAGTCCCACACTGCTGCATATAATAATAGCAATAATAATAATAAAATGGATTACACTTAATCTACAACCAACAGGCTAACATAAGATACAAAATTAATAGTCTTAAATCTCGCTAATACGGAATAATTTATAAAACCAGCGTAACTTACAATTTAGGTCTGTTACATGTTGATAGTAAAACAACAAAAAAATACTTCTTGTTATCTACTTTAAGAGTCCATGTGCTTTTGAAACGCTGCGTTCGGAATAAATCATTAATTTGTGCGACGTAGAATTTACTCCGATACCTGTGAATTGCACAATCACGTAGTCCTTGCAATCGTTGCAACAAAGAATTAGAAATATCTATATTTAGATAGCGTGTCCCATTGGACATTGCAAGTTTAAAGAGAAAACAATTGTGACAACAACACTAACATACATATTTAATTTTCAAATTAGATCCACCATTTCGCAAATCCAATTTGTAGATCAGATTTGACGTGTTTATAAAAGCTGTTTGGGGCGCAGTGTGCTATGAGGAGATGCAAGCAGGTGTGGGTACCTATCGCTGGATGCTATATTCTTAAATTTACGGTCACAACGATTCCAAGAACTGTGTAGTTGTGACACGGTTGATATTGAGAGTCTTGAAACGCTGCGTTGAGAATATACTATTAATTTGTGTAGGGTGCAGTTTACTGCGATACCTGTGAATATATGCATGCTTTTAAAAGTTGATAATCTAACTTTATTTGGTCTTTTATTTTGGCTCGTCAAATTTACTTAACCATGCATGGTTAATATTATCTTCACTGATATTAAATTCAGATAAGAACTCACGAGAGAAGGTAGGCAAACGTGTCTCACAGATTTAAATGAAACTTGGTGGGTTTACAGACCAATCTAGTGTAAGACCAACGGTAAGTATCTTTGTGGTCCGATCACCCGTTAGGGGGGTGTCCGACACCCCAACCTCAAGACTACCCTTCGCTGTTTCACTTAATAACTCAGAAACTGTTTTCCTAATATTAAGTATCTGTTTACGAAAACAACCCTCAACCCCCCCGTTTTTCTATACATTTCAGTATTGTTTATTACTGCACTAATACAGAGGCTATGTAGAATATATTGTAATGGGATTTTTGAGGCCCCTGTTCTCCTCAAGAATAGTACTTGCATCTTGTCAATCACAGTACCTGCATCCTGAGTAATTTGTTCTTGTTGTCCCAATCTATAAAGAACTATAAATTATGAGAAGTTACTTACATTGGCATTTTATTTTTATGCATGAAACCATCCAAACTATTGTGCTAACAATATCTAAAATTATCAAAATCATGCAAATTAAATGTATTCTCGTTAGCAAATATCTTATTAGATAAAATTTGATGGGCATACTAATTAATTACTGATAAATATAAATCAGATTTTATTTATTGTGCGGTTACATTACTAGAAGGGACTAACTACAGTACCGATGAAGTGTTCGCAACAATTTTCGATTTAATACTTTAGAAATATCTGTAATGTGAGAACAATCCGACTTTATAAAATTTTCGGGTTGTTCGATGAGTGTAAACCCAATTCCAACTTTAAAAAGGAAATGAAACTGTACTTACCGACAATGTCATGTAGAAATGCCGTTACTTTTTTACGTTTCCTGCTTGCACCAGGCTAATTACTTAAAAATCGATGTGTAATTTTAGATAATTGCCTTTAGATAATAGAAAATGCACATTTGTTGGATATTAAATATTAACAATCCCAATTAGTTACCAACGGCAACTTGGTTTTGCTATTTATTCTTATACATATTACGAAAGAAAATAAATAAACCTACAAGTGACACACTTCAGAAGTATTGATGTTCTTCATAATTATCAAAGGCGATATTTCCATTAGATTTCAAATATAAATAGTGAAATGTTTCACCAAATAATACGTCAATAAATTAGTTACATTAGAGTTTGTTATTTAGGTGCCGAATAAAAGAAGAAATATTACTTGTAAGAATTTATTCAACATGCAACTGTGTATTGGTGAAATATTAATTTTAAACGGTGTTAAACTTGCTGAAGAAATACATTCTATTAGCGATGATGCATTTGTAAATTTAGATTCCTTTAAGGTGGCACTCCTGTTGAGTTTGTTTTTTAATATTTATGCTTCTATGTGATTACTATTTTATTACGGAACGATATTTGCAAATTATTCAAAAGTTTGGTAAATTGGTCGACAAACATTTGAATTATATTTTCTGTACTCAAAATGAAAGTAATCTTAAATTTCTGATAATATCCAAGCTTCAAGAATCCATTGGTACATCTAAATATCTTTACCTAAGAAATAGTGCTTTGCCTATATAATTTTAATTATTATTAATAAATATTCCTCAGTAGTTATTTTTGATATAAGTTACTCAAAACTGCATAAAAGGAGTAACTCTTGCTGACGATCTAAAACAATAACCTAGATCAACCAGTCCATCTTCACGTTACAGCGAAGCATATACCATGACGAACGTGTTAAGGGATAGCGTGAGAAAAGGTCCAGCTTTTAAGACGATTGGTTTCTTGGCCCTTTCCATGATGATGAAGAGTATCTTTCTATTCGAGGGGCAGCAGGTGAACCAATCGGACATAAAGCACGACTGTATGATTCCCGAACTCTGAAAATGTATTTGTAGAATGGGAGATTACGTATTATAGTTGATCTGTTGTAACCTCTATTATGATATCCTGCGCGAACCAACACGGCGAGAATATTTGGAATAACGTACCGAGGAGGTAGACGCATTCGGATGCAAATGTAACACTGTCCATCTGTATTTTTGTTCATGAAATTAATGTTTGGTATTTATAGTATTCATGGTGCTTATGATATTTATTGTATTTATGTTAGTAATATTTGAGATTCTCAGTTAATATAGTCGTGCTTTTAAAATTCAGGATATTGGAAGGAAATTGTTACAGCTTACCTTATGGACTAAAGTAAATTGAATTCCAGTCAAGCAAATGCCGAGGATGCTGAAGAGAACTTGGTAAAAGATAAGAAAGGAAAATGTATCCTCTATTCTTTTAGTGAATCTAAAATAATATTATTAGATTTTAATTATCCACTCTTTTCAATAACATTCAGACTGATAGTGACTGCAAGAACATTGAGGTTATATAGTGCTCTAGTCTACCAGTAAACTCCATGCTACACAAATTAATTATCTAATCACGACACAGTGTTTCGGAAACGATAGGGTTAGTATAGTCGATTTTTGCTACATATCCATTATATCTCTGGGATTGCTTAAGAATTCTTTTTAAGAAGTTATCTGATACGAAACATCCATGAGATTTCTGATGTATTCTTTATATCAGGCTTTTCTTAAAATACCGTCAGCACCAGCGGAAGAAAGATTATGGTACATTTCCTACACCTGTAATGTATTTTAGTTATTTTTCGTACCTACTCTTACTTAACGAAAATCCAAAAAGTCTTTTTAGTTGCAAAACGAATGCAGACAAACAGATACTGAAGATCTAACTTCTGAAAGAAGATTCGATTAAAACATTATATCAACAAAGCTCACAAGAATACAACAAGGAAATAACACCGGGTAAGTACTAAATTAATAGTAAAAGATCGAAATAGTGGAACCAAGAAATCAAAGAAGGAATCATCAAAAAGAAACAAGCATACAGCTGTGGCCATATGTATTCGCCACTCTCGTTTCGAACGTGTTACACGAATATTATTGTATTTCTAAGAAGCAGGGTCGATGACGGACTTAACTAGGTACCTGGTAATGAGGGTTTAATGGTTTATTGTAGGCCATTCTGAATAAATTAGAAAATAGACGTAAAAATGTAATTTCTGAATATTTCTTCAGTCTTTCTTAAAAGTTGTATGAGTAAGGTTGAGCTAGTTAGAGTGAAGATATTGTGTCTGTGATTTTGTCTGTGTAATACGATAGTATACAGTAAAAAGTAATGCCGAAAACACGCGAATTGAGCAGAGGTAGAGCGAGGACAAATTGTGGTGTTAGAAAAGCAAGGGTTGTCGGTGTCTGCTATTGCCCGACAAGTGAAATGTGCGCGATCGACAGTTAGAATGACGATAAAACGATACAAAGAGAGTGGATCTTTGACAAACAAACCGAACACTGGTCGAAAAAGGAAGACAACTAGCAGAGATGAGCGAGTCTTAGAGCGGATGTCTTTGCGAGACCGAAAGAAGGGTCTAAACAGCTTTCCAGTGAGCTTTTCCGGCTACATAATGTTGCTATTTCTCCTCGCACGGTTAGAAGATGCCTTTGTGAATTAAATTTAGGTGGATACAAAGTTAGACATAAACCACAGTTGTCTCCGCAACGAAAGAAAAAGGGACTGCTGTGGGCTAAAAGTCACCGCGACTAGACCATTGATAATTGGGCCAATGTTATGTGGACGGATGAGTCAAATATTGAGGTAAGTAATACATAATTATTGTATTTGTACTCTGTATTCAATTCCTGGTATCTACAGTGTTTTTATTCTTTTTAATGGGTTCCAAAATGTAACAGTATTCATGTTTTTGTTGGTAGCTTTGTGGTAAACCTGGGCCTCAATACGTGCGACGCAGGCGAGGAGAGGCCTTCCATCCAGATTGTATCATCCAGTTTGGGGGTGGTAGCATAATGATTTGGGGTTCCATGAGTGCAACAGGCGTCGGAGAACTGTTCGTCTGCGAGGGCCGAATGAACAGTCGGACGTACATCGACATGTTGGAAGAAGTTCTGGAACCGTGTGCGTTAAAATTATTCGATAATGATGAGCCAGAGTATTACTTCCAACAAGATAATGCACCGTGCCATAAATCTCGCGAAGTAATGCGCTGGTTCGAGGAAAATAACGCGCGGGTCCTGGAATGGCCGGCACAATCCCCGGACTTATCGCCAATTGAGCATTTATGGTACATTTTAAAGCGAAATGTAGCTAAATATTCATCTACCACAAAGCAATGCTTAAAAACAAAAACATTCGAAGAGTGGAATAAAATCACCCCCGAACAGTGCTACAACTTAGTGAGCAGTATGCCCCGACGAATTCGTGCGGTGATAAAAGCCCAGGGAGGAGTTACCAAATATTAAGCAATATCTGTATATATCTCTATACACTCACAATGAAACATTTTCATCGATCAATTTTCTTTTATTTCTTATATATTCGTCGGAATAAAAAACAAAAATGGGTGGCGAATAATTATGGCCACAGCTGTATCTAATGTGGATTCAAGATAAAACAGATGCAAACGAAATAGCATATAAAAAAATAGCAGCTGAAGTGAAAAGGATATGTAGAAAAAACAACCAGGATAGCTGGAATCGATTTATTTCGGATATACTCAGAGTTCACTTACAAGATGATGAAACATCTGAACAAAAATGAAAAAGATGACGCGAGAATTATCATTATAAATAGAGATGAATTGCTAACATACTATAGAGAACTTTCGACAAAGGAAATGAAGATGGAAAGACTGGATAAGAAGAATGGCAAGGAAGAAGAAGAATTAGAGAATAGAAATGTGGACCGGATAGAATTAAGAGAACTGAAAGAAGCACTACAGAATTAAAACTAAAGTTTCTACAATCACTAAATTAATCCTGGAAAGCGAAAACAATACCTGTTAATTGGAAGATCGCAATGATAACACCAATATTTAAAAAGGGAGACAATACACTCAAAAACAGTGAGTACTAGCTTCAGTAAAATAGTGGAGAATACGCCCCCGGGGGAACAAACAGGTTTCAAAAGAAGAAGAATTTGAATTCACAATACATTTAGTATTAAGCAGATAATAGAGGAACACCGTGAACATGACGAAGAAACACATACATATATTGTTTATGGATTATAAAAAAAGATTTTAACGAGATAGTAAGAGAAAAAATATAATACGGTAACGAAGGTATTGTTGCAACTACAAATTTAGGACTACGACAAGGATGAAGCTTGTCACCAACATCCATGTCATCGATGTATATGTTAAAAATACATCGATGACGACTTGAGAGAATGGATGGAAAATCGTATTCAGCGATTCGAGTCAAAACTAGAAGTCATGACCGAAAGAGCTCAATTTGTTAGACGACGTCCATCTGAACGATTTGGTGAAGCTAGTGTACTAAAAATGGTGCAACACCCTCCGTCAGTTATGGTATGGTACTGTATATCAATCGAAGGTCCTGGACCACTGTATTTTTGCCAAGGCACCATGACTCAACACTAATATAAGCGTGTATTCGAAGATGTCTTGATGCCATATATCAATGATTTGATACCACGCGGCCAAATCCATCCATTTTTTCTTTGGAAACGCACGTTGTGCCGTTGTGTTACCTTGGCCAGGAATTCTCCCGATCCCAATGCAATTTAGAACGTGTCGAATGTTAACTCTTAACCACGCTTGCATAGAAAATATGCCAAAAAGAATAAGAGCAATTATAAAATCCAAAGGTGGCATTACAAAATATTGGTTATATAACACATGGGCTGAAAAGTCCCGGGCCTAACAAAGAAAACATGGTTTTTTTCGTTCAAAATTAGCTTTATTCATCAACGTAATCTCCATCAAGAGCAACGCAATCATTCCAGCGCCGCTCTAACATTTCAATACCACTTTTGTAGAACGATTTATCTTTTGCCTCAAAATAGGCCTCAGTTTCAGCGGTAACCTCTTCATTCGTGCGAAATTTCTTACCGGCGAGCATTTTTTTGAGGTCTGCGAACAGCCAGTAGTCGCTGGGAGCCAAATCTGGCGAATACGGTGTGGATGTGGGAGCAATTCGAAGTTCAATTCATGTAGTTTTGCCATTGTTTTGATTGACTTGTGATACGGTGCGTTGTCTTGATGAAACAACATCTTTTCTTTGCCATATGGGGTCGTTTCTTTGCAATTTCGACCTTCAAACGCTCCAATAACGCTATATAATATTCACTGTTGATGGTATTTCCTTTCTCAAGATAGTCGATGAATATTACACCACGCACATCCCAAAATACCGAGGCCATCATCTTTCCAGCCGATTGTTGTGCTTTCGGGCGCTTTGGACGAGGTTCACCGGTTGCTGTCCACTCAGATGACGATCGTTTTGATTCCGGAGTGAAGTGATGGATCCATGTTTCATCCATTGTCACATATCGACGCAAAAATTCCGGTTTGTTACGTTTAAACATGGCCAAACACTGCTCAGAATCATCAACACGTTCTTGTTTTTGGTCAACAGTGAGCAAACACGGCACCCACTTTGAACAGAGCTTTCTCATAGTCAAATGCTCATGCAATATAAAGCCAATACGTTCTTTTGATATCTTTACGATATCAGCTAACTCACGCAACTTCACTTTTCGATCATTCAAAACGATTTTGTGGATTTTTTTTATGTTTTCTGGTGTTACCGTCTCATTTGGACGTCCACTGCGTTCTGCATCATCGGTGTCTCTACGACCACGTTTGAAGTCAGCAAACCAACGTTTTATTGTTGTTTTTGATGGAGCGGAGTCGCCATAACACTTTTCAAGCCATTGCTTCGCTTGAACGGTATTTTTTTCCCATCAAGAAGCAGTGTAAAATTAAAACACGAAATTGTTTTTGATCCATTGTTTTGAAAATAACAAAAGTAGCGTGACTCTTAGCACAATAACTCACAAACTAATGAATAGAATATCATGAAATTTTAACGGCTGTCTTTTGAAGGTTAGTACTAATTAAGAGAAAGGTGACTCCAATAAAACTAGCGTCATCTATGTGTTAGGCCCGGGACTTTTCAGCCCATGTGTTAGTTGTGACGATGTTTATAAACAGTTTTGAATAAACTTATGCTTGTACAATATACGTTTTTCAATATATATTTTAACAAAATCGCTATTTTAGCAAGAGGCCCGAATAAATTGGACAGGGACTGCATGTTCTTTAAATGAGGGGAGAGATTTAGATTTTTCCAGATTAGGATACATTTTCTGTATAATGGTTTTCTTACAGATCCATTAACACAATTCAAAAACCATTTTAAACACGCAAATATTATATCATTACCAAATTGAAAATTTCTTCGCTTAATAATGAACCGATAAGAAGTTTTTGTCTTAAAATTAACACAAAATTTAATGCTCAAATGACATTGCATTATTACAATCGACTTAGTCAGAAGTAAACCAACTAAAGTAATCTTACATATCTTCAATTTAACACTTTAGTTTTGGGAGACACCGTTGTTCGACTCCAATGAAGAAATGGTTACATTAACATGAATATAATTAAATACGAAACTTGCAAGAGAGTTTTATATAATACAGAACCAATTTTGCAAGCAAATTTTAACATCAAGATGAATTCTTATACATTCAATAATATAAAATTTTGTACAATTCTTTTTACCAACACTATTCATACTATGACACAGTTGTTCATTTTAATTATTTGTGCAAATACATCCAAAGGAACTACAGAGTTTTTCCGCATATTCATAATGGTTTTTCTTTGTGAATTCATTATGTAATTTACCTTAATTTGGTCCTGATATTTCCCTTATTGAACTGAATACATTTCATACGACATCCCTTTTTCTCCCATAAGAGATATTAAACTTACGTTATTATAGAATTATGGTGTATAACGCAACCAATCAATCGTTTCCGAATGTTCTCCTCTTGAACTGCATAGCTGTCACTTTCTTGTCTTACAACGACATTTTCCAAATTATTCCTTAGTATTTCCAGTTCTGCAGTTGCGATGGCTATAAACCCTAAGACCAGCGAGTCTATCGAGACATAGATGCAGACTAAAATGAAATAATAGACAGTTTCGTAGGCATGCCAGAACTCCGTTCCGAATTTTATCGGCATCCAAATAGGCACCAATAGACTCTTCTCGGTAAGCAGCGGAAGTATACCAAAAATTAAAGTAAACATCCAACCGATAACTCCTAATGACCCAATAAAGATCTTCTGTATCCGTATTGCCGTAGATATAAAATGATCCTGCTTGTAACTATGCACGTTTAAGCTTTCACACCGTAGAAAATCTTCCAAAATAACCAATTTTGAGCGGTAACTCAGGTACAGAAGCAATTTGATGACTACCCATACTTGCGTTAATAGATAGTGTAGGACTTCCATATATACAACGTCCTCACCAATGACCATCTCCGTCAAGCTTAAAACGGGGAGCAAGATTATCACCGAAGCCACGATAATACCGTTCACACGATAGAATGTGTGCTTTTTCATTTCTTCGCTGTTATGAAACCCGAGCAACCATAGAGTCTTTCGCGCTGAATACGTGATGTCCAACGGTCTTGATCGTTTTGCGTCCTTAAAACGAATTTTTATTAAACGTATTGGGGCATCCCTAACTTTGAAACGCCTACCTCCATTACTGCAACTTAAATAATGATACCTAGGTGCATTGCAACGATCAAGTTGTGTGGTATTGTTACGTCGCATCAAGGTCTTATTCAATTAATGCCATGCAATTATGGTATTAAAAATTAACTAAGGATGATGGGAGTTTTATAATTGTGAACGAATTGTTGTCTGTTAGAATATATTTCACGTGAATTTTATAACGTGTAAGACTTTGAGTATTTTATTAAATGAATTGATGGATGTTTAAATATAAAATACCATGCACAAATTAACTTTAAAATTGAGGTGGTTCCTCTACATTAGAAGATTTTCAGTTCAGTGTTAAGACCTCCTTTCAGAGTAGACGTAAAAGAAAAAAGTAGTTAATAAGTTTGTGTCGTGGATTCTTACCAAACTCAGCAGTATGATAGATTATTCACATTTCGCTTTAATACAAATCGATTAACGATCATCAAGCCTGTTGTTCGTATGTCACGTCACGGATATATCAACCTTTTAGTAATTGCCTCCCTTTTAATAAAGAATAAGCGATTCTTTCATTTTCCAAACGCATATGATAATTACTGTAGACATCAAGTACTTATATTTAAATAAGTCAGACTTGAGCAATGTTTAGAAAACATTTTAAGTATTCCTTTTTGACACCAATATACTTTTGAATGCCTTCTAACAAATTTGTGAACCATTTCTTTCACCGTTGACGCTGAAACTTCAACAAAAGTGGTTGGAATCTTCCAATAATGACAATCCTTGAGCCTTCCGAATATACCAGGTGCATGCATAAGTTTACTTATTTAATCAAAGAAAAAAGGCTGTTTAAAGTCGTCGTTTGCTGGTAGAAAGGTATGGTGAACACGCTACATCGATTAGAACATGTGAGACATACTTTCGATAATTTAAAAGTTGTGCTTTCGATGTGAAAGACATTGGGCGCTTTGGTAGACCACAGAAATGCGAAGTCGAGCAATTGCAGGAGTTATTGGATGATGACCTAACTCAAACACAACGGCAATTAGCAGAGGCATTATATCATTTTTGTATTGAATTGTGAGAGGTGACGAAAAACGGATTCATTTTAAAAACCCGAAGTGGAGAAAATCGTGTCTTTCACCTGGCGAAGCCGGTGCTTCAACACCAGAGCCAAATCGCTTCAGCAAGAAGACCATGCTCTGTGTCCGATGGGACCAGAGCGGTATTGCGCATTATGAACCCTTGAAGCCTGCTATCGTCAACAAGTGATTAATTTAAACCACGCATTAATCGAAAGATCAAGAAGATATTAATCGACTTCGGGATCGTCCCTTGCAGGACAAAATTTGCGATGGCTCCAACTGTTTCAGGGTTACAAACGTTTAAATTCGAGAACTTTAAAAAAATTTTGAACGATCAACACCCCCAAACCAACTCTTGAAGCCCGGCGAAACTGTTAATGCACAACGCCATCGCTAACAAATGATTAATTTCAACCACGCATTAAACGAAAGACCACCGGAATGGAGCAGAAGACGTATCGAAGTGATTTTGTTACACGACAATACGCCGTCTCACACTGCAAAACCAGTGAAAGACGGCTTGAAATCGCTTGGATGGCGCCATCTGACTATCACCTCTTCGTATAAATGGGACACGCGTTTGCAGAGCGGTACTTCACCAATTTCAGGGAAATTGGAAAATAGCAGGACAAATGGTTTGCCGTAAAAGAGAGGCAGTTTTTCTGGCATGGTTTCCATTAAACTACCTGAAAGATAGGTGAAATGTGTAGAAGCCGAGGGTCAATATTTTGAATAAAGAAAACAATTTTCCTTGAAAAGTACGTGTTTGTTTTTAGCAAAAAAAAAAACGGAAAAAACATGCAGGTGATATGGTAGAAAAAAAAACATTTATTACAAACTGGTTTGCATCATGGAATGCAGCTGAAGCAATGGTACAATTTGTTCCGATCTGAGACCCATGCAGCGACATCCAATTGGAGTAAAAACAGTTTCAGTTCTTCGTAAACTTGTGAATAAAGACTTCCTTTGCTAGCGTCCCACGTACAGTGTTGAAAATGAAATTTCTTAATCCCAAAACTAACGTCTATAACCCGAGTAAATTCTAACCGAATCCAAAAGGTTTATTATCCAGTACTGGATGTATAATTTAACAATGCTGCTTACTATTATATTCAAATAGACAACAGCATAATCTGTGCCTAAATATGACCACGTGGTTTGCGAAAAAGTTTTACTGTTACCTTTCAATTTTGACAGATAATTTGTATTGTGTAAATGGAGTTTTGAATAGTGTCCTTTAGAATTAAAACAACAGACTATAATTTTGTATATATATATATATATATATTTAGAAATGGTCATTTCATAGCAACATTAAAACAATTGTCATCCTAATCGTTATGATTCTACATAGCCGAATTCTTACTAAATTCAATACTATTATATATAGAGTATTCATGTTACGTCTTCACATTAAGTGGTTAACGATCATGTCATGCCATGGATATATTAATTTGTCGATAATTGCGTCTTTATCTGAAAACGAATAAGTGGATTTTATATTTGTAAGAAGCATTCACCTTGCTTCATTTTCGAAACGCATGGGAGTTATTGAAAACAATATTGAACTCTAATAAATGTATCGCAATCACTATATATCGTGTAAATTTATATCGCGTATATGATTATTAAGGGCATTAGATTACACAACCGATGTCAAGTACTTGTGTATATTTAAAGAACTCGGTGGCTTAATCTCAATTGCAATCAGAAAACTCAATTAATAGGTGAGGTATACTAGAAATATACAAGGTGTTACGGCACAATGTTGTTTTTTTTTTATCAAATTATAGATTATTCATTTTTTTCAATATTCAAATATCTGTCTATGTACACTACCGTTCATATTAGTTCAGACACCCAGTAATGTGTTGTAAACTCTACTAGAAGATTTATATTAACTCCTTTATGATGATATCATTCGGAGACATCAACGCACGGGCAGTTTATAAGAGAACAACAACTCACGCCGATGATGAGCGTATAAAATTGCTGAGCAAGCGAAGTATGAAACTGACAGCACTAGAAATCGTCACTGAAATTATGAAAAAATTATAAGCTGCAAATCTTCACGGCCGCATAGCAACAAAAAAAAACCTACTTCGACGGGGAATAAGGCAAAAAACGGCTACAGTTTGAGGTGTTCGGACAAACAAGGCGCGTTTTTGTAAGTTGAGCGAGAGGCCAATATTTTGCGAAAAGAGGGTTATTTAGAAATACTGCAAGAAAATACGATGCCATCGGGGCAACGTCTAATCGGCGAAAATGTTGTATTCATACAGGGCAACTATCCCAAACACTCAGTAGTGATTAGTAAAAATTTCTTAAATGAAGAACAAGATAATGGCACTTTACAAATGACGACATGGCCGCCACAAAGCCGAGATCTAAACTCCATCGAGCTGTTATGGGATGAATTGGACAGGAGGGCCCGACGAGAATGGACTAATATAACATAACACATGGGCTGAAAAGTCCCGGGCCTAACAAAGAAAACATGGTTTTTCTGGTTCAAAATTAGCTTTATTCATCAACGTAATCTCCATCAAGAGCAACATAATCATTCCAGCGCCTCTCTAATATTTCAATACCACTTTTGTAGAACGATTTATCTTTTGCCTCAAAATAGGCCTCAGTTTCAGCGATAACCTCTTCATTCGTGCGAAATTTCTTACCGGCGAGCATTCTTTTGAGGTCTGAGAACAGCCAGTGGTCGCTGGGAGTCAAATCTGGCGAATACGGTGGATGTGGGAGCAATTCGAAGTTCAATTCATGTAATTTTGCCATTGTTTTGATTGACTTGTGACACGGTGCGTTGTCTTGATGAAACAAATTTTTTTTCTTTGCCATATGCCGTCGTTTCTTTGCAATTTCGACCTTCAAACGCTCCAATAACGCTATATAATATTCACTGTTGATGGTATTTTCTTTCTCAAGATAGTCGATGAATATTACACCACGCACATCCCAAAATACCGAGGCCATAACCTTTCCAGCCGATTGTTGTGCTTTCGCGCGCTTTGGACGAGGTTCACCAGTTGCTGTCCACTCAAATGACGATCGTTTTGATTCCGGAGTGAAGTGATGGATCCATGTTTAACCCATTGTCACAGATCGACGCAAAAATTCCGGTTTGTTACGTTTAAACATGGCCAAACACTGCTCAGAATCATCAACACGTTCTTGTTTTTGGTAAACAGTGAGCAAACACGGCACCCACTTTGAACAGAGCTTTCTCATAGTCAAATGCTCATGCAATACAAAGCCAATACGTTCTTTTGATATCTTTACGATGTCAGCTAACTCACACAACTTCACTTTTTTTTATGTTTTCTGGTGTTACTGCCTCATTTGGACGTCCATTGCGTTCTGCATCATCGGTGTCTCTACGACCACGTTTGAAGTCAGCAAACCAACGTTTTATTGTTGTTTCTGATGGAGCGGAGTCCCCATAACACTTTTCAAGCCATTGCTTCGCTTGAACGGTATTTTTTTCCCATCAATAAGCAGTGTAAAATTAAAACACGAAATTGTTTTTGATCCATTGTTTTGAAAATAATAAAAGTAGCGTGACTCTTAGCACAATAACTCACAAACTAATGAATAGAATATCATGAAATTTTAACGGCTGTCTTTTGAAGGTTAGTACTAACTGAGAGAAAGGTGACTGCAATAAAACTAGCGTCATCTATGTGTTAGGCCTGGGACTTTTCAGCCCATGTGTTATAGAATCCTTGAAAGAGCATTGGAGCGGATGCCTCGGATGGTGAAATTTTCTTGTTTTTTTTTTTTTTTAATTTATTTGCGTGTCCGAGCTAATACGGATGATAGTGTATATGAAAAGATGCGAAATCATAAGAAGGTTATGTCCATATTCCTAATATTTTTATAACGAAACTAATAATAAGTTTTACAAACCGCAATATGAGGTTGTTCCCTTTCCCTAACACATTATTATGCACTGCATTATCAAACAATGCCAATGTACTATTAAATAATAAGTTTCAAACACGAGTTGCACGATATTCTAATACGTGATATATTTTTACGACATTCGAAGTACTATCAACTACAAATTACATTACACCATACTAAAACCTTTTCCTTATTAAGTGGAGTCACTTTTTATCAATTTTAAGACCTCGATTTTATCAATTTTTATTTAGCACACGTTACCACCTATGAAAATTCACCGTCCATCACTTTACATAGCCGATAAAGCGATCTAGGCCAAGCTATTTAAGCCACACCATGAACTGAAATGGGAGTTTCGATTCTTCCTCTTGTCGAATCGAACAACCATGTTACTACTACAATCGGTTCTATTGGCGTTAGTCGCAAGTATTGCGGAAACTCAATCACCGCTGGCTCGTACGGAAATCGCCCAGTCGAAATCCGCAGCTGCAGATTACCTTTTACCCGGAAATTTAAAGCCTTCCCTGTACGAGATCGAATTGGAGCCTGATTTCGATACAGCCACCTTTAATGGGAGCATTAGGATAACGGTTTCTGTCTCGGAAACGACCAGTGTGGTGGTGTTACACACTAACGAATTAACTGTTGAAGCTGCTAGTATTAGTCTGTTCGATGCTAATGGAAAAGTAGTAAATTCCGTTGTTGGAACATCTTTCAGCAATGATGATAGGGAATTTTATAGTATTTTCTTTAAAGAGGAGCTACTACAAGGCAATACTTACTTATTGGTCATCAATTCTTTCACAGGCGTACTAAATGATAAAAATAGCGGCTTCTATTTGGCGAAGTACACTGACGAGGAAGGAAACCAAAGGTAACAAGTTTTAGATTACCAAATTAGCGAAAACAAGCTATATTTTCACTACAGAAATCTAGCAACTACTCAATTCGAACCCACCAGCGCTAGAAAAGCTTTTCCTTGCTTCGACGAGCCAGCTTTGAAAGCCCAATTCGATATCACCATCGTAAGAAGTGCGGAATACAAGAGCATCTCTAACACGGCAAAATTATCCACCGAGTAGGTACTACGTATTCCCATCCGTTCAGACTGACGTGCTCCTTTAATCTTTCCAGCGAGGTAAGTCAAGGTCGCTTCCAAGATCGATTCGCTAGAACGGTGGTCATGTCCACCTATCTTATAGCTTTCGTGGTTTGCGACTTCGACTACGTGGCTGACGCTAATCACAGAGTATTCCTGAGACCGGTTCAGATCGCGAATGCAAGAGGTGACTACGCTTTAAGAATGGGGATTGATATTTTAGATGCTATAGCTAATTTCGTTGACGTACCGTATAGTCTAGATAAAATGGACCAAATAGGAATTCCCGAAGGATACTTTGCAGCGGGTGCCATGGAGAATTGGGGTCTTGTAACGTACAGGTAGGAATACGTTTAACGCTCTGAAATTGGGTGGTTTACTTCGCATTTATTGCCCTTAAGGTTATAAAACTCGATTATAGTAAACTTGCAAACCCTAAGATATAATGGATTGTTTTTTTACGCTTCGTTCTTCTGCTGCAAACTTGTATTTCCCCAAGTCGTGTATAGCAGGATAAGTACTACACCACTGCTTCTTTCTTCGAGGCTTCATTCTAATAGATGGTTCAACCTCGTCTCGTTCCTCAGAATGCTTGTATTCTCTCATCTCCTTTCCTAGGAGGATTCGAAAGTTTCTTCCCTTTTCCAACGCAATACGTGCAGTATGTTTCGACAACTTCCATAACATGTCTCTATTTATGACGCTGATATCTAGCATCCTGTAAAAAAAATACAAGAGGCTATCTTAGTGTTATCCTTTTCGCAATATACGATCATTTTATTTTGTCCATGTTATTCACCTTCCTTTCATTTTATTGCAGTCAAAAAATGTCTCGGGTTACGTTTTTTAACCGTCCTCATTCCATAAAGTACACTAGGGTGACAGAATAAGATAGACACTTACTAATTAAAAAAAAGATTCTATTCTCGTTATATATACAAAATATTTAAAAATTTTTAAATTAGACTAATATTTTGTCGATCCACCTTTACTTGCGTGAAGTGCTGCGAGTCGTCGTGGCATAGAATCTATGAAATGATTAATACTGTCTTCTGGAATATTTAACCACTCTACTGTAACAGCTGCCACGAGTTCTTCCTTATTGCTGTGTTTTCGGGGTCGTTTCGCCATATTTGTCTGGATTATGTGCCAAACATTCTCTTTGGGATTCATGTCTGGTGATTGGCCTGGCCATCGTAAAATCCGAATCCCCTGTTCCTCTTTCCATGTGGTTGTTGTTCTTGCTTTGTGGCAGGGTGCTCCATCCTCCATAAAAGTGGCGTCTTCTTTAGATAAAATGGCGTTGTCGAATATCGGTAGTAGTCCTTCTGTTAATATTTGGATATATTTTGCCGCATTTATATTTCCGTCGCAGATTAATAATTGCGATCTTCCACCATACCATATCGCGCCCCACACCATGATGTCCACACCGCCGTATTTCACCGTCTGATGCAAAAATTTGTCACCCAGTTGCTGTGACGAACGTCTCCATACCCACGTACGACCACCATCACTGAATTGGCGGTATCTGCTTTCGTTTGAAAAAATGACAGACCGCCAAAACTCTTCGGGCTTCGTTCGCATTTCGATTGCCCAGGTCATTCGGCGCCGTTTTTGAAACGCCGTAAGGAGAGGTCTTTTCTTTGCCACCCTTTTATACATCCCCACACTGTGGAGGTATCGCAGAACGGTGCGCTGATTATTCTGTGAAGTTGCCGCAAGCTCAGCTGTACTTTTTCGCGGTTCTCTTAACACTTCGCGCACAAGCACCCTTTTACTTCTTTCAGAAGGTCCGGTACGACATGGTCTCGGCTCCACTGTTGTTTTTTCCTTGCGTTTAAATTGTGTAATCACAGGGTTAACTGTGGACAACGGAATATTTCAAAATTTACTTATTTCACGTTGCGAAGCGCCGCGTTCACTCTGGTCAACGATGCGACCCCGGGTGAAGTCGCTATTATCACTCGAACCTTGTAAGCGAGGCATAGTTGTAACGATACTAAACTATGACGAATTCCTTCCGATACATCTACCCCTACCCTAATGACAAGAGAAAGTTCTTAATTCGTTCTTAGAATTTGGCTGTTTACATATTTATACTGCTTAACCTGGTGTCTATTTTATTCTGTCGCCCTAGTGTACTTAGTAACGTTACAAGCTTACGCTTCGTTGCACAATAAGAAGTAATCTTTGCGTCGTCTGTATTTTTATTTGTTTATTCTTGCGGCACTAGATAATGCCAAGAATATTCACTTGAACTGTAGGGTTAAATATCGTGATGATAGCAGAAAGGAAATTACAATATATTGAGCAAAAAATCGCTCGACACCACGCTGATGACGCTCGGTTACACCTTACAGGGAACAAGCTTTAGTGTATGCCAATCGCACCACAGACGCAGGTTCCAAAGAAGGTATTGCTACGATTATTTCTCACGAATTTGGCCACCAATGGTTCGGTAATCTAGTGAGTCCGAAATGGTGGTCGTATCTTTGGCTCAACGAAGGCTTCGCTACTTATCTAGGACATTACGGAGCATCTGTAGTAGGTTCCAACAGCGTAATATACATGAAATACTTTTTAAGAACATCCAACTTTTAGGTTGAGGAAGATATGGAGCTTATGGATAAAATGGTAGTAGACACCGTTCAATATGCTCTACGAAGAGACGCTAGCACCTCCACGAGGCCCATGAATCAAGAAGTAGGTTGTCCGCGTGATATAAGCTCTCTTTTCGATACCATCTCCTATGATAAATCAGGATCCGTCATCAGAATGGTAGAAGGAGTCATGTCCACCGGAATATTCGCTACGGGTTTAAATCTTTATTTAAGAAAAATGTATTCTTCAGTCTTACAGTTAATTATCGTTCTTATTATCATCGTGATTTTCGTCTTTAGGCAATTTGACTCTGCACAACCATCAGACTTGTACTCTTCATTGCAAGAAGCTTTAGATAAAGGAAACGTCAACCCGTTTCCAAACAATGTAGATATGGCTACATTTATGACTACGTGGGATTCAAATGCTGGTTATCCTCTCGTTACGGTGACTAGAAATTATGAGGATGGTTCAGTTCTTTTAAGTCAGGTAAATTAGGCAGCAAAAAAATTCGTTTGGGGACTTTCACCGTTATTTTTAGCGAAGATTCCTCACATCGAACCCAAACAATAACGATCAAACAATTTGGTACGTTCCAATAAGTTACGGAACCGCTTCGGTACCAGATTTCTTGAATAGATCGCCTAAACTATGGCTGACGTCTAGAAACCTATCTACTACTTTAGCAGAATTGAATTTAAATGATTGGCTGCTGGTTAATATACAGGAGACTGGTAAGTTGATTATCATGATTTGGATCATGAATCTCCTTTTCTTGATTTACTCGAGATCTTTATCTCGGATAGACTTGTTCTTATTGCTGGTGATTTTGATTCATCCAATTTCGTATCTGGGTCTAGCGTTTCAGATTGTAAATTAAGCTTATTGCTATCTTTTGTAGAATCTCTGAACCTGCGCCAATTTAATCGCGTTTTGAATTCGAATGATGGTGTTTTAGATTTAGTTTTGTCAAATTTTGATTCTGAAGTAGGTGTTGTAAGATATTCTCCCTCTCTTAGTTAAAGATAATCGTCACCCCGCTTTAAATATTACTGTACCTAATTAAAAATCAACCGGTTATTTCTTACGAGTCACTAAAATGTTAACTTGGCTGTACAGGATTTTTATAACGAATTGTGTGCCTCCGGTTGGTTCAAATTACAAGACTCGATACCCTCCTTGGTTCTCCACTACAATAAAGAAAAACTTAAGACTGAAGGCCTATTATCATAGAAAATGGAAATCGACAGAAGATGGACATTAGTTTAACCTATAATACATACGATCGCAATAGCGAACTGAGCCTTTTAAAAAATCCACGTTCTTTTTGGCAATTCGTTTGTTCTAAACCAGAATTCATGGTAAAGTTTTTGATGCCACTAACGAACACAGTGATTTAACATTGATAGCTAATGCTTTTGCCACATTATTCTCTGATGTTTTTCTACCTGAATCTTTGAACTCTCATCTTCCAGATATTGATTCCAGCTTACCACCGTTATGTTTGCAGTCTGTTTCGGTAGAGGAAGTAATACAATGCATCAAAACTTTAAGGAACAAATTTACATTTGGTGATGTTAACATTCCTTGCATTTTTGTGAAGGATTGCGCTACTATCTTTGCCACTCCTCTATGTATAATTCTTAATCTAGTCCCACACACGTGCACGTTTCGTGATATATGGAAAGTAGCCAGAATTTAGCCAATCTTGGAAAAGGCAATTACAGACCTGAAGGTTTTTGAAGTCTCAATTTATAAACGTCTTTCTTATGGTATTAAATCATATCTCTCTGAATCCCAGTATGGTTTCTTGACAAATAGATCTACTGTAACTAGCTTGGCACAGATTTCTCAAACAATAGCTGAAACCGTGAATGGGGTGGTCAACTGACCTGATTGATCATTATAAGTTGTTGGAGAAACTGAGTTTTATCGGTGTCAGCAGGAATTTCCTACGATTAATTCGATCATTTCTTCTAAACAGAGATAATGACGTTTATTTTATTTAATCGATCGAATCTTGGTCCGCTCCTCTAATACATATATCCACAATCTTTTAAAGTCCATTGACTGTCCTTTATTAGTTTACGCTGATGATATTAAAATCTACCATACCGTTAACTCCTTCAATGATGTTGACCTTATACAGCGTAATTTGGACATGATTTATATCTGGTGTCTGCATAATAATTTAAAATTAAATGTAGATAAGTGTTTCTTCATGTCTTTTACAAAAAAGGTGTGTAGAATCGATTCTATGTATTGTACAGAGTGGCGCAGGGGAACGGGAAATTTTGAAATAACGTCATTTCCACGAATAAATTCATAAAACCAGTAATTTATTAACGAAAGTGCATGTATGCAGCATGCCATTTATGTTTTTACACTACGCTATGTAGTGGTCGCTGGTGTAACTCACAAGGATTGTCCTGGGCCCAATAACGAAAATTCTGTTTGTTTACGAAACCGTTCAAGTGGAAATGGGCTTCGTCTGATATCCATATGTTACCAACGAAATTCGCATCCTCGTTAATTTCAGCCAATATCTGCCTACTAAACTCAATACGTGACGCTGGGTCTCTTTCATGTAATTGTTGCACAATCTGCAACTTATAGGGATGGAAATGTAATTCGTGCAGTATTCTTTGTAAGCTTCGTCGCTTAATCCCTAGCGGCGAGGACTTCTCCCGATTGCAGCTGTAACAGCCTCAATGTTCTCTGGGGTACGTACCGTTCGAATGCCACCTGGAGCTTTCTTTTTCAAGACAGATCCTGTTTCTTCAAAATTACGCACCCACGTTGTAATCGCATGCGCAGATGGAACACGTCCATGACGTCCAAGCTGGTAATGCTGTAGAAATATTCTTTGCGCGGCAGTCGCACTATCACCATTTTTATAAAACGCTCTCGCAGCTACTACACGTTTCGCACCAGTCCAACGATCCATGATTACTAAGTGGCAATGCGTTCACAACAATTGTGCGACGTTACGAACAACTGCCGGCTCTACAGTGCTGACAACTGTAACGTTCAAAATTTCCGGTTCCCCTGCGCCACCTTATATTAACAATATTAATATTGCTCGTCAATCTCCTATTAAAAATTAAGGTATGATATATGATGAAAAGTTTAACCTCTAGCTTTGATGCAATAAAGACCCTTTTCTTTGCTTGCGTGGTTTCCAAGCTCGAATATGCATCCGTGGCTTGGTATCCTTTCTATAACATCTAAATCAATCTTCTTGAGCGGATTCAGAGCAAGATTTTGACATATCTATCGTATAAGGACGATGGGCGATATCCTACGCGAGGTATACCCTACGATGAGCTAATTCAGAGGCATGACTTTGTAACGCTTGTGGAAAGAAGAAATCGTATTATTGCTTCGTTTATACAAAACATTCTCACCGGAAGAATTGACTCTCCTGGTTAGTTGTCTGGAGTTGGTCTCGTTGTGTCACGCCTGGGTTCAAGGCTAAGACGCATAGCTAAGACGAAGGTGCTGTGGCGAACGCCGTTGGTACAATCGGCAAGAAACTTTAATCATTACGATTTAGATTTGCTTTAATTTTTCTGATTTTGATATTTCATATTATTGGTATTTATTATTTAATTATTTCTTATTAGTATTGCATTTCCGGTATTTACTTAATGTATTAGTATATATAGATATTTTTTTTCTTGGTTTATTTTTAATGCATTACATGTATTGCCTTTTATTTAATATTGCGTCCATTTTTGGATGTTCGTCTGTTGGGTATTTAATAAATTATTATTATTATTATTATTATTATTATTAGATTAAAATTTAGCTATATTCCAATGCTTCTTTTAGGATACTATCGCGTCAATTATGATCTTGAAAATTGGAATCGTATAAGCGATTTTCTGAACACAAAGAACTTTGACCAAATTCACAAATTGAACAGGGCGCAACTATTGGACGATTCATTCGTTCTAGCTCAATACGGAGTTGTTGGCTACGAAATTCCCCTGAATTTAATCCGATACGTTCAAAGAGAAACAGAATATATTCCATTATATCCGTTTATGAAGATACTAAGCTTTTTGGATCCGTACATGCAAAGCACAGCGAAGTACAATGACTTTAAGGTATATTCCTGGATCCGCTTCAAATCCAACAATCTAGAATCTAACATTTTGCTCCAACAGGAGTTCGTCTTGAAACTTCTTAACGCTGCCATGACATCCGTGGGTTGCGACGAGAAGGAAAGCGACCGTCACACTACCAAACTGAACCGCATCAGCTTGTTAACCTGGACCGGTAGGTACGGAAACCAGGCATGCAGAGAAGTCGGCCTTCAGAGATTGAGGGAATGGGAATCGGACGAAGTTAGATTGATTTTACCCAATATGCAGACGCCGTTAACGTGTTCAGCTTTGAGGATTGGCGAACAAAAAGATTGGGACTTCGTATTCCAGAGATACGTTGCGGAATCCGAATCTTTGGTCCGTGCACGATTGTTAGATGCTCTCGGCTGCAGTGAAAATGTTGAAGTCCTTAACAGGTTAGCATATTTCCAATTACAGTTGGACCAATTAAAGTTTTTCGTTTTAGATTCATGGACATTATATTAGACAGTAATAGCGATTTAAGGTCTACAGATAGCACAGCGGCTCTATCATCAATTTATAACTCCGGCATCATCGGTAGAGATTTTCTATACAATTACATCAAGAATAATTGGGCTAGAGTGAACTCAAGGTAACTGCATACTTAACAAATATCTCCACCAAATTAAAAAAAAAACTAATTTAATTTCACAGCAGGTTAGCCACCTATCAAATAAATGCAGCAATGAATGGTATTGCTGTAAAATTTTCTACTCAACAGGAATACGACGACGTAAGACAGTTTTGTGAAATTACGATCTGAAATGTTTCCGGAATCGGCAAGAGATGGCGCACGAAGGTTAAAGTGGATTCATTGGTCGGCAAGCGTAACCTTTCTTATGGCAACTGTCAAAATTTCAACTGTCAATAGTTGTTGTTTAAGGGTGTATTTTGTACAGCAAGACAGGCGGTTTCGTAAAAATGGATAAAATCAAATTTCGTGCAGTGATAAATCTTTTGGATGGCTGGGAAAACGGCGACGGAAATTCGATGTTCAAACGTGACCGCACAAGCACACTTGGCGAACCACGTCTGCTATCGCCGATTGAAGCTGAAAAGGAGAAGGACGATCACGGGGCAATATTACAGCGATTTATTGACCCGATTCGATGCATGATTAGTGATAGATAAATGAGTTGCGCTACGAATTAGTCCCTTATTCTTCATATTCACCGGACCAAGCCTCCAGCGACTTTTTCCTATTCCCAAACGTGATAAAATCACTGGGAGGAAAGAGATTTGCCTCAAATGAGGAAGTCATCGCCGCTACAGATGGCTATTTTGCAGACCTCGCAACATCCTACTTTTCCAGCGGCTTGAAGAGACTGGAGCACCATTTGAAAAAATGTACTGATCTTCGAGGAGACTACATCGAAAAATAGAAATAAAAAACCACACCAATACCGTGTTTTTCTTGTCGATTCCCGAAACATTTCAGGTCGCCCTCGTATGTTCGAAATATTTAAATGAAGCTATTTTTTTTTCAGTTATACGCATTCGGCCAGCAAGTTGGGTATAACTTCAGTAGTGCTTTGCATGCCATAAGCTCAAATATTAATTGGTCTGCGCAAAATATGCCTACGATTTTAAGTTGGCTCAATGAAAATGTTGTATATAAATAAATTTTGATGTAATAAAAGATATATTCGTATTATACTTTTTTTTAACTTATACGATTTCTTTATTCAACATTCTTTTTTGTAATCGAGTAAAATTATAGATAATTTTATTCGATTACAGTTTTCTATAAAATTATCGTACTCTGTAATAAGACAATTTTATTTAAAATATATATTATACAAAATTAATAACATTTTTTGTGTAAATAACATACAATTTATTTAATAAATTTCTAGAAAATTATAAATTGCATCATATTTTCTTAAAATTTCATGCAATTAACACTTTTTAAACTAATCTTTTTATAACCTTATTTTCAATCCCCGCTCCTATTTAAAATAAACAGTGTACAGGTTCCAACTTGATTTATCTCTTAGATAAAATAATTTATAGTGATTTATGTTTTAGCTTTTGTACAGATAAGTCTTTACTTAGAAAGTGATAATTTGCTGTTAAAAGTTGCACCAAACTTGATGAATGGATGAAAATTTTAGAAGACTACATGATTACATCTCCCAAGACAATTATTATGAAGCTAAATTGTACCTGGAAGACCTTTCAACCGCCTTAGAGAAGGAATTATCAGAATCTGTTATAGGTATGAACACTTCCTAATGATTTACGTATATAACTACAAATGATTCTTTTAAAATTCAGATAACTATGTACTGAATATATTCGATGAATCATACGGTTTATTGAGTTTTATTCAGAAGACCGTTGACAGGAGAATCTATAGAAATGTAATTTCCGATGCTATAAAAGTATGTTTGGATATAATATACACTCTACTCAACAATGCAATACAAAAAGTAGAGAAACATACCCCAAAAATTCGAGATATTTGTCTAAGAATTCTATTAACATGCAATTCAACTGCGCATGAAAAAAGAAAGTCCCTAAATGTTTTTCTACTGATTGTCGAGAAAACTGATTATTTCCCCGATGGATACCCATCGAGAGAAGAAGTTTTTGGTAAATTATATTGCTGCTACGAATCTGCATCTGGTGAAGGTAGATTTTATTTTGATTAATACCGTGATTAATAAATTGATGATGTTCGTTTGTTTTTAGTTCTAGCATTTACTATTAAAATTATGGGAACTATGCTGAAAAGATATCCATATATAATGAATGACCCTTACAACTTATTTAAGTCAATCCTTTTAAAGTTGAAAGTCAATAAAACCAACAAATCAGATACACCTGTGAGGGACTGTTTTTTCTTCTTGACTGAATTCTTAGCCGTTTATTCTGATGTTGAGGTAGCCGAAATTTATTGTTGCATTAAAGCTAGGATGTCTCTTGATATTTACCGTAAATCAAGCCACAGAGGTAAGTGCTTCCTGTTTTACTTTATTTTTCCGAGGTTATTGGTGACTTATTTTTAGAGGGGTTAAATCTGCTTCAGAAACATATAGTCCTATTCAAGCAACATGTTTACGATGATGCACTGTTTTGGTATAACAAGCTTAACGAATGGTTAGAAATGGGAGCGGAGAATGCAAAGGCGGCCTATTTTGTTTTGGACGTGATTTATTCGAGTTTATCGAAGAGTCTTGCTGTCGATACTAGTGAAAATAGGGATTTATTCATGGTAAAGTTATAATTTGTAGCCTTATTATAGGTAAGGTTATGTTTGAGTTTTAACTGTCATGTGTGTTTATATATACAGGATGTTACAAAAAGGTGTGTAAATCTATTAATGTAATTTTGTTTCTTTCTCTCATCGCTAGTGATTTGGTAGTAACGAATAAATGTATTTGTTTTACAGAAATTCTGGGACAAATTTATCGAGGACATATTTCATTCAAATCTCCATGGATACAAACTTCGTTTAGCAATTCGTGGTTTTGGCCACTTCGTTTCTACTTCAAAAGTATTCCTACGAAACTCACAAACAAATTCAGCAATCTACGATTTCATCAACAAGATCGAACAGACGTATTTGATCAATTTCAATAGCCGACCTGATGATCTTGATTATCTACCAGAGTATATCCAATCACTCTCGAGTACCATCCAGCAGATCGATACCATTACAGAGTATGAATTGGGGATATTACAGCAGGCTACGGTTCTAGTAATAAAGTTATTCCCGCAGCTAGCGAACCATCACCATAACATGGTGGTGGTCCCTATGCTAACGGCTTATTACCATATTAGATCTTGTCAGACATCGATGGCAATGCGATATCTGTTAAATGTTATGCGGGAAGGTGTATTTTATAGTTGTTCGCAAGCTGTGGTCACTGCCGATGTCGATTATAATCAGAATATTACAACGTACAGGAATTATGTGCCGTTCTGGCAGAATTTCATCAATAAACCCAAGGAAAGTTATTCCTTCTTGAGTTTAGATGATGACTGTGCAGGTGAAATTCAAAGGGAGATTTTCGATGAGTTCATGGCCACCTTATTGTATTTATTAGAGAAATTGAATTTGAGTACGCGTCTAACTGATGTATGCTCGACATTTTCTGATCCCAAAGTGACTGTAGAAGCTGTGAAAGTGAACGACTTCAATATTTTTGTGAACGTTGTGGATTTATATGTCGACATTTTAAAATCGACTAATAAGAGCTTGTTTAAGAAATGGGTACAGAGATTTTTGAATACAGCTATGGTAAAATCGAAGAAGCACCCTTTAGTGAGCGGTTTTTATAAATTACTAGCTGTCGGTCTCAAAATTTCTAACGATTTGAATTATTTCGGTGAAAAGCGTTTGGAAAGAGACGATATTAAATTATGCTACGACACCGTCAAGGATTCAGTGATGAATATCCTTTCGAAGGTGAAACTATACAAAGACGATCTGAAAATCTCTTGTATAAAAGTGATTCTTTCGACACCAATCTCGATTATCCCCGATATCCTGACGAACGTAGCGCCTATAATGGTTTCCTTATTCGCTCTTGGCAGAAGCAATTTGGAATTCGTAGAGATCGGTTTGGACGCTCTAGAATGGTGGTATAACGAGATCAAACAAGAAGACTTCGATCCATTCCTCCGCGAAGTATTGCCGCATCTCGATACTTATCTCTGCAGCAAATCTATCAGCGAGACGTTCGATGCTAAAGCGGCAAAAGCGACAAAGACCCAGCGCGCAGTTGGCCGCAGGAAGATCGTTACCATAGGCGAAGGCGACCTCTTCAAGGTGCAGAAGAGAATCTTGGCTTTCATCGGTAATTTAAGCAACGACATGTGCAGATCGTTTGTGGAAAATAGCGATACGATCGGTGATAGTTTATTCTACGGCAAACAGCTACATCTGAAGGTGGAACTGATGTTCATGAATAATTTCCATGTCGACTTGTACCTGGAGAAGTTCATCTTGAGAATCGTCGAATTGGCTCTTTACTGTAGCGAAAGAAAACTGAGGATTAACGCTTGCGAGGTGCTGCATGCGATTGTGTTAATATTTTTGGGGAGAAGTAAGTTTTACTCGAGACATAATACTTCAATTTTTCAAATCTAAAATTATTTACATTACTTTTAGCGAAACAAATGTCGGATACGCCAAAAGAAGATCTCCGCGGTGTTCTAAAGAAGCTCATCAACGCCCTCTTGTCGTTGGGTTGCGACACCGACGTGACCGTTCAGAAGATCTTGCGACCTCTGATGCTGCAACTGATGCATTGGTACTCATCAAAATTAATGAAAATGTGCTCTCATACTGCGATTGTCGTTGAATCCGTTTTGGTAAGTTGAATTGCGTAAATTTATAAAGTACTGAGGTGCCAAGATGGGACCTTGAAGAACTCCAGGCGATTTTTTTTTGGTATGGGACTGCATCTTACTGTTATTTAAAATTACAGTGACCGGACATATTTATCTGCTAATTTAACATTTAAATACAAATGTTGTACCTTAAGGATGTTATATTTAAACGCCACCCTCTTATGCTAGAACTGATTATAGTAATGTGGAAAAGCAATTAAAGAAAATTGTTGACCTTTAACATCCTTGATTGATGTTGAAGTATTTTCAATTATACAGGGTGTTCCAAAGGTGGTGTTGACGTACGAACTTATACAGCTGTGGCCATATGTATTCGCCACTCTCGTTTTGAACGTGTTACACGAATATTATTGTATTTCTAAGAAGCAGGGTCGATGACGGACTTAACCAGGTACCTGGTAATGAGGGTTTAATGGTTTATTGTAAGCCATTCTGAGTAAATTAGAAAATAGACGTAAAATTGTAATTTCTGAATATTTCTTCAGTCTTTCTTAAAAGTTGTAAGAGTAAGGTTGAGCTAGTTAGAGTGAAGATATTGTGTCTCTAATTTTGCCTGTGTAATACGATAGTATACAGAAAAAGTTATGCCGAAATCACGCGAATTGACGAAGGTAGAGCGAGGACAAATTGTGGTGTTAGAAAAGCAAGGGTTGTCGGTGTCTGCTATTGCCCGACGAGTGAAATGTGCGCGATCGACAGTTAGAATGACGATAAAACGATACAAAGAGAGTGGATCTTTGACAAACAAACCGAAAACTGGTCGAAAAAGGAAGACAACTAGCAGAGATGAGCGAGTCTTAGAGCGGATGTCTTTGCGAGACCGGAAGAAAGGGTGTAAACAGCTTTCCAGTGACCTTCTCCGGCTACATAATGTTGCTATTTCTCCTCGCACGGTTAGAAGACGCCTTTGTGAATTAAATTTAGGTGGATACAAAGCTCGACATAAACCACGGTTGTCTCCGCAACAAAAGAAAAAGAGACTGCTGTGGGCTAAAAGTCACCGCGACTGGACCATTGACAATTGGGCCAATGTTATGTGGACGGATGAGTCAAATATTGAGGTAAGTAATACATAATTATTGTATTTGCGGTATTCTGTATTCAATTCCTGGTATCTACAGTCTTTTTATTCTTTTTAATGGGTGTTTAATAAGTGTTCATGTTTTGGTAGCTTCGTAGTAAACCTGGGTCTCAATACGTGCGACGCAGGCGAGGAGAGGCCTTCCATCCACACTGTATCATCCCGACTGTCAAGTTTGGGGATGGTAGCATAATGGTTTGGGGTTCCATGAGTGCAACAGGCGTCGGAGAACTGTTCGTCTGCGAGGGCCGAATGAACAGTCGGACGTACATCGACATGTTGGAAGAAGTTTTGGAACCGTGTGCGTTAAAATTATTCGATAATGATGAGCCAGAGTATTACTTCCAACAAGATAATGCACCGTGCCATAAATCTCGCGAAGTAATACGCTGGGTTCGAGGAAAATAACGTGCGGGTCCTGGAATGGCCGGCACAATCCCCGGACTTATCGCCAATTGAGCATTTATGGTACATTTTAAAGCGAAATGTAGCTAAATACTCATCTACGACAAAGCAATGAGTGGAATAAAATCACCCCCGAACAGTGCTACAACTTAGTGAGCAGTATGCCCCGACAAAATCGTGCGGTGATAAAAGCCCAGGGAGAAGCTACCAAATATTAAGCAACATCTGTATATACTCACAATGAAACATTTTCGTCGATCAATTTTCTTTAATTTCTTATATATTCGTCGGAATAAAAAACAAAAAAGGGTGGCGAATACATATGGCCACAGCTGTATTTTATCTTACGCACTTGCTACATATGCATACATTAGAAAAGGGAAGCAGTTACTCTTATAACCTCACTTCATACAGTTTACATTCTCTACTTACCTGCCAAGTTTCATTAGGATCTGAATTTGACACCCAAGGACTTTTCCTTGTAAGTTACGGACAGTCAGGTCCATTTGCTCTTGAAATATCTGTAAATTATACAACCATACAGTCCTTTCATATGCCTTGTTCTATAAACTTTTTCTAGAATAGTAAGCATATCAATTTAGTTTTTACTATACTGATATATGAAATAAGTTTGCTATCACTTACTATCCTAGTCTGGACGTAAAGATGTGCAGAATAGCTGCACGTAACTGGTTGCTGTAATTCTTATTTTACCCTCGTATTATAGTGAATCCACACCGAGTCAGTAACGTTCTTCTTTTTTAACTTTATAGGATGGTGTTACACAAACCAACGATTCCGCAGTCAAGGACTTCTCTTGCCTTTGCATCAAGGAATTCGTTGAATGGTCCATAAAACAATCGACTAAGAGCGGACTAGCCAGAGATCCAATCAATATCCAGATAATCCTCAGGAAACTTAGATTCTTCAATTCGCATTCGGATCCTTCGAAGAGATTCGCGGCGTCTCTCATCTTCAACAACATCTACACCGTTCTCAGGGAGGAAACGTTTATATTCCAAGCCTACTGGATGGAGTTATTGTATTATTTCGTCATGAATCTGTCACTAATCGACGAGTACGATGAATACGATTCCCTTGCTCAGGTACACGCGACCTTAAACCATCTCCAAAGAGGATTCGTAGAGAAAAGTCACATTTTCAACGAGAGAGATAAAGATAGAAGATTACCGCCAAATTTCGCCGATTGTCTCCTTATAGACGTCGCTTGCTGGTTACTCAGACAAACGGGTTCTTCGAACCGACATTGCAGGGTGAAATGTTTCGATTTATTCAAGAACATCGCTCCTTTATGCGGGAAAGGTACCCTCGAGGAATTCATAAAGTACTACCAGTCGAAACATGGAAAAGATTGGATGCAGGAGTTGTATTTTCAGAATAATTCCCTGAAGATGGACGATTCGAATATCGAAACGTTAATCAAGTGGATGTCGGATTTCCACTGCTTGTTAGATGCGATTATATTCTTCGAAGAATCCGGAATCGATTTTCCGAAAGAATCCAACTCGCGTGAGTTAGACGATAGTTTTGAGATCTTCCACAACGCCCTCTATCCGTATAATACAAAAAAATTGAGCTCCATCGATAAAGAACGCTTTAATACGTTGAAGAACAGCGTCATAAAGAAGTATTTGACCTATTCTTTGAAGATCGGTAGCTTGGATAGATCGGAGTATTGGACTCTGTTTACAAAAATGATCTTTGAGAACAATAACTTACTATTGGAAGAAATCCACATTCAAGAAATTAGTTACTTCTTAAGTATAATGAAAAATAATCTCCTCGAACCCTTTATTTCATCGATACAGAAATATCTAGAGGAGAATCCTTTAGAAAATTGCCATTTAGACTCTATAGTGCCCTTCAAACAACGGCAAATATTAAAAGGATTGTTGTTATTGAAAAATAGCTGCTTGTCGGAGAAAATCCCCTTGGAAAATTACCTAGGGAATGGGTTACAAGATATTTGCACCAAAATGATCGATTGTAACAGAGTTGCGGTGAATCTACAAAACACAGCTAGGGAATATTGTCTATTAAGAATCGATTTGACTATAAGGAATGGGGATATTCAAAATTTAATCGATATCCTATCCGATGCAACGTTAATCAAATCATCGCAACAAAAAGAAGATATAGAATTTGGTCGATACATCTTCGCTACATTCAAACCAACCATCGTACAATCCCTTGTAGCTAATTTCGAACAATTCCAAAATACCCTAATTACAAATAGAAATCCGAACTACCTTTACTTCATCGAAGAAATTGTACAATCCATGCTGGTCAATAAGAACTTGTACGATCAAGAAACGATTAATACTATCATCGAGAAGATTCTAATAAATTGGATTGTTTTCGAGGAATGTTATGATAATAATTTTAACAATAGAGCTAAGGGTTTACGATTATTAGAAAACATCTCTCGTTTACTAAATGATAGTTGTCGGATTAATTTGGAGGACATGAAGGGGGCATACGATTGGGTTATGGAGATGATCGACTGCTTAGATTCTGATAATAAATTCAATTTGCTATCACATAAGAGGTTCGAATACTTGAACATATGCATTACAGCTTTGCCGTTGTTCTTGAGGAACGAGGGTGAGGATTTTATTGATAATATATCGTAAGTATTCAAACTGAAAGTTTATATTAGCGAGCCTTAGTTTATTTATAAAAAAATTATATAAGAGAAAATATGTATACTTATTAAAAAATAAATTTGTCACCCCCGCACCTTTTTTAATCTTGATGATTTTCACTTTGCTACTTAATTGTAAAAATGTTCTTTTATTGGACGTGGATGTCTGTTCTGGCGTGATTTTAGCTGCATACTACTTTATTTCACGAGAGGCAACAGAGCTAACGCTTACGGCAATCCCATACATAAATCGGGGAACAACCGGTGCCGGCGCTGAAAACGTTTATGTAAACATTCTTTTGATCTATTCAATTACGAACGTACACAAATCGGGAAATAACCGGTACCCTTTACCGTTTACATTATCGAATTATACGTGGTGCAAGCTTGTTTACATTACCGGGCGTTCTATTTGATCCTATAGCTACAATTTTCTGTTTACGTGACCGCGGGTATTTACATGAGCGAGCGTTTACTGTATTTGTTGATCGTCTTTCTTGTGTACCGTCACTATTTGTCCAATCTCTCAGTCCTGCGGCATCTTCTCTTCTATGCATATTTTTATAATCAGTAGACATAGCTTTCTCTCATTAATGACTTTTAATCTTCGCAATTTCCACAGGGACCAACTGACAAAGATCGAAGAAAATACTTTCATGAATCTTCCGAATGAGCAACTAATTGCAGCAACACTTTTCATCAATAAATCATTCCAAGCGGCGATTTTAGCCAACTCCAAGTATATATTCGAATTCGCTTCAAAGATTTTCGTTCTCCTTCAACCAACAGATGACCTCGATATCGACCAGTACAGCAGGATGTTCATGAAAAATGCAAATAGAAAGCTGCAACTCGGATTACTGAAGTTAATCTACAAAGTAGACAATTCAAAATACACCCTAGACGTGTATTATAGATTAACGAAAGATATCTTGATCAACCTCCTAAGATACAGCGATTACCATGTATTCGAGGCATTCTTTATCGAGAATATAGCCGAAATTCTTTATCAAATGAAAAAGAAATGCACGAATCACGTAGAGGCAGCCGAGCAAAGTAGAGCTTTCCTCTTAATTAGGGTGTTATTCAGTAGAATTGTTATAAGTCAAGATGCGGGAAGCGAAGTAAGTTGCCCGATTACCAAGAGCGCATTCCCAGACACCGAAGATCCGAAACAGTTGGCAAAGGACGTCATGCTAACCACGTCTCAATTTCTAAAGGATTCCGCGATCATCGAGGACGATACGTTCCGAGCCTGGGATCGTATATCGAAATGCGAATGTTACAATGCCCTAATCAGCGCCGTGTGTAACATGCACAGGAAACCCGTTTGGTATAATTTGCTCTTTAAACGCGAAGTAAAAGGTTGTAACATGCTTTGGAGGAATATCGTGGATGAGAGCCGAGATTACACGTTCTCGCTGGATTTCGATAAGATCCCCAAGAAACGGACGAATTTAGTCGCCATAAGAAGTTCATACCGCGCTAAAAGGAGGCAGGACGTCAATCAATCTTTGAAGTATATTTCGTCGCAGAATATCTTGTATAGCACCGTCAGCGAAGATATTGTTAAGTACGACTTTTCGAGGACCATCTTGAGGAGTCAAGAGATGGATGTCGCTTCCACGGGAGGAGGTAGGTTTTTACTTTGAAGTTAGGTTGATCTATACTTCATTCACGTTAAGAATGCAGTAGATAGCGCTACGATCGGCAGTTGTATTACACAACATCTTAAACGCCAAAGTTTGATTATCTTGTGTAGCAAATAGCAGCACTTTTCATATTTTGTGTGCAGTACATTATGGTTATATCACCTGATAAAATAATACCACAATGATAAAGTAAAAGTGACAGCAATTACAATATAATGTATGCGGTTGTTTCATTTACCGAAATAGTTGGAGCTTATGTAATTATGTCAGAAAATAAAAGGTTTCATTTGGGGTTAATTGAAGGTTAATGCCATATGACAAGCTTTAAAATAATACTGCCATAGATAAATGGTTATATATGTAGTGTTATAGCACGTCATTTGTTATAAAGTATATCTCTCCGTTGGTAATCTCCATCAATTTTAAAACAGAATGTTTCAATGATATGGTTGAAGATAAGCAATTCAATGTATACAAGACAAAGTCAAACAAGGAAGAATATTGCCATTTTTTTGGGCGTCGACTGTGTGGTTCGTCGCTTGTGCCTGTGCGGCGATGATTGAACTCGCTCACCCAGAAGCTGATGGTCGAAAATGATGGATACATGCGTCATGAGCCTCTAAAATATTTCGAATTTCCGTGACCGTTTGCTCAGCCATCCAGAAGTGTTTTATCACTGCATGAAATTGGATTTTATCCATTTTTGCGAAACCGCCTGACTTGCTACACAAAATACACTCTTAAACAACAACTATTGACAGTAGAGGTCTGAAATTTTGATAGTTGCCATAAAAAGCTTGTCCTTGCCGACCAATAAATCTGCTTCAACCTTCGTGCGCCATCTTTTGCCGATTCCGGAAACATTTCATGTCGCCCTCGTATACCAAGTCATTCGTCATGAAGTAAATCTCTACATTGGTAATCTATCAATTTTAAAAGAGAAATTTTCAATAGTATAGTTGAAGGTAACCAATTGAATATATAGAAGACAAAGCCAAAGATGGAAGAATGTTGCTGATTATGAACAATACAGGTCTTTATGAAAGTATATCTAATGGTTTCAGAGTACATCCCAACATACGACAAGGTCTTGTATAGAATCTAGTTATTGTCAATGATGAAGTTTGATGAGCTATTCGATGAAACATAAAGCGGCACTGCAAGTATTCTTATCTACTGTATCCCGACTACAGTAAAACCCACGTACATTTTCAACGACAATACAGTCAATAAATAATTGCATGCATATTAATGACTACAATACATATTACAAATGTAGTTCTCTTCTCTTCATATCTGAATTAAATTTAATAAAAATAGAATTGTATCTGTTTCTCCTGCGTGAATATGTCTCGCCGATTAGCCAATGGCAAGCTCCTATTTTAAGGCCTATCTATTCTAACTGCATTCTTAACGTGAATGGAGTATATAAAGCTTCACTGTGAAATGAGCCATAAACAAAAATAAACCGTAATCGGACAAGAGAAAATGTTTGATGTATCGTGGTGCTGTTTTCATTAAGTTTCCTTCTTTTACATTATTATTTGCATTTATATCGAAGATCAAGTGTTCCGTGAAGCTTCATAAATGAATACGAACCAACTTACAATAAATAAATAAAACAATAGCGTTACCGATTTACTTGCAACACGAGTGAGTATTAACGGCCTGCATCTGCGCCAATACGATGTAGTTATGTTACGCGATAGATGCATCCACAGTGAATTTGACCTGCAATTCTTATAAGTTTGTATTTTATATTATAAATTAATTCATAAAGAATTTGAATTTGCAAATTAGTATTAGCAATTTTCTTGTTATTTCCAATCGAAGATTTGGCTCTTATATTTACGGACGATACTTCCTTCGATCATTTTGACCATCCATTTTAGTCGATTTTAACGTTTTACAGGCGATAACCGCGTCGAAATGCAGGTAGACATCGACGACGTCGAACTGAACTCCCACGAATGTATGCGTATGCTTTGCGGTTTATTCCAACACTTGCATGACGAACAAATCTACGACGCACATGCAAATAAAGCGCCTGCTTTCATTGAGTGCCTCAGAAAGGATCTAGAGGGCGAAAACACATCCAAAAATGTGAAGTTGTTCTTAATCAAAGCTTTGGAGAACAAGCAGGACTTGTTTAAACCATACGCAAGAGATTTATTTGCGCCGATAATGAAAGCTATTGTAGATGGCGTCCTCGGAAATAATATTAATTATTTTATAACTGATGTGGTAAGTTGGTTTACTTATTTACTTCGTTTTCTTTTGTTTTGCCCTCCTAGATAATGGAGGGTCATTTTTTGAGTAGATGTACTTCTGGTAATGTAGCAAAGTTTTATTTCATATTTATCTTTTTTCAATGTTTACAATCACGTTGTATGTACACTACCGCACATATTAGTTCGGACATGCAAATAAATTTTAAGAAAACGAGAAAATATTCAAACTCATTTTTCCGAAACTTAAAATTTTTATTGCATTTTATTAATAGCGATTACAATTAGGGTATAAAAGCAAAAAAAAAGTAATTTTAACGTAAAATAAAGAACAGCTTTTATAATTCGAGGCATCCGCTCCACTAGGTTTTCAAGGATTCTACATATTTGGCATATTAGTCCATTCTTCTTGTCCTCCTGTCCAATTCATCCTATAACAACTCGATGGGGTTTAGATTGGAGCTTTGCGGTGGCCATGTCATTGTTTGTAAAGTCATTATCTTGTTCTTCATTTAAGAAATTTTTACATATCATTTCTGCATAAAAGCAATTATATTACCTTTTAGTAGAGTTTACAATATTTTACTGGGTATCCGAATTAATATGGACGGTAGTGTACATATATTTGTGTATATGATGGCGGATACTATGTGTAATAGCAGAAACACTGTTGCCTACGTTTACTTGTAAGTTTTTTTACAGATCGTCATGTTGATATCTTGGGCCGACGGCATGGAAAATATCGAAGCTAACCAAAGTACCTCAGAACTGGTACATTTTCTAATCAAAAACATAAATACAGACCGTTCCGACGTGATGAAGTATCACATCGATCTCATCAAGTTCTTTGTGGAACAGTGGAAAGATCACATTACCGTACCTAAAGACTACTTACTGGGTCGGCTAAGAGATCTAACCAAATCGAAGAAGGTCCTTCCAATCGTCCACGTTTGCTCTATCTTCCTGGCAAACGACCTTCCCCCTTGGAACGATATGAAAATCTTCGTGACGAAATTACTCGAGATCATGGCGCAAGATGCTAGGGACGTTTATCGATCCTGCGCGGAAGCTATCGGAACAGCTCTGTCCTATTCGAGAAAGCACGAAAGCGAAAGTACGCTGAAGAACTTCACCAAGTACCTTGTGAAATCTTTCAAAAGGAACAAGAAGCCGAACGACAAAGATCTGATCTGTTTGCAAGCGATCTCCAAGCATTATCCTGAATTTGCCGATGCTTTTTTCACGACTCTGATCCACGAATTCTCCAAGTATCGCGGCCAATATAAGGCGATCTGCTTCAAACTGTTTTTGAATCGTTTCGATGCCTTACAGGAGAATACAGATTTTCCTGCCATCGAGTTAGTGAATCTGATTTCGGACGATAACGATGACACTAAGATACTCGGATTGGAGATCGTGAAGAAGACGTTGCCGATTGTTTATTTCTCTAATTCTCGCGCGAGATTGATTGTCAAGAAGGAGAAATTTATGGTTCTACTGGAGAAGATCGCAAGATTCCTCAGTAGCGAGAATAATGTCTGTAGAGCCGTAACCTATGAGATTTTTATGGAGATCTATAGCGATGAACGGTTCAAAGCGCATGAAGATATCGCGGCCCTCTGCAAAGACGTGCTGTTGCAAGGCTTGGTCGATCGTAACTCCGAAATCGAAGAAAAGTTAAAGGAATTCTGGGCTAAGAATATACCGGTTAACACCAGCGAGAAATTCCTCTTTTTACTGAGGGATATGTACAAGGCTAGCATTGAAAATAGTTATTTAGGTTATTACGTCAATTTCCTCTTGAACGAACTGATATTACAGCCTCAATATCGAAAAGGTAAAGGACCTTTCTACTTTTTAAAATATCACCTTTAACCGCATTTAATTCTTACCAGACATCTTCGAGTATAACCTTGAAGATTGTACCTATACCGATTACCGCATCAAAGATAATTGGCGCGAAAGACACTCCACCCTTGCACCTCTCTTCGCCCAAACGTATAGGAGTCAATCGACGGATGACGATGCCGCCATCTCCACCTCAACCTTGGAAGCCGACGGTATAGTTTTCAGGGCTACCAATTACGATATGGAATTCGAACCGACTCAAGTTCCTAGCCTACTCGAAGCGGAGAGGCAGGATATCATGTCCAGGGACGTGGAAGACGAGGAAGACGGGGAAGATATCGAGGAATCCGACAATTCCGACGACAAAATATTCAAGAAGCCCTGGCCGGTTAAGATGAAAAAGATTCGCTTTCACAGCGATCATACGCGCTCGGTTAGGAACTTCGCTTTGAGGAAGATGGAGCAGAACAGCAAGGTGGAGAGGGAACGGAAAGATTCCATTAAGCAAAAGCGACAGGAGGTCAATATTTATCGTAGCTATAGGAAAGGCGATTTTCCCGATATTAAGTTGACGGTTTGTGATCTGATAATTCCTTTGAAGATATTAGTGAAGGTGAGTGGCGTCACTTCTTATTTAATCTCTAAGAGCCTCTATCCCTAAAGCTGTCTTCTTTAATTCCTCTTTTTCAACTCCTTGGTTTTCCTTTTTTCCTTCTATTAGCAGGTTTCCATCTCCAAACCTTTTGTGGTAGTTCGTTCTGGTCCATTCTCCTCATGTGACCATACCATAATAGTTGTTCTCGTTCTATTTCATATGTTAATGACATCATTAATATATAAAACTTACATTATTTCTCTTATTCTTTCATGATCTAATAATATCTTCTTACAGCAGCATCTCCGTTGATATTATTTTGTTTTCCATGTTCTTATTCAGCACCCACACTTCACTTCCATAGGTAACACAGCTTTCAACAAAAGAGTGGAACATTCGGGTTTTTGTTTTCTTCGAAATATTCATCATTCTACACCACAGAATGTAGTTGTCTAATTATAGTATGTCCCTTTGTTATTTTATTCTGTATGTTTATTTCATCTCTACCATCGGAAGTTAACGTAACTATATATAGATATAGTAAAACATCCACCTTCCCGTCTGTGTGGAAGATTGCCAAATTGGTGCCTGTTTTTAAAAATGGTGAGAAGTGTGTAATTTCCAACTATCGTCCCATAAAATAATTTTGTTAAAGTTTTTGAGAAATGTTTGTACAAGTATATTTATGCTCAAGTTAGACCCTGGATTTCAAATGACCAACACGGTTTCGTTCCTCAACGATCTACGATAACTAATCTTACAATTACACAATACCTAGCTGATAGTATTGATGCTGGAAGACAGGTAGATGTTGTGTATACTGACCTAACAAAAGCTTTTGATCGAATCGACCACACCGTGCTTATTAATAAATTGGACAATATTGGATTTTCGTCTTCTCTTTTGTCTTTATTCCAATCGTATCCTCTTGATAGAAAGCAATTTGTGACATACATGGGATTTGAGTCTGATTACTTCACGCCGAGCTCTGGAGCACTTTCACCACAGATATTCTTATGCGATATGTCATGTCTAAATTTAAAAAATAAAATATAAATTTCATATGTGTATACGTATGTCTAATACAATAACGTAAATTTTACCTTTTTTTAAATTTATGAAGCCAGCCGGTGCTGGCCTTAAAATTTGTTGTTCCTAAATGTTGACTGTATTCCAGTGCTTTCTCCTGTAGAAGTGGCTCCAACACCGGAATGTTTTTTTCTCTAGTAGACACAAACCACTTAAACACCGCACTGTTTACATTTTTGTTTGGAACTCGGTTTCCCTTGAAATTGGCAGGTTTTGTAGGTTTACTCGCGAAACTTCGAATATGTTCCTTGTTTTTAATTATAGTTGACAATGTACTCGCTGGTATGTCATATTCCGCAGCTATTACCTTCTCTTTTATTCCATTGTCCATTTTTTTTAATATTTCTAATTTCTGTTGCACTGTTAAACTTTTAAGTTTTCGTTGCTGGGGCATGTTGATGACAAACACTAACGAATACGACTGAATATATAGCGCAACACGCAGATGAATAAGAATGATAAAACCCGTTGTCATTGGTACTTCCCCGAATTCCTTCGATAGATATTACGTTATATCCGCTAACAGATGGCGTATCACGTACCTTTAGTGAAGATTTCGAGTTACAGAGATTCTACGTCTTAAATTTGGTTAAATTTTTTTCGAGTTAGGGATAAATTCGAGTTAAGGACAGTCATATGCATATAAATTTAATAGATAACGCACGGGATAAAAAAATATTCGAGTTAGGGGAGTTCGAGTTGGGGGAGTTCCACTGTACTTTTAATTTGTTTGTGTGGTCGCATTGCATATTTATGGCACGTGCATTGGAACTTAGCGTGCCCCAAGTATATATATATACGCATTTGCCGTTTTTATGACTTAATTTTCCACCATTAACTGTTTTTCTTGCGAATTACCAAGTACTCTAGCATCTGTTGAGTTTCTCATCTTGCCTGCCAACCCCATTTCATACCAAAATACAATCGATTCATCAGAAAGACTGTCTAGATTGTATGTGGGGCATTTGATTAGTTTGGTTTACATCTTTTCTTTATTGGTTTGATATTTAAATAAAAAAAAAGTGGTGCTTGTCCTGACAACTATGTAATCTTAATTTGCAATGAATATTTACTAACGCTACACATCATACCAAATATGTACTATTATCTTTACCTCTTCATTTTCTTGTTCTTTTCAGCATGACAGCCGAATAGCAAAAATCTTTTACACTATCCTCTTCGAATCGATAACAGATAAGGAGGAGGAAGACAAGGAGAATTTTATCAACCAAATCTTAGAAGGAGTGAACAATATTTTCATGAATTCCGTTCTGTACGACGCGAATGTTATCGGTGCCCTGTTGGACGTAGCATTAAAGTACAAATCCGAGTTGCGGTTCTATCCTGACACCATCGCAAGAGTTGCTTCCAATTCCGGCCTGCTCTGGAGCGGGGCTTTGCTATTGGAGGAATATTTGACGGCGGGTATTGAAGACGATAAAGAACCGCCTGGAAAAAGGAGGCGAGGGTCTTTGAACGATGAAGAAGTAAATTGCGCTGTCAAATTGGCAGAGTAAGTGTTAACGTAGAATTAGTATTGACAGTACGCAGACAGTACAATTACTTTTATAATTCTGGTAATAAATTACTGGACCTTATTTTCTCAAATGTGGAGTGCAATGTTGTAAGAGACGAATTACCCATGATTTATGAAGATGCTTACCACCCTGCATTGAAAATTACGTTTAATGTTCGGTCTAATAAAGGTTATATTAATTTTGCCGTTAATCGAGCTCGTAGAAGGTATAATTTCCGCAAAGCTAACTTTGTTAGCCTATATAACGCTCTTGCCTCTATAGATTGGACTGTGCTAGAATGTTATGATAAGCTCTACGGTATTTTTGATCGGTTTGTGCCAGTCTACAGTGACCGCATAAAATCCCGATACACCTTTCCTAATTAGTACAATGCTGAGATAATTAAAAACATCAGACTAAAACAAAAATATCGAAAAAAATACAGAAAGTTTCTCTTGCCCACTGATCTAACACATGGGTTGAAAAGTTCCGGACCTAACACATAGATGACGCTAGTTTTATTGCAGTCACTCTTCTCTCAGTTAGTACTAACCTTCAAAAGACAGCTGTTAAAATTTCATGATATTCTATTCATTAGTTTGTGAGTTATTGCGCTAAGAGTCACGCTACTTTTGTTATTTTCAAAACAATGGATCAAAAACAATTTCGTGTTTTAATTTTACACTGCTTCTTGATGGGAAAAAAATACCGTTCAAGCGAAACAATGGCTTGAAAAATGTTATGGGGACTCCGCTCCATCAGAAACAACAATAAAACGTTGGTTTGCTGACTTCAAACGTGGTCGTAGAGACACCGATGATGCAGAACGCAGTGGACGTCCAAATGAGGCGGTAACACCAGAAAACACCACAAAAAAGATCCACAAAATCGTTTTGAATGATCGAAAAGTGAAGTTGCGTAAGTTAGCTGACATCGTAAAGATATCAAAAGAACGTATCGGCTTTATATCGCATGAGCATTTGACTATGAGAAGGCTCTGTTCAAAGTGGATGCCGCGTTTGCTCACTGTTGACCAAAAACAAGAACGTGTTGATGATTCTGAGCAGTGTTTGGCCATGTTTAAACGTAACAAACCGGAATTTTTGCGTCGATATGTGACAATGGATGAAACATGGATCCATCACTTCGCTCCGGAATCAAAACGATCGTCATCTGAGTGGACAGCAACTGGTGAACCTCGTCCAAAGCGCCCGAAAGCACAACAATCGGCTGGAAAGATTATGGCCTCGGTATTTTGGGATGTGCGTAGTGTAATATTCATCGACTGTCTTGAGAAAGGAAATACCATCAACAGTGAATATTATATAGCGTTATTGGAGCGTATGAAGGCCGAAATTGAAAAGAAAAAAAATTTGTTACATCAAGACAACGCACCGTGTCACAAGTCAATCAAAACAATGGCAAAACTACATGAGTCGAAACTTCGAATTGCTCCCACATCCACCGTATTCGCAAGATTTGGCTCCCAGCGACTACTGGCTGTTCGCAGACCTCAAAAAAAAATGCTCGCCCGTAAGAAATTTCGCACGAATGGAGAGGTTATCGTTGAAACTGAGGCCAATTTTGAGGCAAAAGATAAATCGTTCTACAAAAGTGGTATTGAAATGTTAGAGTGGCGCTGGAATGATTGCGTTGCTCTTGATGGAGATTACTTTGATGAATAAAGCTAATTTTGAACCCAAAAAAAACGCGTTTTCTTTGTTAGGCCCGGGACTTTTCATCCCATGTGTTACATAATTTCAGAAGGGTGCGCAAGTTGGTGAAATCCCAAATTATTAATTTAATTTTGTACGCTCTCAACAGCAGAATTCGAGAATTCCGGTCAAAATGCACAAGCATAATCAATTTTTCGATAGTCCTTCATCCGTTGTCAATGCATTTTCGTAATACTTGTGATGTTTGACAGTTTTCTACCTCTTTCTCCACTGATTCCCCAAAATTGTAGCCCTGTAGAGTAAACGTCAACACACTGTCTGAGTCCGATATTCTCTCAGCCATCAAGTCACTGAAAAATAAGCCTACATTAGGACCTGATCAAGTGCCAAGCTTTATACTAAGGGATTGCTCATCGATATTTTTAAGACCACTGTTGAGAATGTTTAACCTGATTCTGAGAATCTGTACTTTCCCTGAAAGGTGGAAGCTTTCTGGAGTCTGTCCGGTATTGAAGAACGGTGATATATCGGAAGCATCCAATTATAGACCAATCTTGATACTGTCAAACATCGCTAAGGCTTTAGAATCTGCTCTATATAGGATCATATACTTTCAGATTAGCTCCTTTCTAGTTGAGGAGCAGCATAGGTTTGTTGATGGAAAATCGAAGAAATAGGTAACACATGAATTTATACCATGTTAAAAAAATGATAATTCTAGATTCTGCGCATTGAACATGTTGACTCTTATTTTTCGTCTCTTTTGTTTATTAACGACGAGTATATGAAGGCCGCTGGGAATATTTTTGAAAACATTGTTAAGAAAAAAACCATAAAACCAGTGAACGACTTTATTGCTGTTCAAAATATTCAAATTTGACAACAATACACTTCTGCATACCAATTTTACGAGATTTTCCTACGAGTCACGCCAAAAAACATAACATTTAACGTTTCTAAATTTCAGCATCTACAAGGAATTAGAAGAATGGGATCTAGTCCGTGCAGTATTCTCCCATAAAGTACACTCTAGCGAAGAGGTTACCAAGGCGATCATCGAGGAGAGCTGCGGCAATTGGAGGGGCGCCCAAAACCTTTACCTGGACGCGATCAAGGAAGAATCTTCGATGGAAATTCGCGGTTTTTATCATGAATCGTACTACAAATGTTTCGCCGAACTCTCGGATTGGGGGGCACTCGCCAAATCGATCAAGCTATCGACATCGGAAGATGAGTATTGGAAGGAGCTGTGGGACGAAAATTGGCATCAACAGAAGATATTGCCTTGGTTTATGATCGCGCAGCTAAGGAATAGTTTAGATTCGGACGATACGAGAAACTCCTTCGTATCGGATATAAACGACGCGTTGGCCGATACCAATAAGCTGCTGTATATCAAGCAGAATTTCTCCGAAGAGATCGCCTTCTTATACCTCCTAACAGGCGACTTCGATAAGGTCATGTATTTCCTAACCAACAACATCGAGTTATTCCTGAGCAATTGGTCCAATTACAGTCCTCTGCTCACGTCGTTGAAGATGAAAAAATTGCTGAAGATGCAGAACTCGCTCGAAATGTACAATTTCGTCACCAAATTCAATCGATTCAGCAGTTCTAACCGGAGCAGCATCTTGAACGACATGTGCACGAACTGGTTGAAGGTTTATAACGAGAATTTATCGTCTATAGTCTCTAGCGAGACCAGAACTATCTACAGGACCCAATGCTTGTCCATTCTACAAGCAAAATTCGATAAGGAATATGTGAGTCGCCGCCTCGACAGGGTGAAATTCCAACTGGATATGAATCTCGCGAAAACCGCGTTGGGCATGAAGAATTTCCACGTATGCAGAAATTATCTTCTCAAGTACAATCGCCATGAAAGCGAAAGTAGTAAAGATGGCGTCAACTATTCTATGGTACGGGCTAATTTATTGCATTTGAAAGCTACGCTATTGGATTCTACGGTGGACCGACTGAACCATACGTTGGAAGGATGGGGTATTCTCGGTAAGTCCCGGAAAGGTTAATAATCACTTATCTTAAAGACGGCATCAATTTTAGCTAAATGTTTGAAGTACGAAGTAGTCGCTGAAAATCTCGACCTCTACCTATCCATCAACACGCATATCTACGATTTCGCTCAAGACGTAAGCGACATTCTTTTGAATAACGAAGCTATTATCAATGGAACGCTCAAGGAACAAATCGATGCGATCGTGGATATTTCGCCGCCGTACACATCGCGTAAAATTAGCGACTATGGCTTTAACAAGCTGCGCGAGGCCTTAAACGACGCTACAGAAATAATCGACGATGGCAAAAGCGACACTAGTTTGAAGACTATGGCTGACGCTCATTGCAAATTAGCTTCGTTCGTTAGTTCGGACGATAGCAGGAAGAGGGAGCTGATTGCGCACGTACTCAGCGCTATGTTTTACGGATCGTCTGAGGCGAGGTACATGTTCCCGTGCTTGTTGGAGGTAGGGGATTTAGGGACGACGTATAAGGAAACTTTTTTGAATGGGGTAAGTTGTTTTGTAGAATTTATGAGTTTACAAGCATCTTATTCATTTTACCACCTTGTCCTATGTGAAATTGCACGATTTCTATAATAGATTATACCGGGCATTATACACACATACCAAATGTACAAGTATGAAATGCGGATTTCAGATAACAGATGGCGCACCAATGCAGCTTGTGCTGTTAAGATTTGACACTGCGCCATTTTGTTGTGTGGTCAATAAGTGTCAGACCACGTGGTGGAAACTTCTATATTACCGATTGGAGACAAGTTTCAGCGCTGTTGGGAAGTGGCCCCCGTACTAAACATTATAGGCGGGAATTTGAAAATTGAATAAGCATGCAATCAAAGGATATGTATCATAAAATGTAACTTGATACACCCTATTGACTACATTTCTGTATATATGACTATATTTCAAAAAATACAAAATAAATATCATTATTCTAATAGCCAAGTTACGATACCAAAAAAAAAAACAAAAATAATTTTATTACGTACAATAATTTAGTATTTGGTGTAGTTATAAACCAAAAACAGCAACAATTTGAAATATATAAAGGAACCAACTACCTAAAATAAAAGTTAAATGGAAATAGTAAAACTAAAAAAAAATGTAAATATATCAAAAGGAAATATACAAATAAATGTCAAATAGAAATAACAACAAATTAAAAATATGTGCATTACTAATAAAAATCAAAGCTAATAACAAAAATATCCAATAATTTCCAGTAGATCGTATTCGTATTAAAGTATACAATTATATGTATTGCGATTCACCTGAAATTATTAATTACAGATTAATATACTACAGATCTAATAGTATCTCAGACTTTCACAGCCGTTTGTTATAGTCGTAACGGTTGTCGGGTTTCGTCGTGTCACTAGGTTTTTTTGTCCCTGGCGTTTCGCGAACAAAAGATAGGCAAAAAACGTATTTCATATTTATACACCTGATATTCCCTTTGTATAATCTTAAAAAGACAGTAGGCAGCTAGCAATAAAGGTGTTATGGAGCGGTGTCGCCAGATAGTTGAAACATCAATATTTTTCGATAAATTTCAGAATAATTCTATAGATTTGAAATTAGCTGAAGAAGAAAACTAATATGTTTATCCATAAGGCACACAATATTGCCGTAGCATCACCCACCTCTTTACACGCCCATGCTCTGGCATCGGCTTTGCGAACCTTAGTAATAACTTTTATCACCCACCAGGTGGAAAAAATACCCGAATGGATATTCATACGGTGGATCCCACAACTTCTGGCGAACTTGGATACGCCGAATATAACCGTGATCTTTCCAATCGTCGAAAGAATCGCTAAGACGTATCCGCAGGCTGTCATGTACCCTTATCGATTGAGTAAGCAAAAGTACGCCTTCCCAGATCCCATTAAGAGTTACGGCGAGCAAGCAACGGCTAGGTAAGTTCGAAGGATCTATTTGTAACATGTCTAACGAAGAAATTCGCATTTATCTACGCAGATTAGACGAGTTGCTAGGGGACCCTTTCGTGGATAAATTCTTAAGCGCTCTTTCCTCGGTTACTCTTCCAGCCAGCTTTATTGCGTTTCACATGAAACAGCTGCGTGATGCCTGCGGTGTATCTGTAGATTTTTTCAAGCAGAAGTTAGACTATCTGGAGCTTCTTTGCAGGGAAGATGTTAATTATAGAAGTCGCGATAGTTTGAAGGGTCAGGTGTTCAAGGAAATCATCAGTCAAATTAAGGCTAAGTTGTTGCCTCTCGGTAAAGGTAAGGAACTGGGGGTCTATTTTCGAATCCGTTCGCATGGTCCGTATCGCATAGCGTAACAAACATATTAATTATTACAATTTATTTGCCAATAACAAACGCACAAATAATTTAAAATAAAAATACTGATGTTCACCGGTCGCGTTACCAAACTGTACTAAGTGTAAAATACAATTAGTTTCGCTAATACAGCAATAAATGGCTTAACAACGGTATTTCTCCCACCAACCCTTCTATTTATACTACGGGTATTTCTAAGAAGCGACAGGTAAAGATTATTAGTCTGTTAATACCGCTATATTAACATCTAAAGGGTACCTCATATTCATGTCCCTGGGTGTATGTTACCAAATTTCCGGGTTATTCAACATATGTGAATAAATGTAGGTAGGTGTGATAATGACACCTTTTTTGTCATGCAATAGAGGCGGTCAAACCTGCCGAGTATGCTGTTTGCTATTGAATTAAAACAATACAATTTTCGTTGCAAATAATACACGGCTATTTCATTCATAGCTCATTAGCATTGATATAAGGTCATGAATAAATTCAATGAAATTACGCGTTTATTTTAATAAAAATACTCTCTAACGCATTATAAAAATTCAATGATAATCACTTTCTTATAAAGATAATGATTATCCATTTTAAGGAAATTAATAATGAACATCTATGCAGCTACACGTATTTTACGTCACACATCCTCGAAATCCCCTACACTGTGAAAATGTCTCCGTACTACTCCGACTCTTGCATGATGCAAAAGTTCACTTTCCACTATCTCTTACACTTCATTTACTAATATATTTGCAATACGATGGAAATGCACAGGTATAGCAGTAAACTCCACTCACACAAATTTATTAATTATGCGGAACGCAGCGTTTCGATAGCATGTGGGCTCTCATTGTCAACCGTGTTACCGACTGAAAGTAAAAACTGTATCACACATGCAAATTATTTTCTACGCAGGCTCTAAAATTTCTAAAACATATGGCTATTTACAATCTACTCGGTGGTCTAATGCCTTTTTCGGGAAAGGATGGACCGAAAGCGAACCGTATCTTTAACTTTGTATGTTGGAGAATCAACATACAAATTGTCCAAATGGCTAGTGAATGAATATAAGAACTTGCCTCATAAAGTAGATAACCTATGTGTAGAAAACTCCGTAGATTTTGTAAATAAAATTGAAAAGACTGAATTAAAAGATGGGGAAATCCTTGTATCATTCGACGTTTGTTCACTTTTCCCAAGCGTACCAACTCCAGGAACTCTGGAGTATTTGGTTGAATTTTTGAAATTAAATAACGTAGATGACGTGGAAACCGCGGAATATAAAAGGTTAACTAAATTATGCATGTCACAAAATTGTTTTCAAATAGGCGGAAAATGGTTCGAACAGGTGGAAGGCACGGCGATAGGTAATCCTTTATCTCCTTTTATTGCGAACCTTTTCAAATTTGAAACGAACCTGAAAAAAGAAACCAAATATTTTCCGAGAATTTGGCGTAGATGATATTTTCGCTGTGTTTGATACCAACAAAGGAAACATACAAGATTTTCTAGCAGAACTGAACTCAAAATTTACCACGATCAAGTTTACTATTGAAAAAGAAGTGAACAATCGCCTTCCGTTTCTAGATACTCTAGTCATACGCAACAACAATAAATTAGAAATAGACATCTACAGAAAAGAAACTAATTCCAACAGATTCATCACGTTTGATTCGCACCATTGCGAACAACAAAAAATGTCCGCGATTAGTTTTCTGGTCAATAGACTCGTCAGATTTCCGCTAAACAAGAGCAGGTATGACAAAGAATTAAAGTATATCAAAGATGTAGCGAGGTACAATGATTTCTCTTCTATGGATGTCGACCGTATTTTAAAGAAGGTCCAATACAAACAACACATCAGAAATTCCACGACCTTGACATCAACAAACACCGGTAATAAGAAATTTATAACTCTTCCTTTTCACCCAACAGTAAAAGGGTTAAGTAAAATTTTCCAACTAAATATGAACGTGTCTTTTGTGTCAAAAAACAACTTAAAGAATCTCTTAGGGAATCCCAAACATAAACCGGAGATGATAAAAAGGTTTGGAATATACCAAATCGCATGCAATGATTGTGAGAAAGTTTATATTGGACAAACAAAAAGGAGTATCGAAATGAGGTTCAAAGAACATATTAGACACTATCGTTTCGACAAACCAGAACTATCAAGCGTAGCAGAGCATATGGCAAAATCCGGACATAAGATTGATTTGAAAAATCTGACACTACTTAAAAACGTGAACTCGTATAGAGAATAGACGCGTACGAAACGGTATATATGAAAAAGAACGGAAACTTATTGAACAGAGAACCATCCCCAATTGCACACTCGAGTTTGAAGGATTTATTACCATAGGCCCTGTTAAAGATACGGTTCGCTTTCGGTCTATCCTTTCCCGAAAAAGGCATTAGACCACCGAGTAGATTGTAAATAGTCATGTTTTAGAAATTTTAGAGCCTGCGTAGAAAATAATTTGCATGTGTAATACAGTTTTTACTTTCAGTCGGTAACACGGTTGACAATGAGAGCCGACGTGCTCTCGAAACGCTGCGTTCCGCATAATTAATAAATTTGTGTGAGTGGAGTTTACTGCTATACCTGTGAATTGTACACACAGTCCTTGCAATCGTCATATGATGGAAATGAGCTATTCTAAAACCTTCCTTTTGATACACTACCTAAATATATTAAAAAACTTAAATATTATTAAACAAAATCTAACCCTTTTGGAAACTTATAAGAGAGCATACAATCTGACGTATCGCTTGTGGTAAGATATGCGATGTAATTCTTCGACCGCTCATCGCATATACGACTTCTAAGAGCGAACGATTTGAACTCCAGAATACGAATTCGAACTATCATATCTATCATTCGACCGATCTCGAGAATAGACCCCCTGATTAATTTGCTTCTTGATCGCGTTTTCATATCTTGCGTTGCTGTATTGTAGGTCAGCTAAATCTAAATTTACTCAAACAAAGGATGGAAACATTGAGACGAGAAGAGAAACAACATCTTGAAAGCTCGTCGAAGTCGAAAAGAAAAGCGCCAATATCCGAAGACCAGAAGATACTAAAATTGTCGTATTACTCGCCTTGGTTGGAGAACTTTTCCGATAACGAGATCAATTTGAACCTTGAAATTCCTGGACAGTATAAAGGTGATAAGAAACCGTTGCTACAATATCACGTCAAAATATGCGGATTCTCTTCCGAGGTGGCTACCTTTCACTTTTGCATCTCCACAAATCGTTTGACAATCTCACTTTATGCAATAGGTGTTCAAGTATTCAAGCTTAAAGAGTCCCCTCAGGCTGACAATTATAGGAAGTGACGCTAAGGACTATCGGTTTTTGGTTAAATTCGGTGAGGACTTGCGATTGGATCAGAGGATCGAGCAGATATTCGGCGTGATGAATAATATTTTCAATAACGATCCCGTCTGTCGAGAAAAAAGACTCTCTATAAGGACCTATCAGGTAACGTCATTTCGTAGAACCCCATTTTGGATTCTATTGCCTTCTCTTTAAATAGGTTATACCGCTGGATAGTACCTTAGGTTTGATCGAATGTGTGAAAGATGCGGAGACTTATAGAAAGTTTCTGCAGGACACCGTACCGGAATTCAATGCTAAAACGAGAAAATCATGCCAAATTTATTATGAGACCCATTATCTAAAAGACAGTAACTCTTCTATTGCATTAATGCGACATACTGCGCAATCTGCGATTCCGATATTCAAGTACCTCGTCAAAGAATATCCAGTGAATATGTTCGGGTAAGTGAGGCAATTTTAACTACCTTTTCTTACGGTTATTATAGTACTTAGGCCCGTTTACACCGGTTACTCTTAAACTTTCAGCTTAAGTAAGCTTAACTTTAAGGGACAGATTGCTAGCTTATTTTATAGCTTATTTTATCTTAAACAATTGAAGGAATTTTCCAAATGTTTAGAGTAGTACACTTTTGTATTGTACAGATATTTATCAACACAGTTCAGTAACGTTTACGTACTCGCATCATTTATGATCGTGTCCTTCATGAGTGAGCATAGGCGATGCGGACGTCGAATAATACTGAACAAGCGTGCTTTGATACGGGTACTCGATTCTCCATGCCGCGCGCTTCACCCCTCCACGTTGTTCTCTGCACGGCACTGAAACACGCCCCTCTTTGCCGAGACTAATGATACGACAATAATAATCACTTATACCAAATTTTCTTCTTTCAATTAGAGTTCAAATTGACAAGTTTTGGAAGTGTGGTCTAAATAGACCTCAGAATATAAATCTTTTTTAATTAAAATTAATTAAATCCTTTAAATTATTATAAGAGACTACTTTAACGGCCAATTTTCAGCCCCAGTATGTATTGGCTAAAATATAAAAAAACTACCTTGTACTATATTTCCACTAACCAAGATCCATTTTCACAGGAAAGCTATCCGCAAATTAAGCGTCGATTCGGAAAGTTACGTCGCACTGCGTAACAAATTCCTAACCAGCCACTCCGTTAACAGTATGGCCAACTGGATCCTCGGCATCGGCGACCGTCACTTGGACAATTCGATGGTCTGTTTGAACAGCGGTCAAACGTTCGACATAGACTTCAATTATTCCTTCGGATTGACCGTTCAAATATTGCCGACGCCGGAAATCGTTCCCTTCCGTCTTACCCCGCAACTCCTCGAACTCGCGCAGCCGCTGAAGGAACACGGCTCGATCGAGGAGACGATGGTGCACGTCTTGAGCGCGTTGCGCAACAACTCGAAACCGTTGCTATCTACCATGAGCGTCTTCATTACGGAACCGACGTTGGAATGGGTGGAATTTTTACGGCACGAAAACCAGGTGGCCAGATACAATTGGAAGCCGCAGAAGAAGTTGGATCACGCGCGACGGAAACTCGAAGGCGCCAGCTCCGTTGAGATAATGGTTGAGGAATTATCCGATAGCACTACTCTAAGTAAGGATGTCATTAATACTTACATCGATATCGTAAAAAATCGACGCCCTAAATCGGATAACGTGCAGAATTTATCGGTACAAGACCAAGTCGCTTGTTTACTGGATCATGCCACTGACGAGAAGGTATTAGTACGACTCTTTCAAGGTTGGGAGGCTTGGGTGTAATTGTTACTGTTGATGTAGATACCGTAGATAAGTCATTATCACATATTTTTAATACGTTTTGTAATTTCTTTGCGATTGTGTAATTAATTGGATGTATAATAAAGAAGTTATGTTTAATATTTGAGTTTTAAAAGTCAAACATAATACCTATTGCAGAATTTTTTCAATAAATTCTCATCATATTTTCTATACTTCATTCACGTTAAGAATGCAGTAGATAGCGCTATGATCGGCGGCTGTATTACACTGGTGAAATTTAACCGATGGAACTGCCAAATGATCACATTGTAAACGTCATAGTTTGGTTATCAAGATTTTGTATAGCAAATAGTTTTTCATATTTTATGCTTGTATGACCTGTTGAAATAATATCGCAGTAAAGGTGAGAGCATTTGCAGTATAAATGTCTCCTTCGGTTGTTTCATTTGTCGAAATAGTTGGAGCTTATATAAATATGTTAGAAAGTAAATGAGATTGTATTTGGGGTAAATCAAAGAGATGATGTATTTGCTGTTATGATAACTTCTTCCAGTGTATTTTCAACAATATCCAGCTAATATATCTTATTCTCTTCTTCGATAACATATTTGATACAATTAATTTGTACACATGTTCTTTTAAAATTACTACATTGTATAAACTACGTTAATGCATGAAGATATAAATGAGCAATCAGAATATTTTAAGTGTTATACGCATTTCGTTAACTTATTGGCTCTTCTATTAGGCAAATCAGAATCCGATGTATAATTAATATTATAATAAATTCCTCACCCACATCTTCAACTCTGCCATCAGGTTGACACATTTTATTCTATTCTTCGATAGCGTATTTGACACAGTTTGTCCAAGCTTCAGGTATTACAACATCCAACCCTATTTTTGCCACAGCTTGCTTATAAAGATAAAAAATACAATGACAGGAAATGCAGGAAACGACACCAAAATGATAAGTAAATTTGACAATGCAGGAATGCATCCGTTTCTCCTGTGTGAATACGCCTCACCCATTAGCCAATAGCAAGCCCGTATTTTAAGGCATATCTATTCTAACTATGCATTTTTAATGAAAATGGGGTATAGGTTTCTTTTTGTTACAGCACTGGGATGAATACGTAAACTCCCATGACCCGAGTTGATAAACTGTTTTCGGAATTCTATAATAATTACAATAATAATAATGATGATGGCAATCACCATGACCAAAGTCATTGCCTAGTCTGGGTCATTCTCTTGGTCCTGATCAAAGTTGTGCTCTTGATTATGGTCATGGTTTTAGTTATGGTCTTGGTCATGGTCAGGGTCATTCATGTCCAAGACTCTTATGCTTGATATTATTTAAACTCTCCACTCGAGTTAAAAAATAAAAATGTTGGTTATATATTTTTTTTCTTAGTTGTGTAATAATACTCAATCAAACAAACAATTTTTGTCTTAAAACTTTTTTGCTGTACCTAAATGGTATCTCAGACTTTCGCGGCCGTTTGTCATAGTCGTAACGGTTGTCGGATTTGACCGTGTCAGTAGGTACTGGTAGTACTTTGAAAATGCGAACCGCTATTGTTCGCGAAACGTCAGGGACAAAAAAACCTAGTGACACGGCGGAACCCGACAACCGTTACGACTATTTTCCTGTACCTTTTACTGTTATGCACAACTTCCACTCGGAGTGTCTTTCGGTAGAAAAGAAGGGTAATACATACCTACAGCTGTGGCCATATGTATTCGCCACCCTTTTTTGTTTTTTATTCCGACGAATATATAAGAAATAAAAGAAAATTGATCGATGAAAATGTTTCATTGTGAATGTATACAGATATATACCGATATTGATTAATATTTGGTAGCACCTCCCTGGGCTTTTATCACCGCACGAATTCGTCGGGGCATACTGCTCACTAAGTTGTAGCACTGTTCGGGGGTGATTTTATTCCACTCTTCGAATGTTTTTGTTTTTAAACATTGCTTTGTGGTAGATGAGTATTTAGCTACATTTCGCTTTAAAATGTACCATAAATGCTCAATTGGCGATAAGTCCGGGGATTGTGCCGGCCATTCCAGGACCCGCACGTTATTTTCGCCGAATCAGCGCATTACTTCGCGAGATTTATGGCACGGTGCATTATCTTGTTGGAAGTAATACTCTGGCTCATCATTATCGAATAATTTTAACGCACACGGTTCCAGAACTTCTTCCAACATGTCGATGTACGTCCGACTGTTCATTCGGCCCTCGCAGACGAACAGTTCTCCGACGCCTGTTGCATTCATGGAATCCCAAACCATTATGCTACCACCCCCCAAACTTGACAGTCTGGATGGAAGGCCTCTCCTCGCCTGCGTCGCACGTATTGAGGCCCAGGTTTACCACAAAGCTACCAACAAAAACATAAATACTGTTACATTTTGGAACCCATTAAAAAGAATAAAAACACTGTAGATATCAGGAATTGAATACAGAATACCGCAAATACAATAATTATGTATTACTTACCTCAATATTTGATTCATCCGTCCACATAACATTGGCCCAATTGTCAATGGTCCAGTCGCGGTGACTTTCAGCCCACAGCAGTCTCTTTTTCTTTTGTTGCGGAGACAACCATGGTTTATGCCAAGCTTTGTATCCACCTAAATTTAATTCAGAAAGGCGGCTTCTAACCGTGCGAGGAGAAATAGCAACATTATGTAGCCGGAAAAGCTCACTGGACAGCTGTTTAGACCCTTTTTTCCGGTCTCGCAAAGACATCCGCTCTAAGACTCGCTCATCTCTGCTAGTTGTTTTCCTTTTTCGACCAGTTTTCGGTTTGTTTGTCAAAGATCCACTCTCTTTGTATCGTTTTATCGTCATTCTAACTGTCGATCGCGCACATTTCACTTGTCGGGCAATAGCAGACACCGACAACCCTTGCTTTTCTAACACCACAATTTGTCCTCGCTCTACCTCCGTCAATTCGCGTGTTTTCGGCATTACTTTTTACTGTATACTATCGTATTATACAGACAAAATCACAGACACAATATCTTCACTCTAACTAGCTCAACCTTACTCTTACAACTTTTAAGAAAGACTTAAGAAATATTCAGAAATTACAATTTTACGTCTATTTTCTAATTTATTCAGAATGGCCTACAATAAACCATTAAACCCTCATTACCAGGTACCTAGTTAAGTCCGTCACCGACCCTGCTTCTTAGAAATACAATAATATTTGTGTAACACGTTCAAAACGAGAGTGGCGAATACATATGGCCACAGCTGTATATCTGATCTATACGTTCCCAAAGTTTCATAATTTTTTACTTTTCGAGCTCAGGATCGTTTCTTGTTAGCCGCCGCAATATGCACGCATAATCTAAGCAGAGTCAACAACGGGGAGGTATCTGCAACCCTACGTTCCTCCACCATGATATAGTAGAACAGCGATGTATTGCTTACGGCGAATGAGTGATTATAGGGGAATACTACAGGAGATGCGCATGCGTATTATAACCGTTGACTTTGCTCAGATTATGTATGTATATTATCTATCCTCTACTGGAGACTATAGCTAAGTATATTTAATAACGAATTTAAAAAATGTATAGTTTATTTTTATAATGTTATAAAATATTCAATAAAATAATTTACCTATTACAAACTAATTAATATCGTCAGCTATCTCCACGGTTTCTTGCACTTCCTATCCTTAATCTTTGGTATTGGCTTGTCGTCTTGATCCTGTGAAAGTAGAAGCAAACCATACAAGAAGTTATACTCGTATTAAAAAGGAAACGATTTCTTTATAAAATGGTATAATATAAGACCTACCACTGGTTGCCAGGTAGGTATTTCTTGGACACAATTATCGTTATGCCTCAAGTTTGTATCGTCAACAGGAATTCCTGGCTGTTTATTCAACAACTGCAAAGAAGAAAATCTTTTACTTATCTTTGCTTCTTTGGAGTCTATGCAAAAATTATATTGATAAAAATATGCTATGGAATTTGAAAATGTATGTCGCACCTTATTTCATTTTTTAATCTTAGGTTAAGTGTCACACTGATCACAAATATTAATGTCAGTGTGACTAGAGGTATTAGATTTTATATTTTTATTTCATCGAAGTATTTTACAATTTTTCTTACGTAATATATGATAACCGTCCAATCTAGTGAGGGGAAAAGAAAGAGTTTTATTATTTTCCTTAATTTTAAATATTAATGAGAATATGAAGAAAAACAGGGAAATTGAAATATCTCAATAACTATTAACTTTTGTATAATATATCTTTAGTTAAATGGGCTGCAATTGCGCTCTATTAACAAGTTCTTCAAAATATACGTTTATTTATGAATCACCCTGTATATACGTTTTCCGTAAAAAAATTTAAACTTGTTTACGAAACATCCTGTATACTCGATAATAATTTTGGAAGGTAATCAAAGTGTTTTATTCCAACAACCCGAACAGAAAAAAGAAATATTGATTTTTCCACCTTGCATTTTCTTTTCCGTCGTATATTTCTAATTTATAAAAGAATTTGATCATTAATCTAACAATATCCAAAAGTAAGTTAGTGGAACATAAAGACATTCAAGATACATATGGTAATTTTAAAGGTTGGTATTAATTTTTTAAGCATCTGAATTCATTTTAATACCAACATAGGATCTCACACTTACCAACTGTACATATTTTTGTAAATCCATCTCCACCTGTTGCTTTGATTTAAATCGACTACTCAAAGGCGTTTCCATATTCAACGAAAACGAGTGATGATCCAGATTATTTTGCTGTATCGAAGAGGTGCTAGTTCCCAGATTCAACGGGGGAATTACTATTGCTTCTTTAAACTTGTTAGGTTTCTCTCGATGTTCCTCCATTCCATCCATAGACAGGACCTCCTCTAGATTATGATGGGATTTCGTCTTTAGCACGTTCAACTGATTGATAGTCATATCTTGATCATTCTGCACGACCATCGGACTTCGACCGTTGTTGATGATCTTCAACGCTTCCAACCATTGCGCCTCCATAACTCGATGTAATTGCTTCGCCATGTCGGTCTTCTTTTGATATTGCAGATTCAATCTGCTTTGGAGATCTTCGATTTGCTGTTGAGCTTGGGACAGTTTCACCTGGTAGAGACGGACTTCTTCGTTGTGTTTCTCTTCTAATAGGCGAATTTCCAAAGAATGTCTTTGAAAAACAAAAGAAAAAGGAAAGAAGATAATCGACGTTTTAGGCGGTGTTCCGCAAGGTTCTATCCTAAGCGCCCTTGCTGTTTTTAAATACTTCAATTTCATTTGTCGACAGCACTTACTTGTCCGCAATTTGCTGGAGATGCCCTGCTGCGCTCTTAGCAATCGTCAATTCGCGCTTCTTAAGCTCCTCTTGCAACGAAGATTCGGCCTTATCGAGTTGAGCTTGGAATTCTTTTAATTTATCGCGTACGACTATCTCGACTTGATCCTGGTAGAAATTCCTAAGATCGATTTTGTTCTTTTCGTTCAATTCTTTCGCTTTATTCAGCTCGTGTTGCAGATCTTTCTAAAAAAAAGATGTCGCTAGTGGCTTTCGATAACACAAACATTAGTAATACACATATTACATCGAACACGATAGAATTAAATTATTTCATCATGTAAACATCTCGAATCTATCTATAAAATCCATGCGATCATATTAGAGTTACATAAAGTGGTATATTTTACCTCGATCTTTTTATGGGTGTCGATTTCACTGAGCAACTTCTGATTGTGTCTCTCCATACTTTGTATCACCTCGTCTTTTTCATTAATCAGCGCTTCAAGATGGGAATTTTCTCCCCTTATAGAAGTTAATTCGCGTTGACACAGATCTATGGCTTTCTTACTGTTCGACACTTCATTTTTTACCATACCGAGTGCAACGTTTGTCTGTAGATTGTAAACGGAACATTATAGTGACTTGCAATACGAAGAAAATTAACGAATTACCTCATTTAATTCATGGTTTTTCTGCTCGAAATGTTCCGTTAGGCTCTTATTTTTATCCTTTTCAATCTTACAGGCACTTTCGAAATGTTCTACCTTGGAATTTAAAGACGTTACCTCAGAATTTAAGTTGGATATGTGCGATTCCAGTTCTTTAATTCTTTCTTGACTAGTTTGCGCTAAAGATAATGCTTTGGATGATTCGTTTTCAAAGTGGTTGATTTTCTAATACAAAACACATAGTATAATAGTATTAATAATAAAATATTTAATAGAAAAATCCTCATACCTTCACCGATTCGACCATATTTTCAGCATGCTGTGCGTGCATATTAGCAATTTCCACTTCTAAGCTGTTCCTATCCAACGTAAGAGCTTGCAATCTCTGAGCGACCTGCTCCCATGCACTGTGAAACTTGAGAATTGCATCGTCTTTAGCCTCATCTACCTGTATCGCCACAGCTAGTTTCTCCTGAAGTTCTAACGTTTTACTCTGTAGGTGTTGGATCAATTGCTCGCAGTGCTGTTTACAAAATTCGATATGGTCTTGAAATGCCTTAACGAATTTTACCTTACCTGTCTCCTCAATTTTTCTTCCTCTAACTTTTGAAGAATCCGTTCTTCCCTCGTTAGATATTCCTGCACTTCATTATTACAATTCCAAAGATGCGATAAGCTTAATAATCGATAATCTTGCTTCGTATTTACAGCATCTTGGGCCGAAGAGGTTTGTAAGATGTTTCGTTTAACACTTCGTGCATTTCTCCTTTCTGGCGATTGCTTTCGAGAATTTGAGTAGTTTTGCTTCGACAAACTCAAATTCGGTCTAACTTGTCCGTAATTACAATCACCTCCTGCTTGTAACCTGTTTCCTACATTCGGCAAAGCTGTCAACTGTGTGGATTCACTACTGCTACTTACGGAATCAGTCTTTTCATTGCCGGACTCGTTGTAACTCGATATATCCGAGGTGGAGGGAATACGACTGGTATTCTTATGAATCGGGAAAGAATTTTGTTGAAATTGCATGTTATAATCAGAATCCGAACCATTTCCCTGTTGCTTCGATAAGTTCTTATTCAAATTATCTTGAGCATCAAACGCTTTGGTTTGTTGGTCTACTTTTCGTAGCATATATTCTAAATCTTTCAAATTCAAACTATTCTTGGAAGTACTCTCCGATTTTGTTGAATTTTCTTTCGAATTTTGTATGTTATGTATGTATTGATCGATTTCCTGCAAAATCTCCTTCGTAGCTTCATTTCTTCGTTCATAATTTTGACCATTCTCCTTTAGTTTTCCAATATTCAAATTCACTTTAGTAGGTGAAAGCGTATTCCTCCTTCTCGGACTGTACCTATCACTACTCGTAGTTGAGCATGAATTCAATTTAAACCTAGTTTGGGGTTTTTGTGGTGTGCTATGAGTACTATCGAAATAACCATCGCGTGTTACCTTATTAATATCATCGGAACTGTTATATTTTCGAATTCCGGACATTAAATCGGTTTTCGATAGCGAGTTATTCGCGCTACTCAATTCCGACTTCGTTTCGATGAAATTAAGGCGATTTTCCAGGTGGTTTACCTGCGATATCAAACTATCAACGACATTATAGTATGGACCTGATAAATAGGGTGCCTCTAAATCATCGGTAACGAAAAAATCAGGGGGTATTAGTATTAATTCATCCGTATCATCTGTTTCGCTCATAACTTTCAAACTGTCGCAACGTTAAACGCTGTTCCCGATAGCACAACATAACCTGTTTCTATACGAGACGCTTGTTTTACAACTTTTATGGCTGTGGTTGCTTTATTTTTGCCTGAAAAATTAATTTTTCTATTATTCTCTATGGTTACAGTTGCATGCGATTAATTTGTTTGGGGTATTATTGATATAATTTCATTTAAATTTGAATGTAAACAGTAACTGTTAACCTTACTTATTTTCAATTTGATGGTAATTTGACAAACTTTTTATTTATTTTTATTGATTCGTCTTTTCTTTGAGTTGGTATTACAAAAAATGCTATGTGTAGGTTATAGAAATTTGAACTAAGTTGTAATTTAAAAAAGAATTATCATTTCATCTTTGCGAGATTTTAATTTCATACGAAATTAAAAAGAAATCCCAAAAATCAAAATGGTAACTTCCATTCCGTATAAATTTTTATAGTCATTGATTAGGATATCATTTTGAAAATCCGTTTTATTCAAAAGTAGGAGGCAAAATCGTCAGAAATGTAAGATATAAGATAAATGGAACAAAGAAACTAAATTAATGATACGTTTTTGACAAATAATAATAATTATTTAAATAAATTTGAAATTCGCGCCATTATTTATTTTATATTGGAGCTTTGCGCATGCCTGTACAAAATCGCCATTTTCAGTTTTTTTTTGAAATTGTTGGTGATAAGCGGCGTGTGATTTTTTCGTTTGATATTTTGTGATTAATTATGTATAAAGTGCATTCCCTTTTGGTTCCTCCCTATCCCAGGCAAGTGAGTGTCCTTAGGACGATTGATGAGCAGCTTTTCAGTGAGTTTTTACTTAATGCTTACTTTGAATCAGTAGTTTCATATTCAATATTTTTTGTTAGCTCTTCGAACCTGGTTGAATCGAATCTAGATTCTCTGTTTCGTGTTATTTGCAAAATATCTGTTTTTAGCGATAATTGTGTTAGATTCTTTAATTATCGGGTTGAAATACCTGTAGTGGTCATTCATTTCTTTGTTGATATGCTTCTCTATAGACCTTGTGGAATATTTTACTATACAGAGAAATTTCTGCTTAGCATGACGGAGAAACACTACGATTATCTTATTTTTGATTTACTTAAATCTAAAAGAAACATCTCTTATTTAGTAATGACTACAAAAGCAAAACGATATTGAAATACACTTAGGTAGTGCGGAAAAACTGTTGCTTTGATTTCAAGCAATTTCGATTATTTTTAAAAACTTGAATTAAGTGATCTAGTGATTTCGTGTAAATATAGCTTGTTTTAAATAAATCAGATTCAGAAGAACTTCGCTTAGGTACTTCGTTTGGTACTTATTATGAAGTTAGATACACTAAGGAATAATCAAGATTGTTTCTTAGTTAGTGTTAGTTCCAAAGCCTCTTAAATTCACTTTGGATGGTAGTAAATATCATACGTTGAAATCATTTTTAGTTATTTAGAAAGCATGTCCAATTACATAGAAACAAGACCTTAGTTATTAGATGATCTTTTCAGACAAAAAAATAGGTTACTTTTGGCCAGTACCACTGCCACTCCCAGCCTACTTGGGGCCTGTAGCAGATGTTAACAAAAGGCTCTTGATTCATTTTAAGATATAAAATAAAACAGCACTTTTAAAAACAAAACTTTTCTCGATATAACGTGGACAAGTATAGAGATAGCACTAGTCATATCAATGTCTATAAGTAAATCATATTCGGTCATTATTAAAGGTCACTGAGACGATCTTGTCACACCGTGTTCTTTAATTCATTCTTATATAGAATGAGGATGTTCCTAGCTGTAGTTAGTGATCATCAAGATGTAGAACTATATTTGGGAAACACGATTTTAATGAATTCTCCATTATAGGTTTGTAAAATTGCGGTTTTAGACCGTCAGTAACTCATTGAGTTGCACTAGTTCGTTGCCTAGACTTTCTTCCAAATCATTTTTGCAAGCACTGATGATAATTGGAGTTGTACTGTAAGGGATTTTACGAGAGCGAAAAAAGTGAAATATTTCCGGTATTAAGAAATTATTTTTATTTTTCGATGTAGTCTTCTCGAAGGTCAATACACGTTTTCAAGCCGTCGGAAAAGTAGGTATGTTTCGAGGTCTGCAAAATAGCCACCTGTACCGGCGATGACCTCTTCATTTGGCAAATGTCTTTCTTCCCAGTGATTCTGTTAGGTTTGGGAATAGGAAAGAGTCGCTGGGGGTTAAGTCCGGTGAATGTGGAGGTTGAGAGACTAATTCGTAGCGTAACTCATTCAATTTGGACATGGACACCACGTGCGCCATCTCTTGCCGATTCCGGAAACATTTCAGGTCGCCCTCGTAATTGCCAAAGTATTCCAAAGATACCGGTCACTTCAATTACCCCTTTAATGATAAACAGTAGCAGCGTTTGATAAATAAAAATGTCTTTGATAAAGTAGATGTATTACAAATACACCATTTCCGTTAGCGTAATTTTAAAATGTCGAGGCAGATCTTAAAGAGAATCTACCGAAAATTCGCGCATTTAAAACAATCATCTTTATTATTCAGACACCTTCTATCATTACGTTATTTAATCAAGAGACGCCTTCAAGGTAAACGTCGTTTTTTCTTCTTCTATCTCTCCTCGAATTGTCAACGCGAACAAATCTCTTTATAAAGCACGTTTAAACAAGTGAAGGAGAAAATGCCGCTTGTCATTTGTTATACTCCGCGCTTTATGTTTTCATTTGTTCGGCGCTTACTCTCGGTATCGTCTTCCTCTTTCGTTTACCGTCTCTTTTCGGTTCGTTTACTTGGCATTTCTCTATCCTTGTCGCTCACCACTTCCAGTCACCTTCGTAAAGTAAATTGAATTTAGGGGAATACCGTGGTATTCCCTACCAACGCGACGTCGCTACTATTTCCCTAACATCCAGTGGCGTAACAGTTATAAGGGATTTCCTTCGATTTAGCTAGAATTTAATATAAATTGATTACTTTTATAGAAAATTTGAAAATATGGCGACAAAATATATTTAGAATAGAATAAGTTAACAAAACATATACATATTGCACTCTTCACTTTATCTCTCAGCATTAAGTTGGTATTCATAATGAGAAAATTATTTTTTTTTTTTCATTTAACAACGATTATTGAATTTAGATGAAGACTGTTAACATAAGTTGGTATTTTTGTCAATTAACAAAGCGTTAAATAGTCCTTTAAGATCTAGAAACACACTTATTTGTTAATATGAACGTAAGATATTAAAAAAATAATTTTATTACTATTGAGGTTTTCCATTGAAATTTGAAGCCTACTAAGAGCGGAAGCCAATACCTTCCAATTTAGCACAAAGTAAGTTGTGATTAATGCGATCAAAACCCCTCGCAAAATCAGTTTTTATTAGAATCCATCATCAACAGTATGACGTCAAGAGTTAGAAATTCGGTATAGGCCTAAATTAAACAGGTCTTTCAGACAATACGAAAAGACCATGATCAAACTTACTAAGGAATCTAACCATTTTATATTACTGTATAAAGCAAGACAACTTAAGATCAACGACGGAAATAGCCCAAACAACAACTCTAGTTATTATGAGAATCCAATGTCAACAGTATCACGTCAAGAATTTATTCATTATGTTAACATATTCCTCATATGCACTTCCTGAAATTTTTCAAATATTCTTCTCAGTCACTTTCGTAAATCTTTGTACTAGGACGTGGCTAAAATTTATCTATTGGTTGTTTCAACACGGGTTCTCTCGTCATCCTTTCCAGCTCAGTATCCTTCTCTGTCAGACTCATGAAGAGTATTTTTGTTACTCCCCTCATTGGAAAAACGTTAGGTGGCGTCTATTTCTCCATCATCATCAGAAGATGCGTACCCTTTATTATACTGAATATCGCTCACTTCTTCTATTATTGCAGTAACATGCATCGTTGAAAGAAACTAAATACCATTTATAATACAAACAAGATGGAACTAACCTAAAGTAACTAACTTAATTCGAGCAAAATTATTTTTTATCAATGTGACAACCAATAACATATCTTATGAGTAAGCAAGACGTATTGATGTGTTAATTTTGCATCTTAAAAAGGATAGAGATAATGCATGAGGTTGTATACTATCATCTAAGGTCCGAACAAAGTATAATAGGAGTAAAACGAAAAAGAAAGTATGCTAAGTGACACGATATATACAGATGGTGATAAAATTTTTAGATTGGCAGGGAAGAAGGAAGAGAACTAATTCCAAAACTATGAGTGCGTTTGTTTTTTTTCAAAATATTTATGTAAATTTTAGTTTCGTATGTTAGATACATACATTTTTTAATTAAGGGATTCCTTTATTATACACGATATTTGAGAAGAATTAATTACTTTCAATTTCAACCAAAACAATTCTGCTTCTTTTCATATCCTTATACCTTTCCTTATATCTATCGTATCAAAGGCTGCTTTCAGATCGATGAACACTAGAAACATTTCTTCACCTTCTTCATTAGATAGATATTTTGGTTCATTTCTCTGTCTGGCCTTAAAACTGTCTGTACTTCCTCTAGCCTTTGTTCCACATAAACCATTAGACGTTTTTCCAGTATTCTTGTGTATAGTTCGTAGCTCTTTTTGTGCTAAACATAAAGCTCTATAGTTCTCGCATTGGGTCTGCTCTCCTCTCTTGTAAATCGGGATTATAAGATTATTTTCCCGTTCCCTCGGTATTTTCTGTTGCTTCCATATTGCTTTTAAGATCTTCCTTTCCTTAGCTATGATTTTTTGTGTGGCTTCTTCCACTTCTTCTTCTGTTATTTCCTGTTGTCGGTTCCAAAACAATTCAACTAATAAAAATCGAAACCTCCCAACCTCTACACTTTTCAACTATAAAATATTACATAAAATATTCTTATTCCACCATTCTACGCCGCTGTTCACCTTCCACTACCACCGCCTACTGCATCTGTGGAGGTGAGATTTTCCATCTTCTTCTACTCTCTCGCCACTTCCTCCTGCTTATCCTAATAATCTATCCATCCTCTCCTTTTCTCGGCGCGCTATCCACTCCCTATCCTATGCTACCGCCGCTGACGTGACGTAGATCTGTTTGCCGAAACGTGACGGTCTACTTTAGATATTAAGTTTAATTATTGCGATGCCGCTATTTTCGAACCGTTATTCATTATATTAAAACGTGGCGCCTCTTGAACATGGACGTACGCATTTCGGCGCTAAGAAGTGACGTAAGCGTTTGAATATGTTCCTGAAGAGAAGTTAAATGACATTAATCGAGTCATTTGGCGGTTTTTCTTTTGTAATCCATTCCAGGAGGAATCTTAATATGCATTCCTTTAATGTCTTTTGTGATAATTGAATTTTAAGTCGTTGATTTATTATTTGCAGTATTTCTTTTGTGTTTAAAAGTTAGAATTACGCTTGTACAATGGTATTATGAATCTATAAGAAATCTTAGTGGTGGTAGACGAAAGTTTAGAACAAAACATATTCTAGACAGTTTATAAACTTTTATCAAGCATTAACCGACAAATATGGAAGAACCAGGTTGGGTTTTTGATGAGGAAAAGTTCAGAGAAGTATACATGATGATATGGTTATTGAAGTTCGAAATTACCTCCTGTATAACGTTATTAGATATTTAAATGAAGTTTTAGTGATTGGACAAACTTTTGTCGACTAATGATGCGTTATCTTCGATTATTATTGATATTGTTGGATTGGATCTAGGTACTGGCGGCTTGTAATTGCACCGATACAACAAACGTATTATAATAAAATCTTGTACTTTTCAGAAGTTGTTAGATATTTCCTTTTGAAATATCGTGGATGGTTGATTGTAACACATACACATAATATGCCTTGTGAGGTTTCTAGATGTTCCTCACATAAACGGTTAAGCTTTTCTAAATTTTGTAGAAATTGTATTTTAACCCTAAATATCGTGTCACTTCTTTGCATATGATTTACGGTCCCCTTTACTAAAGATAGTAATGTTTCTGATATATTTGTCGAAGATTAAAGCTTCTGTCGAAGAATGTACAGCACCAAGACCGTTTGATGAATTTTCATTTCTTTTCCTCTCTAGATGCCTCTTTATCTAAATGGTAACCTCTCATTGGGTCAGAATAGTTACGGATTGGCATTATGTTGACCAGCTATGAAGTGTTATTATACCAAGTTTATGGAATCATGTTATTGGTAACATAATTTTTATGCAATGTGGTTTGCTCTCACATGATAGTAAACACAAGATATTTTCCCTACAATTGGCAAAATTGTATTTATAACAACTCCAATTCTCTTAAATGAAAATTGTTCCCATGTTTTTGTTCTAATTCGCTTCATAAATGGATAGAGTCAAATTTGGTCCTGATTCACCCAATGTTTTAATAATAGGATTTTCTAAAAGATGAGAATAATTTGAATTCAATATTCCCCAGGTAAATAAAACGCGCAACAAAGTTCAGTTTTTCCTACAGAAATGTCCAAAAACACTGCACCCTCAAAACATCTCTAAGCTGGCACATTTGTTTCATATGACCCTTTCGTTTACCTTCAAATCTAAACACTTATTGTATCACGATATTTTCACATTATTATGTCCTTTTTTATAGTCTTTAAAGTCGATATCATTAAATAATAAAATGTGTGTTATTATGAACATCCTTTTTAAAAATATATATTAAATGGAATTTGCATATCTAACGAAATTGTCATTACAGTTGAATAAAAATTTAATTTATCCTCCTGATAAACTTGATGAATATTCATATAACGTTATTAATGGTTATTTTTATCGTTAAAATAACAACAGATATTATTTCCCTTTAGTTGATAGAAATATTTGAAAAATATGTTTATGGTGGATGCGCCGGTGTAACTGTATAACAATCGTACAGTTGCTTTATTGATGCTCGAAAAAGTATATTGTTTTGATTCCCTTGGCAATCTTCCGCTATGGGATTTTCCCTAATACAAATATAGTGTTTACTGACGACAAAAATGGATTTCAATGGATGATTAAAATTTGAAGCTGATAAATAGCGTTTGCAGTATAAAAATATTTTCGTGATTTAATTTGATAAGGGGTCCAATAAACCCATATCGCTTTTACTTCATATTTTTGTCTGCGTAAATTTACGCATGGTATTTTCTAATGCCATTGCCCCTAGTTTACGGAGCACTAAAATATCGGAATATAATATGTCTTTTTCTTCAGCCCAATCTAACTCTTGATTAAAAATTCCTACAGCTTGCGCGTCACTCACTGTATTTTTGAGAACGTCCGATGATGCACTGTCAATAACTTCAGCATCAGAAAGTAACTGTTTTCTAATGATGGTTAGCGGTACATTGTCTTCATTGTCATAATCATCACTGGAGTAAAGTAAGTTATTTTCTGATTGTTTGCTGGTTAAGGGCATTCCACGCCATATCTAAATTTAAAATTGCTTCCCGTAAAGTTACTTGCTTTGAGGATACAGAAATAGTTTTAGGATTTTTTGATAACGCAGACGAAAGTAGAAATTTTCGATAATATAATTTAGTGATTTTTATTACATTTTGATCCATCGATTGGATAAGTGGAGTTACGTTGGGCGGCATGAACATAACAAAAAATGAGCCATCGTTGCTTCTTAGTTGTTTTTCTGGAGGATGACTTGGTGCGTTATCCAAGATTACCACATTAGAAGATTTCGCTTTCATAAGAAATCTTTCACCTACAAATTGAACATTTAGTTTTAATACTCTAATAATTACACATTCTACTCTTATTTTACGCTTGCTCTAAGAACTCTGCGAAATAAACGAAACCATTGTTTCATCAAGGAATAGACAATTCATACCCCAAGAGCTGTATCCTAATGATTCGACAATTATCGTGAGATAGAGCTTCTTCGTTGGCCCTGAAAATCGCCAGATTTAAACCCAATAGAAAATTTATGATTTTTACGATGTGGGAACAGTACGGTGTTTTAGTGCCATGGAACAGACACAATCTCCACGTTCACTTTACGAAGATTTGGAAAAGCCTTTGAGGGAGACCGACTTGTGAAAATCTTGTGGTTTCGATGCCTTATATTGACTTTCTAAAATTTATATTTAGTTAAGTGATTCTAGTTTATTTGTTTGAATATGATTACTAGGAAACAAATAAAACTCCGATAATAAAGTTCATGGGAGCAAGAAAATTGAATTTAACATCGGTTCTTGTGCATCAAAACTTTGCAAAAGCTAGACGATCTGGCTAGACGTCGATTACTCCACCACACTTGCGCTGGGATAACCGAGAGTTGACAGAGATAAAAGATTCCTGGAAATAACAAGTCGCAAAAAGAAGGAACTTAGTGGAAGTGTAATAAAATTAATCCCCGCTAGCTTGCGAGGTTGGTAAACAAAGAAAAAGCAGAGAGTGCATAGAAATCAAGAAAGATAACCATCCAAACTATCCAAGCTTCGTATCATCGAACGGACAACTTTCCATTTCACGTATCTAATTACAATTTACATCGTAATTGCATGTTTACGTTTTATAGTCGAACTCAGACTATTAGTGCGGCGTTATTTGATTAAGGCCTAAAAATAAAAACCAATCTAGTTCTAAATATATCGCGTCGACTACCAACAACCCTCCCCCCAAAACGAAAAAGAATGGGGCGACTTCCGTCTATAAATGTATCTGTTTCGTGGCGACCTAATTAAATCAAACGCCGCCAGTGGAACAACAACAAGCAACACCGTGGTGGTGGTACCGGCTAACGCACTGTATAAAGTGGCGGTTTTGGCGAAGGTATCGATCGTTTCTGAGCGGTAGGGGTGAGAAACTCGATGTGTGTATTCGTATATGTGTGTACACGGGTTCAGATAACAAAAGCGACAGCTGTGCACGTATTTAAACGGTGATAAAAATGGAATGTAGGGTATTGCGGGGATGAATTAATCACCCAGTAATGAATTCAAAGGAAAACTCAGTTTCAAGAATTGAGAACACTTCATTTTGAATACTAAGACATACAGTGAAAGCCCGATTATCCGAGGTAACGTGGGAACCACCTGGCTCGGATAACAAAAAACCCGGATAATCGGGATTTATTTTTCATTTATATATTTGCAAACTAAGAATACGTTATCTACTATACGATCTTTATATACTTTAAACAATTTATTAACCTTTTCAACACATTACATTATGTCTATGTATGTATGAGGGCAACCCGAAATGTTTCTGGAATCGGCAAGAGAGGGCGCATGAAAGTTGAACTGGATCCATTGGTCGCCAACTTTTTTTATAGCAACTGTCAAAATTTCGGACGTCTACTGTCAATAGTTGTTGTCTAGGAGTGTGTTGCAAGTCAGGCGGTTTCGCAAAAGTGGATAAAATAGAATTTCGTGCGGTGGTAAAACACTTCTGTATAGCTGAAAAAACGGCCACGGAAATTTGAAATATTTTACTAGAGATTCATGGAGGATATACTCCATCATTTTCGGCCATCAGTTTCTGGGTGAACGAGTTGAAACGTGCTGCCGTGGACTCCCAAAAACCGCTACCAACGATGAAATGGTCGACAAGATTCATGATGTCGTGTTAGCCTATCGTCGATTAAAGGTGAAAGAGATAGTAGAGACAATAGGCATCTGAGAAGAACGCGTTGGCCATATCCTACACGAAATTTTGAGTATGAAAAAGCTTTCGGCGCGATGGGTACCGCGCAAGATTTTCTAATAGAGGAAACACGCACTAAATTCCAGACTTGGCTCAACAAGTATATAACATCCTTCAGTGTAATCGATCGCAAAGCACTTGTGAGATTTTTATTTTCTATATCTCCCAACGAATGTTCTAGGAATAAACGTCTCTAATTCTGTTTTATGTTTTCGAGGACCCTTTCATCCATCGGTTGCATTATCCTGGTTACGTCCGAAGGGAAAAACTTGATAGTCATTTCACGCACATGAAGTTCTCCTCCACTATGAGAGAAAGTATTAGCCCCTAACAAAATTGCTTTAATGGAAAAATTGTTTCTTTTCAAAAACCTGGTCACCCCTGGTTCAAAATCTTCTTTAAACCAAGTAATAATAATAATAATAATAATAATCTTTATTTGTCCAACGATTACTATCACTTACAGGATAACATACAAACAATTGGTGCAATTACATTGATTATGTATATACCTCATGCGTAATACTATTACAAATCAACACACATCTACAATACATTTCATAGCAATTAACACAATCCTAACATAAACAAATATTCTACGAGTATATTCTGTTGAAATTGGTGACCATATGGAATATAGGCGATTTGGCCAAGATATTTGTATTGTGCCTACACGCCACGAGAAAACCAAGGGATCGTGTGTAACGTGGTGGTACTCGGAAATCGACATAAGCTAATAATGATGGTGATTCTATTTCATTAGATAACAGGTTAAATAAAAATCTTGCGCTGTTTTTATGGGGACGATCTTCTAATGAATCGAAATTATGTTACTGCAGCAATGTTACATAATCTGAACAACGATCAGGGTAAGTACCGCTAGCCTTATAGCTAAGGTATTTGAGGAACCGCTTTTGTACACGTTCAATTGAAATCACCCGATGCGTGTAGTAAGGATACCAAATTAAGTTGGCATATTCCAATTTAGATCGAACAAGAGTATAGTACAGAGTCCTTACCACTGAGATGTCACGAAAGGTGCGACAAGTTCTTATGAGAAAACCCAAAGATTTAGATGCAGAAAGACATATAACAGATATGTGATCAGAAAAGCTTAGTTTCGTGTCAAAAAGTACTCCCAAATCCCGCACCTTTTCAGTTCTTGCAGTAAATGGAAACTCAACAGAGTAATTAAAAATGATCGAATTAGAGCGTCTGGTATAAGAGATCACTAAACATTTGCCAATATTTAGAGATCTGCCATTCAAAGTACACCAATCATTAATAAGGGTAAGGTAAGTCTGCAACTTAACGCAATCAACTAGCGAATCGATAACATTGTAGATTTTAAGACCATCAGCGTAATCTAAAGCCTCACATCGCAATTTATCTAGCAAATCATTCAGAAAAATGGTAAATAAGAGTGGTCCGAGATTAGAACCCCACAGAACTCGAGAGAGTATACTGAAGCGAGTGGACGAATAGCCATTATAAAAAACGTAACCACTCCTTCCAGAGAGGTAAGATGAAATTAATTTCACCAGCTCAGGGCAGAAGCCAATAGCTTCCAAATTGGCACAAAGTAACTTGTGATTAATACGGTCAAATGCTTTAGCAAAGTCAGCATAGACGACATCGACCTGTTTTCGCTGGCCCAACACTCCGGATATATACTGGGTGATATTTGCCAAGTTCGTTACTGTGGATCTACCCGACATAAATCCATGTTGATGGATTGACAGAAATGGTTTAACATTAAAAAAATATTATTATATAAAATATGTTCAAATACTTTTGCAAAGTTAGCTAAAATGTTTATAGGTCTGTAACTCGCATTGTTAGTCCGGCAGTAGTAAATAAGTTCGCATCCATCCATGCGCTGTTTTTACTTTTATAATACACTGGCAGGGCATTAGGTGAAACTTCTGTTAGTACTCTCTGGCGTCTAGACTTTCCAATTACCATCAGTGAAAATCTGTGCTTGCTAGATGCATTGGAACACACCATTATGGTTAACCTTTTCTTACTGAGTTCGTACCCAGAAGCTGATTTTTCCTGTTGAGATGCCAAGATTTTCGAAAAAGCAATTTATAATTCAGACCACCTTCGTCACCGTTCTAAATTTTTTACCACCTGTACCCACTGTCTGCGATTTGCTTCTTGAAGTTCTGCTTAGTTTCTCCCCACATACCGTTAATTGTCGATTCTTTCTAACGGTCAAACCATCCAGAACTGAGAATAAACTGATCTGCCTCTGGGAATTGCCTACTAATCAATATTGCTTTCTGTTGTAGAATAGGACCCTTTGTTGGTTAAACCACATATACAATATTTCGTTAATCTGTTCATCAGACACACATTATCAGATATACGTCATCAAACACACGTATCTTCCGCGCATGAAACTTTGATATCGATATTAAATAAGGATAGTTCGATTAACCACCAATCTTTGCTTATGGCATCAAACAAAGACGTGTCTCTAAAGATCCATTTGACAAAGTATACACTCCAATTTTTCCAAAACAGATGATGCCTTCAAATTACCAATTTCCAACATCTTAGTTCTATCCGATATTTATCTAAAATTGATCCTCGCCCATGTGAATTTGTCTCCTACTATTTCCTCCAGCTTTTTTACTTATTATCCGTATAACCGTCCTTTCGCTTCATCCAGATGAGCAACACGTATCGGACATTCTCCTTCTCTAATTCCCTCGTATTGTACGGGCGCAGGTTGCGAGGCGTCTAAACGATTACCACCCCCGGCGTCTCGACGCCAAAACTTGTTAGATTCCAACAGATTCCGACCCCGTACCGCAACGTTATTACTGTTTATCGGAGCGGCATCTATTGGGCGAACTTTTCAACTTAAAACTGTTGCTCTCTTTTTCAAAGTCGACTGACCTTACGGATAGATTATCTATGGCGTTGTTTTTCGATTTTCCTCGCGGCTCTTTTGCCAGACGGAGCCTGCAGGGATCGCGGCGGAAACGCAGGCAGCCGATAATGTTCGAAACTTTTAATTAACGTTCGCGAGACGCCGAGATTTAAACGACTGTCAGTAATTAAAATGCAAATATGTACGTATAAGTTACTGGGAGCATTGTGGAATGAAAGAGTTTGTTTTTAAATGCTGAAAAAGTTCTAAAGTATATTGTAGGAACAGCCCTACACATAGTGGTGGAGGGGGTGGCCCATGCGGCAACGTAGAGGATAACCAGGGCGGGGATTGAGGGGGGGGGACGAGACTCTGAGCCAGAGAGCTTGGCCATCTCGAGCGAAACTCTCTCCACTTCTAAGTCCGCCGAACGATGAAATGGTTAGGAAATACAGCTTCGGAAAGAACTTTCTTACAAAGCTATGTAACAAGAAAGAATGGAAGGGAGAATCCTCCACTTACTTTCTAAAGGCAAACACCATTAAATGGTTTGCGGATGGTTCCAAAACTGATAAAGCAACATTTAGGCCAGAAACCAAATATTCAGAATCAATGGGAACATATCCTAGCGTCTTTCAAGTGGATATCAATGCGATTGGAAGATGTACTCAATTGAACCTCGACAGGAACTATCGAAGACAAAGCATTGCAATTGCGATAGTCAAGCGACCATAATGGAGCTGAGTCCTAACTCCTTCAGTTCGAAATTAACCTGGGAATGAATAGAAAAACTAAATACTCTAGACAGAGAAAACACAGTTGCACTATGCTGGGTACCAGGACACACTGGAATCAGTGGCAACGAAAAAGCTAACCTATTAGCAAGAAAGCTGTTCGGCGGTACAGGGATGAGCGCCTACAAAAAATAACCCAAAGACCGGGTGCAACATCACCCTTAATAAATCTAATCTAATATTATAGGAAGATGTAAACATTTGCTTCATGGGATTTAGATCTCGCTTTATTCATTTAATAATATACTTTTGTTTGTTTCATGGAAATTAACTTCTCAAGACGATGTTACGTATAAATAGAGCACAGAGATTTAAGACACTTTTCAAACACGTAGCGATAGAGATTGCAACTCTCTCTCGTCATACAGTAAATTTCTAGGTTAATAAGGATTAGTATTTGTTTTCGCATTGCGTTTATGTGTATAAGAAAAAATAAGATTCTCTTGTTTGTAGACTGAATAAATACATTAATCGAGCAATTCCTGAACTTATAAATAAATATGACGGTACTAAAATAGTTTGTTTCATTGTTTGAATAAAAGGGATTAGTTCAGGCATATACAGGCTGTCTTTGAGATAAGATAAAAGTATCAAAGAGTACAAAGACCTTTGTAAGCAATGCCCCTTTCCAATTTTTTTGGTTTTCTACATTATGGTAATAGTTTTCACAAATGATACACATAAAATTATTGCACATTACAATTATAGAATAGATATGAATGTAAATTATAAAATAAAACTAGTGTGCAAAGTATTATTTTTAGTAAAGTTATATATGTATATATATACTTCGTCTATTTTATGTTTTTACCTACGTCATTGTTTTGTCGTATAAGTTAAGACAATATATTCATTTGAGAATCTTTCTCTAGCACTGTTACTGAAAAAGGAAGCAAGATTTTGCGAATGAATAGATTGTGTTAACTTATACGACAAAACAATGACGTAGGTAAAAACACAAAATAGACGAATATATATATATATATATACAGGGTGACGCAAGGGAACGGGAAATTTTGAAATAACGTCATTTCCACGAATAAATTCATAAAACTAGTAATTTATTAACGAAAGTGCATCTATGAAGCATTCCATATATGTTTTTACAATCAAAATGTCCAAAAGTGTCTCTTTACTTTTTAAAGATGACATCGGTAAAATGGCCTTCCATTCGGCGTTCACACTCTAACAGCCTGGTATGAAAACTCCGGAAAGCGCGGTGTAGCAAATCTTGGGGAATGACAGTGATTTCTTGTTGAATATTCTCCTTCAGTTCATGGATTGCTGCATGTTGTGTACGGTACACCTTGCCTTTAAGATACTCCTACACCGTTACGTGAAATAATGCGTCTTCCAAACAGTTGACGAACTGCTGCCATTGAATGTCGAGCAGTGTGTGACGTGGCTCCGTCCTGCTGAAACCACATGTTTTCCATGTTAAGATTAAGCTCGTACAGTCTCGGTGTAAAGAATGTTTGAAGTATTTCAGCATATCGAGCGGATGTTACTGTCGCTGAACTACCATCCTCACGTGCAAAAAAATAAGGACCGATAAAACCATGACATGATACAGCACACCATATTGTGACCTTGTGGCTATGTAGTGGTCACTGGTGTAACTCACAAGGATTGTCCTGGGCCCAATAACGAAAATTCTGTTTGTTTACGAAACCGTTCAGGTGGAAATGGGCTTCGTCTGATATCCATATGTTACCAACGAAATTCGCGTCCTCGTTAATTTTAGCCAATATCTACCTACTAAACTCCATACGTGACGCTGGGTCTCGTTCATATAATTGTTGCACAATCTGCAACTTATAGGGATGGAAATGTAATTCGTGCAGTGTTCTTTGTAAGCTTCGTCGCCTAATCCCTAGCGTAGATGCATGCTGTCGAACGGAGCGGCGAGGACTTCTCTCGATTGCAGCTTCAACAGCCTCAATGTTCTCTGGGGTACGTACCGTTCGAATGCCACCTGGAGCTTTCTTTTTCAAGACAGATCCTGTTTCTTCAAAATTACGCACCCACGTTGTAATCGCATGCGCAGATGGGACACGTCCATGACATCCAAGCTGGTAATGCTGTCGAAATATTCTCTGCGCGGCAGTCGCACTATCACCATTTTTATAAAACGCTCTCACAGCTACTGCACGTTCCGCACCAGTCCAACGATCCATGATTACTAAATGGCAATGCGTTCACAACATTTGTGCGACGTTACGAACATTTCCCGTTCCCCTGAGCCACCCTCTATATATAATGGTTGAAGAAGCAAAACTCAATTTTACAAAATATCCAATATATTTAAAACAGTATTTTAATATGGCATGTTTCGCTGTCACTGTAGCTTCATCAGGATCTTCAGGGTGGTTTCATCTGATCTGATATAGCTACAGTGATAGCGAAACATGTCATATTAATACTGTGTTAAATATATTGGAAATTTTGTAAAATTGAGTTTTACTTTTGCCACCATTGTTCAATATGAATTTCCAACAAGTATCGGCCGAGTCAATCGAAATTTGACATTAAACTTATGTCTCCACACCCAACATCTTTAGAACGGCCTCTACATTCTCATGTCACGTGGTTCGCGCAGGTTGATTTCTTCCGATTTTAGTCGTACTCTACTCATTTCTATAAATACCTGAAAAAAAAAACATTGCTGAAAAGTAAGATAATCAGCAAAAAAAAAGAAGAACGCTCAAAAAGAAAACAAATTCGTAACGATAATCCGGCGTATTATCCTCATTAAACGCGAAAAGCGAAACCCATCTTCTAATTGTTTAAATACTAAATATCTGACGCGGATTACCTTACGGTAACCCGGTCGTAACCCACGCGAAAGCGTTGATTAGATTTATACCAGAGGGCGCGCAGCTCACCGCATCGGACATAAAACCGTCGAGGAGGAGAGGAAACTACGACGGGACGGAAAGGGGACGAGCAAGGGTGAACGATGGGTTCTACGAAGGGCCGAAGGGGACGGAGGAGAAACCGTCGGTTAATGTAAGAATGAGAATTGTCACGGCCTTGCTATATTGTGTCGTGATCCTTATTCACGAGAGTTATCTCCACTCAACCCACCACCACCACCACCATCGCCACCTATACGTGCATGTGTGCGTTGTGTATATACTCTCTCCGTCCTTTTCTACCCTCCATCCGTTCATCCCTACCACCGGCGCGCCGAGCGCGCGCGGAACCTCCCGAACGCGGCGGCGTATTGATCATGCGACGCGCGAAGTCAACAAATGAAGAAGTGTCGGATCGACGGCCAACCGTCGGTCGGACGGAGGGGGGTGGGGATGACATTGCGACGACTAGATGACGCCATCTGTCGCCAGAACGAGAACGACGTATCTGGCGTGTTTCTCCGCTTGTCTCTGTGTGCGCGTTTCAGCGTTTGTATACGTCGAAACGAGAGAAAGAAGAAGAAGAATAGGAGAAGAACAACGAGAAGAAGCCCAGAACGAACGGCTAAGGGAGATAGACGAAGTCAGAAGGGGTATTTTGTGCGGCTTGGATGCCTACTTTGATCCGCGCATATATACACGCGAAAGTGCAGTCGCGTTCATAATAAATGTCCGCAGGGTTTAGCGATATTAATTCCTCTATCCCAAATGGCTTTTACTTTCGGTAATTAGCGACGTGATCTCGCGGAAAACATTGTACACAATTCGTAACGAATTGAACAATGGAATTATACAGATTGTATTAGTTTCTTTGGAAATTTAGTAATCGTTATATGCTTTGTTTATATTATTTTTAATAATTTACTCTGTGCCATGCTCTACAACGTACTCCGTCTAACCTTGCAGTGTCGGTAACATAGTGTCTCTCGTTAGGTAGCGCCCTCTACCTATACATACTACAGTAATGAGTATGATAGAAACAGGCTATATGGGATGAGAAATTTATCTAAAAAATATATCAGCATGCAATATTTCCTATACAGCTTAATGTTGAGCGATACCGTGGTTATTAAATCATGCCATGAATCGTCATTTATAAATAACGGTGATTTTAAACGGTGAACATGGTCACTGTTATGATTCGTATATCCAGTATATCGTATGTCTTGTAACGAGATACAGTCGAATGCAAAGAGATTTTCGGTCGTTTTAATAAGCTTGACATTCCAATGTCACGTAAGCGTCAGTGTTATTAATTCTAATGAAAACCACATTTATATAATAATATTTTTGAGAGAAAACAATTTTTGTCTACATTGTTTGCGTTCGATGGTAGGTATAAGTTATAGGATAAGTAATCTGAGTACTTCAGATATTACGAGGTAGTCCCATAACTTGACAACCATTAAAAAAAAGACTCTTGCCGATTGATGTAAAGAAATGGTCAAAAAATACAATCGTGGTGTCTCAAAAACCGTGTATAATATTTACACAACTGATGAATCTTAGATCTATCCGTATAAGTCCCAAAGTAAATAGCAATTGACTGTATGGGTCTTCCAAACTGAGTCAAACCCAACAAAAGTTATTTGCGCCAGAAGCACCTCGAAGCAAATGATCGTCTCTTTTTTTTTTGGGATAAATGGGCATGTGGCTACAGTACCACTAGATAATCGTAAAACAGTCAATTCTGAATAATCCACAACTAACACATGGGCTGAAAAGTCCCGGGCTTAACACATAGATGACGCTAGTTTTATTGCAGTCACCTTTCTCTCAGTTAGTACTAACCTTCAAAAGACAGCTGTTAAAATTTCATGATATTCTATTCATTAGTTTGTGAGTTATTGTGCTAAGAGTCACGCTACTTTTGTTATTTTCAAAACAATGGTGTTTTAGTTTTACACTGCTTCTTGATGGGAAAAAATACCGTTCAAGCGAAGCAATGGCTTGAAAAGTGTTATGGGGACTCCGCTCCATCAGAAACAACAATAAAACGTTGGTTTGCTGACTTCAACCGTGGTCGTAGAGACACCGATGATGCAGAACGCAGTGGACGTCCAAATGAGGCGGTAACACCAGAAAACATCAAAAATCCACAAAATCGTTTTGAATGATCGAAAAGTGAAGTTGCATGAGTTAGCTGATATCGTAAAGATATCAAAACAACGTATTGGCTTTATATTGCATGAGCATTTGACTATGAGAAAGCTCTGTTCAAAGTGGGTGCCGCGTTTGCTCACTGTTGACCAAAAACAAGAACGTGTTGATGATTCTGAACAGTGTTCGGCCATGTTTAAACGTAACAAACCGGAATTTCTGCGTCGTTATGTGACAATGGATGAAACATGGATCCATCACTTCACTCCGGAATCAAAACGATCGTCATATGAGTGGACAGCAACTGATGAACCTCGTCCAAAGCGCCCGAAAGCACAACAATCGGCTGGAAAGGTTATGGCCTCGGTATTTTGGGATGTGCGTGGTGTAATATTCATCGACTACCTTGAGAAAGGAAATACCATCAACATTTAATATTATATAGCTTTATTGGTGCTTTTTAAGGCCTAAATTGAAAACACACGACCGCATATGGCAAAGAAAAAAATGTTGTTTCATCAAGACAACGCACCGTGTCACAAGTCAATCAAAACAATGGCAAAGCTACATGAGTCGAACTTCGAATTGCTCTCACATCCACCGTATTCGCCAGGCTGTTCGCAAACCTCAAAAAAATGCTCGTCGGTAAGAAATTTCGCACGAATGAAGAGGTTATCGCTGAAACTGGGCCCTATTTTGAGGCAAAAGATAAATCGTTCTACAAAAGTGGTATTGAAATGTTAGAGCGGCGCTGAAATGATTGCGTTGCTCTTGATGGAGATTACGTTGATGAATAAAGCTAATTTTGAACCAAAAAGAACGCGTTTTCTTTGTTAGGCCCGGGACTTTTCAGCCCATGTGTTATTTAAACCAATATCCATATTAATATTAATACTAATATTAATATGAATACTGAAGATGTTGGGTTCGAATCCCTTCCGAGAGTTTTTTTTTCAGTAATTTAATTACGTTGGGTAATTGCAAGGAAATTGGAATTTTATCCTTACACAACCATTTGTTTGCCAGAAGTCTTTGAAGAAATAAGAAAAAAGCAACATAGGATCATTTTTCATCATGACAACGCGAGTTTCTACACATCGAAATTGGTGGGTCATTCGCCATACAGTACTGATTCGGCACACAATGATTTCTTTTCATTTGCTTCCGTGAAGAGTAAACTACGTGGTCAACGATTTTCCACGTAACAGGTTCAAAATGCATGTTTTGGAGATACCTCAATCGGAATGGAAAAAAGTGCCATGAAAATTGGTTTAAACGTATGCAAAAGTGTGTCGGTCACAGCGGGAGTATTTTGAAAAACAATAAAACCATTTTCAATGTCAGCAACTCTCGTATCGCCCACCACCAATACAGCTTCGCTGAACAGAAGGAATTATTTTCGTCCATTTTTTTAGGTAAATGAAAATATGAGCATTTTTCTTTATATATTTTATTCAGAATAATATACACATGTATAAATAAGATAGAACCATGTAAAACAAATGTATCTAAGTTAGAAATCATATTGACTTCTAGAAGTGTTACAAATAATGAAAGGAAAATGCATTATAATACAAACATTCACATTACGTACAAAATATGACAAGCAGTATACAGAAGTATCTAAGATTAAATTTTTCCTCCGGGTCAGAGCTAGAGTCTTCATTTTATTCAATACTTAATGGATTTATGAACAAATACAAAAAATGACTGGAATACCTAACATAATGTTGCTAAATACAATTAGTCATATTTCTCTGTACCCAGCGTTATTAGCGCGGCATCAAGCGTTTTTCTCAACCTAACATTGCAATTTCTTCTCGGTTACTATCACCATGTATAACGGCCGGTCAAAGTGAGCATTGATTGGCGCTATCTAGTATCACAAGAATACTCACTTGCCTGCCGTTCAAACACAGCAAAACAAGTGGTTACAGTTTCTCAGCTCGTTTCAGAGCAGTTCCTGGACTGCTAAACCAAAGAGGGCGCATACTGATAATGTATAGGGTAACTGCACATGTGAGTTATACATATTTATCCTGGTTCCTTTCATATTTAACTCCTGTATAACGTACATAGTTGTACCACCTTTCTTCCTTACATGTAGTCAACGCTTCTTTCCACATCTCAAGTACCTTAACATCACCACATCCATTTATTCTAATATAACATAAAAATAGAAACTTGCCTTTGAATTGAGTTTAATTGAATTACTTAGAACAATATTTCGTAGCGCTCAGTATATCAGCTAGACATTTGTAATCATCCCAACTACACAGAAAGTGCTTGACTCGCTAAAGAAGCTGCGACAAAGACAGCCGCATTCCGTGACTTCGAAAACGAGAGGGTTGGAAACGTGGAATGCTTAGAGGGGAAAGAAGGATGCAGATAAGAATGGCATCGTGCGAGGAAGACGTCAATATACGGCTACCGTTCGGCTCGAAGGCGATAGAGATAAACGTCGGAGTGTTTGGCAACGTCGTCCCAACACAGCGTAGAAAGATCAGTGCCACCGTAAGTTATACGTACGTACATGCGATATTATGCGGCTTATGCGTGTGCATTTGCGAACGAAATGTTTGCGAACGGATACGTCGATGCATCGAGACGTGGCGTACTCGCACGGGAGTATGCTACGAACTTGGAGAATGCGACGGATGATGAGGACGATGATTGCTTGGGCTGTGTTCCGTCTCTTTCTTCCGACTTGGTATATGTACGTAGTACGTACTTTACCCCGGTTGCGTCTCACGTGCCATGACCTTCTTCTTTTATTCCTTTTGTTGTCGACGAATGGTGGGTGTTTTAACTGGAGAGATTTGATTGTTTAGATATTATTATCGGTTCCTTAATTTGCTGCGTTTAACCTTAACCCGAAACCGTTTATTAGTGGCTTTTGATGGCGAAAAGAGTACGAGGTGTGACCATTTAGTTCTTGGGAATGCCTCTTTAGCAAGTGCACAGTAGTGGCTATTAAAATCTTTGCAGTCTTCTTGGCTATTTATATATTGACTTAAATATCGTCCCCATTTCCAGAAGTGGGCTAGGATCTCACTTTCCAAGATACTGTTGAGCGTGGTGCGTTGCAATTCTTTCAAGATGTGAATACGGTTAGAATTAAGTTTATTTTTTAAATAACTAAACGTAAAATAATCCAAAAGAGTCAAATCTGGCGATCGAGGAGACCAGCGGTCTCTACTTATCAATCAGTCTTCGAAAAATTCTTGTAGGTAGTCTAATGTTCTTTGTGTAGTCTGAATTGTTGCGCTGTTCTATTGGAAATAACCAAGCTGCATTTCATTACCACAAAGTTGCTCAATAAAATGATATAAAATCGGATTTTGATACGCATTGGTATCAATGTTTTGATGAAAAAAAATTAAATAGAGCCAATGATTCTTCTTCTTGACACCGCTAGTCTTTTGAGGACATAATAGACGTAACCCTAACAGAATTTGAAAAAGCACAAAAAAGTGATACGATTCGCATCGCTTAGAATCGAATATACATAACAGCATTGTGAAAAAGAAAAGTAACAAGTTAAAATTGTGAACGTAACAAATGAAATTTCTTTAGGAGTGAGAGGGAAGTTCTTACGTGCACAAATTTAATTTGTTATTTTTCTTTTTCACGATGCTGTATACTCGATTTTAAGCGCACTTTTTGTGCTTTTTCAAATTCTATTTCGGTCGAGCATATGTGTTATACGAGGGCAATCCAAAAAAAAAGGTTTCTTATATTTTTAGATATACATACATCACTTTAAAGATTGAAGAATGCTTTATTTTTCAACATAATCGCCATTTCGGTCGATGCATTTTTGTAGACGCTGTGGCAGTTTTACATGCCGCCATGCCCTTCAGGAAGCGTTGAACCTCATCTTTCTCCTCATCATCGGAGCAGAACCGCCGTCCAGACAAATGTTCCTTCAACTTAGGGAACAGGTGGAAATCGCTGGGTGCCAAGTCCGGACTGTAGGGTGGGTGTGTGATGACGTTCCAACCAAAATTTTGCAGGAGATCGACGGTTTGACGGGCGTTGTCGTGGAGAATGCTTACACCCTTGCTCAACATCCCTCTTCTCCGGTTCTGAATTGCCCTTCTGAGTTTCTTCAGTCCAGTTCAGTCAGTTGACTGTTGTCCCAGCAAGCAGAAAGTCGACCAACAGTACCCCCAAAACACAGTTGCCATGACTTTACCGGCAGATTGTGTTTGCTTGAATTCTCGTGGCTTGGGCGAAGAGGGATGCCGCCACTCGCGTGACTGTTGTTTTGTCTCAGGTGTAAAGTGGAATGCCCATGTTTCGTCACCCGTGACAATCGAATCCAAGAAGTTGTCCTTTTCGTCTCCATAGCGGCGAAGAAATTCGCGGGAAGAATCAACCCGTTGCCGTTTGTGGTCTTCTGTCAGCATACGCGGCACCCATCTTGCACACACCTTCCGATACTGCAACTTTTCCGTTAAAATCCTGTAGATGGTGCTTGCAAAATGCAGAGAGCATCCAGAGTGATCCTCCGATCTTTACGCATGAGTTCCTCACCTTTCGCGATTGTCTCGTCGGCAATTGACGGCCTCCCCTTCCTTTCTTCGTCATGAATTTCAGTACGACCGGCTGTAAACTCTCTACACCACTTGCGAACGTTTTTGACATCCATGCACGACTGTCCAAACACTTCCGTCAATAGGCGGTGAATTTCAATCGGTTTAACCCCTTTTGCGTTCAAAAATCGAATAACTGCGCGCACTTCTCACTTGGCGGTAACGTTTATCGGGAGCTCAATTTCGAATGGCTACCAAGCCAAGACTGAGCATCTGAGCGAAGCGCCTGCGTGCTTATGTGGTAGCGCAGAAAGCATCACTCGCAACAGTGTTGCCAACAACCGTATTAAAACTTTACGTCCCCAAAAAATAGGAGACCTTTTTTTGGGATTGCCCTCGTATGTGTTCTCTTGTTTAAAACACATCTAAAGGAATGCCCAGAAAATAGCACCAAAGATATATATATATAAATCTCTGTAAATACAGCTTTTCTCATAGTATTGGTGAAATCATATACGAGAAAGACATGTGAAAAGACATAAAACGCTAACACACGGACATGTTTCTGCCTGCCCGGCGTCATCAGCGTGGTTTCGAGCGGTTTCATGCTCAATACATGTAGTTCCCTCTCTGCTACTATCGCCATATCTAACCCTACAATACAAGTGGTTATTCTAGGCGCTAACTAGTGCCAAAAGATTGAAACACTTGTCTGCAAAGTCAGACACAGTGAAAAGAAGCGGATACAGTTTCCCACCCTTCTCTCGAGCAATACATGGATTGCTACCCCGAGGGGGCGCGCGCACAAAGGACAGTGCATAGGGAAACTGCACATGTGAACGATTTCTCAGGCTTACCATAACGTATTTAAAACACATCTAATGGAATGCCTAGAAAATAACACCAAAGACAAAATCGCTGTAAGTACAGCTTTACTCATGGTATCGGTGAAACCATTCACCAGAAAGACACCAATACTATGAGAAAAGCTGTATTTACAGCGATTTTGTCTTTGGTGTTACTCTCTTGTTGTTTGGCAGTTTTGCAGAAGTCTTGCCATGTTTAGAATTCTAGAAAATTCTATCCGTTGATTTGGGGATCAGAACATGAACTTATTTGTAATTTGGGGCTATTGATGTGGCAGCTCATAGTATATAATACATTCATAGTATATTTAACATCTTTGAATTCATTATAAACACACGAAGAAACTAATGGTTCCAAAAAATTCTCGCCGATTTCCTGTCATAATGAAAATTTTCGAAAATTTCGCCTCAATAATTAACCGCAAATAATTATTATTCAAATAACATCAGTACTATTGATTCGAACGATCATTTCGTTAAATTATAATCTCCGAGACATTCTCTTATTGCCTGCATGTGAACGTACGGTGGCTTTTGAACGTGCCTCTTTAAATGTCTGTCGTTTCTATCTCATTTAACAACAACGCAACACTATTTTCTCAACAAACCGGTTTCTATTACAGACCATACTAGGGATTGCTTTAAATAACTCGATTGAACTTGCATGCCTTATTTAAAATCTAACGTGCATAATATTATTGGATTTAGATACGTAGAATATTATCTCTGGGTATTATGATATTGGGACGAATGAATATCTACAAATGGGCCTAAGAATTGTGAATATTTTTGCATTAATTATCGATTTTGCGTGGAAGTAAAATTGCCTTGTCGATAGATTTATGATAGCAATATACTCCACCACAAACAACACGGTGTTAGTAACGAATTTATGGTGATATAAATAGCGTTTGCACTGTGAACGTTCAATGCGTTTAACAGGTAATAAATGTGAATAAATACCTAACTTTTAGCAACGCAGCAATGTCTAGACGTAGCATAATTGGTTCAATATTTTCTAATGAAAATATCAAGGGATACCATGGGCATCAATAATACCTCGTAAGCGTTGAGGCATTAAATCTAACCAGTTTTTGAGCAGTTTCTGCTGATGTAACACATGGGCTGAAAAGTCCCGGGCCTAACAAAGAAAACACGGTTTTTTTGGTTCAAAATTAGCTTTATTCATCAACGTAATCTCCATCAAGAGCAACGCAATCATTCCAGCGCCGCTCTAACATTTCAATACCACTTTTGTAGAACAATTTATCTTTTGCCTCAAAATAGGCCTCAGTTTCAGCGATAACCTCTTCATTCGTGCGAAATCTCTTACCGGCGAGCATTTTTTTGAGGTCTGCGAACAGCCAGTAGTCGCTGGGAGCCAAATCTGGCGAATACGGTGGATGTGGGAGCAATTCGAAGTTCAATTCATGTAGTTTTGCCATTGTTTTGATTCACTTGTGACACGGTGCGTTGTCTTGGTGAAACAACATTTTTTTCTTTGCCGCATGCGGTCGTTTCCTTGCAATTTCGGCCTTCAAACGCTCCAATAACGCTATATAATATTCACTGTTGATGGTATTTCCTTTCTCAAGATAGTCGATGAATATTACACCACGCACATCCCAAAATACCGAGGCCATAACCTTTCCAGCCGATTGTTGTGCTTTCGGGAGCTTTGGACGAGGTCCACCAGTTGCTCTCCACACAGATGAAGATCGTTTTGATTCCGGAGTGAAGTGATGGATCCATGTTTCATCCATTGTCACATATCGACGCGAAAATTCCGGTTTGTTACGTTTAAACATGGCCAAACACCGCTCAGAATCATCAACATGTTCTTGTTTTTGGTCAACAGTGAGCAAACGCGGCACCCACTTTGAACAGAGCTTTCTCATAGTCAAATGCTCATGCAATATAAAGCCAATACGTTCTTTTGATATGTTTACGAGGCCAGCTAACTCACGCAACTTCACTTTTCGATCATTCAAAACGATTTTGTGGATTTTGTTGATGTTTTCTGGTGTTACCGCCTCATTTAGACGTCCACTGCGTTCTGCGTCATCGGTGTCCCTATGACCATGTTTGAAGACAGCAAACTAACGTTTTATTGTTGTTTCTGATGGAGCGGAGTCCCCATAACACATTTCAAGCCATTGCTTCGCTTGAACGGTATTTTTTCCCATCAAGAAGCAGTGTAAAATTAAAACACGAAATTGTTTTTGATCCATTGTTTTGAAAATGGCAAAAGTAGCGTGACTCTTAGCACAATAACTCACAAACTAATGAATAGAATATCATAACATTTTAACAGCTGTCTTTTGATGGTTAGTACTAACTGAGAGAAAGGTGACTGCAATAAAACTAGCGTCATCTATGTGTTAGGCCCGGGACTTTTCAGCCCATGTGTTATAATGTGCCAGACTTGCTCTAGCATATGTAGAATAGATGTAATTATTTCCAGTGGGAAGAAGTTTAACTTGTAGAAAGTGGAATTGCAGCCTGGTGTTTTTAAATTCCTTAATTAGCAAAAGTAAGCAACTACAACGTTTTGGAAAATAGATTAAGTGATTATATCGATGCAAAGGATCGTATCCTAACTGATTTCCTAATTCAAATGATCATCATCCTTTTCCCTTCCTTGTTACATCAAAAGTGAGTATTAGATAATTAACAATTTAGATAACGCTTCTCTTTACCAGCGCTACCACCAAAAATATAGTAACCAATGAAGATTTCTTGTTCAAATTTGCAATAAATATATATGTGGGATTTCTTAATTGCTAATCATATACTGAAATAAGCATGCGCGTTAAAGATTCAGTAGAAAATCTAAAAAGGTCAATTCCAAGAGAATGAAAAAAGATAATAAGCATCACGAGGCACCAAAGTGTGTGTTGACCAGTGTTACCCAATAAATTGCTTAGATTGCATCTTTAATCGGGCGAAAAGAAAACAGTTGAATACAATGTCTAGCTTCATTATCAACTAGCAGCATTTTTCTTTATAGGGAAGCATCTTTGCATCTTCATTTGAACCTTTTACATTGGATTTTCAGGCAAAACTTGTTGCCAAAACACAGTATCCTTATATTTTCCCCTCTTCGCGTGTGCATATTTTCCATATTTCACCCCAAAAACGTGCTCGTATCCCCGCGGGGAAAATAGAGATCAGTTCCTCTTTCAAAAAAAAAAAAAAGGAGTGGTGGTAGGAGGAAACCAGAATAACCAAACACCGTTCTGACCACCCCCCCATTAACATATGCTGCATAACGTAAAACATCGAGAGAATCCCAGGGACGAAGCGGTGAGGTGTAGAGAAGAAGGGTTAGGTCCGGTAGAGGAAAAAATATCCGCTAAAGCACCCTCGTTTGATAAATTGGAGTCGAGCTTTATACCTCGAAATCGATAACCGTTTACTATATGGGGTCAATCGGCCGTTGCTTGGTTCAGTTTTTCGGTAATTTAATTATCGCGTGGCTGAAAATATGCATCCTTTGACGTGTTTCCTTTTATTTCCCCCCTTTCGTCTTCGTCCGATTTTGATTTTTATGCGTACGTTATGGCCGTAAAAAGTTTTAGTTTAATTAATGTGAATGCTGTTCGATCGTGTTGATCGTTAACTTTAATGATGATTTGGCGTACTGAACTTTACGTATATGAGTTAGAATTTCCACTGGCAAGTGTATAAACCCTATAGTTTTTATTTACTCCAAAAAAATAAAATTATTGTTTTACTTTTATTCGCTATGCTAGTAACACCGCCCAACAAAAAAATTTTTGTCGTGGTGCTTGTGTGTGTTTACCTCCAGTTCTTGAGTCAGTCAACATTCTCGAGTTAGTATTGCCTCACAACAGTGCACAGCAGACAGTTGAATTTCCATCGACCCTATTCGCCTGATTTGACCAAATGCGATTTCTGCTCGTTCTTTAACCTAAAGAAACATTTACGTGGTTGTAATTTTTTGAGAGCATTTCAAGAGATGACTGGCTTCAAACTTTTACGTTATGGAAGCTTTAGTTACAAACATGCATTGACGCAAGAGGTGATTCTTTTGAACATCATTTTCGTAATTTCATTTTTCTTCTTCTTCTACTTACTGCACGCCTATGGTACATGTCAAAATTTGCGCGCTCTATTTATAACACGTTCCATCTTACTCCGTATTTGCGTATATACCGCAAATAAAGAGGACGTTCCATTTACAGTCTGCTCAATCTACGTCAAGCCAGACAAGTACTTGACCGTTTTACCAGCACCGGTTACCGGCAAAAAAAATCGAATTTCCAGCGTTCGTACGTTCGCAAAATTCTCTCAATTACCAACCTCGAAAAAGAATAGAAATGAGTACGATGCACGGCAGAAAGTAGAAAGGGAAAAAACAGAAGCCCTCGAGCAAAAAATCAACGCCTAGACTGTAGAGGACCGGATTATAGCCGCTCGCAAAAAAAGAAACCAAAAAACCTTTTAAAATAGAACAATGGTGGAATCTCTCACGAATGGCAATAACCTAAACGCGTGAATGCGGTTCTTCGGTTAGTATATTATGCACTAGCGACGTTCCTTCGTTTTGGATCGCAGTAAACGAGGATGGGACGTTAACCGGTATAGTTTTATTGATCTACACGTCGGGCCGGAGTGTGGCGTCTTTGTAGACGGTAGATTTGGCGGCTTGCCTACTCTTCATAGTTGGTTTAAAGCGTACTCTAATTTGTTAGTAGTAAACGCTAATATAACGAAGGACGTAAAAGTATCAACATTATCCAAATGAAATGCTACGCAACATGAATAGAGCCGATCTAGTCATCTTCTAACGCAGATTTTGACTTGCTGTACATGGATTCATTTTAACATTTATATTTCCAAACCTTTGAGGTTTGTATCTTGGGAATTGTAGAAAAATAAATGCGTTTTCTTCATGTCTCTTGGTCTCAATTCTCTATTTCTTTCAATCTGCAAATTTGTAATACTCTGAAGATCAAAGAGATGAAAAATATTGCTCCATTTTACCAGGTGTTTGCATGATTCTTTTCCGGTTCAACTAAGAGGTGGCGCCAGCGAAAAGTACGCAGCTTATTAATTTGACACACACGTAATTTTGTTCGTCTGACATGTAACTACAAACACATACAACTTCAGTCCGCCAAAAACTAGTGTGTTTGCTTTATCATCCAGTGATCATGTCGCGTTTCGCGCTTGAAAAAGAACATTTGCGACACGCATTACTTTTCTTATTTAATCAAAAGAAAAAGGCTGTTGAAAGTCATCCTTTGCTGAGAGAAACATATGGTGAACACGCTCCATCAATTAGAACATATGAGATGTACTTTCGATAATTTAAAAAGTAGTGATTTCAATGTGAAAGATAGTGAGCGCTTTGGTAAATCACAAAAATGCGAAGACAAGCAATTGCAGGAGTTATTGGATGATGACCCAACTCAAACGCAACGGCAATTAGCAGAAGCATTACATATGTCGCAAGAAACAATCGGTAGATGTTTATCAATAAACTCAGTAAGTGGGTCCCACACGATTTGAATGAACGTCAAATAGAAAACCGCAAAGTCACCAGTGAAATTCTGCTTCAACTCTACGAAAGGAAATCATTTTGGTATCGAATTGTGACGGGTGACGAAGAATGGATTTATTTTGGAAACCCGAAGCGGAAAAAAATCGTGGCTTTCACCCTGGCGAAGCCGGTCCTTCAACACCAAGGCCAAATCTCTTCGTCTGGTGGGACCAGAGCGGTATTGCATATTATGAACTCTTGAAGCCCGCTGTCGCCAACAAATGATTAATTTAAACCACGCATTAATCGAAAGACGATCGGAATAGGCTTTCGGCTTAGGGTTCATCCCCTGTAAGGCAAAATTTGTCATTGCTCCAACCGTTTCAGAGTTACAAACGTTTAAACTTAAGAATTTTCTAAAATACGAAATTTCCAAATTTTGAACGAACAACACCCCAAACCATTGGAGACAAAACTTTGGGTAACTTGAAGATTGAAAATTACTCGTCGAGATCTTAAAATTATCAGTAAAAACCAGTAATCACGGTAGCACTTACAAATAGCTCAGATAAAAAGTGCTAATATGGATAGAAGTACGTATGTAATTACTTGCGTAAAAGATCTTCTCAAGGACTTTTCGAAAACACCTCGTATCAAAATTTACGAAGACAAAGCCAATCATTAGTTTTAAGATGTGTTATCGGAAATTGCAATACCGAATGCCGACTGCCAAACTCTTCGAAAACAACACGTGTTGTTTGTAAACGAAATCATTTTCATATGCTGATAATGGCATTTTTTCTATTAAAGGACATTGTGGTGTTAGAAACCGCCGTATTGCCAGACTGACATTAAATTGTTATTTCTTCTTTATATCCACTGATCATTTTCATTTCTTAAGAGTTACGATTTTGTCATAATTAATTACGATACTCAGCAAAATTTCTATAATTCCATGGGAGTTTTTGCAGAGAATATTTGTTCTCTTTTTTAATATCTTCGGCAAATTATTCATCGAAGTTAATCAGGGTGCACTGTTTGGGACTGATTGGTCTTTTCTTCAGATTTATACAGAGGTTGACGAAGCTATAAAAGCATTTTACCAGACTTCATATTCCATTTTGGATTAACTTGCAATAATAGATTCAAAATTCCGGACGTCATTACCCAATTTGGTTCAGACACACCATTAAACAATTTATCACGCACAAAGAAAATATATTATAAAAAAATGGAAAATCAGGAATTACCTCTATTATTGCAATGAATTTAAAAGAATTCGTTATCTGTTGAAACGTGAAATACATTATGCATACGCTACTTACTTGCGTAGGATTGAAGCTGGGATAATGAAGGATCGTCGTACTTTCTACGTCATACGAAAATAACAGGTGAGAACAAAATAGAATTCCTGGGTATGTTTCTTAGTGACGAAGAATTTTCTCAACCATCAACAATTGTGAAGACGTTTGTAAGAGAATTTTCTAAAATGTTTACCTTTAGTAATACTGTATTTTCTTCTTTTTTTTGGCCATAATCCTTCTTTTAACATTGTTTTTATCGAAGAGAAGGAAGTTATGTAATCAGAATAATTATATGATTAATCCTGTAAACTATTTTGTTGTTGGACTAATAAATTATTATTATTATTATTATTATTACATATTACGTACTTTCTTTTAAAGAATTTGGGTTTCCGGATTACATGGAGCTTTTTCTGTGCTATCCTATATCGTCCATGCAACTGAAAGTACGTCGGCAGCCTCATGCAACTACGACACGGCTTCAATTTGGAAACCTAAATTCTTTAAAAGAGAACAACTACTGCGAAAACCTTCTACAACGTATATTTTGGGTGCTTTCTTTTCAATACCTGAAAAAGGTTGGTTATAGCAAGATGTATTTTATTAAATCAAAAACACATGAAACTTGTTACTGCATACAATGTTCTTTGAAAAAAGAAAACATAAAATAATGAACTACATTAAATCGATATTCGTTATGTAAAGTTTCCACTGTATACGATAAATAATAACACTAATATGCGACTAAATAGTTTTGTGTCTGCACATATTTGGCCCGTTAATAGTTCCGACTAAAGTCGATTAACATTTTAAAGAAGGAGGAAGGCATAAAAAATAAAAATAGAATGACTTGAAATCACTTCAAAATACGTACATGTGCATGTACCCGACTATTTTAAAATTATTTTAATGTCGAATGACGAAAACGTGCCAAAATTAAATTTAATTACATTTGAAAAAACGATTTTGAGATCCTTTACAGTTAGTTACAGCTACAGATTGGCTTTTAGGAAGGTTGCGTGTTCAAAATAAAAGTATATTAGTTGCGAGGCGCCTGTACACCACCGTATAATTTATGTATTTGTTTGAAGAGTTTATAAATAGCACCGGTCCTCCTCCTGGAAAACGTTTTCGAGCCTGGTACCAACGGGAAATAATCGGCCCGCATATAAACATTATGAATTATATTTTTTTTGACGTTTTCAGATGAAAAAGAAACTTACTTCATTACTTTATTATTATTATCATTATTTATATATATATATATATATATATATTTAATCCTATGTCCTTTATACCTTGCGGTGTCGGACTATTTATTTCTTATTTTTATCTTCCACAGGTTCCTGTTCTGAGCCAGTTGTTTGGCTTCAATTCATCCCATACTTCTCTTTTCCAAGTGTCTATACACACCTGCTTCTTCCAGGTGTTTCGGGGTCTACCTATTCTGTTTTTGCCCTCTGTTTTGGCTTCAGATATCCTCTTTGTGATTCGATCTTCTTCCATTCTGTGTAGATGTCCAAGCCATCGCAGTTGTCTCTCTTCTATGACCACTTCTACTGGTTTGATACCCAGACTATTTGTGATTGTCGTGTTTCTGATTCTGTCTCTTCTAGTTACTCCTTCTATTCTTCTTAGGAATCTCATTTCCATGGCCTTAACTCTGCTTTTGATTCTATATGTGGTTATCCATGACTCACTACCATATGTTAATGTTGATCTGACCACTCTTTTATACACCTCTGTCTTTATTTTTTTTTGTATTTCTTTCTTATCCAGAAACGAATTTCTCAATATGTTATATATTGTTGCGGATTTCCCTATCCTCTCATTTACCTCTTTCTCTATTCTCCCATTGTCTTCAATGATTGTTTCTAAGTAGTTGTAACTTTTAACTTGTTCCAATGCTTTTTCCCCGATTTTGATGCTATGTTTATCTTTGTTAGTTCTTCTTGGTATATCCTTCAAGTTTTGCTGTAATGTCTCTTCCGAGTGTGCTATCAGTACCATATCATCTGCAAACAGTAGTTCCTGTACGTTAATTGCATTCATTTTCCAGTTTCCTACTTTCATATTTTTTCCTTTTTGTTTAGCTTTTTTAACAGCGTCGTCTATTAATATAGAGAATAACAATGGGGTCAATACGCATCCCTGTTTTAATCCAATTTGCGATTCGAATTCAGCTGATTCCGCATTGAAAGTTCTCACCTTATTCTTATTGCTTTTATACAATGCCTTAATCATCTCTATCATTCCTTTCTCTAAACCTCTCCTTTCCAAGCTCTGCCATACATCTTCTCTTCTTACCCTATCAAAAGCTTTTTTAAGATCTATAAAATATATATGTATTTCCTTTCCTTTCCCTATTAGTTTTTCTCCTAATTGACTGATTACAAATATTAAGTCCTGGGTGCTTCTTCCTTTTCTAAATCCATGTTGAGTATCTTCTGGTGTTGTTTCCAGTTTCTCTCGGAGTCTTTTTTCTAGTATTCTTGTCCATACTTTTCCTAGGATACTACTTAATGTTATTCCTCTATAATTTGAGCATTCCTTAGAATCTCCCTTTTTGTATATGGGCATAATTATTCCCATATTCCATTCCTTAGGTATTTCTTTTTTTATTACAATGTTGTTTAAGAGGTCAAGTAGTTGTTCGTTACCTTTGTTTCCCATATATTTTATCATTTCAGCTGTGATTCCATCCTCCCCGGTCGCCTTTCCTAGTTTTAGTTTGCTAACTGCTTCTCTGACTTCTTCGTCGCTTATTGGTGTGATACGTTCATCGTCGTTTTTTGTTTTATGCTCTTTTTCTCTTATGTATCCGTCCTGTTTTATTTTTGTGAGTTCTTCAAAGTATTGTTTCCATCTTTCCATTATCTCTTTTTCCTATATATATATATATATATATATATATATATAATAAGAGAACCGGTTTAATTTCTATACGAAAAGAGAATTTGCTTAAGCAATTTTCTAAATAAATTGAAATTTGAGGCCTTCTTCACGATAGCAGGAAGATGATTATAAAGTTTGCAGCCCATAAATTACGGACTCTTTTGCAAATTTGCTTTCCTGTGAGGAGAAAGCAGAAGATAATAATACACGGGTCGCATAGTGATACAAGTAATTGTAAATTGAAAAATCCTCTTTGTGTTTAAAAACGTTGCATAATGTTTCGTGGATATATAGATCGTAAAAAGTAAACAATACGTTTTCTTTAAAAGTACTTTTACACTAGTGAATGTATATTAAAAATAATTCTACCTGCTCACTTTTGCATAAGAAAAACTGTTTAAAGCAGGACACATTCCCCTATGTATAATACCATAACGCATACACGCTACGAAATTTGAACAATAAAATATTTTAAGCATCTCTTGGTTACAAGTACGTCTGAGCTGCTTTAGGAGAAAGCATATTTCTGAAAGTGTATTACATAAATAATCAATATGATAAGACCAATTTAAGGAATCGTTCGAAACTAAACCCAAAATTTTAGTTTCTGGAATAACATCGTAAACATTTTGTTTAATGTGACCTTCCTTAATTGACGGTGACATTTTATTGTGAAAATTAAGAAATTGCGTTGCATCGATGCATCAAGTTCATTATAAATAATTTAGGTTTCATGTAACACATCGGGTAAACTTTTTGAATTTAATAAAATAGTAATATCGTCAGCATTCAATACTACTTGTTCTGCTTGAATTAAAGCTGCTGGTAGGTCCTTGATGAATAATAAAAATAATGTAGGACCCAACACAGAGCCTTGAGGTACTCCAATATTAATATCTACAAAATTAGATTGGGAATCCTCAATGCGAACACTTTGTTTTCTGTCTTCAAGATAAGATTAAAACCAATTTAACGAAACACCTTTAACACCACATCTTTCGAGCTTATAAAAAAGAGTACTGTGATGAACTAAATCGAAAGCGTTTGATAAATCAACGAACATGCCAAGACAATATTCATTTCTATCTAAAAATAGTTTTGAGAAGGTTAAAAATTGGTGTATCTGTAGACTTATTAGGACAAAAACCATGTTGATTAAAGTAATTGAAAATAGAAGAAATGAACTACATTGAGTATAGCACTGGGTACGCGGCAAAGTTGTACCATATTTTCAAAATTCAAATCGCAACAAATAAAAGCCGAACTGATGCAAATATTTACGTGAACGGTATCAGTGGTTGTGCTACCAACACGTATACACGTATGACAGCGATTAATCATTACGAAAAGGCCGAAAAAAAATAAGAAGCCGGCTGTAGCTCGTATCTCGGCATTCGCAATTTGTCAGGGCGATTGATGCGGTTCAACGGAGCCGACCCGAAGACGTCATAAAGTCGCTAGATGAGAAGCGCAAGCGATATCGCGAAGAAATTCGTAAACAAATCGCGTATTTATATTTATATTTACGGATATTCGCCTCGCGCTTGATTAATTCGTATCGATAACGCTAATCTGGGATGTAGGACCTCATAAATCACGGGCAGAATTAAACGTTTTTGTAATCTTTGCAGTACGTACAATGTCGTTTTCGTCTCTCTCTAATATACGATATATTTTCAATAAGTTGGAAGCATGGAGTTGCTTCAAATCTGATTCAAACCAATTAAATTTTTAGTCAAATAAGTGTTTTTTGTTGCTCCAAAAATTTACCGACTTTATCGAATATTTGAAGCCAGAAGCTTACATTTTATAAGTCTTACAGTGTTAACAGAATATCTATAGTCAGGAGTGCATTCTCCGCTATACACAGCACCCCTTTTAGGTGGTTTAATTAATTTCAGAACTTGTAGAGAGATTCAGACCACTGTTTGTTTTGTTGTTTAACATTCTTTTGAGACTTTTCATTTGATATACAGTGGGTCAATAAAACTTACCTAAATATTTTCTGGAGTAAGGCTTGTACTGCAAATAATTGAAATATTTATCTACACAGTTCTATTTTATATAAAATAAAATAGTTCTTACAAAAATAGCCATGCAAATCTTTAAAATTAAGAATAGTATGTGAGAAATAAGTCATAAAAGATCCACGTATAACTGCAAAAGAATAGCAACATGTGGAGAATGCATCAGTAAAGAAAATTCATCCTGAAACGAAAAATTTACATCCGTGGATGAGTAGCAAGACGAAATCGATCTATTAGCAAAGCTAATAGACTCAAAAGATTAGATTACCAGGTACACAAGTATGAAATACGGATTTTTTCTTCTAAAAAAAACACGTTAAATTCGGAAGAATGATAAGAAGTACATTTTCCCATCTTTCGGGCAATTTGTGAATACCATGCCAGTAAAAATCTTCCCCTTTTGCTACGAACCATTCATAGAGTCATTTTTCCACGTCTTCCTACGAACCAAAGCGCTGTTCAGCAAGTGCATGACCCATCGATGCAAACAAGGGGCCAAGTTTGGTGAATAAGTCGCAAGTTCCCAGCTGAGTGCTTCCAACGTGTTGCGATCCGGTTTTGCCGTATGTGATGGAGCATTGTCATGAAGAAAAATTACTCTGCGTTGCTTATTTTGGTATTCTGGGCCTCTTTCAAGCTGCAAACGGTTCAAATCGGTCAATTGTTTTTAGTAACGTTTAGTATTAACCTTTTTGCCAGATCTTAACAGATCATAATAGACCACGCCCCTCAGATCCCACCAAACACAGAGCATTCTCATTCTAACAAAACGATTTGGTCTTGCGGTCGTTGTGGATGGTGCGCCCGGGTGTATCCATGACTTTTTGCGCTTAGGATTTTCAAAATAAATCCACTTTTCATCCCATGTAGCGAGCGAGCAAAATGTCACATGTGTTCTTGCGCTTTTCCATTTGCATGTCACTCAACTCATGTTGTAACCACCTAGGGGTCTTCTGAATCTTTCCCATCTGTCGCAGCCGATTGGAAACAGCTTATTGACTAACGTCCAATTGCTGGGTGAGTTGTTCTTGTGTTTGCGAATCATCTTCGTCCAACAATGTTTGCAATTCCATATCTTCGTATTTTTCTGGCGGTTTTTCACGTTCCTTGTCTGCAGCATCGTCACTTGAAACGTCGAAACCATCTTTCACACTTATCCAGCGATGGAACATGTTCACCGTAAGCATCTCGTAGTAATCGGTATGAGTACAAATTTCGACGTATTGAACACAACAACACAACACTATGCACACACTTTTCCAATATATCACTAGTGCGCATCAGACACTTGCTGATGACACAACAAAATGGCGCAGTATCAAATCTTTATAGCACATACTGCACTGATGTTGCTTTGTTGTCTGATATCCGAATTAAGTATTTGTACAGCTGGTATGCAAGAAAATATCTGGACAAGCTTCTGAAGTTTTGGAAAATTGTAGTGTCACGAAAGTAAATTCAATTTGTTTGGAGCCGATAGCCATAAAATAGTGTAGCGCAAGCCGAATACAAAGCTAAAGAATGGAGTATAGTACAGTAGGGGGTGCATGGCTTATAATAGGGTGGTCTAAACTACACTTTATCTATGGTATTTTGGATGCTAAGGGACATTTAAAGATATTCCAAGGCAATTTGCACGAATATATGAAGAAATTAAAGTTAAAAGAAAATTTTATACTCCAGCGGGATAATGAATCGAAAGACCATTCCCAGATTTTTTCCCTACCCCTCCTAAAGTCCCGATTTAAACCCAATAGAGAGCGTATGATACGTATTGAATTTTCATCTGCGTAAATATGAAATTCTAAATAAAGAGAATTTAAAGAAATAGTTGCGATAGGCTTGGGATAGTAACACATGGACTGAAAAGTCCCGGGCCTAACACATAGATGACGCTAGTTTTATTGCAGTCACCTTTCTTTCAATTAGTACTAACCTTCAAAAGACAGCTGTTAAAATTTCATGATATTCTATTCATTAGTTTGTGAGTTATTGTGCTAAGAGTCACGCTATTTTTGTTATTTTCAAAACAATGGATCAAGAACAATGTCGTATTTTAATTTTACACTGCTTCTTGATGGGAAAAAATACCGTTCAAGCGAAGCGATGACTTGAAAAGTGTTATGGAGACTCCGCTCCATCAGAAACAACAATAAAACGTTGGTTTGCTGACTTCAAACGTGGTCGTAGAGACACCGATGATGGCCATATTTAAACGTAACAAACCGGAATTTTTGCGTCGATATGTGACAATGGATGAAACATGGATCCATCACTTCACTCCGGAATCAAAAGGATCGTCATCTGAGTGGACAGCAACTGGTGAACCTCGTCCAAAGCGCCCGAAAGCACAACAATCGGCTGGAAAGGTTATGGCCTCGGTATTTTGGGATGTGCGTGGTGTAATATTCATCAACTATCTTGAGAAAGGAAATACCATCAACAATGAATATTATATAGCGTTATTAGAGCGTTTGAAGGCCGAAATTGCAAAGAAACGACCGCATATGGCAAAGAAAAAAATTTTGTTTCATCAAGACAACGCACCGTGTCACAAGTCAATCAAAACAATGGCAAAACTACATGAATTGAACTTCGAATTGCTCCCACATCCACCGTATTCGCCAGATTTGGCTCCCAGCGACTACTGGCTGTTCGCAGACCTCAAAAGAATGCTCGCCGGTAAGAAATTTCGCACGAATGAAGAGGTTATCGCTGAAACTGAGGCCTATTTTGAGGCAAAAGATAAATCGTTCTACAAAAGTGGTATTGAAATATTAGAGCGGCGCTGGAATGATTGCGTTGCTCTTGATGGAGATTACGTTGATGAATAAAGCTAATTTTGAACCAAAAAAAACGTGTTTTCTTTGTTAGGCCCGGGACTTTTCAGCCCATGTGTTATCTGGCCACTTGAATTAGACCTAAACACAGAAATTATCATCTCACGCGTTCATAATGGTCTCGTTCATACAGAAAGAACAGTCTGTCTCGTGCACAGTAATTAATAAGAAGAAAAAGAAAGAAACGCTGCCGCTTCGAATGTTGAATGTTTATTGGGTCCTTTGAATAGTTTGTTTACGTACTCCACGGCACTTTTACCGAGTTCACATGTACGTAGATGCGTAAGAAAATTATGTTTACGTCTGCATCTGCGTCCATCAACACTGCGATCGAGCAGATGCCACCGCGATTGCGTCTGATAAAAAAAGCGCTGTCTGGCAGACAGTTCAGAGTATTAGTTACTTTTTAGGGGTATATTCTTTTTTTAGGAGTAAGATTGGGGAAGTGAATTGTAACTACTTGTGCATAGAGGCTACTAGTTCACCTTGTTAACGATAAATATCTTTAACTAGGAATTAATTATTAAGTGGAGTAGTATCGGTCTTAAGTGATGCAAGAAAATACATAATTTTAAAGAGGTTTTCTTAGTTTCAGCAAAGTAAAATCTTTGCCTTGAAATCTTTCTTTGATTCAAGTAAATCTTAGGCAAAGTATATTTTCTTCTCAATGAAATAAATCTTTTCATCAATGTAGATAAGATCCATTACCATGCTAATAGTGATAAAATCCGAAAACGGATTCTAAGCATTGACATCACGTCAGACTAGTTTATGTTTTCTAGTGCAATAAAGGTATAAATACTCTTCCTTTTTACGTATCACATTGATAATTTTTAGCGTTTTAATTGGTGATTACTTGGATGAAACTATTAATTTAGAAACAAGAATGTTGAAAAGAAGACATCAAGAAGTTTTTCGTCAAAAACTGCCACAATCGCGTTTTACATGTCTTCATACAAACGTTATATTTATGTGTGTACAATACAACCTTGGCTTCTGCGTTAGACTACTGTAAAAAAACCACTAACGATGAGATGTAATTCCTTTGGAAACACTGTCTATTAAAATTTACCAGAATATTAAATAGCAGGTTGAAAATCATAGCAGAAGAACTAATAGAAGAGGGAACAAATGGGTTTTAGAACAGGCAGATCAACCACAGACGGAATATTCAGTCTACAATAGATTACAGAAAAGCACAGGGAATACAACAGAGAAATACACATAGGCTTTATAAACTTTGAGAAGACTTTCGATAATGTAAACATATGTAACAGAGATATTGACATAATTTAATAAGAGCTATGCAGGGCCTATACATTGGTACCAAAATTATGGTAGATATGGGCGGATGATTAGCTAGGGAAATACCGACAAACAAAGGAGTTAGACAAGGCTGCTGTGTATCGCCAACATTATTTTAACATATATATTGATGCTATTATAGAGGAATGGAAAAATAAATGCCCTAAACGAATAGGTTTAGACCAGAACACCACAGTAAATACTATCTTATATGTTGACGACTTAGTACTCGTAACAGAAATAGGGATGATCTACAGAAAGAGACATATACATTACAAAAAATTTGCCAAAACTATGAAATGAAAATATTAGCAAATAAAACCAAAATCATTGCTTTGGTGAATGTCCAATTGGAACCATAAACAATACTGTACTGGAGCAGGTGAAACACTTTAATTATTTAGGCTGCGATGTATCTTATGATTGAAACAAAGACGTAAAAGAAAAACTGTATAAATTCGCACATCTCTGTGGAACAAGAACGTTAAAAAACAAAACAAGTACACCGTTTCCCATGGATTGGAAGATTGATAGAATTACACCAATATTTAAGGAGAGCGATTGTAGTCATATCCCCAATAGACCAATTAGAATTTTATTAAGACTGCGCTAAGGTTTTTGAATATGTATTATATGAGAAGTTGTTACTAGTATTAAGCCTTACATCTCAATGAATCAACATGGTTTCGTTAGTCATAGGTCTATAAATACTAATTTCATTGAATCAACCCAGTACATAAGCGAAACTTTAGATGCTCGTCAAGAAGTGGATGTTATCTATACTGATTTCAGCAAAACATTTGACACAAACGATCATTCACTGTCAATCTCTAGATTGCTATGGATGGGCATACCTCCAAGAACTGTTGCCTTTCTTGATTCATATTTGCCAGTCATATTATGTATTTTATAATGGATACCATTCCAACTACTTCAATGCCTTTAGTGGCGTTCCGCAAGGATCAAATTTAGCTCCTGTACTCTTCAATGTTTACATCAATGATCTTTTACAACTTCTTAGCTGTAAACTTCTAGCACATGCTGACGACCTAAATATATTCAGTAATATCGCATTTACAGCTGATTGTTTCATTCCGCAAGAATATCTTGGGATGATCAGTGATTGGTGCAGTAGCACTTGTGCTCACTTACATATAGACAAATGTGCAGTGCTTTCTTTCTCTAGACTTCTTGATCTTATTACTTTTCAACATTCAGTATTGTTAAGGACTTAACATTGTTTTTTGTATTTTATCTTCTTTGCATTATTATTTTCATTTAGAATATTACTTTATTTTCATTTTTATATTTATTTATTTTGCTCTCTTATATCCAATTTTATTTTAATATGTATGTACATTACGCATTGTATATGTATGCAAGTCAGCCATTCGCATTACGCTAGCTAAAACTGCCTAATTAGAAATCATTCACTGCAACGTCGTCGGATATGTAATGGGAGTTTTCTTAAAATTTAAGGTACACAAGCATAAGCAGTCGTCTCCCGCGCGACGGTCGAGGTATTAGCGATCGTGCACTCTCGGTCACCTTTCGTGCCTCGTCGTAACGTGTACAGTAACGTCGTCGTAAGATTATTAGAGATTTCTAAGATTTTCTAGTTTTGGCGGGAATCGTCGAGGACGTTGTCTATGCATTTATTTCTGGCGGGAGTCATTTGGTAACGTCGTAGAATCGCATTTATAGATTTTTTTAATAAGTATAAATTCTCGATTTTCTATCATCGTACGTCGAGGCTACTGTGTCCATTGTCGTCTATACATATTTTTAGTCTTCAGTTAAGTTTGTGTCGGAAATTATTTTGGTGAGATTGTCGGCGCGCATGTATAGACCTCCTCTACAAGTACGATCACCCGCTTTCTTGCTGACGGTCGTTGCGGCATGCAGCGCCCGTTGTCTTTTGTACGTTTGTTCGGTCCTTGTCGTATCGGGACTTAGAAATTTTTCATTTAGTTGCTCGTCGTAGCGGACGAGTGTCACGGACCAGTTTTCTTATGTAATGTCGGCGTCATCGCTCCGTTTTACTTGTCGGTGCGCAGTTCGCACATTTCCTGGTTACTGGATTTTTCCCTTCTTTGGGGCGCAGTAGTATAGAGCTAAAGATTGCACATAGCGTAATATTTCAAACGAGAACGCCTGGGTAGCTGTGACATTACTTTTGTATTGAGATCGGCTATTATCGCTACTGTCGCCCTCGACCAGGCGTTCAAGCTCTAAGAGATAGGGTGGGTTCCCCTATAAATGTGAATATAACAAACGTATTTGGTCAAGTGCAAATACATGCCAATAATACAGGGCCAAGTCCCTTAGGCAAATTTAAGACAAGGAAAGTATATTAGGCTCCCGGAAAGGGACATATAAATAAGCATAGCACCGAGGTGCGCTTATAAATTTAAGAAATAAATAGGGTTGGCTCCTATAAAAAGGTAGTGGTGCATGCAAACAGATAGAGGCATTAGTACATGCCTCTAACAAAGCTTCAGCGGAAGCATATAAGAGTTTAACCTTTTAAACAGAATTAAGACATAGCTTTGCAACGTACATGCTGAGGCATTACTTTATGTTGCTACCAATGAAAATACATATACAAATGCTAATGTACATTACATGTATAAGAGAGCTCGAATAACTGCAATTATTGCAAATATATACATCTTACGTACATCGTACATGTACATAGGCAAGAGTGGAAACCGTGTAACCATTTCATTTTTAAATATATTTTTTTGCGCATGCGCATTGAGTTTCACTGTACAACCTCTCCTCTAGTAAATAAGCGAACATACTCTACAAGTAAGTATTGGTCAAGTAATTTAGGAAATTACGAGCAGGCTACAGCGGCGTTGTTCTTCAAACCAGGAGAACGTAACAAGTATCTGGTAACGCCATTCCGAGAGTGGTGCAATTTAAAGATCTTGGTGTGCTTTTTGATTCTTCTTTATCATTTAATTTGCACATTTCGGATATATGCCTTAATTCGCTTATAAATCTCTAGGTTTCCGAGTAAGATCATGCAGAGGTTTTGACAGTTTGAGTGTGTTGTCGACAGTGTTTCATATCCTTATTCGGTCGGTAGTTAGAATTTTCGTCTTTGGTATTGCACCCACACATTATATCTACCAATAGCAGTTTCTTGAGCGTGTTCAGAAACTGTTTTTAAAGTTTTATATTTGCATAAGTTTATGAAAAAAAAATATGTTATATGTATAATATATAGAATATTTTCCCTACGATATCGTTGTACATTCTTTCAAATAATTATTTTTAAGTGTAACATCTCAATCCAACTGCATATTTTTCATCGATTACTTTCTCAAGGCTTAAAAGAAAAACATCCGAACGTAAAATCGAGAAGAAACCGTAACGTAAACGTAAACGTTCGAAAATTAGCTTCGTACACAAAAATATATCGTAGAACATCATAAAATCTATTTCGGATCACTTACCTACCTGGTGTATTTACAAGTTTGCGAAATAATCGCCGTAAACCGTTCGATACCGGTCTGTTTACCTTACGAAATCGACCCGACGTACCTTGCGAGCGTATTAGACGCTAGCGAAAGAAAAATATACAAATAGACAAAAATTGCTTCTTAAAAAAAAACTCTCTTTCTTAATTTACATTCGTTATAACTCGCCGTGTTTGGATAATATAATCTCGCCGGATGATTTTCGCCTTTCAACTGACGTTAGTCAGGCGCGGTTTAAACAAATTTATGTATCGATTTCGTTTTTGCACTTATTTAGGAAGCGTTTACCTTGTCGGCGAGATCGTAAACTTGCTATACGGAAGGCGAGATTGTATATAGATTATTAAACTGGAATTACGTAAACCGTCAATAAGTCATGAAAGTTATAAAATGTAAATCGCTGGATGTAAACTATAATTGATTAATTTGAGACATAATTTTCGTTGTATTCTTGTTAATTGTTGTTTTTTTTTTTACCTTCGTATAGCAATAAGACATTTTCCACAAAACCAGCCTCAGATCCTATGTGCAAAATAATGAAACGTTTTCCTTTTCCTGCAGAATTACGTAAGCCTGTAGTCAGTCCTTTATTAAACGCATGCCGTCGACTTTTAACATTATCATCTGCCTAAACTTTTTGTTTGGTATGACCTTCGGTTAATCATGTTTTAATAATAATAATAATAATAATAATAATTTTTTTTTTGTCGACATAAGGTAATAATGATGGTGAATCTATTTCATTAGATAACAGATTAAATAAAAATCTTGCGCTGTTTTTATGGCGACGATCTTCTAATGAATTAAAATTATGTTGCTACAGCAATGTTATGCATAATCTGTGAAAGGCCACACTCCGTTGTAGCTAAGGAATTATAACAATTCCGCTTTCCATGTTGCAATTCCGTTCATATTGAAATGACCTGATACGTGTAATAAGGATACCAATAATAATTGGTATATTCCAATTTAGATCGAACAATAATAATAGTACAGAATCATAATAATAATTTTTTTTTAACCCGCCCGTCATATAGGGCTTTCCTCCACCCAACTCGCCTCACAATCGCAATAAAGAGATGTGAAGCAGGCCTCCTTTCCAACAAAGATAATTTTAATTCTAATTTATTTCAATTGCTGCAATTACATTGATTATGTATATACCTTTTTCAGTTCTTGCAATAAATGTAGAACCAACAGAGTAATCAAAAACGATCGGATTAGAGCGTCTGGTATAAGAGATCACTAAACATTTGCCAATATTTAGAGATATGCCAATCATTAATAAGAGTAAGGCAAGTCTGCAACTTAACGCAATCAACTAGCGAATCGATAACATTGTAGATTTTAAGATCATCAGCGTAAGCTAAAGCCTCACATCGCAATTTATCTAGCAAATCATTCAGAAAAATGGTAAATAAGAGTGGTCCGAGATTAGAACCCTGCGGAACTGCAGATAGTATTCTAAAGCGAGTGGACGAATAGCCATTATAAAAAACGTAACCACTCCTTCCAGAGAGGTAAGATGAAATTAATTTCACCAACGCAGGGCAGAAGCCAATAGCTTCCAATTTAGCACAAAGTAACTCGTGATTAATACGGTCAAATGCTTTAGCAAAGTCACTATAGACGACATCGACCTGTCCTCGCTGGTCCAACACTCCGGATATATACTGGGTGATATTTGCCAAGTTCGTTACTGTGGATCTACCTGACATAAATCCATGTTGATGGATTGACAGAAATGGTTTAACATTAAAAAAAATATTATTATATGAAATACGTTCAAATACTTTTGCAAAGTTAGCTAAGATGTTTATAGGTCTGTAATTCGCAGTGTTAGCCCGGTTTGTCTAAATAATGAATTGGCCGATTTTGACGACGATAATCTTTTATTGTCATCAAATACTTTCTTCTCCAACTGACTAGATCATCACGATTCAGCACTTTATCAAGTATAGGAAGTTCATTTTTATAAAAAAACAAACTATGAATTAATTGCCTCTTGACAGTTTTATCGTAAACAGTTGGCTCACTTTCTGGCGCTTCAATTCAAAAACTCCTCCTAATTAAAAAATAGAGTACAGTATGAACATAACCTGTTCATTATTACAATATGATTAAAATTTGTTTATATGGTTATTATTACAAAATAAAATAGAACTGAATGTACTCAATCAATGCATTCATGCCGCCATGGTGTATATAACTAAACTAATTAATATTAGTATTAACATGAATATTAATGCTAAACCACCGTTGGCATTAGTAATGATAAAATTACAATTTCCTTGCAATTATCCAACGTAATTAAATTACTGAAAAAAATATATAGTCTCGGAGGGACTCGAACCCACAATCTTTACGTTTCCGTCGCATTGTGCTACCATTACACCACGAGACCACTGAATTCAAGTCGCTTTTAATCGCTCTAGATGTCACTATGCATATAACTAATTTACTATTTTAAAAGCCGTATACTTGCGAAGATACTTGTAACTTATTTGTAATAAGTGTATTTGCAGATAAATATCCTTACGGTGTATTTATTCCAAGGGAAAGAAAACTAATCAAGCTGAGATAGCCCTCGGGTGATAATGTAGCTAAAAGCTTTCTCCTCGAATGGGCGTCCGCTAACCTTGAAATCTTTCGGATCGATACTAATTTAATCATCATCGCGTTTGATGATTACTTCAATAATCTAGGTCAACCCCGTATTCGATCCAGCTAATGGAGCTACCTAGGATAATGTTAGAATTAGATCTGTTATCTGATTCATGGAGAGGTGTACATATGTTTGTATGTTGGTATTGGGGTGTTTTAATAATTCAACAAGAAAAACAATTCATTGGGGAAAAACCGATGCTTTGTTATCTACGAGGTAGATGCAATAGTATAGTCACAACTGCACGATAGGTTGATGATTTGTAAGTACTAGAAGTGCTGTGTTATGATTAATGATAAATTTTGATTTTCTTTATGCGTTTTTGATGGTTTCCAGTAGGATTCGAACCTATAGCTGCTGTTCTCAAGATAAGGATTAAAGCAGTTTAGAAATTAACGGTACTGCACTTAAATAATCCGAGGCTTCAAAATCTGTATTGACTAGTGTAATATGTTTATCTTCATTTGCTTTCCTAATTACAACCTGCATTTGTGGTTGCTAATACTTTTGATTTTTAATGCACTCTATTCCCTATAAACACGAAACAATTTGTGGAAGACTTTGCCAGTTTTACTAAGGATGGTTAAGCAAGATTCTCACAAACTTTCTCACTAAAAATGCCATTAACAAACAAAGTCTTCATCAATATCATAATACACCCATATAGGGGCACGTTTCGGTAGTGTCAAAACCCTGAAATTCCGACCCTCGATTTTTCGGGTGGAAAAAATTTCATCGTTTTGTGACGTTCTAAACAGGCGAAAGAACGACGCGTTTCGACACTACAGCGCGTCAAAGTTGTCAAAATTTTTTTTTCTCTTTTTCGACTTTGACGGGCCGTAGCTGCTAAACGGTTAGAGATAGGGCGTTCTGAGCGGTCGCAATCGATTCCGCGGTCATTTTTCTATCGGAAACCGTCTATTTCGTCCGTCCGAACGGCGTCGTTAACGCGCGACACGAGAAAACGTCGAAAGATGTGGTTTTGGGGGTCTTTTTTCTCGCTTTTTTTCTAAAGTCCCTAAACTTCAAACGGCCGTATCTCTTAAACGGTTAGAGATATCGAAGCGTGCTAAAAAAATTCTTGTTCGGCGCGTAAAAATCTACCGGATAGGATGATAAAAACGGTCATTTTCGGACTTCGATATTTTACCGAAATTTCTCGACCGAATCTCCGTATCTCGGTTATGCGTGGTCGTAGGGCGACCGTTCGGTGCTCATTTGAAAGATCTCGACGCGTACTTTCGAATGGCGCAAACCGGAATCCTCTATCTCTAACCGTTTAGGAGCTACGGCGCTTCAAAGTTTGGGAGTTAAGCATTTTTGGAAATTTTGAAACTTTAAACGCGATTTTCTCTTTAACGGTTGGAGATAGCGAGGCAAACTTTTTTATCGTAATCTACGCGAAAATACGCGTCTTTTGATATACCAGTCGACCCCATTCGGAGCTCCTTTAAGGAGTTGAGTTTTGCACCCTCAACTTTCAAACGTCCATATCTCCTAAACGGTTAGGGCTAGGGGCTGAAATTTCTCAGGCGTAATACACCCATATAGGGCCACGTTTCGGTAGGGTCAAAACCCCGAAATTCCGACCCTCGATTTTTCGGGTCGAAAAAATTTCATCGTTTTGGTCAGAAAAATGCGACGTTTCTGCTGCGCGTTAACGGGAAGAGTTAGACGTTCGCTTATCGGCGCGTCGTAAGGACCCTACGAGGGTTCTAAACAGGCGAAAGAACGACGCCCTAGCTCAACGCGTTCCGACGCTACAGCGCGTCAAAGTTGGGAATTTTTTCTCTTTTTCGACTTTGACGGGCCGTAGCTGCTAAACGGTTAGAGATAGGGCGTTCTGAGCGGTCGCAATCGATTCCGCGGTCATTTTTCTATCGGAAACCGTCTATTTCGTCCGTCCGAACGGCGTCGTTAACGCGCGACACGAGAAAACGTCGAAAGATGTCGTTTTCGGGGTCGATTTTCTCGCGTTTTTTCGAAAGTCCCGAAACTTCAAACGGCCGTATCTCTTAAACGGTTAGAGATATCGAAGCGTGCTAAAAAATTCTTGTTCGGCGCGTAAAAATCTACCGGATAGGATGATAAAAACGGTCATTTTCGGACTTCGATATTTTACCGAAATTTCTCGACCGAATCTCCGTATCTCGGTTATGCGTGGTCGTAGGGCGACCGTTCGGTGCTCATTTGAAAGATCTCGACGCGTACTTTCGAATGGCGCAAACCGGAATCCTCTATCTCTAACCGTTTAGGAGCTACGGCGCTTCAAAGTTTGGGAGTTAAGCATTTTTGGAAATTTTGAAACTTTAAACGCGATTTTCTCTTTAACGGTTGGAGATAGCGAGGCAAACTTTTTTATCGTAATCTACGCGAAAATACGCGTCTTTTGATATACCAGTCGACCCCATTCGGAGCTCCTTTAAGGAGTTGAGTTTTGCACCCCTCAACTTTCAAACGTCCATATCTCCTAAACGGTTAGGGCTAGGGGGCTGAAATTTCTCAGGCGTAATACACCCATATAGGGCCACGTTTCGGTAGGGTCAAAACCCCGAAATTCCGACCCTCGATTTTTCGGGTCGAAAAAATTTCATCGTTTTGGTCAGAAAATGCGACGTTTCTGCTGCGCGTTAACGGGAAGAGTTAGACGTTCGCTTATCGGCGCGTCGTAAGGACCCCTACGAGGGTTCTAAACAGGCGAAAGAACGACGCCCTAGCTCAACGCGTTCCGACGCTACAGCGCGTCAAAGTTGGGAATTTTTTTTTCTCTTTTTCGACTTTGACGGGCCGTAGCTGCTAAACGGTTAGAGATAGGGCGTTCTGAGCGGTCGCAATCGATTCCGCGGTCATTTTTCTATCGGAAACCGTCTATTTCGTCCGTCCGAACGGCGTCGTTAACGCGCGACACGAGAAAACGTCGAAAGATGTCGTTTTCGGGTCGATTTTCTCGCGTTTTTTCGAAAGTCCCGAAACTTCAAACGGCCGTATCTCTTAAACGGTTAGAGATATCGAAGCGTGCTAAAAAATTCCTGTTCGGCGCGTAAAAATCTACCGGATAGGATGATAAAAACGGTCATTTTCGGACTTCGATATTTTACCGAAATTTCTCGACCGAATCTCCGTATCTCGGTTATGCGTGGTCGTAGGGCGACCGTTCGGTGCTCATTTGAAAGATCTCGACGCGTACTTTCGAATGGCGCAAACCGGAATCCTCTATCTCTAACCGTTTAGGAGCTACGGCGCTTCAAAGTTTGGGAGTTAAGCATTTTTGGAAATTTTGAAACTTTAAACGCGATTTTCTCTTTAACGGTTGGAGATAGCGAGGCAAACTTTTTTATCGTAATCTACGCGAAAATACGCGTCTTTTGATATACCAGTCGACCCCATTCGGAGCTCCTTTAAGGAGTTGAGTTTTGCACCCTCAACTTTCAAACGTCCATATCTCCTAAACGGTTAGGGCTAGGGGCTGAAATTTCTCAGGCGTAATACACCCATATAGGGCCACGTTTCGGTAGGGTCAAAACCCCGAAATTCCGACCCTCGATTTTTCGGGTCGAAAAAATTTCATCGTTTTGGTCAGAAAAATGCGACGTTTCTGCTGCGCGTTAACGGGAAGAGTTAGACGTTCGCTTATCGGCGCGTCGTAAGGACCCTACGAGGGTTCTAAACAGGCGAAAGAACGACGCCCTAGCTCAACGCGTTCCGACGCTACAGCGCGTCAAAGTTGGGAATTTTTTTTTCTCTTTTTCGACTTTGACGGGCCGTAGCTGCTAAACGGTTAGAGATAGGGCGTTCTGAGCGGTCGCAATCGATTCCGCGGTCATTTTTCTATCGGAAACCGTCTATTTCGTCCGTCCGAACGGCGTCGTTAACGCGCGACACGAGAAAACGTCGAAAGATGTCGTTTTCGGGGTCGATTTTCTCGCGTTTTTTCGAAAGTCCCGAAACTTCAAACGGCCGTATCTCTTAAACGGTTAGAGATATCGAAGCGTGCTAAAAATTCTTGTTCGGCGCGTAAAAATCTACCGGATAGGATGATAAAACGGTCATTTTCGGACTTCGATATTTTACCGAAATTTCTCGACCGAATCTCCGTATCTCGGTTATGCGTGGTCGTAGGGCGACCGTTCGGTGCTCATTTGAAAGATCTCGACGCGTACTTTCGAATGGCGCAAACCGGAATCCTCTATCTCTAACCGTTTAGGAGCTACGGCGCTTCAAAGTTTGGGAGTTAAGCATTTTTGGAAATTTTGAAACTTTAAACGCGATTTTCTCTTTAACGGTTGGAGATAGCGAGGCAAACTTTTTTATCGTAATCTACGCGAAAATACGCGTCTTTTGATATACCAGTCGACCCCATTCGGAGCTCCTTTAAGGAGTTGAGTTTTGCACCCTCAACTTTCAAACGTCCATATCTCCTAAACGGTTAGGGCTAGGGGGCTGAAATTTCTCAGGCGTAATACACCCATATAGGGCCACCTTTCGGTAGGGTCAAAACCCCGAAATTCCGACCCTCGATTTTTCGGGTCGAAAAAATTTCATCGTTTTGGTCAGAAAATGCGACGTTTCTGCTGCGCGTTAACGGGAAGAGTTAGACGTTCGCTTATCGGCGCGTCGTAAGGACCCCTACGAGGGTTCTAAACAGGCGAAAGAACGACGCCCTAGCTCAACGCGTTCCGACGCTACAGCGCGTCAAAGTTGGGAATTTTTTTTTCTCTTTTTCGACTTTGACGGGCCGTAGCTGCTAAACGGTTAGAGATAGGGCGTTCTGAGCGGTCGCAATCGATTCCGCGGTCATTTTTCTATCGGAAACCGTCTATTTCGTCCGTCCGAACGGCGTCGTTAACGCGCGACACGAGAAAACGTCGAAAGATGTCGTTTTCGGGGTCGATTTTCACGCGTTTTTTCGAAAGTCCCGAAACTTCAAACGGCCGTATCTCTGAAACGGTTAGAGATATCGAAGCGTGCTAAAAAAATTCTTGTTCGGCGCGTAAAAATCTACCGGATAGGATGATAAAAACGGTCATTTTCGGACTTCGATATTTTACCGAAATTTCTCGACCGAATCTCCGTATCTCGGTTATGCGTGGTCGTAGGGCGACCGTTCGGTGCTCATTTGAAAGATCTCGACGCGTACTTTCGAATGGCGCAAACCGGAATCCTCTATCTCTAACCGTTTAGGAGCTACGGCGCTTCAAAGTTTGGGAGTTAAGCATTTTTGGAAATTTTGAAACTTTAAACGCGATTTTCTCTTTAACGGTTGGAGATAGCGAGGCAAACTTTTTTATCGTAATCTACGCGAAAATACGCGTCTTTTGATATACCAGTCGACCCCATTCGGAGCTCCTTTAAGGAGTTGAGTTTTGCACCCCTCAACTTTCAAACGTCCATATCTCCTAAACGGTTAGGGCTAGGGGCTGAAATTTCTCAGGCGTAATACACCCATATAGGGCCACGTTTCGGTAGGGTCAAAACCCGAAATTCCGACCCTCGATTTTTCGGGTCGAAAAAATTTCATCGTTTTGGTCAGAAAAATGCGACGTCTCTGCTGCGCGTTAACGGGAAGAGTTAGACGTTCGCTTATCGGCGCGTCGTAAGGACCCCTACGAGGGTTCTAAACAGGCGAAAGAACGACGCCCTAGCTCAACGCGTTCCGACGCTACAGCGCGTCAAAGTTGGGAATTTTTTCTCTTTTTCGACTGTGACGGGCCGTAGCTGCTAAACGGTTAGAGATAGGGCGTTCTGAGCGGTCGCAATCGATTCCGCGGTCATTTTTCTATCGGAAACCGTCTATTTCGTCCGTCCGAACGGCGTCGTTAACGCGCGACACGAGAAAACGTCGAAAGATGTCGTTTTCGGGGTCGATTTTCTCGCGTTTTTTCGAAAGTCCCGAAACTTCAAACGGCCGTATCTCTTAAACGGTTAGAGATATCGAAGCGTGCTAAAAAATTCTTGTTCGGCGCGTAAAAATCTACCGGATAGGATGATAAAAACGGTCATTTTCGGACTTCGATATTTTACCGAAATTTCTCGACCGAATCTCCGTATCTCGGTTATGCGTGGTCGTAGGGCGACCGTTCGGTGCTCATTTGAAAGATCTCGACGCGTACTTTCGAATGG